>OX438870.1:6000000-6640000 GCA_949315895.1 Anania crocealis
CGGGAATCGACAGTGATAGCTACGGCGCGTTGCAAAGAAATTCAAAGACGAATAAATTTGTGGGCGTATTCATTGCTCAAGGTCATCGGCTGCAGTCAGCATCTTAAGGGGTTTTCAGTATTGGTAAGCGCTTACCTGGATTAATCGTATTGGTTTACCATATCGTCGGGGTAAGCCCGTTGATAAGCTTACCTTTCGGATAGGTTTTTTAAAAACAAGCCTATTTATAACCCGAACAAATACCCCTTTAACGGCTATTTCCAATAACCTATCTATCTTCAGTTTTGGCATATCGGAGATAGAAAACAACTTCTGTCTTTGTTTCTCTGGACGGCAAAAACAGAGATAGAAACGGTTTCCTATCTCCGGTATGCCAAAACTGAAGATAGATAGGTTATTGGAAATGGCTGTAAAGGTAAGCGGTTCCGGTCCCTGGACTTGAAGGACATATTATAATCTATGGTCAAATATTGATAAGAATGGGAACAGACGTCATTTGTTTCATATAAATTTACTACATACACTGTCTTTATCAAACAACATAAAGTGTAAAGTACCTACGTTTAAATTTGAGTATTCATAATTTGCGGTCAAAAATTGTGAATGTCAACAATATTAACCCTTTGAGTGTTCGACTTGTTGAACTGAAAAACTTTAAGGAGTTAGCTATTTGAAACAATGTCAGTAATCATATCTGTTATTTAATCAAGCAATTCTTATAATATATTTATTTAATTTCCTATATCGCGTAGATGTCTTGAACAAATTAAATCCAATTTTGTATTTACATAAAGTTTTGCATTTAAAATTTTTATATATAGTTTTGGTTAAGTTAGACGAGCAAAGATCTGACGCTCAGGTACTTTTATATCGCTCATCCCCAGTGATGAAAAATTGGAATCAAATTTCAATATCAATCATGTTGTCAAGTCCATACCATCCATTTTCTAAAGTGCCACTAACCACCGGTCTCAAGAAAAAGAACAGTGAAACAATTGAATTGGTTAGTAGATTTACGAAAACTTAATTTTGCCGGGTTACATTAGATCATACAACAGACAAACAAATATCACGAATGACTCATCAGTTGCATAACCCGGAAAAATTAAAGAGAATCTGCTAAAAAATTTAAGTCCTTAACTGAACATAGGTAGGTGGTATACATACATATTATTATAACAATACCGAATGATTATTGAGTGTGGCTACAATATTCAATATCATAATTTCACTACTTCAAAATCTAGTATATATAATATATACATAATTTAAATAGTGATATATCGTACAAATACACATACATATAAGTACAAGGGGCAACAGTCCTACAATTTATAGATGAAGATGACGTAACATACATAAATATTCGAATAAATGACTTATACTTAAATGATTGTTTCTCCAAACCAAAAAATATTAAATAAAAAAATAAATTATCACAAGCTCCATCTTATTAAAGAGCTAGAATACATTTGCATGGTTTTTTGAAATATTAACCACTAAAAAATAAAAATAAAAAACATTTCTACATGGTTGAATGTATTCTATACACATCGTTTTTTAATTAAAAAATTTCAATATTTCCGTCATTCATGCATGTGCTGGTTTATGTCACAAAAACAATGTCAAAATGAGCATTCTTGTTAGGACATTCGGTTATAGTAATAAAAAATAATGAAAAAAACTGTTTTTAATGCAACTCCTATAATTTAAAGTTTAAATAAAAAGAAATGCTTTTTAACGGTAAGATCGTAGTGCCACCAATCTAGATGGGTCATAAATAAGTTTTACACTGATGGTAACCTCGCGTCCAGTTAAATATAATATTAAAATGTGTTAGATAACACCGCAATGTGTTTATTTAATTAATTCGGCTGAAAGATAATGCTTTACATTTAACTTATACTATAAACCATTTCATTAATTGCGACTTATTTCGGTAAGAAAACGGGTTATTAAAGACTTTCAAATAAAATATAGTTTTAAAATCTTCAAACAATTTTTTATATTTCTGACACTTTCATTGCGAAGCGGCTACATTTTATCCCAAAGATGGCGACTGGCTTATCATTTGAACATTGTTTAATGTGGTTGTAATACACTAGCACACGCACACATAAGCCCAACATGAACAGTGGCAAACATAAACAATGCGTATTCGGTACAACAGACCTAGTCGGTTCGCTAGCTCGACAACTTGGAACATAACTGTACACGCACATTGTAATTAGTACCGGATTAAGACTAATTCATGCCCTAAGCAAACCCCCACCTTCTCTATCCTTGCCCTCATACCCACCCTTCTCCATAAAAATGATATTAACATAAAGATACGTGGAGTAACTATTATATTTACTGACAATTTAGGTTTTAAAACTTTCGCCGGTTTCAAATATAGCTGACACTTAACAGAGATGTTAAATTATAATAAAAACAAAAAAGTTGTGCGTGTACTAGTGTACACATGTAAGAAGTGAAACTTCTTTATGGCCTTATTTTTCTAAAAATGATCTACATGCAACTTTCCAGAAAATGGTTAAATTGGTTAAATTAGTTAAATTGGTTAAATTGGTTAAATTGGTTAAATTGGTTAAATATTATTTCACTTTACCTTTTTGCTATCGTCTGAACCAACCGTGGTAGGGGCAAGAAAAAGATGGCGCGTAACCGAAAAATGTGACGAAAATGTGACGCAAAACGTGACGGTAAATTTTTTCCAACGCCCATAATAAAGTTTCACTTCAAAAACTATACAGGATGACTATTTCATCACCTTCAAATTTTTTTATAGGCGTTCTGTATCATATTTAGAACCAATTTATGAAGTAAAAAATGTAGGTTAAGTTTTCACCCGAAAATATTTTTCGCAAAATACGTTTTCAATTTTTACCGTCCTAAGCCTGTTAAGGTATGAAGGGAAAATCAATCACTTATGTATAGTATCGTAATGAATGAATGAGATGCGCATAGCGCAAATAAAGTGTTGCTAGGAGGCCGTATCAAAATTTTTCGATTTTTGGCGGACATCTTCTAGGTCCTTTATCTCGACATTTTTGCACTAGGCTATAACAAGAAAAAATATGTCACTTGTTTTTTGTCTCGTAGATTGTTGTATTAAAATTTGAAAGGGGATTAAAATTTTATCCTGTATACACAATCAGTTACAGAAAAACGTCGTCGCCAAATGAGCAGCCACTGAAGTTTTTTTTTATAAAAATAAAACATTTGGGTATTCATTACCTTAGTTTTGCATTTATCTTCAAGTCATGAACGTAAGGCTGAATTTGCATAACTGTAGGTATGATACATGACATAAGCTGTCTATAGTTACACTAGAACAGTTCGAAGTTTCTGTATGGAATTGTGTATCTATCGAGCTATTATATTTTAACGATGACTCCATATAATACAATTGATAAAGCTTTGATATTATATTATATTATTCTCAACTTTTCATATTGCTATATAAAAGAGAACACATACGTTATCTTTTATGCACTAGCAAACATTTTTTGTTATGCTTCCGATGTCTAATACGTGATGCCTTAGGGATCAATAAAATAAAATGCTTCATTTTCTTATGGTCTTATCCGGCATTGATTTTAACAAATTCTTTGATCTACAGGTAGTTATTATATGTAGTTCAAAGCGTTTATTATAACGCGCGTAAAACTCTCTAGCTAGAGTAAAGCGTAAAACATTTAACACATACTTAGTTCATGCAACGTTAGATAATTTCATAGCAGCGGCAGCTATTCGTATACATATCATGACGAACATCTTCGCTATAGGAACACAAGTTCGACAAGAGCGTTTCTAAGACCACTCCCTATCATTTCCGTGTCCACTTAAAAACATAACAGGAAAAACCGTTTTTATAAAATGTGATCGAATAATCCACGAAAAAATAATATAGATATGCCGTTCTGTATAAAAATAAATTGTTAAGTTAAAATACACTGGGTGGACTTTAAACTTATTGTCTATTGATTAACTATAAATTACGAATTTCGACATGTCAATTAAGACCTACAAATAAACATACTCAGGCATGTCCATGTTATTTTTGAGGCGCTCAAAATAAGGAAGTTTAGGTAAACATCCGATTCTCAGCAAAACGAAACATCAATACTCTTAGTATGGGATTTGGTTCTGATAATACTGTATCATATCGTAAGTCCTCGTTCTGAAGTTGAGGAAGGAACTTCTGATGATGGAGAGCATAAACGCGGCTGCTTCCTTCTCCGTGGAGTTTGGAGCGAACCGAGCTCGTAAGTAGCGGATGGTCTGCCCTCTAAAGCATGGCAGACCTGTGTCGAGCATTAGGGATACCATGGAAATGATGGCTTCTTGGTACGGTCTGGAAAATTGAATTGTGAATTAGTTGCGGAGCTGTGTAGATACGTAGTTTAGCATGACTGGCTAAGGCACAGAATACTTGACTAAATTACTAGAAATGTGCCGACTATGACTTTGGCCGAGCTAACTAGCCCATGGTGAAAAGGCCCGACTAGTCGGCCGATTGAACAATCGCCAACAGAATTTGCAAAAAAAATTGATCGGCTTGGCCGGTGAAGAAATCGGTGATATCCATGACGAAATCTCATTATATCTGCATAGAAATACTTAGCTATTAAATCAAGAAGTCATAAAAAAACTACCAGGCGGACCTCTATGACAATTGAATAGTGACACACACACACACAACTAGTGAACTTAATTCCTGACAAATTATTAAATTCAAATTTAAGGTTGACTTTGCCTTAAATGTTATACCTGTCCAAATAGCCAATAGCCACTCACATTCAATCTTGGACAGATTGAAGTGCATTCATTGTATTGTTGTACGTAGTTATTTCTTTGATCTGGAAATTATTCCTTTGTTAATGAATACAAAGCAAGCAATTGCTTAGTGGGAGTTTTTTGCAGAAACCGACTAGTCGTCGACTATAAAAATGACCGGATATTCGGCTTTACCAGAACATCCCTGTACAGTACCTATCAGATACATTTGTGTAAATATGATAAAATAAGTCATATAAGTATACATACCTGACAGCGAGGAACGCTTGCACGCACAGCTCGCAGAACCACCGGAAGGGCGGCGCCTCCATCTTGCCGCCCATCACCATCACCATCTCGTCTGTCAGCTTGATATCCGGTTCGAAGCCGAGGTTTCCGCCGGGGGACGACTCGAACATGAACCCGAAATCTGAATAATAATATTCAATTTACTCAAATTCCTACTAGGTACTGATGGTTCTACAAAATAGAACCCCAGGCGGGAGGTAAAATAGGGACATTGCCAGTCGCCAAGATACGTGACCTTGACGCGACTAATCGCGTGAAAGCTTTGGTCTGTTTGAGACTGATAATTTTTCGTTGTTATTGCTGTTAGGTTGGTGTGCGTGAATGGAACAAAAGTTGTCACTGATGGATTGGTGATTCAATTTTCTAGATAGTTCTTATTTGATGGTGCCGTACCGTTAAGGGGACTGACTACTAGAACTGCCCCGATCGATTTAATTTTATTACTTCTAAACAAAATCAATTCTCAAAAAACTAGAACGGTATCATTTTAGCAAATTACCTCTAGTATTCATTGAATCACAGTAAACTTTTCATTTAGTTGTTTATAAAGTCGAATTTGTCGCTAACGCCCAAAGTTGCCGGTTTTTGCAATAATGTACAATACGAAAGAATGCCAGAATGAAAAGCAGTTAACAGTGATTCAATAAATACTAGAGGTAATTTTCAAAATCAGTAAAAATCAGTAAAATCAGTTTTATTTCTGCAAATAGGCCCCTGGAGGCGCTTTTACACGTCCCATTGTTGTTAACAAAATGCTTGCTAAAATGATACTGTTCTAGTTTTTTGAGAATTGATTTTATTTAGAAGTAATAAATTTAAATCAATTGGGGGCAACACTTAGCTCTAGCATTCCCCTCCAAGAATAGCACCATTCCTCCCTTTCTATGGCTGGGCTAAGAGACGACTAAAGGACAACTGCCAGAAACTGACGGGCAGCAGTGTCTTCCTTCCAACATTGGCCAAACTGCGATCTCCGTCTTACAAGCGTTTCGATTATGGAAAAATCCACCTCTTAGAGTTGCCTGTGTCCATCAGTGGACTGATATTGGCTGATGACGATAATGATGACGATTATTCGAAAAACGACATTTTTAGTAACTCATCAAACGAATTAATAATAGATAAAGAGCCATAAATAGGGCGGTGCCACCGGTGCCCAGGCACAAGGCGTAGACCATACCAGGCAGGACTATAATTTTTTCGGTTTGCTCCTGATAAGTTCCCGCTGCGCCCCTAGTGCTCGATTCCAACACATACGTACCATCATGCCAGTATCAACAAAAACTTCTGTTAAATTAGAAAAAACATCGCGCTTATTTATCGCTGCCCTCGACGATTGGCACAGAAAGGTTGACCGGCCTAGCGATTTTGTCGGTTAAACTCGACATAGGACGGTGCCTGTCGTATGAAAAGGTTCCAGTTCTTAGAAAAAAAAAAAAATTTTTCTACCACAATATTAGATAATTGGTCCACCAACATCCTTTAATTTATCACCATGAATGAAATAAAGTACCTAAGTTTATACATAGGGATTGCTTTAGCTTTTTTTTCGTGAAGAAATCCATTTACGGACTATCCTCCAGCAAGGGTGACGGTTCGAGGGGTGTGTGGGACTCTAGGCTCAAAAGAAGCCCGCCTAACCACTAAAACCTCACGGTGCCCTCCGGTGCCATATGAAGCGGAACGTGGAATTCGCCATAGGCCTCAGCCATAGGCATTCACACAAGTTACGCTTCGGCCGCAGCCCGCCCAATCTCCGGGAGGAGAGGGAGCAGTCCCGCCCACTCTACGTCTGTAGCCCGGGACTCATCCGGAAGGGGCAGAAGAAGGAGTTATTCCCTCCTTCGGCGGCCACCACGCCTGCGGTCAGCCAGACTTTGAAGAGGACCAGTGCGTCGAGGTCCCAGGGCATACTCCCCAAAAAAAAAACAAGGGCGCAGTTACAGTAGTTCGCACAGGGCGCGGTTAGGGCTATTTACGGCACTGATTAATGGTATAAACATATTTATTATACAGGGTGTAAAAAAACTAAACGCAGATCCTGAAGCTACGCAACCTGTAAAGCAAACCAAGTCATGTTACAAAATATTATAGCTGGGAAATGATTTTTATTTTTGGGGCTCAAAAAATATTAAAATACATAGCGCGCAATGTATCACAGCCGGAGCGTGGACCGCTTCGCTGGAGATGGCTGCTAAGTTCAAAATTCGTCCGCGCTGAGCCGTACATTACGTATTGTAATTAATAAAGCCTTATTATGAACGAAATAATAAAAAAAACACTATACTTGTAAGAAAAAAGTTTTTAAGTGACCTTTGGCAACAGAGTTTGTAATAAAGTGGAAAAAAAATTGTGACTTTGACCCTCAATATCTTCGGAACCAGCTGTTTCCCAGGTATTGTCTTGAAGAAAAAAATGATCCTAGTGATAGGGACAATACGTGGTTTTCGGATCTGCGTTATGATTTTTTACACCCGTTATAGTTGAACAAATCTGTGCCAGTGAACAATTATTTGTTTTCCCTTTGTCCTAAATAGCTGTTTCCATATTAATTTAAAATCACAGAAAACGGAAAACAATAACTAATAAAAATTTATACAAACAATATTCAAAGACTTAAAGGCGTCCCTTCCAAATTCCAAATCGATTCATGATTGAAATGTTAGCTTTACCTATGTGAATGATATGTCCATCTGTGTCCAACATTATGTTGCCGTTGTGCCTGTCCTTGATCTGGAGCAGGAATCCGATCACGCTGTACGCCGCCATTGAGGTTATGAAACATCTTCTAGCCGCCTGAAAAATATATTAAATATCATTGTCAGCGGCCTTATGCTTTCTAATATCGCTTGCGTTCGACGAATAGATAACAAATGTATGAAAATGACATAGGTAATCAAACAATCGATCTTTCGTAAGGTAATGTAGAAAGCAACTTGCCTGGTGTGCGTTCGCCCAGCAAAAAGTATCGCCTATTCGAAAATTGGATGATGCAGATAATTAGTGCCTTATATCGTGTAAATGTGCCCGAAATTTTATATTTGTGCGTCCAACAGCTTCAGAGTTATTTAAGAAAAATGGATTCTGCTGGACGAACGTTCGCCCAGCAAATTTTTTTTAAATTTATGCGTCTAGCTGTATATTAAATATACAAAAAGGTAGATTATGTACGAGTGTAAATGTGCCGTAAAAGCCAAATTTGTACCTCTTAAGATGTCAGACTTATTTAGTTTTTTGCTGGGCAAACGTTTCGGTAATTGCTGTATATCGGGAAACGATTGGACGCACACTCATGATTTTTTGTATACAGATACAGTATCTGCATCATCCAATTTTCGAATAGGCGATACTTTTTGCTGGGCGAACGCACACACTTGCCTGAGGTTCTAGTTATTTTTGGCGGGGACATTTAGGATTTTAAAACTAACGAAAAGTATTTAGTTGTTAATCCTACTAGTATATTTATAAGTCACCGAATTCAACAACGGAGGTTCTATAGTTCTCTGAATATTTTTTTGAAAGAATACTTTAACCTGGTTACATGCTAGATACTCAATCAGTGACACCCAAATGTTCTTCAACGTTTCGGTACTCTTTCAACATTCTGGACAATTATCTGAATTCATTTTTAAGTCACGTACGTAAGGTTGAATTTCGATTGAATGATGAATGATTTGAATCAACATAACGTCAACAAAAGTGCACCCATAAGTTCATTCCCCTGTTTGTGTATTTTATTTTTATTTTATATCGATGACAGCATCAAACCACCACGTAACCTCTGTATACTGTTTCCTACCTGGAATTCCCTAGTCGTCTCGTCTCCATACTTCTTAATGAAGTACTCGTACATGCCGATATCTGTCTGCCGGCCGAGCTGGTCTCTGGACTTAGCGTTCGGCACACACTCTATGACACCGCACTGGGAAAGGAAACTAAATATGAAACTGAAATGCTTTTTTATTAATAAGCACGTCACATACGAAAAACTCGACCAATTTAGGTATTGTTCAGAATCAGAGTCAGCGCTTCATCAAAATGTCAGCCAAACGACGCCTACTGTGGCTTCCCCTAAGGATTTCCACAAGGATTGATCCCGCGCCACCTTCATCCGATGGCCTCCCAAGACCTTCACCAACTTCACCTAGTATCCCTACCCACAGATCGTCTTACGGTGCGCGGTCATCATTCCAGAGGCTTTCCCGCCGATCGTAAAATCAGTAAATTATGAGTCCCGCCAAATGCCATTAGATTTCCTCATAATTTGGCCGGGTTATAAAGTTAACACTGATTAAAATCAATATTAATCATTCAATCGAGGACAGTTTAAAATGTTATTATTGTATTGGAATGTGTATGTAGTTTTTTTTTTGTAAAAGTAAAAAAAAAAAAAGTTACGGAGTTGAATTGAAAACAAACTCACCCCAGGTGCAGTAGCCACGACTTTATACGGGAAAAGGTACAGATCTAGGCCGACTTGTTGGAATATGTTCTTGAAGAGCGATATCACTTGTAGAGCGAGCATATCTTGCCGTACGTCGTCGCCCACTTTAAAGATGGCCGCCTGCCACGTCTCCGCCGCTATGGACGTGTATCTGTCTTTGCCTTCCTCCTGAAAAGTTTATAATACTCAATACTGTGTGACCTAAACATCAACGGTGAAAATGCCAAATTTCAAAACACTAGTTATAGCGACCAAATAAGTGTGACTTAAATATCTTTCTTCTTTATCCACCCCTCTTCCCAGTTTAGCTGGGGTCGGGTCTCCTTGTACGTCTGCGCCAGAGAGCTCTGTTCTGGCTTGTCTGTGTACTCAGGATCTCTTTCTGGATCTCTTTCTGCATGTTTGACCACCAGGTGGCGGGCGGTCGTCCTCTTCCCCGTGGTCGATCGGGAATGTTTAGGGCCTTTTTGACGGGGTGGTTGTCATCGCATCTTAGGATATGGCCGTACCAGCGCAATCGGCTCTCTCTCACCTTTTCGGCAATTGGTGCCACTTTAAAGTGTGACTTAAATATAAACTATAAAAATGACAAAATACTATACGCTAGTTATAGTGGCCAAATAAATGTTTTTACAGTTTTGGGGTGATTATTTTGCTGATAAGTAAATATTTAAAAGGTAAATAACTGTTTCTATAATATTGAATTGTCCAAAAAAAATGCGTCTTTTATAATAAAAAGATAACATGTACTGTATGACTTTTATGACGAACATTTGGATCAGCGGTAGTTAACGCTGCTTCTGATCCATGGGTCGCGGGTTCGATCCCCGCACAGTACAAATATTTGTGTGCATGAACATGTCTGTTTGTACTGGTCTGGGTGTTTTCTATGTATTATAAGTATGTATTTACAAAAAAAAAAAAAAGTATATAAGTAAGTTTATCGGTTGTCTAGTACCCCATACGACAGGGTACTTAATAGTACCTTAATTTGGGACTAGATGGCTCTGTGTGGCCCAGTGAGGCATGTCTTAAAATATTTATTTATTCATTATTTACTGTAAAGATAAAACAGTACTATCACCATAATTCCTCCCCATTATTAGTAATCTCATGAGATAATCGAAAGTAATGATCACATTTAATTTGTATATCAAAAAGTTTTGTAGCCAAAATAGTTTCTTATACTTTATAAGTTTTTGTTTTATTATATAAATAATAAAACACATCAAATAACTAAGTATAAAAATCAAATACATACTACAGGTGGGTCTTCTCCAGAAGCAATAGCCATTGCGACTGACTCCATCTCAGAGATGCCATACTTCCGAACTCTGAACCGAGCTAAGTACGGAGCTTTGGCCGCACTTTGCATAGGAGTTCCTAAAATAAATAAATACAGTACATTTAGAAAACATATAATGTGTGTTATGTAAAGGCTAAGAGTTAAAATAAACACTTCCTTACCGCTTTTGTAGTCTATGTCCAAAACCATTGAGTCCGGATTTGAGGGCAAGTAGCATCCTGGTTGAACCTAAAAAAATTAAAGCAATTACAAACATAACCAATAGAACAACAGAGTTTTAAATTTTGATAAAAAAAGTAACAGCCTATAATCATTCCACTGCAGGGAAAGGGCCTCCATCATTGAATTCAAGGCACTACAGCAATGATGGGTACTGGCATAATCACCACGCTTGCCAAATGCGGGCTGGTGATCACAAACTGTTTGTTGCCCGACCCGGGGATCGAACCCGGGTACCCGAGATTTTGGAAAGAAAGGAAGAAAGAAAGAATACTTTTTTATATAGAATCCAGTTTAAATTTACACCAACAATTTTGCTTTCAAGACAGTTAACTTTTAAAAACCATAACAAACCTTTATATTTTTCAACGCTTCTAAGCATGCCCGCTTCCTCTCAGCCCCCTTAGGGAAAGGGCGGATTATACCGCTGATATTTGTGATCTGGCTGAAGAAATCGAATTCTCTCTCGTAGAACGCCTTCGCAGGCCCAGAGAGCGTGTCCACAATACTCTTTGTTAGCGCTTCGAGCACGTCGAATAAAGCAGCTGAGGGAGAGGAAATTCATTTATTTAAAAAGTAGAGTAACAGCCTATAACCATCCCACTGCAGGGCAACGGCATCCATCCTTGAATGCGAGTTAACACAGCAATGGTGGGTATTATATTTACTTATTTAAACTTAAAATAAATATTAAAAAAAAAAACTACACAAACGATAACATAAGGAGTGATGATTTGCGCAAGGTGGCTGGCAGGAGCTGAATGCAGGAAGCCGAGAATCGACCGTGTGCAGCTGGAGAGGCCCATGTCCAGCAGTGGACTGCGATAGGCTGATGATGATAATGATGATGATGATGACACAAATGAGTAGAAAACTTGCAAAAGGTGGACTTAATGCCATATGGTTACATAACGTGGGCTTCGTTTTTTCAGGTGGTTCAAAAAGCCCGGTGTATATTGTATTATAACTGTTCCTGTTTTTATACACAATTATCTATCGTTATGCCTGATAAACTTACTGTCTTTATTATGCATCTCTTCATCAGTATACATGTTTGTGTGCATGTTCCATATCAGTTGGTGCGCCACCACTTGGGACTTCTTCGCTAACGACTTGATCAGCTCCGCTACGTAACCCATCTGCAAATTAGAATTTGAAACGATGAAACGGAACAGATTGCTGTTGGCGATAAGACCGCCTAAATTGTAAATTTTAATGTAAAAAATCGTCTGGAATCCTTTGTTTGGTGTGCAATAAAAAGTAGTCAGTCATTCATTGATTCATGAGTATAGATCGGATAATCGGGATGAATATTTATAAGTTTGTTTTCGGCTATTTATATTATGGAAGCGGCTCCTTAAAACATGTATGTCGATCTCGTAATTCCGAGATTTTTTCCATAAAAAAGTGCATTCCATAACAGTCAACACTTCAACTCTAGGCAAATATGCATCCGACTATTTCTGATCTCTATTCATGAGTTAAGGATTTACTGGCACGATTTCGGGGATTGTCATCGTCAGCTTTTGGAATTCTAACAGCTGGTCTGGCCATATGGAGAGACCATAGAACGCATAGCTAATTCGGAAGGGATATAAAGTCACCGCAATATTTGGTGATAGATCCCTTTCGCTAGCTCCGAGGCCCTGTATTTGATTCCCAGGAAAACCGACGGCCCGGTGAAGATCACAGAACCCCGCTAGATGCGCGCGGGACCGATCTTAGTGAAAATTCTTGGGGGTGGCCTATATCCAGCAGTGGTCGTATTTTGGCTGAGAGAGATATGAAGAGCTGCTGGTTTTTTAAATGGCCGCCAGCAGTAGCTCAGTCCGGAAAGAAGCTGTCAAATTTATTCAAACTACAGTCGTAAAACTCACCGTATCATGCCGCAAGGCTTGCACGAGTTGCGGTATATACAGCAGCACAGCAGACGAGGGGTACGACGTCAGCGTCATGACCGCCGCCTGCGCGGACAGGGGGTGCGGCGGGTACTGCCTGCTGAAGTACGACAGAGCTTCCACCGGGCTCACCCGCGCCCAGGTCACCATGTGGACGAGCTACGGATGATTACAGCATTTATTTTTAGCACATACAAGGGCCGGCTAGAGTAATTATTTTTTTATTTTTCTGTGATTCCTGCAAAAAAATTGGGTCACCGCTGACGTCAGATAAACGTTTAGCGATCTCTTAAAATAAAGAGAGTGCGTTAGGACCCCACGGACCTAGGATTTCAACACCAAAAGGTACGAAACAGTGCTGGGTGCTTGTTTGGCTATATTTGGTTATCTTGATGTTTTCGCTAACTAAACTAACTAAACAAACTAAACTAGCGCCACCTGTAATTTGCTGTTTCAGCTGAACACTTTTTCAACTTGTCCCCCATACAAGACGGTTCTCCTTTCTTCCAGACTCCATGAAGTATATGCAACATCCGTATTATTGAAATGAAAGATATGTTTACGGATTATTTATGATTTAGTTGACTACCCTACCCGTGACCATGAACGCTATATAGTGTTCGGAACGTCGGGTTAAAATCTATACTAATATTATAAAGCTGAAGAGTTTGTTTGTTTGTTTTTTTGAACGCCCTAATCTCAGGAAGTACTGGTTCGATTTTAAAAAATCTTTTTGTGTTGGATAGTCCATTTATCGAGGAAGGCTTTAGGCTATATAACATTGCACTGCGACCAATAGGAGCAAAGTATGAGTGAAAAATGTTGCAAAAATAGTCGCGATCATAATAACAGAAATTGACGCGGACGAAGTCGCCGGCAACAGCTAGTCATAAATAAACGCGTACTATAATCCGTAACATAACTTTCATTTTAATGTATAGTGTTCGCGTAAACTAATGAAAACAGAACATTGGTATTAGTATGATCTTTTTTCAACTTACCTCATGTGCGTCTCCGAGCAGCGTGTCAGTGGTGACCAGGTATTTCAGGGCTTGCGGAACGTGGCACACAGATATGGGTTGAGCCATCACTTTACGCCTGATCTCGGCAGTTATGCTTTCAGCTTTAAGTCTGCAAGGAGTCGAATTAAGAAATACAAACTTAAGGACAGTTTCGAAAACGTAAAATAGTTCCCATACGCAAAACTCTTTATTTGTAAACATGATATTCTTTATGATAGTGTCAACTAATAACTACACATTTCATTTAGCACTATTTCCTTTATTGTGAAATAATAATTTTTAACTTAGTAGGACCGCCGACTGTACCGACATTTTGGACGATCGTTTTGTGTCTTCCAGAATCATTTGATATTTATGCAATAAAATAATAGTATAATATGATTGGGTAATATTTACGACTACATCAAGGAACTAAGAAGTATAGTAATATTTAATTATCATACAGTATACGGAATTACTTATTCATCATCATCAAAATTTTTTATAGGCGGTCAGTATCGTACTTAGAACCTATTTATGAAGTAAAAAATGTAAATCAAGTTTTCACCCGAAAATATTTTTCGCTACACACTTTTCAATTTTTACGGTCCTAAAGCCTGTTAAGGTATGAAGGGAAAATCAAAAACTTATAGTTAGTATCATAATAAATGAATGAGATGCGTGTCGCGTAAGAAAAGTCTTGCTCAAAATCAAAAATTTTTGATTTTTGGCGTACATCTTTTAAGTGCTTTGTCTTGACATTTTTGTCAGTACAAACAGTTTTTAAAACAAAAAAAGTACGTTATTTGTTTTTTGTCTCCTAGATTGCCATATAAAAATTTGGAAGGTGGTTAAAATTTCATCATAATGATGAGGAATGGTACTGATATCGAAATTGGACACAAAATTCATAACACATCAATAATAGAATAATATTCAAATAACCTAATTTGTTTTAGTAATATCACAAACTTTTTCAATGTATGTAGAGAAGAATATGACGTCATCGTGCAAAATCTTTATGTATGAAAAATTAAAGACCTTCAGTAAAAATCATCAGTAAAACAGTTTCGTTGCTGCATATAGGTCCCAGGAGGCACATCCCAATAATTCAAACTATCACAGTGTTAGGATAAGTGTGAGCTAGGCTAATGCCGAGAAGAACTTCAAACTTTGACCTTGTATAACTCAGTAAATTTTGGTTGTATGATAAATTTGATTACACTTTTCATTCTGATTTATTAAGGGCAACTTAACAAAATTTTTAACTAAAACTGATAACATTTCCCATTAACAGACAGTATGAAATTACTGCTGGAGATCGATCGCTCGTTATTAGAAACAGAGGCCTCACACCGCAACACAATCAGTATTTTCGTTTCCATCCGTCTCTCTCACCAATGTTTTAGGGTATTTGAAAGAGACAGATAGTTCCGTTAATACGGGCTTCGCGTTACGGAGTAGGTCCTCAGAAACCAACCTCTCGGGTAGGAACACGGCCAGCGTTGGACTAATGTCCCAGGCCAGTTTAGCGTAATCCTTCCAAGTTCTATCCGTATTAGGTTTGGACCGCCAAGTCGCTATGTTGTCTTCGCCCGGCACCGCTTGCTCGGGCCGACTGTGTGGGTTGTGCCAGGTCACTAGGAACTCTATTTCTACAGCCTGAAAGTTCAAATTACTTAAATATTACGCTAATACAGTTATTACGTTGAATAAATGAATACATTACCCTTTTATCGTCATCAAGATAGCCGTGGTGTTAAAGATATAATTCAAATGATTTGAAAAAATAGATTTTATAAAGTTTCTTGGCCTTGTCTGGTGTACATTTTTTGAGTCCTTACAAATAATAATATTATAAATAATAGTTAGTATTTATTTAACGATTCATGATGTAGTAATTTGTAGCTTTTAAATAATAAGCGAACGGTTGCGATGTAAGTATCGTCTGATGCGCAGCACACAGTACCACAATTATGTTGTAAAAAAAGGCAAGAAAATCAACAATAATTCTTACCATTAATTCCAATATAAGATTCCTTTTCCTAACGTAATCTTTAACGAAAGTGTCTTGAGCTTTCGCCGGCGGCTTCACGCTTCGGTTGGAGCGTTTCCCCGCTATACTGCCCGCGCCGCTACTTAGCGTGGTTGTTGACATTGGCACCTACGAGTAATAGGAATTTAATTAATGTAATATAAATAAAAAATCTGCCAGCTGCGAGTCGGAGTCGCGCAAGAAGGGTTCCGTACCATTGACTAGGTAAACAACAGTAGGTAGGTACATAAATTTAGTTAATGTAGTGCCTACCTGTTACCATTTATTGATATCGAGCAAAAAATGGCAATAAAATCGCGTTTGTTGTATGGGGCTCCCATATATCTTAAATATTTATTTTGTTTAGTTTTTAGTATTTGTTGTTATTGCGGCAACAGAACTAGTGAAAAATTCAACTGTCTAGCTATCGCGGCTCTTGAGGTATAGCCTGGTGGCGGACAGACAGTGAAGTCTTAGTAATAGGGTCCCGTTTTTGCCCTTTGCGAGCGAAACCCTAAAATCGAGATATACAATCAGCGCCACAGGTGTCCCAACTGAAAAAGCGCCCATTTGACATAAGGGTGCAATTTCAGTGCAACCGGTATCAATCGAATAGATACAACATGACATGAATATCCATACTATTGCATGTCGACATAATTTGTCCGAGTTATAAAGTTGACTCTAACATAAAATCAACGTCAATCATTCAATCGAGGACAGTTTCAGATGCCTTACTCTGCAACACGAAGCTCGTACTAACGGATATACCTGTCTCTCAGACCATTTAAGACATCGTTATGAGTGAAAGGGACAGATGGATTCGAATATAAGGACATTGTGTTGCGGAGTTAGGCCTCAGGTGTCATTTTTGTATCGGTCTGTGTACTTAGTTCTTATTATACACCGTGCATTTTTGAACATCTGACAAACAAAACCGATATTATGCAACCATTATGTATAACATCTTGGCAGTGTTTTTTTTATTAATTACAGTCTTAGAAATATGTAAAAAAATAAGACTAATCATTTTGAATAACGCTGACGCGCACGCACGTATTATTTTGCTTCGGCCGGGTCCTGAATGAATGAACTTTAAGTAGATACGTCCGTGAGCATCACAGCGTGTTTCAAATTGAAAGCTGAAACAATATTTTATATTTTTTTACGATTTTTTTTTGATAAAAAATTAGAAAAAAAAACTCTGCCAGGATGTTTCACATAGTGGTTACACAACTTGGGCTTCGTATGGCTATCGATAGCATATACACAAGAATACCTATTACCGTATTTATCCAGCCAGTGTTCTGCCTGCTGCCAATGTCGCTACTGTGAACCGATGACCGGTTGTCAGTGGGAGAGTTTGACGTGTAGATGCTTTGCTGACTGTTTGGACCCATCAGTTCGTATTCACCTAGAAACAATGCAACGACAGTACCTTTGAAGGTTTTATTTGGTTTATCACATACCTTGATCGACACGGTTACAAGACAATATTATCTATACAGGGTGAAATGTTAACCACCTTCCAAATTTTAATATATCAATCTACGAGACAAAAAACAAATGACGTATTTTTTCTTTTGTTATAGCCCAGTACAAAAATGACAATATAAAGCACTTAGAAAATGTCCGCTAAAAAATTGAAAACTATGTTGCGAAAAATATTTTCGGTTGAAAGTATGATTTACATTTTTTACTTTATAAATGGGCTCTAAATACGATACTGAACGCCTACAAAAATTTTGGAAAGTAGTTAAAATTTCACCCTGTATACTAGCTGATGCCCGCGACTTCGTCCGCGTCAATTTCTGTTATTACGATCGCGACTATTTTTGCAACATTTTTCACTTATGCTTCGCTCCTATTGGTCGCAGCGTGATGTTATATAGCCTTAAGCCTTCCTCAATAAATGGACTATTCAACACAAAAAGAATTTTTCAGTTCGGACCAGTACTTCCTGAGATTAGCGCGTTCAAACAAACAAACTCTTCAGCTTTATAATATTAGTATAGATTATTCATCCTGTGGCCTTGTATGAAGGTAAACCTTTTTAAATATATTTTGATTGCCATTGGATCTAGTATCTGTATGTGACAACGTCTGTGTGGTACAATAGACAATATCTAACCTACGGTTGACGAAATAAGTACGTTTATGTTCGTATCTATATTCAGATACGAGTTTTAAGTGCACGTTAATTATACAACTTTACATCTAGAGTCGTCATTTAATTTTAAAGAATCAAAGAAAGAAAACATTTTTATGGGTACATATCATCACACAAATTAAATAGGTACAAACTAAATTGCCGCGATACGTAGCTAAAATGGTTTCCACCTCCGTGGCGGAGTGGCGTACACACCGGTTTTCAAGGTGTCGCCTGCTCCGAGGTCCCGGGTTCGATTCCCGGACGGGTCAATGTAGAAAAAATGTGTTTTTCTACATTTTCTCAAGTCTAGGTGTTTGTGGTACCTTCGTTGTTTCTGGTTTACAAAATACGAATGCTTTAAATAGTTATTCAAATTGGAATCAGAACAATGTACGAGGGCGGGTCTATAAGTCCGTGACTTTTGGAATAAAACACAGATTTTTTGATAAACAAATCATTTTATTTTTCAACGTAGTCTCCCTTGAGCTCTATACACTTTGTCCAACGCTTCTCCAATTTTTTTATCCCTTCCAAAAAATATGATTTGTCGAGGTCCTCAAAATAGGCCTTTGTTTGCGAGATGACTTCATCATTGGAGTCAAATCTTTTTCCACCAAGCCATTTCTTCAGGTATGGGAACAAAAAGTAGTCACTCGGAGCCAAATCTGGAGAATAGGGTGTATGAGGGAGCAATTCATAGCCCAATTCATGGATTTTTGCCATGGCAACTGCACATGTGTGCACCCTTGCATTGTCTCGGTGGAAAATAACTTATTTCTTGGCCAAATGAGGTCGGTTTTTATTCAAATCGTCATTGAAGCGGTCCAATAAGTTGGCATAATATTCCCCATTGATTGTTCTTCCCTTTTGAAGGTAGTCTATGTGGATTATCCCACGTGCATCCCAAAAAACAGTCGCCATAACTTTATTGGCTGACAAACCCACCTTGGCCTTCTTTGGCGCCGATTCACCCTTAGAAACCCACTGTTTTGACTGTTGTTTGGTCTCTGGTGTGTTGTGATGGATCCATGTTTCGTCCACGGTTACAAAACGGCGCAAAAACTCCTCCATATTGCAATTAAACAACGCCAAACCTTCCTGTGAAGTTGTTACACGATTGTGTTTGTGGTCGACTGTGAGCAAACGCGGCACCCATCTTGCGGAAAGCTTTCTCATGCCCAATTGATCTTTTAAAATTGAAACCACTGAGCCATGCGAGATCCCTACGGCTTCCACAATCTCTTGCACTTTCAATCTTCGGTCGGCCAACACCATATCGTGAATTTTTTCGATTGTTTCGGGTGTAGAGACCTCAACTGGGCGTCCAGGACGTTCGGCATCTTCAGTGCTTTTACGGCCACAACGAAATTCAGTAAACCACTTTTTTACCATTGAAATCGATGGTGCAGAGTCCCCATAGTATTTATCAAGCTTAGCCTTGGTCTCGGTAATGGTTTTTTTTCGCAAAAAATAATGCTTAATAAGCACACGAAATTCACCTTTTTCCATTTTTTCCTCAAATTACTGGGTAGTCTGATAAAAATAGCTGTCAAACACAAACTAACTGACGCAGCAAGTTCAAATTTTGATAGGAATCAACTAACAGATACCTGTTGACAGGAGTAGTGTTGCTTTTTCAGTAAAGAGGTCAGAAATTCAAAAAGTCACGGACTTATTGACCCGCCCTCGTATGTGATGTTGTCCACATTTATTTATTATTTATTATTACTCAGCGGTATTTCCACGGCAAAAATATATTATTCACAAAAATACAATAGCACCGGAAGGATGTTCTTCGTATGGGTGTCGTTAGGACAAACTCAAGTACAGGCAGAAGAACACAGGATACCGTATTACTATGATCAAAGCTATTGCTTGACAGTACTTACCACCAATGTCGCTGCTCTTCAAATACTTCTTATCCGAATGCATCAATTGCCAGAACTTGATCAAACTAATGATATCTTCCCGCAAAGCGCCGGACATTTTCCCAGGACACTGCAGACCCCGACAGAAGTAGTCGAGACACGAGCTGTATACGCGTTCGCGGAGAATGTTCCGAGCTAAAGACTTGGGTAGAATGTCGCCTTGGAGGAGAGATAAGCCACAGGAGAGTAGTCTGTAATAGAATGACACAAGGTTAATTTCTTTAAATATAATATCAATCAAACTAAACAAACAGACCATTAAGGAAAATATTAAAAATTCTGTACGTTGTATCATACGATAAAAAATATGTTCTTTTTTAATTGTGTCGCTAGTTTCTTATTTGAGATACAGCAATCGGTTCAACAAATAGAAGAAAAAAAATTAAAAAATAATACTATTTATAACTATTTACTATCAAAAAATACATCAGACTCTTCGAATGTTATTTGTAATGAATAATCTCAAAATTGCTTTATATGTATTAGAGGTATTAAAGGAGGAGAAATCGATATATTATTACGAGCAAATACACAGTCACGTACTCAGAAAAAGAGTAAGAGAGAGAGAAGATACTTTTTAATTATTTTAACGGCAACCGCACGCGAGCAAAGAGTTGCGTTCGGTAACGTCTAACATTACATTTAATAACAAATTATTATTTTACCAGTAGACATTTACATTTTCAACAAATACTATGAGCAGTATGTGATTTAATAATATTATCAATTAATGTAACCCAAATTTAGATTGCGCTTAAATTATTAATATAACAACATAATTACTAACAAAAAAGTGCAATCGTTCACGCTACAAGCTAACAAATAATATTATGAGTTTTCTTACTTAAATCTGACTCCAACCGCTTCGACATGTCTGTTGATATGATTTCTGAAATCCCCTACAGTTATTGGCAAGGACCTGAAACCAAATACGATGCAAATGCTTAAGTATCAAAAAATATTTTATTTATTAAACTTGACACAAAACGGGATTAAATGCACTGATTTTTACTTTAAAAAGAAGAAAGGATGAAGGTAGGTAAATACTATTTTACCTTGACCTTCTTATTATTTACACAGAGAAACTCAATTAAAATAATATTAAAAATACAAATAAAAAACAACAATATTTACAACTTACAAAATATAAATCTTAGTGGAAAAAACAAATACCTATTTACTAAAAATAAAATAAAAGTATAAAAATTGTCCTCGTGGTATGGTGCCCAAGATATTGTCAGCATTACCTCGCTGTGCAAGGAAGCTACAGCTCTTTAGTATTTACCTTCAAGACGAAGGAAGGCAAATTATATTTTACCTATTGAATAAATAATACAGTGCATTACATCCCGAGTTATGTTTGCAATAAGAAAGTTGAAAACCTACATTTAAATTTTTACACGCTACTAACCTATGTAGAAGGCTGGCCAGCATCTCGACCTTTTCAAGGCTGTTGTATTTCGCCGTCTCAGCGACTTCGCACAAGTACCGCACCCACACCGCGTGCGGAGCCACGAATGGAGGTCGGGGTTCCAGTTTTGCACCTACAAAACAATTAATAACTTGTTTCTGAACTGTTTTCTGAGCAGGCAAATTGCTGCTTTACTATTGTAAACACAAATCCTTGAATATAAATTACGACTGTCTTTGGTAAGACTAACACCCGTATTTATAAACAAGTAAAGGTAATTACTTAGGTGACAAATTGTATTCCTTAATCAAATAATTACTAGAAGTTAAACTAACAAAAGTTGGCATTCTCAGCCTAATAATATGTCTATTAATTTCAATCACTTAAGAACTAGGTAGTAACACCTTAAGTTATGAATTTATTAAGCAGTAAGTAATTACTTCTTTATACATACGGGTGTTAAGAGTTCACACTTTCCACCTACCGGACGACTGGTTTAACTAACCTGTTAAGCTATTGAGACATTATTTGTGTCTACAAAATTTATTCAAGGCTTATCATGCTGTAAGTAGGCGGAGTTCATCAATGTTATTGCTTTTGTACAGACAACGGCAGGTCAACCTACCCAAAAAGTATTGATTTTCAACTTAAGTTCAACAAGTAGAGATCAATATTAATTGAGAAAATTTGCCGTTTTTTGTCTGTACCTCTAACATCCATCACATCATGGAAGGTCATTTATGTAAATAAGAAATAACAGGGGTCGTAGTACTGATCCCTGCGAAACATCCATTAAAAGAGCCGAGCCTGAAGACTCAGTTCCATGAATGCATTTTTTGTGTTTTGTCTGTGAGGCAAGAGCTTATTAGATCCAAGGAATCATTGGATGCACCAAAATTCCTAAATGTTTTAAGCAAATGTTTGATGTTCCACAAACTCAAAAGCCTTTGAAAGGTAACAAAAACACTTAAAGTTTATTCTTCTAAGCACCAAACATACGATTAAGCATGCAATTAAAAAAAAAGTCTAGCGTGTAGCTAAATCGATCGATCATATCGAATCAATAGTAATAAAATCAATCGTACGATTTTGTTACCTTCAAAAGCAGCCAACGGGCTGATCTCATCAGCCTGCTTCGAGAACAGCCCCATCTTCCTATCAACAGTGCACTGCCAGGCGGCGAATATCTCCTGGACAAGCCTCAATTCCAAGTCTGGCCTGGAAGTGGTCAGCCACTGCCAACATTCCACAGCTGTACTGACCGCGTCTTCAGTGAAGATCTCCACTTGTGACCAGGCTAGAGACAAGATGTAGTATTTTGAAACAACGCCATTGCAAACTATACAATTTTACACGCACTGAAATGTTTGGTAACAAATGTAGGCATACATCATCATCATTAGTATATCTATCTTTTATCAGTCACGGTCTTCTCCAAAAGGAGGATTTGGCTTCAACTTTTTCCATAACTTCAGTACGCGGGGGCGATAAATCGGTCTAGCTAGGTTTGATTTTTAGAAAACGACGTTTTATCCGTGTTTTCAGACAACGAAAAACTTCTACATTATCCTTATCCTTAGCATACAAAGGTAAATTTCGCAATCACCTGCAAGGTTATTAGCTCAAGTGGGAATTGGGGTGGTGCCGAAACCAGAAGACTCCGGTTCGAGTCCAGATTTCTATTTTAAGTTTGTCAATCGTATCTAAAAATAATATCCAAAAACCGACCAAGTGCGAGTCGGACTCGCGCACGAAGGATTCCGTACCAAAAAGGCCAAAAAAACGGGTTTTTTGTATGGGAGCCCCCCTTTAATATTTATTTTATTTCGTTTTTAGTATTTGTTGTTATTGCGGCAACAGAAATACATAATTTGTGTAAAATTTCAACTGTCTAGCTATGGCGGCTCTTGAGATACAGCCTGGTGACAGGCAGACGGACAGACGGACAGACAGCGAAGTCTTAGTAATCGGGTCCCGTTTTTACCCTTTGGGTACGGAACCCTAAAAACACGATTTACAAAAAAAAAAACAAAGCTACTACCGATCATCTAGGTACTAACTATTTTAAAGTCGGAATCTATGATTTTCCTCCAGCCAAACGATGGTATGTGGTAAGGCAATACTCACCGACAGAATGCAACAAAGCCCTTGCTGTAGGGGCGGTATTGGCGTGTATATTGTGATGTCTAGCGTGGACGAGCAGAGCCGTGGCTCGCCACAGGGCGGCCCTGTGCGACGTCTCGCTTCCGCTTGTGCAGGCCTCCTTTAATGCTGTGTGGAGACGAGCGCCAACACGCCATAGGGCCGCCTCACCGCCGCCCTCAGCGAATACGGCACCGGCGACCTGCGAATTCATACTTTATATAATAAATGGGAAAGTGTGTGTGTGTCTGTTTGTTTGTCCATCTTTCACGGCAAAACAGAGCGACGAATTAACGTGATTTTTTAAGTTGAGATAGTTGAAGGGATGGAGAATGACATAGGCCACTTTTTGTCTCTCTCTAACCCCCCACTTCCCTAAAATGGGGGGTGGAAGTTTGTATTGAGCATTCCGCAATTTTCAAGGTAGAAAGCTAAAAATCGGTACGCAGACTATTTGTGACTAATAAAAAGAATCGTACATCGTTATTTCTGGAAATCCGCTCCCAACCCCTTAAAAGATCGCTCACCTCCCCCGCATACCGGCTCCTCTGCGACACCACGGCCAGTAGCGCGGCGGAGTCCTGCGTGACGCACGGCGGCCGCTTGTCTAGCGCGGCGCGAGGCAGCGGGGCGGACGTGCGGTTGAGGCCGGCGGCGCCCAGCAACGCGCCCGTCGCTAGGGCCAGCCCGCAGTGGTGCCAGAGGGTCGAATTTGGCACCTATATAAAGTGAGTGTCAGTTAGAGGGTATATTATGTCAGCTTAGCTCTATCAATAGTCGGGTAAACGATATGATTTAAGAATTATTTTTAATTTAATTTGAAAATTACATCCTAATAAATACATTAAGCGCCATGTGGGTCACCAGTGACAATAACATTTTAGTAGCGTCTAGTTCCTAGGCAGTTAAAGGCTTATAGCATAAAACATTGTATTTATTTCAACTGACAGAGTCATCTATATCGTGACTTCACACAAAATACAAGTACTGTTTCGTCTCACCAAATACTGTAAAGTTTCATCACAATGTTTAGTATTTTTTGTAAGAGTAAGTAAAGTAAAGATAACATAATATGTCCTTACCTGATTGAGATATTCTTGTAAATGCGATCTCGTCGACTGCGGCGCCCACTTCATAGCTTCTTGCACGATGCCATGACAGCGGTCGGCAAAGTCTTTTACGATGCTCTGTGAAGACCATTTACAAAGTTTAGATTTTTTTTAAATTAAAATAATCATCTAGCGTCAAATTGTGTAGCATTTTGAAGACGCCTTCAACCCGGGTGCGTATTGTATGAAATGTGTAAGTTATGTGCGTGATTTCAATGTGTTCTGGAAATCATGAATCTATCCGTTTTTCAGTAACATAGAGACTTTTAAAAACCTTTAATGAAACAGGATGATGACAAGGTATTTCGTGAAAAAATGATTTCTCAAATTAAAATTTTCATACCTAATATCTTTATAAGAGGATTTTTTCGAAGGTTAAGCAGCAGTGGACTATCGCGGCTAATAATGATGACAGCTTTATTAAGTAGATTAGTCAACTTGATACCAGTTGTTGTACTTGTAAGGTGGTCCGCGGACTAAGCTTTATCACTGTCAAACTACACCCACTGCTGGACTTGGGGACTCCCTAAATTTAGGAAACGATATATTCTAAATTGTCTTGGGTCCTGAAGAGGTTAAAGTCGTGCTTCGGAAGGCACGTTAAGTTGTTGGCGCTGGCTTCTGGCGAAGTCGTAAAAACAAATACGTCAGAGGCCTGTAATAGGCTTAGAATACTTTGACACTAGACTATCTTGGAAGCAAAGAAGAGCTGCATGAGCTCATTCTCTTCTACCATCGAGAAAACAGGCGAACTGAGGCTTATCGCTCCTTCTTGGTGAACGGAGAAGTTAAGAGCTTTATGATTCCGTCATCCCTATTCTACTATCGAGAAAATAGACAAACTGGGGGTCATCACCCCTTATTGGTGAACATTCCGCAGTTGCGGATTGCGAAATGAAACAAAGCACTTTGCTTCCTCCTTCGTGATGCGCTTTGCCAAGGAGATCCACTCCTTACCCTATCGCCCTACCGCGTCTATTTTTCCCAATAGCTATAACCCGAAAATTTTTCAAGGTAGAATGACTAGGCTACTTCTGGGTAAGCTCGCTCCATCGTAGGCTCTAGGGTTCAGAGTAAAGTCAAGAGCAAGCCCAACACAATAAGAAAAGAGAAGATTCACGTCATATTACACGCACCTCTCTCCCTTCCAATGTGTCTTGAAGCTGTAGATTGAAGTCTGTTCCTGGCACCTTTAATAGAGGTGTTTCTTGATTGGCGTCAAGCTCTAAGCTGAAGCTCAACACTTGCAGAATGTCCAGCATTGACCAAAGTACCTGATAATAAAGAAGTAATTCAAACGTTATGAAAGATTGTAATATATACGCCTAAAATATCGTGAAAAACGATTCATAAATGCAAATGATTATGACAATTTACATCATTAGTTATAGGAATCTTTTAAAAAACTAGACAATGTTAGTCTGACTCTCGTACTAAAGGGGTATGTGCTATTAGTGATCAATCATCGAAATAATTAAAGTCACCTACTGAAGAAGAAGAAAACGCCGAAAATTACTCTATTGAAAGCAGTTTTAAAAAAATTACTCTACAATTGAGATTTTCAGACCCCCCTCCCCCCTTGTCACACATTTTTACGAAAATTCCCATACTATTTTGCCCAAACAAAGGGTAAGACACCCCCCCCCCCTTAATGTGTGTAACGGTCATTTAACTCATCGAATGTGAGCAGTCTATTTGCATTTTTGTTTTAATGAATACGAATAACATAACTGCAAATTAAAGGTTTTCTGACGAGTTCAAAATATGCGCCACATATCTAGCCGTATTTGTTTGGAAGCCAAATTTTTTACAGCTGTTGCCCGCGACTTCGTACGCGTCAATTTCTGTTATTACGGCCACGATTACTTTTGCAACATTTTTCACTGATGCTTCGCTCCTATTGGTTGCAGCGTGATGTTATATAGCCTAAAGCCTTTCTCGATAAATTGACTATCCAACACAAGAATAATTTTTCAATTCGAAACAGTACTTTCAGAGATTAGCGCGTACAAACAAACAAACAAACTCTTCAGCTTTATAATATTAGTATAGATTTTAATAACCTTCACGCATTTATGAGATAAAGTTTCTTGAAAGAATGACTACAAAGCAATACTGTAGTATTGGTTGTTTTCTGTTATGGTAATGGAACACTCAATGAGTCAGTTTAATTAGTTTGAAACCTTCACAGGTTTCTTGAAAGGCTGGCAACAAAGCAATACTACAAGGTTTTTGTTTATGGCACAGCACACTCTGTGAGCCATTTCAACTCACATTTGACAGTGGCAACTTACCCTACAGTTCCACAGTAGATGTGGGAACCGATCAACCAACCCAGCGAGCCACTTGTCAGCAACCCGCCTTATCTGCTTGTGGATGTGGTTGAAGCTCACCAGAAGGAACTGAGCGTGGTTCTCCAGTTCTCTTTCCCGAGACTCATCTTTGACTTTCTCGGACATTACGTCAAGAAATTTCTGGAATACCTTATCACCGACACTAGAAACAATTGAGGATCAGTGTAGTTTAATTTGTTAGTCATAAAAATTATACTAAACGCGATATACATTTCGTTACAGGTACCCTACCACTTAAGTATATAATTACCTATAATTACTACACTGCAGGTCAAAGACCTCTATCATTGAATCCAAGTAACCATAGCAATGATATGTACACCTGTACCCATGATTATTGGATTCAAGTAAATTTCATACAATTAAGAGTTACCTCGCAACACATTGCCACATCCCGCTTTTGTCTTTCTGGAGCGCTGTATCACTTAAATATTCAATGATTGGCTGTAGACTCGGCTCTGGAGAGTTGCAAACCCTAAAAATATTCGGTATAAATCAGATAAGATCAAAATATTGAAAATGTTATCTATTCAATTGAAACTGGTATTTGAGAGTACTGGAACTTATAGTAAAAAAAATATTGACAAAATTTGTTAACTAAACTACAGGTAAGTAAATGTACTGGCAGCTATAATAGTAGATCTACTATTATAGTCTGACCATTACCGCTGTACCGCGCCTAGGGTATGCGAGCGGCGAGACAGTAAAAGTGGCGAAATATTTAAGGGAAAAAAAACAGACGCCGTTATAAAAATATCGCCAAAATTACTTAGTAACGAAATGGTATTTTTAGACGTCTTTTATGTTTTACATGATAAAAGCTTTAACCCATAGCTTCAATTACTCAATGCTCTGGTACACCATGTCTAACTAGTCATCATCATCATCTCAGGCAAACGACGCCTTTTTATTTATTTATTGGAAAAGACTCACCAGAAACATATCTCAACAAACTAACATGTGTAAAAGATATGTCTTTGTCTACGCACCGGCGGCGTCACGGATAGGTAAATACAGCGTTTTTAACAATTTGTCGACTTACAGCTGGACATAGGCCTCCCCTAAGGATTTCTACAACGATCGGTCGATCGGTTTCCCGCGACCTTCACCAGATCGTCGGTCCAACCGGTGGTAGGCCTACCTACAGATCGTCGCCGGTCGCCATTCCATAACCTTTCCGCCCCAACGGTCATCAACTCTTCTTACTATGTGACCCGCCCAAGGTCACTTCAGATAATACCAACTTGATCCGTCTAACTAGCAGCATATGATTATTTTAAATTGGTGCTTACCTACCTAAAAACTGTATTGAATAATAACAGGGATATAAAATTTTTGCAACTATGAATGGTTATCTTCAAATCTGTCCATCAGTGTGAATCTCTTGCGAGTCATAATTTTTCCTTTACACATCCTACCTCCCCGCGCATTCTCAAGGTCGAAGGTGTGCGGTGCAGTTGAGGTCAGAAGGCGTGGTACAGCGATTGAGGTCAGAATACACCAGGCTATAAGAAGTTGGTCCTTACCTCATTGTCTCCAACCAGTAAACGCTCAACAGGTACATACACGGTGCGAAAGTCAATTTGTTCACCATAACCGTCACATCTGGTGGATGTTCCAACAAATTCAGAATCTGAGTCTTCAACTCTTGTAGCTCTATCTGTGACACCGAATCATTCCTAACCGCTGATGTGTACTGAAGCTCACGCATTTCTGAACGAAGAGACGTTTGCGATACGAGGAAGGGAGACTTGACAGCTATCTCTTTCACACCAGTGTACCACTCTTGAGGCCATAGTCCTGTGGATTACGTTGTAGAAAGAGACAGTATTAGTATATTGATTTCACCTTTGTAAAGTTTTGTTTTTACCCTGATATTACAGTTTACATTTTTTTAAATTTTAACGTATAAGCCCTGCTTTTTTGTACAAAAAATATTTAAAATTTGTATTTACAAGAAAGTATGATAGACACTGAATTGTATTATAATTTGATTATTATATATTAATACCTTAGGCTTAAACTATTTGAATATTCAACTATTAATTTACATTTACTAAATACGAGTAATAGTTAGCTCAATATGTTTAAATGAAAATCCACTCAAAATTCACTCAACAAGCATAAAAAACTATTCACATTATTCCTACAAATAAATAAAACAACTGTGGCTACACCAGGAAGTTATTTTTATTTAAGTAATACTCTAACATGTAGCGTATGCACTTGTTGTTGTGCGTATGTTACTTTTTTGGTTTTCTTGGCAAGCCACTACTAACAACGCATTCTAAAGTCGATATAAAAGCACTCTGTAAAATAAAAACTTTATATACACACTACAAAATGTTCAACCTAGTCGTATCACCAAACTAATATTGATGATGACACCACCAAATCGAGTGACGTACTTTTCAATAGCTGACAGAATGCGATATTACCATTCTGTATGAAAATTCGTTATCGTTACTTTTAAATTATTTAAAAATCAAGTTAAATGACAAATTAATTATTTGCTTTAATTATGTATAATATTTTAGACAGTTAATTGTGTTTTAGTAATGGAAATATGATTGGTGTTTAGTTATTATTATTGTATGGGTGTCACCATCGCAATTGCGGTAATTTACAGTATAAACTTTTTTTTTGGTGCTATAACTGCAATTTTAACTGATAGGGTTTTGCTCGTCAACTAAAATGGAATATTATTTATTGGTAATGCTAAACTCTTATGCACTGTGCTACACCTAAGGTAATCTTGAAACTTGGAGTTTACGAAAGTATTTATGTAAATTTTTGATAGAGAATTATTTTTTATTACATACTTTTCTTTAGGTAAATAGTATGGCATTTAAGTCAAGACGAAACCATTTTGAAATGGCATGATGATGGATTTACACAGTGCACACTTTACATTATTTATAAAATTATTGCATAAACGCAAAACAAAACAAAACACTGTTCAGTCAACCTATTGTTGTTAATAAATGTCAATCATCCCAATCGATTTTCAACTTTATGTCAAACTACTAAACATCTGTTAATTAATTTCTGAAAATGTTAATTAATTTTTGAATAGGTGAAGGGTGACACAACATTAAAATTGTAAATACAGCACCATAAAATACCATAAAATGATACAAACCAAACGACATCCATCTAAAACTCTAAAAGCATTTTTACTCACGCTTTCGCATGGCTATAGGCGTGGCCATAGAAGAAGAGACAACAAGATGTTTAAACGTTTCTATGTAAACAGCACAAATTCAGTATATACATAAGATGGAATATAAAAAGTGCTTCAATTTTTATTCATTGGTTAGAATCAGGCCAATAGTACACAACGCTTGGATTTCCTACGATAAAACCTGTCTCACAAAAAAGTCGAAATATTTGGATGCGCGCGCGCATTTCTGTCATTCGGAGCTAACGAGTAAATATAAGCGATTAAAAAAATATGAATCAAATAATATTATTTATAAAAATATAAACTCCCACGATAAATCATAACAACTTGATTAAACTTTATTAACTTATGGGTATTGGAAAGCCATTAAAAAAAAGGACAAGTCTTGTAATTTATTACAGTAATAAAAAAAGTTAAGGAAATTCTATAGGACACCGTTTTAACCAACATTTAATGAGCGGGTTTCGTGACGAGATGAGACGGGAGACCGTAGAAGATCCAAAATTCAAGACACAAACTTTATAATACTTGAAATGCGTTCCGTACAGGCTATTAAAGTTAATTTTAGCGTACAAATTTCGTGATAAATATAATATAGAATAACAATAAAAAAGATGTAAATATAAAATATTGATAATTACCTGATTCAGCGGCTGTGAATCCCATCACGACGCAGTAAAGCCAGAAGTCTTTGAATAGTTTGTGAAGACGTGGCTTAGGGTTTTTGATTGGAGGCAATCTTTTCACTAGAACCTGTAACAGTTTTATTATAAAAAAAACATCCTGGTATAAATATCAAAACAAATACTTCAGCCCTCATTCATGGCGGGGTTGCGTATGCTGATATGTCAAAGATAATTGAGACAAGAAGAGCATCGTAGACTCGAACGTTACGCTTGCTGTATCAACTCATTATTACAACATCTTTAAGCGTCACTAAATCCTAAAAACAGTTACACAAAATAGTACCCATAGTAAGTGGGGAAAACAAAGGGACCGTAACAGGCGAAGTAATCTTGATGCGACCAATGGCGTGCAAGCTTTGTTTATAAGAGAGTGATTTATGTTACTTTGCTGGTAATATTCGTTGACGTATAATAAAAAAATGATTATTTAGTAGTGGCGACATTTGATTATATCAATAACGGTAAATGCTGGTATGGAATATAAGAAACTATTTTTTTTCCGTTTTTTTTATGCCACCCCGCCCACAAATCATTTCTGTTTAGCCCAACGGTTGACTGGTAGAGAATTCCATATAGCATTAAGTCAACCTTTTGTACATCTTTTTTAAGGGGTCATCCATAAATTACGTCACACGATTTTTGAGATTTTCACACCCCCCTCCCCCCTTGTCACACATTTTTAGGAAAATTCCCATACTATTTTGCCCAATGTCACAAAAGGTAAGACCCCCCCCCCCCCTTAATGTGTGACGTAACTTGTGGACGGCCCCTTACCTCTTTGTGCAATAAAGTTTTGAATTAATAGATACTTGCCGCAATAACAGGTATAAGAACCCCCAAGTTCCCAGCGCTGCCGGAAGCCTTTAATACCGGTGCGGGCGAGCGATCAGTGGCCCTCTCCCCCCCAAGCCCCAGCTGAACGAACAGCTCGAGCAATCGCGTGAGCAACTCCAGCCGAGCAGTCGTGCCGCGAACGTTCGCCGCGATGTTCGCTAGGGCGTTCAGGACTGCTCCCGAGACGTGTCTGGAAAATTAATATGGTTTAGACGCAGATAGTCATTTTCGCAAAATGTCATCGCGAAAAATTTGGTCACTTTCGCAGAAAGTCATTTTATCAACTGGTCAATTTCGCAAATGGTTACTTTCGCAAATCGTCACTTTCGCAAACCGTCATTTTCACAGAATGTTATTCGGGATTTTTTTCCTTCTCTGTACAGTTTTTATTGCAAAATCACACCTATTATAACTAAATAAGGTGCCGCGGTGTTCAGCTTGATATGCTGTCGTCTGTACATAGAATATACAGGAATAAAATTCAGAATGACATTCTGCGAAAGTGACTTTATGCGAAAGTTACCATTTGAGAAAATGACATTCTGCGAAAGTGTACAAATTTTTCGCGATGACATTTTGCGAAAATGACCATCTGCGTCAAAACCTTAAATATTTCCGATAAATTTAGTGTGTTTGGTACCTTCGTCGTTTCTGATTTCCGCAATTTGGTTTAAATAGTTACTCATTTTGGGATCAGAACAATGTATGTAATGTTGTGCACATTTCTTTCTATAATGACGAGAATCATACCTGTACTGTTTCCTATCGTCAGTATGATGGTACGCAGCACTAGCGGCCTCTACCGTGATGACGGTGAACATCCTCATGATCTCATCGTGAGCTGGACCTTCAGGGCTGGCCAACGCCATGCATCCTAGTTGGTCCACAATCAAAGTATCCAGAGATGATGGGGAGCGGCAAAGCCTGTAAAAAAAGCTAGGGTAGGATAGATTTTACTATTCTTTGACTACTCAATGTTTGATCATATAAAATAAACGACTGGTGGTTACCAATTGGTTTTTTTTTTTACAGTTTAAGACGACTTTATTTGAAAATATGCTCACGCGTTAGGTAGACATCGATTCATAGACCGAAGATCTTAAATAAGACCGAAGATCTTAAATAAAACTTCCATATCTCATGTAAACAAGAACAAGTTGAATTAATATTTCTCAAATTCCGTAAGGTTTAATCCAGTTATCAGTTTTTTGTACTTTGTAATCAAATCTTGGAAGACAATTAAAATCAGTCAATCAATTACTTTTTCTTATTGGTAAACATTTTTATTGTAAATAATTATGTAAAAACAGTAGCGTAAGTTTTAGTATTAAAACATCCCATCCATCCTCGATCATCAAGACGAGTCTTTATTTTTAGTACTTACTTCAACATTGGCAAACCTCTGTCAAAAACTCTTGCGATGCGTAACTATTCAAACTCTTTCTATGACGATCGACGCTTTCTTTCGGGCATAGGCGTCTAAGGAATAAAATTTTTGAAACGTCTAACTGGATTTCTACACTATGGATTGCATAGCTGTACCAGACACCCTTAAACCCGACCGAAACGTCAGGCAAAATAAATTGAGGTTCTGCTACGCATCGCGATGCTCCCATATACAGATATATCTCTTTCAAATACTTTAAGACATTGGCAAGAGTAAGAGAGACAGATGGAGTCGAACATACGCAGAGTAAAGCCTTAAGTATGAATGAGTTTCATATTCTATTTGCGTTTTAATTTCAATACAATAATTTTATATCATAGGTATACATATATTAACGTAAGTAACTTACCTTTGTTGGAAAAATTGCAAGATGGTGTCCGTTGTTTTGGGGGTGTCTTTCAATGCAACTGCGACGTGGCCCAACATGATAACAATGTTGGTACTTATAAGAGACGATTCACTGCAACAAAAAATAAAAACAATACGGAATTTCAAAGAAGACCTTAAGAAATCCAAGTCATTAACAAGCACGGTGCATCCTACCGCCCAACAGACGACAGAAACACGTAGCAAAAATAAAAATGTCCGTAGACGCAACAGGAACCTGCCTTTAATTCGATTAAGAGTATACCATTGGTCTGAAGACTTTCAAACGGCGGAGGATCCTGCTGGAAAATAATTTAAGATTTCTTTGTAGCAATTGAGGTATTTTTTTTAATTTATACGATTTGAAAGGTAATAAATACTACGGATCTTAAACTGTAACTGTAAATCGAATCAAAGGCAAGGTCCTGTTGCGTATACGGACATAAAATAAAAGTAACGGCCTATTATCATTCTACTGCAGGCCAAAGGAATCATCATTGAATTCAAGTTACCAGAGCATTATGATTGGTACAGGCATAAGATCACGATTGCCAAATGCTAGTTGATGATCACAGACCCGAGCAATGTTCGAAAATTTACCCGGGCCATCAAAACAAATTACAGGGTCGCAGCATTCCCGCCTTATTTTTAAAATAATATCGACACGTCGTAAATATTCGCGAAACTGGATGCTTTACTAAAAAATAAGCGACAGATCTATACTTCACATTAAAATTTAGCGACCAAATAGAAGATACCAAAAATTTGTTATTAATAAATGTGTATTATTTTACCTAATGGAATAAGCTTGGGTTTTAAATCATTAACTGAGTCACAAATGGGCGGTGTGAAAATTACCGTGCCATGGCATAATAATGTTTGGGAAACACTCCACTAGACGAACTAGAGCTAGTAAAAATACAAGTTTATAATAATTACCCGTTTTAATACATAAGATTTGTCTCACCTATCGCTTGTCTCAGCAGTAAACAACCTGTTGCTCACGGACCCAACCAAAGCGGGAACACAGAACTGGTCCACAGTCAGCGCAGCTTCTAACGCCACGCACAAGTTTTCTATGGCTGCGTCTCGAAGTTTCTCGAAGGGCGTAGATTTCACTGGCACCCCTGTCTCTGTTAGGCCTTGGAGCTCTTTACCTTGCACTACGAAGGAGAATTCGTTTATTAATGGTTGGAAATAAATTAAAGCACCACACATCCGATACGATTGCAAGGCGGTTGCGGTTACGACACTGGCTTGAAGTTATGCACTTATATAGTTGGCCGCGCGGTGCGGTTCGTGAACGGCACCCATAGCCTACCGTTGCAATAAAAATAAAAAAAACTATAAAAATGTATTTATTTCAGTAAATCTTTTACAAATATATTGCCGGGGCTTCCCAGAATGTAATCGAATGATACTTGTGTTGGGAAAAATTGTCGTTGCAATGTGGTTGTCGTTACGTAATGGTTTGATGTTATGTATTATACAAACAGTGGTGACAGTGCGGTGCGGTTTATGTATGGAATTTGCAATTCACACTTGCTAGGTATAGTCCTTAGAATATAGCTTGATTAGAATGACACCTGTCTATAGGTCGACCGCTTAACTGAGCCCTTCCTAACTCTTGTCTTCTTGCTCCCAATTTATGTACTGAATATTATTATTATGAATTAAATGGTCTTCCTTTGGGTAAAAAAAAATATCGTTTAATTCATAAGAATGGTATGAAGTACATGAATTGGGAGGAAAATAAAAATGAAGACTCAGTTAAGCGGTCGACCTATGACTGAGGAGGCTAGTGCTGGGACTGACTCTACTGATCAATCTTCTGATTGATCAGTAAATTCAAAACAATCATTAAATCAATTATAAATTTTTCATCGCATATGTGATACATAATTATGAAATAGAATAAATACGGACATATTTCGTGAACAAACAATTACCTATTGTAATTTGATGTTATTCGAATTTACCAACGGTTAATAAATCAGTTCATACTTCGATTCAGAATTATTATTTTATTCGGTCGATTTAGATTTGTTGATTTACCTCATCTCTAGCGATTATGAAAAATAAAAAGCAGCGATGCGTAAAAAAAACTTAACATACCAGATACCAATACTTTTCTTTGTGTGCAAAATATAATGTATGCTGATCGTACAAAGTTACGTCGTCTGTTTCTGTAAGAACTGTCGTTTTAATTAAGCTATATTTCAAGGACTATGGCTGCGGTTTCCATCAGCTGATACTATCCTGATGTTATATATTTATAATATCAGCACGGTGGCAGTGCGGTGCGGTTCGTGAATGGCGATCGTTGTCCGCGATTGCATGGCGGTTACGATCGCCATTGAACAGCACTGAAAAATGTGTGTGTATAAACAGTGTAGTAGCTACGCAGTGCGGTTTGTGTATGGCTTTTGTGTCTTGTTTGTCAATGGTGTTAGTGATGATCGGGCGGTTATGTAACCTAACTTCACTATTTCCGTTGCGATCAAATAATAATAATAATTTTTAATCGCGCCATACTCGCAGATTAAACCACACACTTCAATAGACCAGACACGACGATCTACAATAAAGACAAATACACCATCCACCTAATAGATATAGCCATACCAAATACTCCCAATTTGCAACGTACAATAGCTGAAAAAAATACCAAATACACAGACTTAAAGACGAGATCAAACGAATGTGGCGGCTAGCAGAGGTCAACATTGCCCCTGTTGTTCTATCCACCACAGGCGTCATCCCAAAACAGCTCGAGCAGTCACTCAGCACCATCGACATACCGCAGCTCACATACATCTCACTACAAAAAGCAGTCATACTAAACACATGCAGAATAGTTAGAAAATTCCTGCAGGCTAACTAAGAACCTCGTCACCAAACACAGACCAGGGTCCAGGACACAGTAACAAATTTCCTCACTCTGGCATAAATCACACAAACATTTAATATATCACTCTTATTTTATTGGGAAAGCACTTGGCTTAGGCCCGTGCATTCTTAAAATACCAGCTTACGGCTGATACACTAAAGTTTATAAAAAGCAATAATAATAATGTGTTTGTTTCAATAAAATTCAGTCGATACCAGGCTTTCGGTATTAAATGTGTACACTAAAAATTAATATTATTACAATTTGATCAGTAATTTATTTTTAACTTAATAAATTTCCTCTACCCAAAGGTTGTCTGGTAGAGATTGCTTAAAGCGATAAGGCCGCCTATTTGTACATTTTCTCTTCTTTGTAATTTATTTGTTTTCTTTTATTTTGTGCAATAAAGTGTTATCTATCTATCTATCTAAATTAAGGGTAACTGCTTGCAAGGGATATTTATACAATAAACTTTACATGTGCTTTAAGAATCATGAAGTTAAGGTTAATAATTATCCGATGACAAATAGTTACATATTACAACGTCTCTGAACCGCGCCGCAACAGCACCTGTTTTAAGGTTAAGGCTAAATGAAACTCACACAGATGCTTTTTAAATCAAACGTTTCGTTCAAGAAAACACAGTTTATCCGAACCGCGAACAGACGGCTAAGGTTTTCATCAATTTTTAACCGGTAAAAAGGAACAGGTTTTTTCCAATAAAAGTTAATTTGAATTTAACGGTCAACCGCACCGGCACACAGAGAACAGTCCAATCGCAGGACGGCAAACCGTTGAATTAAACGAAACGGAGTTCGTTAAATATGCTGGCATCAGTAGACACCTACTCATCATTAGGAAATGATTTAAATCAGGAGATTTAAACCGTTCTTAAGGGGCTACTAGAGCTAAATGCTGCCCCTAATTGATTTAGTTTTATTACTTCTAAACAAAACCAATTCTAAAAAAACTAGAACAGTATCATTTTAGCGAATTACCTCTAGTATTTATTGAATCACTGTTAACTGCTTTTATTCTAGCATTCTTTCGTATTGTACATTATTGCTAAAAGCGGCCGCTTTAGGCATTAGCGACAAATTCGACTTTCTAAACAACTAAATGAATAGTTTACTGTGATTCAATAAATACTAGAGGTAATTTGATAAAATGATACTGTTCTAGTTTTTTAAAAATTTATTTTGTTTAGAAGGTGGCGCCTGAGAAAAGCCAAAATATTTACATGTAAAACTCTGATAAAACAGCATTTCTAAAGGGGGTAAACCCCCTTAATTAAGTGTCTTTATTTGTCTTACAGATTACGATTTCAGTGTTAGTTTCAGGATATTTCATGAAAACACACAATTCAGAAGTTGTAAACCTTTTCAATACAATTACAAATACAAATATCAATATAATTAATACGGATACCGAATTATTTTTTATGTTAGCTAGTTAAAAAATAATTTTACTCACAATTGTTAAAGATATAGAGTGTTTTTATGTCTAAAACTAGCTTTGTCCGCGTGGCATTAAACAAAAAAAATATTTTCTAAAATAGAAATAGCCTTAGTTACTTGTTTATTTGTATATATTATCAGGACTCAGGAGTAGGATTATATTCTTTATATGATATTTTAAGCAATTAAATTGCAATTTTAATATCAGTATTTGAACTTGAAAAATTATGTTTCAGGCGGGACTCGAACCCGCATCTCCTTGCATGCCGGGCGCGGCGCTTTAACCATTCAGCCACCGATACACTCCGTCATAGGCGTCAATTTAGGATTATATTGTAAAAAAAAAGAATCGAATTAATAAATCAATCGTGCCAAACATATAGCAAAAGGTTTACAACAACTGATAAAAATAAGTTACTTTACTTCCATTTCCGTATAAATACTTAATTAGTCACTTCTAAATACTTGAAATTATTTATTAGACATTTAGACCGCTTACGCTCGCTATTTAATTGCGACTATAATAAAAACAAGTGGAAACCGACGAAACGACGATCAGTTATACTACATGGCGGGTGGCGATCGAGAGGAGCCATGAAAGTTCATGGCGAATAGCACCCCAGAGGAGCCACGAAACATTTGTTCGCCGCCAGTAGCTAAAGTTTAAAAAAACCACCGCCGCACTGAATCGGTTAAATCAATTAGGAGCAGCACTTAGCTCGATTAGTCTTCTTAAAAACTACTATCCCGCGCGTTTAAGCCACACCGCCCCGCATCCGCATGCGAATTTTGCTCTCAAATGGAAACGGTTGTAGTGGTTATTCAGTGGCCAAATGCTGACATGCAATGCATATGCAAATGATGGTGATATCTTAATGATAAATACACTAAAACTTACTCAGATATTCACAGTTGAATAGACATGTCAAGAATTACAATAAACTCGGAGTTAGTTTGTTGAGTCTATAAAGTCTATCTGGCATTAATGAAAGAACGAAGAAGTAAGTGTTGAGAAGAAAGTTATTCAAAATAAATAATACTTTTTGAACGCTGATCGAAGGATGTGTAATTGTGTATATAAAGGGGTTGCAGTGTTAGAATTTCATGATTATGATTCACCTAAATCTTTTTGTATTTTAAATCGAATTTGACTATAGAGTGAAATATAAAACCATGTTATTCTTTAAAAGTATGTAATTAGCTGCTAATATAAAACATGTTGTACCAAAGTTCCAGCAGAGCAAGAGCCAAGACTTAGGGCACTATTTAAAACACTATAATTGTTTCTGCCTGCGTCCGTTATAGTTTTTGAAACAGGTTTCTTCAGAAAGGAACCGGAAGATAGTTTTTGGACTACTTAAAAACAGTGCATTCAGTACATTCGTGAAATCTAAGTTTTCCCATATTAAAATACGCTCTCAAATTAAGCCTTTAAAAATAATTTGCGTGGAGATTCGATAACTAAACTCCATTAAAATATTTTATGCATATAAAACCAGTACCTATTTTGTGCTTTTTGTTATAATAGGGAATAAAAGACAAGTAATTAGATTAGGTCAAACTATATTATTATCGTCAAAGTAGACGAAAAAAATTTATAAATTTTAAAGTCCGAATCCTCAATATTGAAAGTTCTTATGTATCAGCAGCTGACTACCCAATTTAAAGAAGTACACTATTTCATATACTCTGTAGACAACTGACATCATTTTTAGATCTGTTGAAATAGTCGCTAGTCAAACTATTGATTAGAATTAAAACTAAACTCTATTTATAGATAGTGTAAAATACAAATTTGCTTACGAGTAACTTTCATGTGTTCCTTTCCAGTTTTTTCAAGCTCCAACTTGTGCAATTTGAACAGAATCGGCGAAGGTGTGACTAGGAAGTCTCTTAGACAATATATTGAAGTGTTTGCGATCGTTGGGAACTTTGTTGCTAGCTTGCCAAGTCCCTGAAAAATGTTCCGTTTTTAACAGACTTTAAAAAAAGGAGGAGATGCTATGTTCGTCAGCATATTTGTTGTTATTTATTAAAATTATTATAAGGATATATTGTTAAAATTAACTTATTTATTATAGGTACTTTTAATATAATATTTCAAAACTTAATTATAATGGTTTGCAAAAAAAAAACAATGAGTATGTGAGGCAGAAAACAAGTAAAATATACAGTTAGTTAAGAAAAGGAAAAAAATATTGAAAAATTAATATATACAGGTCAGAAAAACAATTAAACTACCTAAGGTCGATTTCCGCCCCGAGCTGTCACTACAGTAAAAGTGCCCATGACGCTAGCCGCGTTACCTCGCTGGATAGCAATGGACAACCTTTGCACCAGGAACAACCCGGAGCGGGGGTCACCGGTTTTATGCCTGAGCCGACGCCCCAACTCCCTAACAAATTTGGATGCTTCCGACCCCCAGCAACCTGCCGTCTCCACAGACAAAGGGACGAAAATATATTTTTCTTTTAATGGTGCATACTTAAGGCACTTAGCCGCCGCCTGGTGTTCTGCTGCAGCCCCGGCTTCACGCGATGTACGAGCAATGTGGGTAGCGGCAAAGGTGCTAACACAAGTCGCGTCCCATATCAGACATCGGCCTCTTTCCCATGGCACTAATGTTAGTCTTAATAACTAACTTAATAAATATATTTATTAAATATATTTATTAAGTTACACAAAATCCCTACTGCTGCAATTTTACTGTCGGTTTATTGCTACAGTTATTCGATAAGGATCATAAAAATCGTACTCTTGTCCTCGTCCAATGATACTTTCAAATGTCTTTTCACTATTTAGTATTATTTTGCCTGTAAACAATTTTATATGAATAGTTTAGTTATTAGAGTTATTTAACTCGGGATTTGTACCATGTACCTTATTTATTATGACTTTCCTATATTTATATTATTAATAAATAAGGTAAATAGAATAAATCCTGAATCAAATAACTCTAGTGATAGTGACCATGAAAGTTTAAATCAGTTCTGTTATTGAACTTAAGTCCTCATCCAATAACTCTTGCAATAAACTGAAAACATAATCTCAGAGAAGCATCATATTTAAACACAAGATACAAGATATATTAGGGGTTAAAGTATGAAATTGCCGTTTTGTATGGACGAAATCGAGAAAAGTCATTTTTCCATACTAACAATTTTTTAGTTTTTTTAAAAACGCCTGAACCGTTTTCGATGCAACTAAAGGTGAAAGTTAGAAGGTTATAAAGCTACGCATTATAGTATTTAAATTTCTGAAAATCAAAGTATTTAATACAAATATACTTAATTAAAGCAAGAAGGTCAGCTGACACATTGTAAGGGGTCTTTTCAACGACTTCCTTTGAAGTAATAGGCACTAGTATTGCATTTTTTTTTAGTCAAAAGTTACTTTATTTAGTTTTTGATACAATACAAAAAGAATTACGCAATAATATGACTATACTTAAAAGCTATAAACAAAATAAAAAGTGGGAAAATAATCGGCAATTTCATACTTTAACCCCTATTATTAGAACGGGTAAATATAATACTTACTTCAAGACAAACCATCAAAAGGGGCATATGGGCCAATATCAGTTTATGGTTGTGATTCGAATTTATCTTCTCTGTCAACCGTCCACACAATGAGTCAGCACCTAAAATTATCAAACACCTTGTCAAAAACTAGATTTTACGACACAATGCACTGGATGTCTTTTTAACTATAATAGTTTTTTAAACAGAATTGACTTAATAAGTACAATGTCATAATCTATACTAATATTATAAAGCTGAAGAGTTTGTTTGTTTGTTTGTTTGAACGCGCTAATCTCCGGAAGTACTGATTCGATTTGAAAAAATATTTTTGTGTTGGATAGTCCATTTATCGAGGAAGGCTTTAGGCTATATAACATCACGCTTCGACCAATAGGAGCGAAGCATCAGTGAAAAATGTTGCAAAAATAATCGCGTTCATAATAACAGAAATTGACGCGGACGAAGTCGCGGGGAGCAGCTAGTTTGTAATAAAAAAAATACACGATACATACGAAGTCGCGGGGAACAGCTAGTTTGTAATAATAAAATGCACTTTGGAACTAGGTAGCTTTAGTAGTCCTCTTAAACAAACTCTTTTTGGTCTTAAATAGCTACACATAATTCATGACTGTAATGCATAATGAAAAAGTTTTAAAACCGAGTTAATTGTCTTTATTTGGTATGTTATTAGATGAAAGTATAAGATTATAAACGATACGTGAAAGTAGAAGAGTGTAATAAGTGGTTAAGCTGATCTATAGAGACTTTCATAATTTCTTGAATTTACAAAGTCTATGTACATTGAAATGAAAGTTATATTTAAAGATACAATATATTATTAGAGGCGGTTTTTTCACATACCATCTTAAGATAAAACCGGATAATAAATAAAATTGTAAATCCTAATAATCGAGACTTGAATCTTTAAATATATTATTTTTCATTAGTATGGAGACCTCATTTCTTATTTACACTTGGTCTTGAGTTTTTTTTTATGATTTAGAACACCATACATATCCATGCAATGATGGTAATATTATCGATTGATATAATTAATATTAATTGCTATTTTTTACTTAATTTCCTCAAGGTTAATTCTTCAACTAAAATAAAATTATTTTTTAACAATCATAGTTAGCTCATTTTTATTATTATTACAGTCGTTCAACAGACCATTTTATTATTTGTCTTTATCAAAATGTATAAATAACAGCAAAACCTTATTATTTTAGCCAAAAATTTATTCAAAGCGGCAGCACGTCAAAAATACCAAGCCAATCATGATTTTGGCAATCTAAAGAGTCGTATTGTACGTTTTTCCAAATAAAAAACGTATATTCTTTATAGGTTAGCGTTATATTAGATTGTACGTCCATCAGCGATACCACATGTGTAGGCGCTTGATCATTATATTTAATGTATCAACCCTATCGGGTAAGAGGTATGACGACAGAAGAGTTTTGAATTAATTCTTGATTGACTTGAATTGACTAAGAAGTACCAAATGTGATCTTTAATGACGGATGTTTTTCACAGAAATCGAAACTTAAGGACTTCAAACCGATTTCAACATGGAATGGCACTGACTCATAATGCGTGAAGAATCACTGGTATCGTATCTGCACGTAGCATCTTAGAGTGTGTTAGCAAAAATGGTGGTCACTCAAACGTACAAAAACATGAACAGTACAGTATATCTTGCACTAAATCAGTGTTAGACACTATAAAAATCAAAAGCCGATTTGCCACCAAAAGACTATTTTACTTCAAAGGTTTCATGTCTTGTTATTGGGTATTGTAACTGTACCATAGCTCGACATAATGGGGGCTATCGCTAGTGAATTTGCCACTAGAGGCGCTAGTGTCGCGTGAGGTCCAATATCATTTACTTTGTACTGGTTTTAGCGGAATTTGTTGCATAAATTATAATTTCTTTAATTTACCTGCTGGAAAGTGATCTCCTTCGTAAAATATCGCAAATATGGATTATTTGGCGATTAATGTAAACGCTTTAAAAGCGGAACTAAGAAAAAGCGCAAAAATCGCCTTTTATGATAGCTATACCTCCGGACCTCAGTCTACAGTGGCGCCAACTGGTGAGCAAAGAAACGGTTGTCCCCATTATGATCTTACGTCGTACTTGCAAATAAAGGGGTAGTAACTCTCAAACATACAAGAGATACGTAGATCTCATTTGAACACACACAGTGGAAAGGCATAATAAACGCCAATCATTGGCCACCAAAATATTTTTAAGGTTTTTTTTAAATACTTTGGTATCGTATCTGCGCGTAGGACCTTAGTGTGTTAGCAAAAGGGGCGGACACACTCAAACGCACGAATAGAGATACCTATTAATATTGTTAGAGCGTTTATAAGTGCCGGCACGTCATAGTCCTCATCCACTGCAAAACCATAATAAATATTATAGAGTATATTATTTCGGTGACACCACATTTTTAAATTAAGCTATTCAAAACAGTATTCATTAGTTGAACAGAAATTGATTTTAGCGTGCAAAGTCGTTTCGAATGGATATTCCGAAAGATTACTAAAGTTTTATCTCGCTAAAATTATTTCTCAAAACTCGGAAAAGCAAGGGACCAGTGGGTCTAGTACGAAAAACTATCGAATTCAAATCGTTTGCGTGTTCGTATCGCCATCGAAATAATTAGTACGAAAACTTAAAGAGCGCTCGCGCGGTCAAAACGACAACTACAAAACAAAGCACGAACTTTGTGTCGTTTGCTTTCGGTACGCAAACGATTCCTTTAATTAAATTAATAAGTAAGATAATAATAATAATTGACACTATCATGTATATTTTAAAATTTTGTTTCCAAAAAATATTAAATATAAAATTTTATCATAAATAGAATTTAGTGATATATTAAATAATAACAATACAAAGTAACATATTTAAGAGTAGCAAGCTTACAATTTTTTTTAAATTATACTTAGTATTAAAGAGAAATACAATTCCTACCTGTCTCATCCCCAATGGCCCATACCAGCAGATCAACGCACGCGGAGTTAGCCATGACGTTAACTTTAAACTTGTTCACCGTAGCAAAGTTTGTCTCTCTGTCTTCCCTCTCAGAAGCGTCGTGGTGCCGACTCTGCAGCTCAGTTTGCCCGCTCAGAAAGAGGCATTTTACAAACTCCTAAGACAATAAACATAGGGTTTTAAATTGTGTCTGTCACTTTATTTTTCAGAGGTCGTTTGCTTGCAACATCTCTTCACTTCGTGTTGTTACTTACTTAACTTACTTGTACACCAAAAAATATTTTTATCTTTTTTACGTTAGGCTACATGAATTTTTCTTAATAGAAATCTTTGAAAAATAAATTTCTAGAAAAGTAACACTCCAACCATTTTCGATTTTGATAACACTACCTTCACACAAACTAACAAAAAAAATGCGAAAACCATAAATAGCTTTCGTTGATTTTTATGACATAATGAAAGAAGTGGATGACTCTTTTTTATTCATTTATTTATTAATTGCAAAAATATTTTTAGGACTATGTTCATACACAGAGCTAAAGTACAAACTCTATTATTATACTGGGTGACTTTTTTTACCGACTGGAAAAATTTACTGTGTATTTTGTACCTAAAACAATTGCTATAGGTGTGTGTATTTGTAAAATACACCCGATTTTATAAATTTTGGAATTTCCATTAAAAATAAAAAATCTTAGATTACATTAGTGCGCATGCGTATTATTCTTAGTTGTAGTAAAACGGTAGCAGGGTGCGGCGCGGGAGATGCGCGGATGAGCTGCGTCGCCCACCCCTCGTGTGACTGAATATGCAAAAAGCGATCTTAATTCCTATGCTAGAAGTCCGAAGGTCCGGGTGTGGGGCTCGGGTAAGTGGTTATTAGGATAGGTAAGGTTTAAAACTTTTTTTTAAAGTGTTCATGCTATCGTCATCTATATCATTTACCTATCTCACACGTTTATTTTCCTTTTGGTAAAAAATTTTTAAACAGTATATTATTTTGATTTGTAGTTTAATTTCAATATGGCGAAATTTTAATTTTTTTTTGGTTAGGCTTAACATCTTTTCTTATCGATGTAAGGAAGAAACCAAAATAATTAGCTTTCAATGTAAAGATACTCTCAGAAAATGTTTCGATGTAGTTAAAGTCAAGTCATATCACAAAAATAAAATAAAATATTATTTCTGTCGTTACACACAAAAGTTAAAGAAAATTAGGTATACCTGTACATCTTTGGTGAACGGTCCAGGTAAATCCTTCTGATGCTGCAGCAGTTCTCGTAGCAATGTAACCATCACCAAGTTGAGTGTCTCCGAAAAAGATTTGTAAGGGAACACCTGTCATAAAAAAATATAATACAGATGAAAAACATTTAAAGACTTTAGTCAATTTCAAGATTTTTAATTTATTTGGTTATAGTAGGGCATCGGCATTTTCAACTTTCTGAAAGTAAACATGTTCATGACCAAATTTAAACTTTTTGTAGTAATAAATCAATTGACGGTCGGTGAAATAGTGCGGTGGTCGGGCTACTACTCAAGGGTGCCGGGTTCGATTTCCGGTGGGGCAAATTTAGGAAAACATCTTATCTGAATTGATTTAGGTCTAGACGGGTTGGAGAGGCATAATCGTGCTTCGGAAGGCCCGTTAAGCTGTTGGTCTCGGCTTTTGTCGCAAGACCAAGTTATAAAAACAAGTTAGTAGGCCTGTAATAGGCGGCTTGGAAAACTCTGACACGAGACTATCCTTGAAGGAAAGTCATACGATAAGAAGAAGTAAATGAATAGTGTATGAACACTGACCTGGAGAGACGTGTGTCCGGCAGTGGACTGGCACATGGTGAAGGTGATCACTAATTTATCATTCATACACTATGAATCAATGGGGACTACCGTTTCTTTGCTCACCAGTTGGCGCCACTGTAGACTGAGGTCCGGAGGTATAGCTGTCAAAGGCGATTGGTGCCGAAACAAAGTGTTATATCTTCAATCTAATTAAGGTTATATTGTTTATAAATAACTATCTTGATATCAACAAACTAACTTCTGAAATAGTTGCTCTTGAGGCCGCCTATTTTTGCGCTTTTTCTTAATTCCGCTTTTAAAGCGTTCACATTAATCGCCAAATAATCCATATTTGCGATATTTTACGAAGGAGATCACTTTCCAGCAGGTAAATTAAAGAAATTATAATTTATGCAACAAATTCCGCTAAAACCAGTACAAAGTGAATGATATTGGACCTCACGCGACACTAGCGCCTCTAGTGGCAAATTCACTAGCGATAGCCCCCATTGATCGCTTATAGATAACTAGATATGCAACAAAAAGTACAAATATTTTAGATATGTCTCATAATTAAATCCATAAAAAAATTAATTACTTGAATCTGTCCTGACGCGTGGATATCCTCTGCCTCCTCATCTAAGAACGCCAACAGATCCTTAGTTAACAACTTTTTCGCCAACGACAGTATAGACTGCAGGTATGTTACGTAGAACTGAACACTGATCCTTTTCTCGGGCGACTCAGAGAACCTCATGTAGGGAAACTGGTTAAAACTGGATCCGAACTTGTTGAAGAAGTACGTTGTGGGATCATACGGGACCGAACTGTAGCTGTGGAGAGATCCCCTCTTGAGTGTACTGTCTATCGTATCAGTTCCATTCTCTAACAAATTCTCGTTATTCGGATTAAGGTTCCCGGATAAAGAACGTGGTATAATTGGTCTGAACTGGTTGAATTTTCTCTTTTTATCCAAAGTAGAATACTCGATGTTCGGTTCTGTTTCTTTCTGCTTCGCCGGACTGCTCGGCTGTGGGAATAACCGGCAAAGTAGAGGAGGATCTATCGTCGCATACCTGCCCATTGATCTCGCCAGTCCTATCAAAACTGGTATGGTATTCTTGCACAGTTGCAGCTTTGAGACGTTCTCAGTGCAATCTTTGTTTTCGTGACAGTTTAATATGATCTTTGTGAGGTTGGACATAAGTTCTATTTGGGCTGTGATGATCTCCTCTCTGATGTCCCTCTGCTTTGAAGCGATATCCGACAGGAGTGTGTTAAGGCAGAAGCTAAACTTCTCTGACATCGGTATACCTGAAATAAAACCAAATACATATATAGATTATTTCTTTGTGATCTATGCAGCTAGTCTTAGAACTAGTTTTTGTTTGTCGTACTTAATTGTTAAAATTGAAATATGCCGACTATTTAAATAAAAAAACCTCTTTTAAATATGGGATGAATGCTTTTTAAAAACATATCATTGTTTATATGCAAAAGTAGCGCTATCTGTCTGGCACGTCATCACGCTTAAAAAACTAATCTAATTTAGATTACATTTAATACAAAATTCGTTTTGAACCTTGGGAATGACATACATACCTACACATAATAAGTTTTTATCCAGGATGTGTATGTTTGCATAAGCTATCAATATTTCTCCTGAACTTTGGTATCGAGATAGTTATGATCCTTACAGGATTTTTAAAGAATTCACTCTTAAATTGGGTTTTTATGGAGAATCAAAAATTGCTCAATTTGATATAAAGGGACCGTTCGATACAATTGTAAAAGCGATATAACCGAATTCCACGCGTACAAAGTCGCAGGCGCATGGCTAGTGTGTATTAAATCAACATTATTTAGGAATAAATACAAAGTAAGGTAACCATTACAACTTGGTTGAAGAGTTCTCAGATGTTTCTGCTAAAGAGTCAAGGTATAAAATCGCCTGTTCAAAGCTTGTTGAATTTCTAGAAGCTATAATGAAAAAACCGGATATTATGAGTATGTTATAAGTAATAAGATACTTAGTTAAATGCAATGAAAAACGACTGCCTGAAATCGGATTCGAACACAGCTCTCTGTGCTACTCAAGCTACTGCCATTCAAAACTGAGCTACGAGACGAATCAGTTAAGCCATCGATTTCGTAACCATCTATCATGTAGACTTTTATAATCATAAGTATTCTACTATTTTTCTTTCAATAAATGTAGCAAGCTCTGTATAAGATACAGATCATTAAAATAATCATCAACTTCCTTAGTCCATTCTATATACAATATACATAGGTATACAAACAACTATAGCAATTATTAAAGTACTACGCGCGTGTATATGGGTGTAAATTACATGGTCACACACATACTTAGCGAAATTATAGGTTATTTATGTAGTGACAAAGCCATGTCGGAAAATACCTGAAAACTAAAACGTGCGTGTATAATGTTATACAATACCATAGACGTATGAAAAACATAACAGGCGGTACTGTTTTTTTTAGCTTTTAATGAAACCTTTTTGATGTAATACATTTCATAAAATAATATTTAACGTTAATGGAATTTATGAACGAGGATAAGCGTCATACTGATACTAATCAAATTATTTCTTACTAAACTACGTGAGAACGGCTGAACCTGACCAGAATGGAATTCGGCATACCTATGCCACTTAAAACCCTACAGATAATAGTCTGAAAAAACACTTTTTATCCCATAAAAACCGTTTGCCGTGGGATAGATTTGTGTTTAGCACAAAGAGGGATCGGCATAATTTTCGATAGTAGTTCTCACACTTGCCAAAGGCCTCTCATATGAGGCCGCATCAGTCTTTAACTGGTCAAAGGCCTCTCATATTAGTTGGCCACATCAACCTCCATTTTTCACTGGAGCGAAGCTGGGCGAAGTAGAGAGGAGTGGACCATGAATTGATAAATCACAGTGTTTAAACTCTCCAGCGAAATGCTACTACGTTAAGCTACGTTATAGGGTGCATTTAATTGGTTGAATCCGATCCAGGATTTTTTTTCTATTTGGATCTAGGATTTTTTGCGTTTGTTTTCGCTCACCCTCTAACGGCGGAATAATGTGGGCTTGCATGTGAAGCCCACATTATTCCACTGTTGGACATAGTTGATGGCTTTCTTTACGTATGCATATCACGTTTTCTTGAAGTCTTTTGTCTTTGGGAAATCAATTATCAATTTCGTTTTTATTGGTAAAAAGGACGTAGTTTTTTTATTTTAAATTATTTAATATTACTTTATTTGGCACCTACCTAAATCTCGGGGCACCTTGTCATCAGAATCAATAAATTAGTTTAATGTATTCACCCAAATTCCGTGTTTACATAATTCGGGAAAAATCAACTAACTACAATAATGGGAACAGCATTGCTATGGCTGCTAAAAGTAACACAAAATTATGTTATTTTTGTAAGTGATTGCGTGCGATTATAGGTCAAAAGTACCTATTTACCCAAAGCCGTGAGCATTTTATTTTAATTTTAAAAACATTTCAATTCTATGCCATTAAATACTCATCATCGCTATTATGTGTTGTAACTGCGCTTTTTATACCGAATCAAGAATAGTATATAAATAATGGTATTGCTAACTATACGGATGTGTCTCATTTTAGTTCTAGCAGGATTAACTTCATAGAAAAAAATAATATGATGCATAAAATTTTGGTTATTTTAGTGGTAGCGGCGTTATTTGGTGAAGTAAGTTCAACATTAAACAAACACATTTTACTGTCGAGATATTTTTTACTTTTTTTACAAATTTTTTATTCGTTATTTACTTAATATGTATGCGTTTAATTTCTTGGTAGACTAAGTTTGGTTGTTTAGAGTACCTATGTATCTTATGTCTTTTTATCTTCATCTTTTATAGTATTTTGATGTTAAGCATTACTAGAGATTGCCCGCGATTCACAAAGGAAACTGTCTATTTTCCCGAATGGGAAGCACCTGGTCTCTATGCCGTGGCGTGATTCCGGCGTGATCAAGCATCAAACATCCATCCGAAACTTTCGCATTTATACCGTATTAGCTGTTGCCCGCGACTTGGAATGTTTTATTTTAAACTATGTAGTAAAATTATCCCACGGGAACCCTACCTTTTCCCGGTATAAGAAATAGCCTAATGTTATTCTAGCCAATAAATTAACATTGTGCTAAATTTCATTAAGATCCGTTAATTTAAAACTATATATCAAAGTTATTCCAGGGTAAACGTACCTTTTCCCGGGATAAAAAGTAGCCTAAATGTTATTCCAGCCAATAAACTAACACCACCTCAAATTTCAATCCGATCTGTTTTGTCGTTTTTGCGTCAAAGAGCAACAAACATTCATACTCACATACGTTTACATTTATAATATTATGTAGTAGGATTTGTAGGATTATTGTATGTACATACATAATGTAGTTAGTAGCTATTAAATACGCAAATGAGTTGTAATGCCTCTATCCTTTTTTCAGAGTTATCAGCAAGATGCACAGTCGGGTAAGTTTTTTTTTTTTGTAATAATGTAACAAAAAATAACTGAGCAAAACAAATTTTATTTCTGCAAATTTGATAATGTTCAATAAATAAAACTGAAATGAAAATAGACCCAATCACAATAATAGGGGTTAAAGTATAAAATTGCCGATTATTTTCCCACTTTTTATTTTGTTTATAGCTCTTAAGTATAGTCATATTATTGCGTAATTCTTTTTGTATTGTATCAAAATCTAAATAAAGTAACTTTTGACTAAAACTTCAAAGGAAGTCGTTGAAAAGACCCTTTACAATGTGTCAGCTGACCTTCTTGCTTCAATTAAGTATATTTGTATTATATACTTTGATTTTCAGAAATTTAAATACTATAATGCGTAGCTTTATAACCATCTAATTTTCACCTTTAATTGCATCGAAAACGGTTCAGGCGTTTTTAAAAAAAACTAAAAAATTTTTAGTATGGAAAAATGACTTTTCTTGATTTCGTCCTTACAAAACGGCAATTTCATACTTTAACCCCTAATATTATTGCCTACTACTGCTTCATTACAAGTATAGAGTAGTGCCAAAAAGAAGCAGCGAGAGGAACTCGACTACTATTGTTAGTCTCTTCTTTAATTATGTGCGAGCTATGACAATTAAAAGCCTTTCTATCATATATTATATTTATTATATAGTAGCCCTTTTTCAGTAAAGTTATTTTAACATACCATTTCAGTTCATATACAGGGAGATCAACAATAAATAGACTGTGATAATTCGTTAAAAATACGAAATTAATTTCACGGGTCCTAATAAATATGTTTAGATGTTGTAATTTTATAGTTCGTAGTGTTTATTTAAAAAATAAACATATCAATTAAAAGCTAAAACCAAAGAAACGTTTGGTCCCGCCAATAAGGAAGAGGTCAGGGTGAAATAGTTTGTATCATTTATAAAAAAAATAGACTATTAACTTATCATAATTCAATATACATACATTGTATACATCAATAATTTCTTAGTTGATATGATAATAAATAAATAAATAAATAAATGTGGACATTTGGACAACATCACATAGATTGTTCTGATCCCAATTTGAATAACTATTTAAGCACTCGTATTTTGGAAACCAGAAACAACGAGGGAACCACAAACACCCAGACCTAAGAAAATGTATAAAAACACCTTTTATATACATTGTCCCGTCCGGGACACGGGACCTCGGAGCAGGCGACACCTTGAAAACCGGTGTGTACGCCACTCCACCACGGAAGTCGACATCCCATATCACAAAACTGTATTTGTAAATAAAAGTAATAATATACAGTGTAATACAATTTCGTTTAGTATTTACTAATTAAATGAACTAAAATGTTAATGTTTTTTTGATAGTTAGGAGAAATGCGTAAAATACCTTAATTTTTTTAAATATGCCTATGATCGTACAAAGCCTTACGAATTATGTTTTAGCATGGTTTTAGCTTTATGCAAATCTGTGGGATGCGTAGTCCACAAGTTAGCTTGAGTTGTCTTCCTGAAAGTGACCCTTTTTTAAGGGACGCTCTTAAGGCCCAGTAGTTCGTGATTTATGGATCAATATCCATCGATCGCCTATGCGCACCGTAAGCGCTAGCGCGCGACATTACGGGCCTCTAGCCGCCGCGTTCACGTATTTTGTAGTTATTTAAACATAGTAATTAAGTATATCATTTAATGAATTCAAACTCAGCGAAAATATTTAGTAGCTTTAAACAAGCTTAAAATTTTTATTTAAAATGGTGGTAGTTTATTCGTGAAATTGAAAAAAGATTTCGAAGAGATGTAGGTTTGTGTTTTTTTTTCTATCGAACCAAGATAGCTACTTAGACTAGACTAGATTCTCAACTAAAACATATATTTTTTCAGACTTTAAAACGCTGTTTTCTAGTTCACAAATGGGTTTTAAAAACTCAAAAACGCTGCCTCTGAGAACTACACTGCCTTAATATAATTAACAGGTGCCGGTGCTGGTGGTGGCGCCGGCGCCAATGCCGGGGGCGGCGTCGGTGGTGAAGCAGGTGGTATGTAGTAATTAACTAATTAAACTTCATTAGAACATTACTTTAATGGGTGGTTGAGTCATGCCTACGATGACTTTTTCTTATACGGAAATCCAAAAAGAAAGGTTATAATTTCAGCAGTCTATGTATCTATGTATGTGGATATTTATGTGGGCTCCACATTTGCGGCTAAACTACTGAGCCAATTTTGGTGAAAGAGGTATCGATCGATTTCTTATAATAAATTTAAAAAAAAGCAACATGGCAAATGCTACAAATGTTTGCAGTCATAACGAGTGGGGTATCAAATCCAAGAAGAAAATTTGTTGAGTAAAAAATGTTTGGACAATACAGCAATATACAACGATAGAAAAAAAAATGTTTAAAAACTGTAACCCGACTCTGAAAAAGTAAGAAACAAGTGGAGTATCGTGTCGAATAAATCGATTACTATTATCGTATCAAATGCCGTGATCGTGCGTGCTGTGGGTAACAAGCTCTATGACCTCGTTAAATCTAACAAAGGTTGATATAATGATGTCGCCAAATTTATTTAACAGGCAGTGCCGGCATAGGATTTAATGCTGGAATGGGAGCTGGCCTCGGCGGCAGTGCTGGTGGCGGCGCGGGTGGCGACGTCGGTGGCGGCGCTGGTGGCAACATGGGCGGCGGATACGGGAAGAAGTAAATTGCTATAACGACTACGTTTAACACTTTTACGCTAAGGCGCAAACACATTATTCCTTGTAGTTAAATAAAACATGACATCAGTTTTTTTATACCCTATTGCTTAATAATAACATTATTCTCAAGAATCTAGTGTAACTTAAAACTGTCTATCGTATCCTTTCACTAAAAAATGAAATAATACCTAATTGATAATAAATAACAGCGTATTTATTTCATAATTAGGTATTATTTCATAAAATTCAATTGAAAAAAATAGCCTAGGACAGTCAATATAATCTAAACATGCTATTTTTAATTCCATTATAACAACAAGGACATCTAATAAAATATTGAACTAGCTATTGACCTTAACACTAGAGATAATAGCATCTTTTTTTAAATTCTATAGGTAAATCGAAATTGGTAAACCGAACTGGTAAATCATACCTTTTTGTCTTCAGCACACCCAAAAATTAGCTGTTTACTACTTTAAAAGACATAATACGAACCTCACAAGACCAATAGCCAGTGGACAGTTCTGAACTTTTTCGAGTACTAGTGGCAGAAAATACACAAAACAATTGATGGAAAATCACTAGGCCTATGGGCCAGTAGCCAGTTTCGCACTTTTTCTGAGTGCTAACAGTAAGAGAAACTACAAAACCATTGTTTTATGTTTTTGAACATCATAATAACTACTGTTGCTACTCTACTAGGTATATTTTATGTAAACAAGAGAAGTTTAAGTACTAACTGTAAGTAAAAGTAAATTATTAACCACATTTTGTTTTATTCATTGCCTTTATTTAACGCCATTGTCATAATTTGTTTGCTTATGCTCAACTCCATGTTTGCGTGCAATCCGTTTATACTCGGATCGTGTAAAGAAATTATAAGTCATTGAAATTATGAGGAATTCATTGTTGTATCAAGAAAAAAATATCAAGCATGTGAGTTACAACTCATAAAACATAAAACTTTCAAATTTCAATTATATTTAACCAGTAACGTTTAGACTACCATAGCCTACAATTCTTAATCAACACAGGTTATATCCTTCAAAAATCTTTTATTTAAATGTACCTATACTATCAGTATATAAACTTGAAAAATTATGTCTCAGGCTTAATGGTATAGCGCCCGCCCGGCATGCGAGGAGATGCGGGTTCGAGTCCCGCCTGAGACATAATTTTTCAAGTTTATATGTATACTGATATTATAATTGCAATTTAATTGCTAAAATATCAAATAAAGTATATAAATAGCTGTTTCATCTTAACTGACTGTCAAACATCTGCAAAGATGCTTCTTTCGGGTGTTAAGGGTGCAAACTCCTAACATTTGATGAAGCAATGCTGGCTTACAGCGTTAAGAATATGCTTGAAAAATTCGCGCTGAGTCGCATTGTCTCGGTGGCTTAATGTTATAGCGCCCGCCCGGCATGCGAGGAGATGCGGGTTCGAGTCCCGCCTGAGACATATTTATTTTTTATTTATTTATTTATTTATAATAGGCACACAAACCGAATACTGTCAGGGCCTGATCCCATATACATGGTTTAAAAATATATATAATATACATAATTTTTCAAGTTTATATACATTAATAAATTTTAAGTGTACTCACGGTCATCATCTTTAACCTTATACAACGGTTCCTCAAACTGTGCATTTGTTAGGCATTTTAGAACCTTCAGAAAGTATGGCAGGAGTTTATCCTGGTGTTGCAGTCCGCTCTGCAGGAAGTACAGGCCAAGTGATATGCAAGCCTCAAGGCTGCGTGGAGTCACAACCAGAGATGACCCTGCTTGAGGACATAGCATAAATAGGGTGTTCACCTGAAATAAATTCATCAATGATCAATAGTTAATAAAAGTAACAATAGTTTCTTACAGTATTTTATTTTTAAAAAGTAAATAAATATACAGGTTGTAAAAAAAAGTATGAGCCAAATTGAAGGGGGTGGTTGTCAATCAAGTTTAGAATGCAAAAAAATATTTTTTTCAGAAAATTATAAAAAGAAGTATTGCCTAAAAATGAGTCTATTATTCACTACAGGAAAGTCCACTGTCTACCCCTAATAAGTGGTGTCTTTTTGCAATATAATTGTATACAGGATGCAATATGATTATTGGACATGATATGATGGGAGGAAGATAATTTATTTTTTATAAAACAATTTCATCCCACAGCTGATCAAGTCTCCCCACAATTTTTTACCACTTTCTTTTCATTGCTAAGGGAGGCCTTAGCTCTTTTATTATTAAAACATAACTTTAGGGTATACTATACATAAAATATGATAAACAATTAAGTGATCAAATAATATTGCTTTACTGATTTTGTTTTATTAAATAATCTTTTTAGTCTGGCTGAAAGTGGAAGATCAAAGTTCTCATATGTGTGATATATTTTACTTGATGATTCATTGTTGACTTTCAACAGATCGATAATAAATAGGTAATGCCTACATACAAACCATGGTCACTATGAGATCATATTGAATATTATCTACTCTAAATTTAACCTGATAAATATGTCTGAGTCTTGTGTTTTATATAGCAAACGGTACAATTCACTAACTGTGAGTACTACACGTACTCTGAATATAGTACAATTAAAATTTCAACTTCCTAATAGGATTACAAAATTGATGTGATTTCTTCACTAACCTTTTCCCATGGCGTTGGGTTTATATTCGATAAGCATCGTGCAAGGTGCTGCACAGTTTGCTTGAAAAAGTCGCTTTCGTCCATCATTCGTATGAATTTATTCGATAAAATACATTTTTACGTAAAAATACAGAAACTCAACCTGCAGACAGCAAAATCGCCCGAAAATCAGTTCTGACACTGACTGACACTGACAGACAAGTGTCAAACGAAGTACTGACAACATTTTTTTATTTATTTGTTCCTTTGAACCGGCTAAGGTCTGAGATCATGCTGCCATGTCATAAGTGCGAATTCTTCATTCTTAATAAAAACATAAAATATCATAAATACTTACTTACACATAGTCACAGTAGTTTTACGCAAGAACATGGATCAGAGTCAAATGATCGCTTTTCCTTGTTCTCACTTTTGTTTGATTTATCCTACTTGCTGACACATTATTACTATATAACAATGCCTCCACTTTGCCACCTCGCACGTCGGGAGCGCTTGACAAGGCTGCAGCACAGCCACCTCACTCGGGCTGCTTCGAGCGGCAAGTACGTTGTACCCAGGGCGTTGTATTGGGTGTTTTATTGGGTGCGTAATGATTAAAATGCAGATAATATAAATAATATAAATAAATAATATAATTTCAATAGAAATAACGTTCAAATGATAGAATTTTCATAAACTTTAAAGTCACGCACACGCACACACACACACACACACACACATAAATACACACGCAGAGAGAGAGAGAGAGAGAGAGAGAGAGAGAGAGAGAGAGAGAAAGAGACTTTATTTAAATTTATTTTTAGAGTATGTTAGCTAATTATTATATAAGCAGCTACGGAAGAGCGAGGGCACCTAATACAGGCAAGACATTTGCTGAAAAGGTGTCGTCGATCAAATACTGTTTAATGTAAACTGCATTTTACTGAAATAAATGTATTTATTATTTATTATTATTATAAAATTTGACTTTATAGTTTATTATTTAATAATCTAATTTCATTTGATCTAATATTTTATTTTATATAACTGTTGTTTGCTCTAACAACATTTATTATACATTAAACAACATTTATTTACATTTTATTTATACATACATTTGTTTTACAGAATTTTCACTTTAAACAATGTTATTTTCCTATAGCGTTCCCTATATATATTTCTCATTTTTACTAACTTCTACTTTAGGGTGAATCCGACTCGGCCAACCCCGACTCTACGTGGTACCTACTTGTCTGCCCTACCCCTAGAGTGTAATTCAATAAGGCGGAGGCGCGGAGGGAGGCAGCCCCAGCCCGCTGTAACATAGTACAGGGGCGCCCCGGGCTCTCCGTAGCGACCAGCAAGCCCTTATGTTACAATGTACTCTGGAGCAAGCCGAAGCTGCGAAGGAGAGCGTGGGTGCTTGCACTATGTTACGCCAGGGTGGAGGGGCTGCCTTCCCGTAGCGCGGAAGCACACGAAATTCTAAGTGCATGCTTGCATGCTGCATGCCTGCTTGCTTGTTATTCATAGTTTTTAATTATTACAGTAAATGAATATTAGAGTAAAAACATATTAGTTAAGATGTTTATTATAGAAAATGTTTATTAGAGCAAATAAAATTAGTTAAAATGAAACTACCTATAGCAATAATACGTTAGAACAATAAATCATTATATTTGAAAAAAATGTGTAAAATGAGATTAGGTCAAGTAATCATTAGTGTTTTTGTCATTATATCAAATTTTACCCCCCCTTATTAATACGGAGATTGGACACTGCACAAACCTTTACCAATGTTTAGCACAAGCTTTTGCACGCGCGTCATGAAGTACTTATAACTCACGCGGGCAGAGCCGCGGGCGAAAACTACTAAATAAATACACGTAGATACTCGTATTATATGGCCTGCGCACACCATACAGGATTTGAATTTGAATTGGAAAAGAGTGGAGAAGGCGGCGAAGAGTTCTTACGAGTAAATATTAAATATGTAGATAAAAAATAATAATACAATAAATAATAAAATACATATTCTACTATATCAATATACATATATACATATATAAATAAATATATATAAAAAAAATTACAAAAACGACACAACAATTCGTTTGCGCAACATGTTGCGATTTATTTTGTAGTCCTAAAAATAAATACCTATCATTTCCCAGCGATAATATTTGTAATGACTTTTTTCGATGTTTAGATTGCTTAGTCAGGGTCGGCGTTAGTTTTTTTAACACCCTGTGATAATATCCGAGTCAGTTAAGAGCGCCATTCTTTATTTCTCACTTATATTTGATTTATCCTACTTACTTACTGACACAATAATAAATTATAACAATGCCACTACTTTATCACAATAAATGCCGCGTATGATAATTTCACAAAAGTAAAAACAAAATCCATGTTTTCTCTTTTCGTTTTTCGGAAAAAGAAGTGACAGTGACTTCTTTTTATTTTCTAGTAGACATGGTGTTAACTGTAACTAAGTATGTATAAACTATCGAGAAAAGATTTAGAAGTTAATAGGTACTCCCTGTACGAAGCCTGGAAGAGATTGTAGGTATTCACCTCTATGTATTTTTTGGGATTTATTCATTTTGTATAGTGTAGGTAGGTATCCATCTTCCTGTCGTGTCAACCCCGTTCCCATAGTAATTGAGGTATTCAGATCAGCAGCGAAAAAAGTAGATAAGTAACGCCATATTATAAATTTAACTTTTTTCGTACGGATCTATCACTGAATCCTTATATGGAAAGGCTTTATTCAGTTAAACCGGGCGGAAAGGCTACCACTGAGGGCACCCAACCTAGGTCCGTCGCGCTAGCAGTGACCCGGTGTGGCCGAGGGTGAGGCTGATTGGGCCAGTGTGGCTACCAAATGGCGAACCCACCAGTGGTGGCGCCGCCGGAACCGGAGATGTGCAATGTGCATGTCCGTGGCACGGCATGGCCGGATCACGATCGCGCTCCATTCTGACGGGCCCGATCTGGGGGATTGGACAGCGACCGCAAGGGCGCCTCTTTAGGCTCACACCTCGGCTTGGGTCGCCGTCCGAGGGAGTGGGAGAGGGGGGCAGGGGAGAATCGGCCAGGCACATGATATTGTGTCAGCCGAAATGAAAGGTGGGACCACGCACCCGCCTCCGACGAGTGAGGTGTTGTGAAGTTTAAAATAAGTAGTACCTACTTTAAGTACTGTGTAGTATTATATTATCTGTGGTACTGTATACTCCTAACTGGCTGATAATACAACAAACTTAGTTAGTTGTAGAATCGGTAGTGTCCTACGCTCTCGACAGCTATGGATTGACATTTAAAACATATTTAAATAAGATAGAAGCTCTTCAAATTGGGTTCCTAAAATTACTTGTTAATGATAAAACGAAATTTAAATGCAAAAATAACTATCACCATTTATTTAAAATCTGTGAAATTTTACCAGCCAGCTTAAAACACAAATACTTACTGTTAACTACAAACCATGAGCGTCGAGAGCGCTTGACACCGCTACAACACGGTCACCTCACTCGGGCTGCTTCGAGCGGCAGATACGTTGTACCCAGGGTCAAACCCAGGGTTCACAACTATTACGGAGATCGGACACTGAACAAACGATTACCATATTTGTTCAACGCCCTGCCGCCCGAAATAGCAAAATTAACGAAACAAAAAGATTTCGGTATAAAGCTTAAGAAATACTTTATCAATAAACTTACTTAATATATAAGTCGAGATTTTATATATTGGATGGGTTTGTTGATAAAGTATTTTACGTAAGTTAGTTTATTTAAATAACTTAAATGTTAATTTAATAATATATATAATATTGCCAATTATACGAGATTCGCACTCGCAGACAACCACGAAAGTGGTTTGCGAGGCACAAATTCTAATATAAATTAATGTACCTAGGTACTGATAATAAATATAATAATAAATAAATAATAAAAAAAAATGTTTAAACTTATCGCACTAGGCAATAATTATTACCTACTAAACTTAGCTGACTGAACCTACGTTACTAAGTACCTAAGTACCTACTTAAGTATCTATAAATAATTTTTCCGCCAACTCCCACGGGGTAATTGTCAACACCACTACTTAAAACTACTTATAACTTATTTTGATTTACTTATTTTTGTCAAATAATTGCATGTTATTTCGGCTCAATTTAAGGGCCAAAATCGTTACAATGCCAATGTAATTTTTGAACATTTATTCCATGTTATTAAATACCCATCATCGCTATTACGTGATGTAATTGTCCTTTTCAACAAAACAAATATCATATATAAATAAGGCTAGTGTGAACTACATAGATGTATCTCGCATTGGATTTAGTAAGAATAAGTAACAGGGTAAAATATAAATAAACAAAATGATTCATAAAGTTTTGATCGTTTTTGTGGTTGTGATGTTTGGTGAAGTAAGTGTATGATTCTACAATATTACATCACTCATTTTCTTAGTTTGTGCTGCGAATACAACTAAATCGCATCGCATCGCATCGCGCACATAATAAATCTATGAGCGCACATAATAAATCTATGGGCGCACACACCGGTTTCCAAGATGCCACCTGCTCCAAGGTCCTGGGTTCGATTCTCGGATGGATCAATACAGAAAAAATATGTATTTTTTTACTTTTTCTCGGGCCTGTGTGTTGCTGATTTCCAAAATACGAGTGCTTTAAAAATTTAGTAGATACTCAAATCCACATTTATTTTTTATTTTATTATTTTATTTATCTTCATCCTCATTCATCAGCTCTTATTTAAGTTGTTGTAAGTATTTTAATATGCAAAATAATAAACATTATTATGTATTTATTTCAGAGTCATCAGCATTATGGTAAGAGCTTTTTTGTTGTTATTTCTATTATATTAATCAGTTCCCAAACGCTGTCTCTTAATGAAGAATTATTTTGAAATGATCGTCTCGCTTGGAATGCGGGTTGGTTATTACTTATTACCGTTTAACCTTTTAATTATTGAGAGTACACAAGATACACAAAAAAATGTTATGGTAAGAAAGTCATGTTTATAAAATCGATATACAGGTACCGGCGCAGGCGCAGGCGCAGGGGGTGGGGTCGGTGGCGGTGCGGGAGGTAGTGCAGGCGGTGGAGTTGGAATTGGAGGTATTGCTGATATTTTTGTTGTATTTCCCGTACGTTGTGCAAGTTTGAATATCATAGTTACAGTTTCAGCGGAAATTTTTGTCATTAAAACAGCGCGAAAACGATCGACCAGCAGCTGGCGTCCGACAGGTGCGCGTAATTTGATATCGGCCTGGAGATCGATGGGTCAATCGACAGTCGAGGGGGATAGAAAGTTCATCACAATTTAACTTTTAGATATGTAACATATAGGTAGACTATTCATTTTTAACTATTTCAACTTCTTATAATGCCCCATTCCCTCATTGCTTAGCCTGATGAGCTGTCGTGTCGTGGGTGTATGGTAGAATCTCTAAACAGATGAAAGGCGAGGCTCGACCGCGAAATGAACTGCCAAAGCTGAGCTGAGCAAGGTTTTGGAAGCGAAAACTACCTAATTGGTTCTTGCTTTTTTAGATCACTCCGCTAGCCTCTTTCGCGGCTGAGCCTTAAATATGAAAATAATGGTGGCAAATAAAGAAGCTTATTAATGATCTCGACTTAAGACCGTTTTCAACCGGAATGAACTTGGTGTCTAACTAACGGAGCGGTCTTTGTGTACACAAAATATGAATGTGCGTGTGGTCTGAGGGCCACTCTCTCAGAATTCTTTGAAACTTGCTCAGGATTTAGTGAACACTTCAAAAGAAATGTGAAAGTAGGAACCAGGATTTGTGAAAAGCAAATAAGAGAGATATGGACTTCAATGTTGGGCCCTCAGTCCTCACATAGAGGATTGAGGGCCCACTTGTACGGCTTGTACCGGATAAACTAAGGGCACTACAGAAAAAGTCTTTACCTCACAATTTAAGCTAACGCCAAACAAAATTTATGAAATCAAGATATTATAAAAAAACATTGTATTTTTTTGTATAATTCCGTCCAAAATGGGCCCTCAGATGGAAATTTTGTACTCTAATAGTAATTAATCCATTAACTTTTTCAAACTTTTTGAAATATTATATTTTAATGCATAAACTAAGATATTTTGTGATAGCAATAGCACATCACGGCATCATGCTGGTTAAATACTATCACTTTCTTAACATTTGGGCCCTCAGTTCTTCACTTTTTTGTTTTCGCTTTAATACTCTTAACGTATTATAGATAACTAGCTGATGCCCGCGGCTTCGCACGCGTGGGTTTTGATCTACTACAAAGTTTTCGTCACGACTCACCCCCCTCTCCTCCACTCTTTTCCTCCACTTCCTTTGCCTACGGTGCCGAGGGTGCCCATCTCGGGCGAGGTGGTGGTGGGCACTTAGTGGGAGCCGATACGTCGTTGCCGACTTATCGGGGCCCGTTGATACAATAGTTGGATGAAAGGGGCCGATTTAAACTATTTAGGGATCCGGTGTTAGTTCTCCTAGCGAACCGTGGTCCAAGCGAGCTCGCACCACATTAGTTTGCATTTACATGAAATCTGAAGTACAATATCATTTGAAACTTTCAAAACTGTCAACGCTGTAGTACAACAAACCATTCAAAGCAGCTTGCAAGGCTTTATTCGAATATGATCAACACTGGCATAGAGCCCTGGAAGAAGTGGCCCTGTGTAAAAAACCACATTCTTAATTTCCAACCAAGTAAGTAGGTTACCATTTTTCTCGATCCATAAGCGTTAAAAAGGCGATTTTACAAAGACAATTTGCTTGCATGCTACGTTTGGATAGAAGACCGGTGTAATACCAGCATAAGTGTAGAGCTCTGAAAAATCCAGTCCTATGTCATTCTCCCTTCATGATCGATAAACGAAGTTTCAAGTACCTCAATATGATGTTAAACACAAATAATTAACCACAAAATTTTCAACCGTTTTTCACCCCCTCAATATTTAACTATAAAAAAATCCTTATAAAAAACATAACAAAATTTATACCAAAAAGCTGACGTAGTTTCACAAAACTTTCATGTGGGATGTGGGTTCGAGGCATGAATGATAGAGGATGATCAGTAGGATAAAAAGTGTTCAGAAACTTGACAGGATAGAGAACTGATTCGACTGTACTGACCACTGTGTCTATAAATTTTTATATTTCTTCAGCTTCAAATGATGTCAGCAAAACATCATTAATTACTGCTGCTTGGTCATTAGTGGGTGCGTGGCGGTAGCTATTCCTAAGTTAAACAACACGGAATTATGAAGTGAGGTGATTTTTTTTTCAACGTTTTATTTTCATGTTTTAAAAGTGTATTTTTTTAAATATGGAGGATATTAAATAAAAAGATAATTTGGATACGTTAGAAAGGCAGTTTCACTAAACAAACTTTGCCAGGCCCCCAAAAGCGGTGATCCTAGAAAAAATAAATCGTTACTAAATGGAAGTTTATCAAATAATCTTCTAAATGGAAGCTTGTCAAATGGTCTACCAGTCTACATTGATTTAATCCACCAGTCAGCTGCTTAGTGTTGTTGCAACTCACCTGTTACCTTTTCCTGCCTGAGATACGGGTCTATGCCCAGTTTAGGAATTATTTTTGTACTGCTTAATATAGTTGATAATGTCATAAGGTACAACAGTGTAATTCTATACACTTTTTTCGATTTCTCAACATTTGTCTCTACCGTATAAACAAAAATCGGCCAAGTGCAAGTCGGACTCGCGCACGAAGGGTTCCGTACCATTGACTACGAAAACAACAGTAGGTACCTACATTAATTTAGTTAATGTAGTGCCTACCTGTTACCATTTATTGATATCAAGCAAAAATAAGCAAAAAATTGATTTTTTTGTGTGGGAACCTCCCTTAAATATTAATTTAATTATTTATTATTAAAGTTAGAAATATAACTGAGTGTTTTATGAATATTTCAAGTGCCTACCTGTTGCCATTATTAATATCGAACAAAAAAGGACAAAAAAAATCGCGTTTGTTGTATTCCCATACAACAAACGCGATTGTTTTGTCCCTTCAATATTTGTTTTATTTTGTTCTTAGTATTTGTTGTTATTGCGGTAGCAAAAATACATAATTAGTGAAAGTTTCAACTGTCTAGCTATCGCGGCTCTTGAGATACAGCCTGGTGACAGGCAGACGGACAGACAGCAGAAGTCTTAGTAATATGGTTCCGTTTTTACCCTTTGGGTACGGAACCCTAAAAATGATTAAGTTCTAAATAATACCATTCTTATAGTAAGTACCGATATTTATTTTCTGAATATGTACCAATATAGGTACATATAGATACCATCACCATTACCAATACACCATTGTTAAATCTTCTAGTAATCTGTCCAATTTTGAGTTGTTGATAATTTACTAACTGAATTTTATCCAACTCCTCAAATTCGAACTCACAAGGATCCCGTGGAGCACAAAAATATAATATAATACGTTTTCTGATGTAATTCTGGGCTCAAAGATCGTTGACGTGTATTTCCTTGTATCGATATCATCACATCTGTTCAGTTTTAAGTACGTATCCAACCGTTTAATGATGTTTTTGAATGTTTCGTCCTTGTCTAATGGTACTGAGTTCAATTTAGATGTCCTAAGATTTGTTTGTGACCGACCTTTGCACCTCAGTACCTTCTGCATACATGGAATTGTTTCGTGCTATCGAATTCAAACTCTGCAGTTTTAGTATAAGCTGTGTTGTAATACCCTAAAGGTGATTTTTTTCTTCAATCTCAGTTTCCAACTGTAGGTCATAAGTAATATTATTTGTAGTCGTATCTCTTCCAAATTATTCTTGGTAAATTTGTTCATTTGTCACTTCACCAGCTGATCACTCACACTCACTCTCATAATCAGAAATTTCTCGTAGGTTTTGTATCTGGCTGCCGAATTTTGTAATGCAACCTTTAATTAAAGTTCTACACGTTTTAATTCAGTTAATTCATCCATTTCGGCGCCAATTATTAAATTCTAAAATAATACCATTCTGTTTGTAAGAAATTACCTATTTATTTTCTGATTGACACATTGAATGTCATAACAAACTAAGTAAAGTCAGAGAGTACAAATATGTAAAGAGTATGGATATGACGCGGAACCGAAAAAACTTTGCCCCTATTTTTTATCCCCTTAAAGATTAAATTTTCAAAAATCCTGAAAGACGTCATTCTTAATTTCTAATCAGGTAGCTGGATACCAATTTTCATCGACTTACCTTCAAAACTGAGGGAGTTTCATACAAACTTAAGGGGCCCTTTTTACCCCCTTAGAGGCGGAATTTCCAAAATTCCTTTCTTAGTGCTCACCTACACAATAAAAGGAAGCACGGTGAAAATTTTCAGATTTTAAATCCCAGTAGTTTGGGCTGTGCGTTGATATGTCAGTCAGTCAGTCAGTCAGTCAGTCATTAAATCAGTTTTCATTTTTATATATTTAGATTAGATAGAAGATAGATAGATAATAAAAACACAAATTCATGTCTTTTTATAATAAAAAATGTGCAACAAATACAGTAGGTAAACTTAAAATATAAAACACGTTTTGTTTTATATTAAAATCAAGTATTATTTTATTACGTAAATAATTAAATAGGGTGACAACAATTTTTCATAAACCTGTACATAAAGCCTATACACCGTGCAATTTTAACCACCTGTAAAACGAAAACGAAGCCCACGTTATTAGACCATTATGTATAACATCTTGGCAATGTTTTTTTTTTAATAAATCTGAGGGCCCATTTTGAACGGAATTATACAAAAAAATAAAATGTATGCATTTTTATATTGCAAGGTACGAGTAATTCGTTTAAGAAAAAATAAACTTAATTTACCTACTTCTCTTTTCAGCTAACGCCGGCATTGGGTTTAATGCTGGTTTGGGAGGAAACCTCGGTGGCGGCGCTATTGGCGGCGCTGGTGCTGGTTCTGGTAGCAACATAGGGTATGGCGCATATGGCAAAAAGTAATTTATTGGTGGCGGCCAAGAATACATTTTATGATTCAGTGGTTTGTATATCAAAAATCCAACAATTATAAATTCAAACTGCGCTAAACACCTGATTTGAATTCAAGCAGCAATTTCTGGCGACATTGTTTTACTGTATTAATTGCATTTAATAAATGTAACCTGTTACTGGCCATATTAATGTCAATTTATTGTGAAACGTAAACTTTATACTTCTATCAAGTAAGAACATTGTTGGTTATCTAAATAAATAAAAATAAAAATGATTTCGTCCCACTGTAAGCTTTGCTCCTCTTAATTGGACAGGCGTAAAATGTTAAATAAAATAATTTCGTTTAAAACATCTGTACGTTATTCCGTCTTTAAGCATAATGGCAATAATTTTAGAAATAATAAAATTATTTTGAAAAGATTTTATTATAGTACTGATTTGATTACGTAGTTTCTTTTTAGAAACCCTTGGTAGAAAACTAGAAACTGTTAAATTCCGTCATCTTGACGCGTTAAAATGACCGGTTTGTGCGCGGCCCCACAGTAGCATCATAAAACAGCTAGTGTGACATCTCGACGCACTCTGAGAGTATTGTACTCTACCATTCACGGGTATACAGGATACACACCATATAGCTGAAAGTACAAATGCCGCGTAAATTCATTTTGGATTCGTTTTAACATTGCACTGTATTTTTCTTCATATGGAACCCATATGGCTGCCCCATACTGTAATTGGCTCCTAATCAAACTCCTAACCAAAGCGTCATACAACACCCTCAGATGGTAATATTGGTGAATCCCTTGGTTTGCCTCAGAACGAATCCTAGGTTTACTTAGGTCTAGGTACGCCTTTTTGAAACTTTTAATGATGTGCTCTTGAAAAGTTAGGTTAAATTGCACTGATGAGTTTCGTACCCAAAGTGTAAAAACGGGACCCTATTACTAAGACTTCGCTATCTGTCCGTCTGTCCGTCGCTCTGTCACCAAGCTGTATCTCAAGAGTCGCGATAGCTAGACCGTTGAAATTTTCACAAAATATGCATTTCTGTTGCCGCAATAACAACAAATACTAAAAACAAAATAAAATAAATAAATATTCAAATAAAATAAATATCCCATACAACACACCCGCTTTTTTGACCTTTTTGGTACGGAACCCATCGTGCGCGAGTCCGACTCGCACTTGTCGGTTCTTTTCTAGTGTGTATTGGCAGTGCATAGGATTTCGTGCCCTAGTAAATGACATCACTGAGCATTTCGAGACATTAAAATACAATTTATTTTCCTGACGCCATTTTAATACTCTCATCTCTCAGATGTAAGTAAAAACATATACACATAGAAAAGGTAAGTACTGAATCAAAACCTAAGTATTATTCTACATTGATAGCTGACTGAGCAAGCCTTCTCAACTCCGCGAGAGAAACTTTGCCAGTTGAAGTAACCGGCAGCGATTGCAAGAACACCACACCGCCACGTAGCTGTTTCTTTTCCGATAGTTCATCTGAAACAATATTTTTTACATTAAATTTAACTGAAGGAAAGCACGTAGTTAATAAGAAACTAATTTTGGTAATTTTCCGGTTTGGAGACTTAATCCTAAGTTTCCCGTCTCCAAACCAAAAACATCGCATTTATAATGGCATACGATTTAATATAGGGTGTTTTTGTCGGTTAATTTTTAGTTTTCTAGCTATGAAGTGGATATTTAATAAGGAAGGTAAAGTAATAAATTATTCTTGATATCTAAATTAGAACTTTTACATGGTATAATATTTCTGTGAATGCTCGATCAAATGATCACACTAAAGGAAGGACAGTAGGTTTAGGCGCATTAGGGCTAATTTTCATAATGGCAACCGACTCGCTAATGGACTACTTCTCATTATGGCCACTTCTCATTGAGGCTACTTCTCACGTGGGCTACTTCTCATTAGGGCTACTTCTCACTAGGGCGACTTCTCAAAATTTGGAATGTTTATTGAAATAAGTTCTGTCTTTACTTTACTCTCTTTACTTCTTGTAATTACTTTAGTCTGGTTTGAAACTAATTTTTATTTATTTATTTAACTATTGATTTGTGTATGTTACACAAATCAATAGTTAAAGGATAGGTAAGTACATTACTAGGTGTCACTATATATAAATCCACACAATAATCAACAAACAATATTAATTAGGTATATCTTTATATGAGCATAAATCAACACAATAATCTCTTGAGGGGTGGCACCATCGGATAAATATGTGAAAATTCCCAAGCGCCTAAGTTTATTTTTATTCTTACAGAAGCTCCGAAAAGTAGCCAAGCATTTTGACTCCAAACTCAAAAACAACCATATTTAAACAAAAAAAGAACGACATAACAAGTACATTCATTGGGTTATTCCCTGAGTACCCCGATCCCGGAGGGCCCCGTCCCGGAGGACCCCGAATGCGATAAATGTGATTATATTTATTTTTCTATTGTTTTCAACTTGTTCAGTTGACAAAAAAGTATTAAATGCATTTTAAATAAATGTCAAATCATAGTTCTAAAAACAAAATGTATCAAAAATTAAAGAAAAATGTAAGAATTATAAATATGAAAAATATTATTTTCACGTTTAGTTATTGGTTTCGCCGGCCTAAAGCCCGAATATATTAATGTTACAATATTACCAAATCATTCTTTGACTACATTTTATCATTTATGACATCATTTTATAATAATTTTTAACGTATGTTTATTGTAAAAATATTGTTAATGCAATTTTTTAAACGTATTATCTCTTTTTTAAAAGGCATTTTAATAATTTTACTTGCTTTGGAAAGACTATTTCTAATTTTATAATTGTATTTTTTTACTAAGGTTGATAATTATTTATAAATGTTGCATGTTTTATGATTTATCATGTTTAGTGACTTTTTTAAGTTAAAAGTCAGACTGGTATTTAGATTTCTTTTTATTAGATTTATGTTCCCAAAAAAATTAATATTGTGATAATAAAACCAACCTGTGATTGCTATAACAGACTTTTATTATTTTTATTTTACAATACAGGGTGAAATTTTAACCACCTTCCAAATTTTAATATATCAAAACGACGAGACAAAAAAACAAATGACGTATTTTTTCTTTTGGTTTAGCCCAGTAATAAAATGTCAAGATAAAGCACTTAGAAAATGTCCGCCATAAATCAAAAATTTTTGATACGGCCGCCTAGCAATACTTTTTTTACTCAATGCACATCACATTCATTCATTACGATACTAATCATAAGTTTTTGATTTTCCCTTTATACCTATACAGGTCTAAAACTGTAAAAATTTAAAACTATATTGCGAAAAATATTTTCGGGTGAAAACTTGATTCATATTTTTTACTTCATAAATGGGTTCTAAATACGATACTAAACGCCTACAAAAATTTTGGAAAGTGGTTAAAATTTCATCCTGTATATTAAAATTCGATAAACCAATTTTTCTGCTGATAGTACTTTTAAGCTAAACATTATCATCGATTGAGTCTATTTCAATAAAAATAAATCGGGTGCCTCCGGGACGGGGCCTTCGGGGATCGAGGTACTCAGGGAATAACCCTATTCATTTCGACAAAAAGTATATAAAATTACTTAAGCCTTTAACTGCCGAAGTACTAGACACAATTAAAATTTTACTGTTTGGAGGTCACCGGTGACCCCCATGGCGCTCAATGTGTTAAGAAACTAAAAAATGGTCAAATAACAGTTATTACATTTTTGAAGAAAACGGCTTATTACCAGCTTCTTATTTAAAGGAATCTAATTAATACTGATTGTTAATTATTATTGTTAGTTTCAAACCAGACAAAAGTAATTACAAGAAGTAATACTTATAATATTGTTTACTTACCTATTACATTGGTTCAATTAATGTTGATTTATTCTTAAAATATTGTCATTGATCTCTTATGAATGAATAAACATGTTTATAAACATAAAGGAAGAACTTATTTCAATAAACATTGCCAAATTTTGAGAAGTAGCCCTAATGAGAAGTAGCCCAAGTGACAAGTAACCCTAATGAGAAGTAGCCCAAGTGGGAAGTAGCCCTAATCAGAAGTAGCCAAAATGAGAAGTGGACATAATGAGAAGTAGTCCATTAGCGAGTCGGTTGCCATAATGAGAATTACGCGTTCTGGTTCTCTCTGCAGTGCGATCAAGTGCGATTCTCTTAGTGCAAATGTCATTACAACTGCTGTCACAGCAATGAATGCACGATTGGTTTTCTGTTTTAACGCCGATTGACACTAGCGCCGCATGGCTACCTAACTAAAAGCTGTCAAAAAGCCAAGACAACAGCGGTGCCGATGTGACGGCCGAGACATCCGTGATCACAGCCACAAGCGCAGCGACGAATCGTATTTAAAAATGCTAGGACTGGTACTCACTGGCGACTAGATCCTTGATCTCCTGCGCCGTGACGTCACAGCCCGGGTTCCGCACGACGAAGGCGAGTGGGTGCTCCCCGTCTAGCATGGCTAAACCAATAAGGCACATGACCCCTACGCAGTTTTGGTGCCCGTAAGTCTCCTCTTTCCCAATCGTCATAGTGACGGTCAATCGCATAACTTTTATAGCTCTTGGTAGGGATAACAAAGTCTTAGGTCCTGTTTTGTTGTTCTAAACCAGTATAAAGTTCCATATTTCCCTTTATAGGGTTCCGTACCCAAAGAGTAAAAACGGGACCCTATCACTGAGACTTCGCTATCTGTCCGTCAGACGGACGTCCATCTGTCTGTTACCAGGCTGTATCTCGGGAGCTGCGATAGCAGACAGTTGAAATTAACAAAATAGGTATTTCTGTTGCCGCAAGGACAAGGAATACTAAATACAAAAAACGCAATATTTTGCCTAGTTTTGTTCGATATCAATAAATGGTAGCAGGTAGGCACTACATTAACTATGTAGTACATGGTAGTACCTACTTGTTAACTTGTTTACCTAGTCAATGGTACGGAACCCTTCGTGCGCGAGTCCGACTCGCACTTGGCCGGTTTTTTATACTTACCGAACTTCCTTCATTGTAGTGTAAAGACAGATGACCCTGCTCTTTGTATGGGTGTATGTTGTAGTTGTAAGAGGTTACTGGGTTGTAAAATCAGTAAATCAGTAAAATCAGTTTTATTTCTGCAAATAGGCCCCTCAGTGGTAATTTATTAAAAATACGAATATAATTTCCCATGAACGAATTTACCCACTTTTCGCAGTTTTAATCCTGGAACGGCAAGTTTATCTTTATTTCGGGTATTGAAATTGTCGTCACTATTTTTGACAAATAACTCTAGGTTCTTAACGGCCGGTCCTAATAACCTATCTATCTTCAGTTTTGGCATATCGAAGAAAGAAAACAACTTCTGTCTTTGTTTCTCTGGACGGCAAAATCAGAAACAAAAGTTGTTTTCTATCTCCGATATGCCAAAACTGAAGACAGATAGATTATTGGGACCGGCCGTAAGAAGGATGCAACTGTAAGTATGTTAATCTCTTTGAAAAATTAAAGAGTCACGGGGTCGAAGTTCATAAATAGCCCGCACACGTTTTTGCAGTATAAAAATAGACTCAATATCTGCCGCTGAGCCCCATACCAGAATTCCGTAGAACATTATACTGTGAAAGTAGCTAAAATATACTAATCTTGCCGTTTCAACATCAGTCAATTGTCTTAGTAGTAGTAGTAGTAGTGCTTTTTTTATTATGAATTAAAATAGTCTTAGAAAAAATAAAAAATAAAAAATAAATTTGAATCATGCTGTGACGCGCACGGACGTATTATTTTGCTTCGGTCGGGTCCTGGATGAATTAACCATACACAAATACGTCCGTTTGCGTCATAGCGTGTTTCAAAATGAATAGCTGTATCAATATTTTTTATAATTCAAAAAATAAAAAAATTCAAAAAACTAAAGCTAATAATTATATAAATTTTGAAACTCGCCGTGACGCAAACGGATGTATTTGTGTAAGGTTATAACGTGGGCTTCGTTTTCCAGGAGCTTCGAAATACACGGTGTAGAGAGGCCTGTGTCCAGCAGTAAATTGATTTGGGCTAGTGGTGAACTTACAGAAAGTCCTCCTCTTTGCAGTCCCTCCCATACTCCTCAATGAGTGCCTTCATGCTATGTGGCCCGTCTCCGAAGGTGAAAACTTTGATGTCTAGGGATAAATCCCGCGTTGCTTGCACGTAGTCGTCGAAATGTTCGGGGTCGCAAAACGCTATCTTTGGCGACGTCATCTTAAACAAAGACTTGATTTGGGCTGAAAAATTATACATATAAAAACTTTTTTTACAAAAAAATCTTGATAAAAAGCGTAAGACTCTTTGTTTGGCACCGACTCAAACTTTGAGTTAGCAAATGAAGTACCTACCTACTACAAAATGTTGATTGTAATTTTTTTTCAATTTGGGTTTGGGCTATCTTTTTTTAAATATTTCAAGAAAAAAAAACAGATTTTGAACTACAACCTGGCCATGACTTAAGATTATGTTTATTACCTACCTATTTTGAAGAAAGGGTCCACTCCAAGTAAAGGCAGGCCATTAAACAGTGCTGCATAGAACGGTAAGCTTATATCCAGATGGTTCTTGCCGCTCAGAGCCAGAACATCCCCTAGAACTAGGCCTAGGGCAGTCAAGCAGTTTGCGAGTCGGATTGACCGGGAGAGCACAGACCCATTAGTTTCTGATTGCCCTGTAGCTGCGACTATCTGTACCAGTAAATAAAAGTCAATCAGTAAAAAAAAAAATATTTCTGCAATTGGGCCTAGGAGACGCTTTTACACGTCTCGATATTTTAACCAAGTCATTTGTGGGCTAGTGCTGAGAAGAAGCAGCGCAAGAAACTCTGTTACTGTTATCAGCCTCTTTTTTAATTAAATATATTTACAAAAGATATACTTCATGCCAGTACGTACAATTTAAAGGCATATGTTCCTATGATTAAAATACTAGCTCTTCGCCCGCGGCTCTGCCCGCGTGAACTTCACGTCATATCGCGCGGTCGGAAACCTTTGCCTAGCGGTGGCATATAGAAAGATAGATGAGGTAGGCTTAATAAATGCCTGTTTATAAAACTATGAAAATACACGCCGTTTAGTAGTTGATATACTGACAGCAGCGCCACATTACGGCGCTAAAAAGTAGCCTACTTATATGTTCATCGGTCGGTCTAGTAGTTTGTCTTCAATACAAACAAACAATCAAATCTTTTCGCTTTATAATATTAGTGTAGATTACTTATAAATGCAAAAGTATTAGATAAGTATAAGTATGAATCAGCGTTGCCAGATATTATTTTTGCCAAGTCGGGATTTAGGAACTTTTGAGTGAAAAAAGCGGGATTTCTTTCGTCGAAAGCGGAACATAGTAAAAAAACGTATATAATCAAAAGTTTTTGAATATTTCTCTTTTTATTTGAGTTCAAATTACGTTTACGTGACAATAGATAGTAAAAATATCCATAAAAAACTTTTTTTAATAACAATATGATATTTAAAATCAGATTTACCCAATCGTTAAAAACATGAATCTTATTGTAAAGTTGTTGAGTAAAGTATTAGCATTAGACAGTTAATTGTTTTCTATGGTTAAAACTTGGTAGGTAGTTGTACCTATCCTGTTGACCGCTTTACGATTCTCATACATAAAATAAAAAATAATGATATTTCCTTCCCAAACATAGGCTTCCCAAACATAGAACTAAAACGAAAAAAAATTTTTACCAAACCTATGCGTATGGGATATCTATGGATAAGTCTTTCAAAATAACATAGAGGTTCCTAAAACCATTTTTTCGAAAAGTACCACATGAACTGACACAATAACACAATAACTATTTTTTCAAAAGTGTAGGTACGTCACTATTCTTATGAAATAAATGAACTGTCTTAAGTACGTAAATAGGTGCCCATTTTATAAACATTGGTGAAGTATATATTATAGACAGAATAGCGACCTTGGACAAGTGGCTTTCTAATATCGTTTACGCTACACGAATAGATGTCAAAGGTATGAAATAATCGTTCGATCATTTGTTAATGTCATTTTCATACATTTGTTATTTACGTATATGAATACGTAGATAACAAATATAGCGTAGGTAAACGATATTACACTTGTCTTCGGGCACAGTCCACCATTGGCAATTTCTTATCTTCCGTCTGCTATGTTACAAAGTACAAAGTATTTATCATTACCTGATAAAAATATACGTCAAGAAATTATTTTATGACTAGGCGTTTTAACTAAAGTAATTTTATAAGGAGGAAAGATTTGATTGTTTGTTTGTATTGAATAGGCTCCGATACTAATGGACCGATTTGAAAAAATATTTTATACTTACCTAGAAGCTCGGGACCCGGTAGGTGGCGCTGCTGTCGGTATCTCAACTACCTACTTGTATGTGTATTTCCAAGGTTTCACAGACACGAACGTATTAAGCCTCCTACCTCATCTATCTTTTTACATGCCTGCTAGGCACAGGTTTCCGACCGCGCGATATTTCACGTGGAGTTCACGCGGGCAGCCGCGGGCGAAAAGCCAGTCAGCTGATATAATATTATTATAGAAAATGTGTAAAGAAACACTTGTATAAAGTAAGTATGACTTTGTGAGACGTGCGTTTTCTTGTTGGACATTTGGTAAAATAAATGATTTTAAACTTTCGCGATTTGAACACATAATATTTATTTAAATATTATGAAGGTATAAATACCTATTTATTTACACACAAACCTAGGGAAAGAATTTATTTCCCTATGCTTATTTATGCTCTATGGTAGTAGTAAGTATTAGGGGCTAAAGTATGAAATTGCCGTTTTGTATGGACGAAATCGAGTCCAGAGACGATGGGGTCCCAAACCCCATCATGTAGGAAAAATAAGTTCATATTTAGTAAGATGATACAATCTTAGTAGGTATTCACTATTAACTACATAGTTGAAAAGTGCGATTGTTAAATGGGATATTTGTTATCACGACGGTCACGATGTTTTGACTACATTATACCTAATAAATAAATGTGGACAACATCACATACATTGTTCTAATCCCAAAGTAGGTAAATTAAGCACTCGTACTGTGGAAATCAGATGATCTTTGGTTTTCTAACCGATGATAACGGCTAACAGATCCCTCTGCGGTGGTAGGCTACGTAAGAGGGCGCCTGGATCCTAGTTAGTAGCTAACAGTTTTTCTGTGTTCCGCTGGTGTGTGGGAGAACCATTACCTCTGGGTAAGCTCGTTCCATCTTAGGCTTTTTCTTAACCGTATAGTTAAGTGTATAGTCAAGAGCAAGTTTTTTTTTAGTCAACCCATTTACAATATATTTATTGGCTTAATTGCATATAAAATACTTTTCATCCAATAACCAGCTCGGTGAAGGTCGTTGTATGGTGGGATCTTATACCTATTCAATTTTTTTATCTCAAAACTGCCGGGTCAAATTTCGATGCACCTTCGCACATGGGTGTAGCTAATGTACCCCCACATAAATACCACATCAGTATTGATTCATGGACCACTTTCGCAGACTCCTTTCTGACTTCACCATAATATTTATATGCACATTATTTTGTTAACCTAGGCTCGTTTCGGCTTTTTATACCATTTACCAAACAGCCTGTAATTAATAAAACGTACAAGTGGACATTTCAATAGATATATTTTTTCCTTTATTGGTTATTTTATTCGAAATATTTTTATTAAGTACAGATAATACATCACTATACATAAATTGGTCATACACATGTCATAATTTATTAAATTATTATTATACACTTGATCTATATATTATACAAACAAAGACACTGTTATGCTTAATCTATACTAATATTATAAAGCTGACGAGTTTGTTTGTTTGTTTGTTTGTTTGAACGCACTAATCTCAGGAAGTACTGGTCCGAATTGAAGAATTCTTTTTGTGTTGGATAGTCCATTTATCGAGGAAGGCTTTAGGCTATAGAACATCAGGCTCCGACCAATAGGAGCGAAGCATGAGTGAAAAATATTTCAAAAATAGTCGCGATCATAATAACAGAAATTGACGCGAGCGAAGGCGCGGGCAACAGCTAGTTAATTAATTATATAAATAATTTTTACTTACCCTTCCTTTGTGAATAGTATGGGCACGCACCATTCCGATTCTAACCAGTGCAAACATGTGGGTTAAAATGTATAATCAAATCATAAACGTAGACGGACAAAGTCTGCGAGATAGAAGAAAACCTCTTATGGAAATCTAGCAAGATAGAAAAAGAAAACAAATCTTTTCGTTTTGTGACCTGTCGTATTTGACAGAGTGACATCCAGTGGCATATGCGATATAAGGTTCAACATTTTATGTAATTATCTAGTACATCGTAGATTATCTAAAGTAAATACAGGTTTATCTAACAATGGTCACATGTTCTGTGAGTGCCTGTGGAGTCAACCACAAAAATAATCCAGAAAATTGCTCATTTCACAGGTAAATGCGTAGAAAGTCGTCATCGTAAAAACGCGTTATTTTTGTTGAATTTGATCTTGTTGTTAAGTTGTAAATATAAAATTATTTCAATCCACTTGTTCATTTTAATATTTTGTATAGATAAAGTTCTATGTATTGATTATTTACATTATTTTGGTGGATAAATAATTTATCGAAATATTTTACATGTACGCTAGAGCTTGACTCAAATTTATCGATACTATTGTCGACATTTATCTTGAATGTTTCCGGAGAAATTTGATGTTATTTTACGTTTAGCGTCTCAAATGAATGTCAACTTAACAATTTGAAGAAGGAAACTGTAAGGAATCACATAACTAAGATAATCTTGTTTAAAAGTTAATAATCAGTGTTCGATACATCAGATTGTAAATGTTTATTCAGATTTTGTTTACTTGTTCTTTTTCACTTACAACTTACCCTTGTCATCTGCTGTGCCGTTGATAAGCTCACACGGCACAGCAGATGACAAGGGAAAATCTTTTGAAGAAATAAATAAAGAAAACTAATTAACAATGGCTGTTATTTTTTTTATTAATTAAGACTGTTTTTTTTTAAATTATATGTAAAAAATATACTCACCGGGCACATTTATCTGCCCACTATTATAGTTGTAAGAAGTGAGGGCGGTTAGGTATGCCGCAAAGTAGGTGCATAATCTCGAGATAAAAACAGTGTGACAGTAAACATTATTTTCCAAACGACAAACTGCAATTATTATCGATAGTCTAAAAATGTTAAAGGTACGTCACTAGTTAACACACACATTGACAAATCAAAACTGGTCACGCATTATCGGGCTGTCAGTGGATCTATTTGTATCCTATATCTATGAATCAAATAACATAACTCCTTCTATGCTTACCTGGTTAATATAAAAATAACACTTCGAACGCGGATATTTTGAAGTGTTATATTTCTATATTTTTAATAGATGACCCGGTGTACTTCATATCACCTATCCTAAAGACGTTAAAACTCTCTCTAAGCTAATCTCTAATCAATGAAATTTTGATGAAGAACAGTTTAAATGGGAAAGTGGAATTGTTGTATTTACTATCTTTTTTCGCAATTTTTCTATATTTTCACCGTTTAATTAACCCTTCCCTGGACTACGACAAACATTCAAAACCAAAATCAGCTTAATAAAAATACTGCATTTGCTTACAAACTAGGAAAACACTATTCACATAAGTTTTTTATTTTTAAAGTACTGTCTGGTATATATTTTAAAGTTGTTAAAATAAATGAGGGAAAGTAACAAGTTTTTTGTTAACAAAGGTCTATGAGGAATGGATAGTTGTTACTTAGACATGGTACTAAAGTATTAACTACAAAAAATGGATAACGCCTGGATTACTGAAATGTATTCGACGCAGAGACTCTCTTCATACAAGAGCTAGAAAATTTCCTAATGATCTAAACATACAAAATGAATACAAGGTTTATAGAAATTTTTGTGGAAATATTTTACGGAAGGTTAAAATTAATTACCAAAAAAAGATGCTACTTGAAAACAAAAATGATATAAAAAGACATGGTCAACGGTAAAAAATATTTGTAATATAAAATGTACTAAAAGCACCAATAAAGAACTGCTAAAAATTCAATCTCATGAATCAGAATCCCTTAATAAAGTCAATGACTACTTCAGCTCTATAGGAGAAAATCTTGCTAAAGCTATGCTTGATAAATCTGGTCAAACTGAATCCAAGCTAGCAAGTAAAATTGACTCACGATCTATTTCAACATCCTGTTCTTCTTTATTCATTTGTCCAACGGATGAAGTTGAAATTGTAAAGTTAATCGGATCACTTAAATCAAGCTCTGCTGTAGGTCATGACTCTCTGAGTAATAACATTCTAAAAGAAACCAAATTTATAATAGCTAATCCAATTTCTTACATATGCAATCTGAGTATTTCTTCTGGCACTGTTCCTTCTGAACTAAAAGTAGCGAATGTGATTCCAATTTATAAAGCTGGACAAACTAAAGAGCCGGCTAATTACAGGCCGATCTCACTGTTGAGCACTCTCTCAAAAATAATCGAAAAGGTGGTCAATGCAAGACTACTTAAGTATCTCGAGTCAAAGGGACTACTGGCCGTGAACCAGTATGGCTTTCGGTCGGGTAGATCCACTGAGGATGCCGTCACTAATCTAGTCGATTTTACCATTGGCAAGATAAATGACAATCATAGATGTGTCGGTGTCTTCTTGGATTTCGCCAAAGCTTTCGATACGGTATCTCGGCCAATACTTCTGCAAAAACTTGAAATGCTTGGGGTTAGAGGGATCGCTCTGGACTGGTTTCGCTCATATCTCTCGGATCGGAATCAAAGAGTGATCATCGGGGATCATCTCAGTGATTATGCAGAAATCAAGTTTGGCGTGCCGCAGGGAAGCGTTCTGGGCCCTACGTTATTCTTGATGTATATCAACGACTTGTGCTCCATGAAACTGGCAAATGCAAGGATATTTACTTTTGCAGATGATACTGCAATTATTTTCTATGCCAAGTCATGGAACCAAGTTCGTTCCATTGCTCAACAAGGACTAAACGATGTGAGTGCATGGCTTCGGCGAAACCTGCTACACGCTAATGTTAATAAAACAAAACTTATTCCGTTTAGCATTACTAATAAAACGGCACCGTCAGAAGTTCTTGAGTTAAAACTCCATTGTTGTCAAAATAATGATCCTTTGCAATGCGACTGTGAAAGACTCGAGCAAGTTAGTACGATTAAATATCTAGGTATTGTTATTGACCAACATTTTACCTGGTTGGCACAGGTAGAGGCAGTATCGAAACGCCTAAGAAAACTCATGCACATATACAAAAAAATAAGTTTAGTCGCTGATTTGGACCTCATAAAAATGATTTACCTTAGCTTATGCCAGTCGGTTCTAAGTTATTGTATAGTAGTATGGGGTGTTACTTACAAATCGCACTTACTGAAACTCGAGCGTAACCAGAGAGCCATCCTAAAAATAGCTTATCGCCGACCTAGAGGATACCCGACTGACAAACTCTACTCTGAATGCCAGGTACTCAGTGTACGCCAGCTATACATAGCATCAACAATATTACTATTTCACCGACGAGCAAAACAGCAGGCACGTACTTCTTACAGAACCCTTAAATGGGATAGGCCCAAAACAAAAACTGCCTTTGCACACAGATCTCATGAATACATGGGGCCTTATCTGTATACTAAAATATACAAAACATATAATAACATCCTCAACATGTCCAGATCGGGTTGTAAACTACTGGTGCACAAATGGTTACAAACTAAAAAATATGAAGAAACAGAGGCATTATTGCAAAATATTATGTAAATTTAAGGTGACAGTATTAAATATATATATACATGTTTTTGTAAATATATACTTATAATACATGGAAAAATACCCTGAAATAATATACACTATTTGAAAAGAAACTATAGGGTCGATTTCATTTCATTACTATAAAATTAATATAAGTTATATTTTAGTAGTAAATAAAGACAAGTATTATTTTTTATATTCGATGCCGCAACGTTATGTGGTATTGAAAACAGTATAAAATTCCTTTACCTTTTTTTTTATTGCTCTTGTTGCTTTATGCTATTATTTCAATACTAGTTGGTTCACTCTTCTAATAAGTACAGCCTATAAACTTCTTACCCTAGGACGCAAATTTTGCAAAGTTACGAACTGCGTACTTACTTTAAGAATTAATTTTGTGAATCTGTATGTAAACATGTAAATAAGCATTAAAAAATGTATAAAAATAAAGATTGATTTAATTAAAATGGGAAGACTGGTCTCCACAACACAGGAAATCCCAGTGTGGAGTCCAGTGCTACTGTTGTATATTAATAGTAATAAGTTATGAAACTTGTTAGTGAAGTGGCGCGGAGCCTAGCTCTTGGGTGGTGGCTTGGCCCGTGAAGCTGAGCAGGTTTTGTTTTAGAGCAGTCCCAATATGCCGGGAATAAAATTGGGATTTTCGTGCAAGTTGACTCGGTCAGCTGATCAGTTTGTATGAGGGTTCAAATTGTTCGGTTTCGTGGGCTGAGCTACCGCTTGGGGGGTTTTGCGTTATTTCATTGACATAGTATAGGTATAAGTAAAATATGATTATGTATTTTAATAATTTTAAGCAAATATTATGTCATGATATTGTTGTACTATAACAGTAACTAAGCCTGTAACTTTGTACTTTTTGGACTCAATAAATATTTCTTATTTCTTATTTCTTATTTCTTATTCTTATATTAAGCTACCTAGGTACTTATGATTCACTACAGTGTGTATAAAAAAAATCTGCCAAGTGCGATTCGGACTCGCGCGCTAAGGGTACCGTACCATGGACTAGGTAAACAACAGTAGTTACCTGCATTAATTTAGTTAATGTAGTGCCTACCTGTTACCATTTATTGATATCGAGCAAAAATAGGCAAGAAATGGCATTTTGTGTATGGGAGCCCCCTTAAATATTTATTTTAGTTTGTAACAGAAATACATAATTTGTGAAAGTTTCAACTATCTAGCTATCGCGGCTCTTGAGATACAGCCTGGTGACAGGCAGACGGACAGACGGACAGACAAACGGACAGTAAAGTCTTAGTAATAGGGTCCCGTTTTTACCCTTTGGGTACGGAACCCTAAAAACTAATGGGTCGCGGGTTCGATCCCCGCACAGTACAAATATTTGTGTGCATGAATATATCTGTTTAAATAATAAATAAATATAAATAAATATTTTAAGACATGCCTCACTGGGCCACACAGAGCCATCTAGTCCCAAATTAAGGTAGTATTAAGTACCCTGTCGTATGGGGTACTAGACAACCGATAATCTTACTTATATACTTTTTTTTTTGTAAATACATACTTATAATACATAGAAAACACTGTTTGTACTGGTCTGGGTGTTTTCTATGTATTAAAAGTATGTATTTTAAGAAAAAGTATATAAGTAAGTTTATCGGTTGTCTAGTACCCCATACGACAAGGTAATTAATAGTAGTTTAATTTGGGTCTAGATGGCTCTATGTGGCCCAGTGAGGCATGTCTTAAAATATTTATTTATTTATTTATAAAAACGAAATCTTGAGATGGCAATCGAACTCAGGTCTCTTCGCATACCAGAAGATTGATCTGACCACTGAGCCACCGAGGACTTAGTTTAAGGACGACATTTCAAGTGCTTCGCTAATATAGTGTCTCATTGCCGTCAATATGAAACCAGATTCAGTACTCATCGTTTCGTTATTTCAAGTGTTACTATTTTTAGTACGTATTGTTATTTACTAAGCTCTTGAGCAAGTTTTCTTAATTGCACGAGAGACACTTTTCCAGTGGACGTCATGGGTAGTTCTTCCAAAAATACTACGCCGCCTCGTAACTGTTTCTTTACCGATAGTTTTTCTGAAACAATAAATAATTGCTGCTATTACATATCTTACTATCATCACCAATCACACTATCGTCCCGTACAAAATTACTTTTTTTTTATTGCATCTACCTCTCTTACACATACTAATGTTTTAGAGTATCTGAAAGAGACAGTTATATTCGTACATATGTGCTTCGCGTTGCGGAGTAGGGCCTCAGTTCAGATACTCATCGGCGGTGAGAGTTTTGCGCGGGAAACGAAATGGAGAAGAACGAACTTTGTTTCTCAGATTTATAAATTAATCTTTTTTTTTTAATTTTTTTTGTTTTTTTTTCATACGCGGCAATTACTGTGAAAATGTAGTGGTATTATTGTATTACGGTGTCAGTGAAAAATATTAATTAAAAGGAGTTGAGAGATAACGTTCAACTCGGTTAAAGTGTCTGATTCGGATCGACGTTCCCGCGTAAAAGTCCATTGGTCATTTTAATGTGTTAAGAGGAAATACAAGGGCCGTTTTTCCATACAATCGTAGTCCCCTGTTTCCTCCCTGGATAATGCAGCGCAATAATTTTTGTTACAAAAATCTATGGCCACATGTTTCTATGTTTTCCTTTTTTTTATAAATTAATTATTAAAAGAGATCTCTGCCTTCAAAAATCAAAAAAATTCGCTATATTTTCCGCTGTGTTCAAACATCCAGAAAACAAATTTGGCTAAATTTTTGAAAAAAAGCAAAATATACGAACACGGCCAAAGCCTTTCATTATTTTTTTAAGAAAAAAGTATTTAAATCGGTCTAGTTTTGGAAAAGGAATCAGGGGACTACGAAACTTTGATTTTGTATCACGCTCTGCGGGACGTTCTGGCACTGCGCGACAGCAATAGATTTTACAAATACCTTCTTATTTTTCAATTCTCTCGCCATTAGTGTTTCCTCTTAATCACCATCATATTTCAGGTCTGTGTATGTGTTAGGTTAGTTTAGGTTAGGTAATTGTGTTCATGTAAGTATTTATAATAACGTAAGTATTATAAAATGTCATTTTTAGTAGACAGGCTGTATGGACTCGTTCGAAGCCGTAAAACGTTTAAATAAAAAAAAACTCACCAGAAACTAGATCCTTGATCTCCTGCGCCGTGACGTCACAGCCCGGGTTCCGCACGACAAAAGCGAGCGGGTGTTCTCCGTCCCGCTCGTGCGGCACGCCCGTAACGGCCGCATCGCAAACGCCAGGGTGCGAACGTATCACGTCCTCTAGCTCGCCAGGCACCACCTGAAGGTACCATGAAACTTAGATAAAAAGAAAAATAGAAAGATATAACCTCCGGACACATGGAATAACTTTGTATACGAAAGGCTAGCTTTGGCTTGTTATACCATTTACCTAACACCCTGTATAAAAATATTTGAGTTCATAATTTTTCTACTAGACATTTTTTTTTGTTAAACCAGTCACCTAATTTCATCTGTATCGAATTAGTATATACTTTTTAAATCTCTGCTAAAACCTTCATGTCATACCAATTTGTAAATTAATACCTGCATATGTAGAACTTTTCTGTTACTTAGAAAACCGTACCTATCCAAGTTATGTTTACTTGTATATCCAAGCAAAAGGGTAAGCATAACTGAATGAATGAATGCACACTCTTCATTGCACATCAAACAAAGTAAAGAACAGACAGATGCATAACATCGGCGTTATTTTCGCTAAAAAGCGATCACAACCTTTGGTAAAACTGTATAGAAAAGGTTTGATACAACTGAATGCTGAATAAATACTACGTACATGATAGTTTTGATATTTCATCAGCGACTTGATTCTTGAGACGTAGAAGTAGTTGTCACGCTCGTCTCTGTACATTAGGTCACCGGTTTTGAACCAGCCGTCCTTAGAGAACGCCTCAGCTGTCGCCTTTGGATCGTTGTAATACCCCTGCAAATTTGAAATCATGTAACACAAGTGAAAAACTATTCTAATTTAACAAAGGAATTCCTGAATCCATCATTTGATGACCTTAATAATTTGGCTTCAGTTTCGAAGACAGAAATGTGAAAATAAAAATATCTTAAATTTTATATTGTCTCGGGTCTAGCTGGTTTTTGTACCTTCGTTGTTTCACAGTACAAGCTACAATGACTTACTTTTGGATCAGAACATAGGTTTTTTGTAGATGATATAAGGTTCCAGGGAACTAGACAAAATCTAAATTTTATTGTCGGAGGTCAACGGTGCCACCCATGGCACTCAATGTGTAAGTAAAAAGAAAAGTACTATAATCAACCCACTGCAGGCCAAAGGTCTCCATTATTGAATTCAAGTTAGGTACCACAGCAATGCTGGGCAGGTACAGGCTTAATCACAAGGCTTGCCACATGTGGGTTGATGATCACAATCTTGTTGCCCGACCGACCCGGGGATAGAACCCAGGACCCCGAGATCTGTACTTAAGCCACTAGACCAACAGGGCAATGTGTTAAGCATTTAATTTTATTTAAGAAATTCATTTATCAAAATGTTGCATAGCACACACTAAGCACTAATATTGTGTAGGTAAAAGTTAAAATAATTACCACAAAAATGTTTCCTTTCACCCAAAGCTCGCCATGGACGTTTGGTTCGGTGACGACACACCCAGTATCTGGGTTCACCAGCTGTTAAATAAAAAATAGTATTAGGGGTTAAAGTATGAAATTGCCGTTTTGTATGGACGAAATCGTCATTTTCCATACTAACAATTTTTTGGTTTTTTTTAAAACGCCTGAACCGTTTTCGATGCAATTAAAGGTGAAAGTTAGATGGTTATAAAGCTACGCATTATAGTATTAAAATTTTTGAAAATCAAAGTTTATAATACAAATATACTTAATTGAAGCAAGAAGGTCAGCTGACACATTGTAAGGGGTCTTTTCAACGACTTCCTTTGAAGTAATAGGCACTAGTATTGCATTTTTTTTTTAGTCAAAAGTAACTTTATTTAGTTTTTGATACAATACAAAAAGAATTACGCAATAATATGACTATACTTAAGAGCTATAAACAAAATAAAAAGTGGGAAAATAATCGGCAATTTCATACTTTAACCCCTATTATTTGGAGCTTAACATGAACTTTGCTACTTTATATGATACTCGTATTTAAACAATTTAATTGCAATATAATATCAGTATTTAAACTTGATAAATATTTTTTAAATTATTAATTAACTGAGCTTAAAATAAGAACGAACGCGGGAACCGTTTGGCACATATTTTCTTTTTTAAATGTTTGTACTTTGTGTATGTCGTTGTGTCAAATAAATCTTTCTTTCTTTTCAATGAAATAACTCGACCTAGAAATATTACTAGCCTATATTAACTAACTAGCTGCTCCCCGCGACTTCGTCCGCGTCAATTTCCGTTATTATGATCGCGATTATTTTTGCAATATTTTTCACTCATGCTTCGCTCCTATTGGTCGCAGTGTGATGTTATATAGCCTAAAGCCTTCCTCGATAAATGGACTATCCAACACAAAAAGAATTTTTCATATCGGACCAGTACTTCCTGAGATTAGCGCGTTCAAACAAACAAACAAACTCTTCAGCTTTATAATATTATTAAGTATAGATATAAATGCGAAAGTTAGAATGGTTGTTTGTTTTACGCCAGAACGACCAAACGGAAATGGATGAAATATGACACGCAAATAGATTATTATATACAGTAATATAAAAATATACTGGAAACTTTTTGTCTCGGAAGAAAAAGGTTTCCTTGGGACAGTTTCTTCATGTATACTAAGTAGCTGGCTACAGTTAGTGTTAATAACATAAACGGAGTATAAAAATTTCCCGCTAATCCCGTGATTTGAATTAGGTTCAGTATCTAAAATAATTTATCAATTAGTCAAGTAAGTATGCAACGTCTTTGAAGTATCAAGAATTATTTAAAAAACCCGCTGTTCTAAAGTCAGAGAGCTACTCCCTTTAATTAGTCTTAGCTTTATAAAACGATAATGTATCGATATTTCAAAAACACTAAAGCTAGGATTCCTAGGATTCATTCGCTCGCCAGGACATTTGCATGATTACATTCGTTGTATATTATCTACCAACCAATTAACGTTTTATCATAGGACCTACTTGGACTGGGTATGTAGGCGTAGGGCTTCCACAGCTCTTGATCGGCGTATCGGGCCTCGGAAATAGTACAGGGCCCATAGTTTCTGTCTGACCATGCATTTCTACAGCTAAAGCGCCCTTGCGAAGTCTAGACTGAAATTCAAGATAAGATTTTAAGTTTTGGAGAACTAAATCAATTGTAACAATATTAAAATAACAAAAATACTATGAATTATTAACTGTCTACAAAAGTATGTCTCCAATATTTTTGGTTCCACCCACACGCACACATATACAGCAAATGCAACGAAACATGAACCTTACAGACAAAGCTTGCACACGCTGTCCCTGTTTTAGGCCCCACGTACCACGGATTCTATTTCGTAGAACCATTTATTATGCTTAGCACGGTTCTACATAATTTTCATGCATGTAAACAAACTTACCCTTAATTCCGGAATGAGTCCTTCTGGGACTTTTGCCCCAATCAATAAGATCGAGTCGAAACAGGTTAGGTCACACGGTTTTATATGTTTTAAGACTTGATATATCAGTGACGGTGCCAGCAGAGCCTGGATAGGCTGCAAAAATATTTATTTAATTACTGTTAACTGCTTTTCATTCTGGCATTCTTTCGTATTGTACATTATTGCTAAAAGCGGCCGCTTTTGGCGTTAGCAACAAATTCGACTTTATAAACAACTAAATGAACAGTTTACTGTGAATAAATACTAGAGGTAATTTGCTTATATGATAATGTTCTAGTTTTTTGAGAATTGATTTTGTTTAGAAGTAATAAAATTAAATTAATTGAAAGAAAGAAACAAAAAAGGTTTATTTGGTCACACATGAGACAATTATTACAAGTAATATCTACATAAAAGAGGGTGCAAGTACCAAAATGGTATCCGCTCGCTCAGTGTACGGTCACGACGACTAGAGTCGTCATAAACACTAGTATTCTGCGGATGCCAATTAAGAAAAGAGGGGACGCAGCCCACACATGGACATACAGTCTATAAGTAGTAGTAATTGGCCACAGCATCTTAGCAGATGATAGTTACAGTACTGTTTTCTTGAGTTTACGCGAACACTATACATTGAAATGAAAGATAGTTTACGGATTTAGAACGCGTTTATTTTTGATTTAACCCGACGTTTCGAACCCTTTACAGCGTTCATGGTCACGGGTAGACTAAGGTGTTATTCGTCTTTAAGATGGTAATTTGAGTATCATGGAGGTCTAATCTGGGGGTTGCATCGTCTCCGGTGACTAAAGAGTCCGATAGCAGCACGGCATTTTTTGCCACAGTTGTCACAGATAAAGCGGGTGTCAAGGGGGGGGGGGGGGGCAGCACTGCGTTGAAGCCTCTTTTGCTTTAGGTGGTCCAGCCAGGCTTCATCGTGTTGCGACACTCCGAGGGAAATATCATGGCGCCACTCGAGTCTCATGCTCGCGCGTTTTTCCCAAGTTTGAGCATTAATGCCGAATGATTCCATATCCCGCTTATTTAGAGCCTACTTATGAAGTAAAAAATGCAAATCGAGTTGTCACCACGGTCCTAGACCTGTTAAAGTATGGGAAAATCAAAAACTTACGAATAGTATCGTAATGAGATGCGCAACGCAAAAAAAGTGTTGCTAGGCGGCAGTATCAAAAGTTTTAGATTATGAGCGGACATTTTCTAACTGCTTTATCTTGACATTTTTGTACTGGGCTATACCAAAAGAAAAAATATGTAATTTTTTTTTTGTCTCGTAGATTGATATATTAAAATTTGGAAAGTGAATATTGAAATAAATGATATAAGTAAATGGTTACGTAGGGCATTGGGGGCAGCACTTAGCTATATTACTTAGTCCCCTTAATAGAGGAATGTGGAATTCACGGTGAAACTGTTTTCGTTGTAGTTAAGTAATGCTTTAGTTGATATTATCTGAATATCTTAATCGTGATTTAAACTTAGAGCGATGTGAGCTTAAAACATGGGTAATATAATGCATTCATTATAGTAATTTTGGCTTTGTTTTATTAACTGCATTCCGGTTTAATAACTGACCTTGTATTTGTTGATAATGTCGATCAAATGGTCAACAGTCAGCGGGGCCGAGGTCTGGACTATGGTCTGCTTCAACAACGGCATGCTGACTGGTTGGAACATACCAGATATCCATTGCACGGGTGAAGAGTTTAATGCTGGCTTGTACACCGGAGTTGAACTGGAAATACAATTGGCCATTTACAAAAATATGGTATTTTCTATATCCTCAAATATTTCATCCTAAACTGGATGTTAGGGTGTTAGGTCCCACCCAGGCGATTTTTTTATAGAATTGTAGTTTCAATATTTGCTTAGTTAGAGAACAGTTTTAAAACAAAGATGTCTAGTTTCGGCTAGTAATCACCTCGCATCCTGTATAAGGTCTCAAAATCAAGTTGTTTGCTAAATGAGATTTTTGATTGCGAATGTTCATACGTTTAACTATGTAGATACCTACAGTTGAATGAGTGCGGTAACTCGTGACGTCATAATTTACTAAGAGTATGCCATGCCATTTCTCCCGTGATCATGGCGCTTGCAACAGTGCCGAAATATCGGGAACTCATAAAAACTAAGGTACATGGTATAAACCCCGTATCAATCAACTCTAGTAATAGTGACCATGGAAGTTTAAATCAGTATATATTACCTAGGTACTATATATTTAGAACGCAAGAACAGATGAACGGATCTAAATGAAATTAGGTACGGAGATAGGCTGCAGACTGGAAGATATTCCTATACATGTAATAAAAATTATGTACTAATATGTTTACATAGGCAAATTTTTATGTCAGAAAAAGTTTGGGTTCATAGGATACTTTGTCCACGCGTTCAATATCTATATCTCTATATATAAGTATAAAAATGAATTCCTATTTCCCTTGGTCTTCGCAACACGCGTGAACGGCTGGACCGATTTCGCTAATTATTTTTTGTTTTGTTTGTTATAGTCAGGAGAATGTTCTTATGAAAGAAAAAAATAAGAAAATTGCGCGGAAAATAATAAAATTTAAGATGGCTTAATCACCATACTAAATTATTTGTAATGTAACCTTATCGCTTTGACAATTTTTTTTTTAATTTTTGGCGTTTGACATGACATTGAAAGAATGCGTGCTGCTTATATCGTCAATTAAGTGGTAAAAAAAACTGAATTATAATATTAGCCAGTAATATTATGTCACCTGTTACCGTGTCGGAATACCATCGATACTATTTATATATATAAACGCCAGAAAAAAAAAACTTGAGAGGTGTCAAGGGACACCCGGATGGAACGAAGTTCATTTTTAGTGAAGAAATTGTAATAAAATTTAATGTAATTTTAAGTTTATTTTTAATTCTCTTTCTCTCTCCCTCTCCCTGTCTCTCCCTCTCCCTCTCTAAGAGAAACACGCGCACGCCGCACGGCTTACAACTAATAATATAGCAAAAAGTGTCGTTACAATTTTTTCGTCTAGCCCCCTTTCGCAACGCGCGATAAGTAACTTCGTTCCAACAACAAAGAATGTTGTATATCATAGAGCATAATAATAATAAACAATGGGTTCTTTTTTTTAAACCATTTCGTAATCAATATTCATAGATAAGACAGGACAACGTCTGTCGGGTCCGCTAGTTACTTATAAAGGTGAATATCAATATGAGCTTTTTTAGTTACGCTTTCACGTAGAAACTACTCAACCGATTATCAATTATTATACAAGTTCAGTTATTCTTAAGGATATTGAGAAGGTCATAGGCTATTTCGCTAACATGTGGGTGTACCTACAGGTTTTTGCTAACATGTAGTTCACGTGGGCAGAGCCCGCTTTCTTGATAAAAGCTATTAAGGATTATAATTACACTCACTCTTTTATTTTAATCGCGTTGACATATTGCATAGCTTTTTTAAGAAAAATATCGTGTGTGAATGCAGCAAATTTAACAGCTCCTGTAGACCCACTGGTGCTTATAAGCCATATATAAGCTTTCTCTCTGTCAATCTCGGGCAACCTGTAAAATATAATAAGAAAATGTATCAGTTACTAGACATTAAGATAACGTAAATTCTATTCAGTCAACAGCCATTTCCTTTCCACTGCTCGACGTAGGCCTCCTTTACGTTACACAACAAATCTCTGTCCTGGGCTTTCCCTATTCAACTGTTGCCAACAGTTCTCCTAAAGGTCACCAGTCTCGATAGACTGGTGACCTTTAGGTCTCGATAGTGACAGGGCACCCTACACTACGCTTGCCTAAAGGCGGTCTCCACTCCAGAATTCGTCATCGCCGCCTGCTCCAACGGTTATCGGTTCTACGGCAGACGTGACCAGCCCATCGCCACTGCAGGGTGCTAATCCTTCGAGCTATGTCGATGACTTTCGTCCTCTGACAAATATGCTCGTCTCGAATCCTGTCTCTTGTCTGTTCAAAGTCGCTCAGCGAGCTATGGAGAGGGCATCTCGTATGCCCTCTCCATAGTTCGCTGAGGGACTTTGAACTTGTGAAATGTGAACACTTGTGAAATAGCCCGCCGGTAAGTGTCTACTGGAGTACTGGCTTCATTAGAATACTATTAAGTTAATTGTTATTGAATACTAAATAAATCTTACTAATATCACTTATACACGAAAGTTGCATATAAGTATGTTACGTTTGTTAATCTATCTCGACAGAACGGCTCAACGGATCTAGTTTTAGCTCTGGAATTTGGCAAGGACACAGATTAAAGGCTAGAATAAAACATTAGCTACTTTTAATCCTGAAAAAAATGCGGTTCTTGTGGGATAAATCCATGCGTCGCAAGCATTTGGTAGTGTTAAAATATTATGTAAAACTAATCTACTTTCAACAAATGCTTGAAAATCATATTTTATAAGTATTTGTTGGTTTGTCTGTCTAAAAGGGTTCAATGAATTTTATTGTATCAAGTAATTAAAGATATGAAAGGTTTAAATAGATACTAAAAATAAATAAAGTGCGGAGTACTTTATCTCTCAATAATATAATGTCCTTGTAATAAAACTATAAACTATTTACAGCTATGAAGTGAATAAACCGTTATCTTAGTATGGCGTCTGATCCTTAAGATAAAGTAAATTGAACTGTAGTCATGTAGTAGTTACACATGTTTTTATCTCTTACTAGTACTCCGTACGCGACTTCATTCGCGTGGAATTCTGATCAATCGTTCCCAGTTGAATCATGCTCTCGGTTATATCGTAAACTCGGTTAAATCGCGTTCTCAGTTATACCGCGCTCTTGGTTAGGGCTGTGGTGAAACAATTTATAATAGTTAATATACCAGGATGTACCAGAGCATAGGTCCAAGGTAGTTCAAAGTTCAAAGTTCTTTATTGCATCATGTTGTTTCCAAGATGTTAGTTACAGGTTTAGACCCAAACATGACCCTGCAAGGGCTCAGCAATTTCTTAAATACTATTATATTATTAACATTAATATTATATTATAATAATATATTGATACTTAGATAATTGTTGTTACATTCAAATATTACATTATAATTATCAGTTATAGATTACACCATATTTATTGTATAATAATTTATTGTTATTACATTATTTCTTTAATTATAGTATTATTATTTATTTATTTTATCCATTTAAAAACTCTTGCAGCGAATAAAAACACTTTCCATTAAGATAATCCTTTAATATAATTTTAAATCTATCAATATTTTTTTCATTTTTAATGATGCAAGGTAAACCATCATAAATTCTCACACACATCGAGAGGGGGCCACTTCGAAATATTGCTAATTTAGAGTAAGGTTGGGCTAATTTATTTGTTGTTCTAAGATTTTGGGGACGCTGGTGACACGGAAAGAAGTCGGGGTGCCTTCTTACAAATTCACAAGCAGAGTATATATATAGGGATGAAAGAGTTAATATATTAAATTTTTTGAAGTATGGTTTGCAGCTATCCATAACAAATAAATTTCCTAATATTCTAATGCATCTCTTTTGCAAACGAAAAAGTTTATCTATTTCTGTACTATTTCCCCATAATAATATGCCATATGTCAGCATGGAACAGTTAAGGGTATGGGAGTGAGTATAGGCCCATACCTTGTAAACAAAAGAGTAATATTTGGAAAATACCATTTCATTATAAAGTAATTAATGGTCAAAGATCAAGTCAAAGAATCAAAGGTCAAAAATACGTCACAGAAATTAGAATAGGTAGAGGGCACGACGATACGAATCAACAACCTGGCCGACCATAATGTAACCGACCGTTAAGGGCAATTTAAGCTCACAACCTTTTTATTCCGGATAACAACATTTTCAATAATAATTGGATAGGAGTTAAAACGATATCATGCATATGTCTCAATTTCTAAAGTAAAGCCGCAGATGTCATTGACCTGTCTGGGGCTCGAACTTGAAACCTAAAAGCTGGTGTCACCTTAAAAATCGTTGTTTGGCACTTGACAACTGAGATTGTCAATTTCAGTCTATACTTACTGGAATTCCTCCTCCCTAGTGTCAGATACGTGCTCTTCAACGAGTGCCTTCATGCTATGGGGCCCGTTTCCAAATGTAAATATTTTCGTGTCTAGCCCAAGCTCTTGTTTGCATTTCACATAGTTGTCGTAGTCGCCAGGATCACAAAACGCAACTTTTGGAGAAGTCAGCTTGAATACAGACTTTAGTTCGTCTGAAATAGATAACAAGCAAACATTAGTCACATGACAGGAGTGATTTTTTCTGAAATGTATCTGAATCTGTTTTTTTTTTAATAAGTAAGTTTTTTTGTAATAGAAGGAGAATTTTGCTGAAACGGAAAGCGTGGCGTTAGGTGGATAGGCGTTCGCATTTAGTGGTATGGCTACCAAAGCTGCTGCCATCATCTAGTGGCTCCTTTAGAGGCCTCTTACGACTTCCACAGGGCGATATGGTATGGTGCTATTTTAAGCCGTTATAATATGCTCATGAGTTAAGTATTGTTCACTCATGGTAAAAATCTAGATGCATTACTATTATGTTAGTGATAATGGATAGTACGTTATGGTAAGTTTATTGGCGTACTAGGATTTGGACATATTCGGACATGAACATTATATGGGACTAGCTGTTCCCCGCGACTTCGTCCGCGTCATTTTCCGTTATGTTCGCGATTATTTTTGCAACATTTTTCAATAATGCTTCGCTTCTATAAGTCGCAGCGTGATGTTATATAGCCTAAAGCCTTCCTCGATTAATGGACTATTCAACACAAATATTTTTTTCAAATCGGACCATTACTTCCTGAGATTAGCGCGTTCAAACAAACAAACAAACAAACTCTTCAACTTTATAATATTAGTATAGATTTGGACATTTTGGGAAATGGACATTCTGGGATATGGACATTTTAAGACATGGAAATTCTCTAGGATATAGACATTTTGCACCCTCTTGACGTTTTGGGATTTGGAAATTATGAACCTCAAGGAAATAAATCTTTCTTGACTGAAGTAAGGAAAATTGTAATACTGTTTGTGTTGAAACCACAATCAAGTAATATTTTTCTTTTAGAAAATGGTTATAACTATGGTTTAACGGCCTGGGTCTTGTTAGCGCGTGTAATCATCCGCCATACCGCCCTTGGCTATGGCTTTCTTAAGCTTCGAGAGCGAGATATATGTACATAATAAACCACAAACATTATGACTTACCATATTTAAACAGCGGGTCCACACCAAGCACCGGCAAGCCATTAAACAATGCGGCGTAGTACGGTATGTGTAGATCTAGATGATTCAGCCCACCCAGAGCCATAATGTCACCAGGAACAAGGCCTATTGCCCGCAAACTGTTGGCTACTTTGATAGATCGGGATAGGACTGATGCGTTAGTTTCTGATTCACCTGTTGCCGCATCAATCTGTAAGAAATTAAAATTATAAGTTTCTTATAGTAATCAGTCATCGTGAATATAACAACAAATAATGTGTTTAAATCTATTTTTAACAGGGTCGCACACCTGTCGGGGTCTACCCTAAAATCATAACTTAAAAAAACAATAACTGTCTTAAAAATCAAACAAGTACCAACCCAACGATCTATTTATAGTCGGTCCCAAGCCAAGTAAGTATTCGATACGCTTTGTACCGAGATCCCTTCAACAACACGAACCCGGACTTGCGACCACACTCTCGAACTCGAGAGGAGTCCTATCTAACATAGAAATAATCTAAAATATTCGACTAGGTTGGCGTAGTGGTTTGGTTTTGCGCCTACACAAGGGTCCCAGGTTCGACTCCCGGTCGCGTTAATTTAGGAACCGATCTGATCGAAATTGGCTTGAGTCTGGAAAGCTATAGTCGTGCTTCGGAAGGCACAAATCCAATTCAGAACTGAATTTTTTTAAGTCGTTCAATTAAATTCCTACCTGACAAATATTATCTGGATATTTTCGGAAGCAGTCCAGTACGGCGTGACCAAGATGGTAAAACTTGTTGCCTTCCATGTTTATTACAATTCTTAAACGCACGTGAAGCCACTGAGTATCGAATACTGTAAATGAGAAAATAAAACAATTTATCAAGAAAAAACACCGCTGATAACTGATATCAGATACAAATAGGGTTGCCAAATATTTCTTCGGCGTAATAAATACCTAGTTTATTCCAAGGTATAAGAAATATACAGATTTATAGCAATTCATTTGCTTAAATAACATTTTAACAAGATTAAAAAAAAAATAAAGCTCAAATAAAAAACCAAAGAGATAAAAACAAGTAATTGTCAATACAAGAGCATGATTGAAGAATTTTACAAAGATAAGCAAACAATCCTGTCTTCCTCTTCTCGTTTCCCGCGCTAAAACCAAAAAGTTGTTAGAACAAATAATTAAGTTTGGTATATACACACGGAATAGTTCAAAATAACCTCTTTATTATCGCGTCCATATCTTTTATGATCTGGACGCGATAATAAAGAGGTCCACATAAGTTAAAGTATTTTCCCGAAGTTATGTATCTTTGACAGTTAAGTACCTACGCAGACCCAAAATATAGTGCAATAATAATATAAGTATTCACTTAAAATTATGAAGATAATGGTCTATGTCTGAGATAAATTGATTTATTTATTTTTAGTGCAGTTGGTAACCCTAGGTACAAGAGACTTAGATAAGTGTTTGTTCATGTCTTGTACGTACAAATAAAATATATGTTACAAACACATAAAATAAATAAATAAAATACAGTCTTTTTTTGAAACAGAATTAAAGTTGTTGCTAATTTCGAGCATCTTCTCTGTTTAATAATTGCTAAAAATTCGTTTACCAATGTCATAATGAATGCAAGCTTAAACGAACCGAGCATCATAAGTTTTAGTTCAATTTGTTTATTATTAAAAAAAAAAAACAATATTTGAATGTTATGCTCCACCCAAAAAAAAATGTTGTTTATACGTGACTAGCTTTTCGCCCGCAGCTCTGCCCGCGTAAAGTAGACTTTATATCGCGCGTGCGGAAACTTGTGACCAATAGTGGGATAAGTACCAAAGAGCCTAAGTTAACTACCTACTTCTAATACCTTCAAAAATATGTGTACAAAGTTTATGATGATCGGTTTAGTAGTTTTCGCGTAAAAGCGAAACAAAGAAAGTTACATTAACATTTAGGTATAATATTTAGTAAGGATGTGATTCTGTATACTAGGTAGTAAGCATATTATTATATCCTGTTTTTGATGGTCAAAACACAAAACACACAGTATGTTATGGCAAACAATAACATTTAATCGGTCAATGATTTCTTTACAGACAATCAACTTACATTTCAATATAGATAGTAGATAACATTACCTATCTCATTAAACCCAAACACTACGCAACAACGCGCAAATCGTGTTGAAATATTGAACTTTGGACGCGCGTCAGTTAAATGGCGAGACTTGATATAAACTGGCCAAATGACAGCCCTCTCACGGAAGCGGTCACAGTAACGTAATATAGTATCGCAAATTCACAATCAACATACCGTTGCAGTAGGCTCTTATAGTTATGAATGGCAAGATAAGGCTGTGAGGTGGACGACCCGTTTGGTTGATTTGGTATTTTCGCAATTAAATTGCAGAGGAGATGCGGTTTCGAGTCCCGCCTGAGACATAATTTTCAAGTTTGTATACTGACCCGTTTGGTATTGTGTGTGGTGCGGTCTATCTTCTTTCTGGTCGGTATAAATTTCAAAATTTGATCTAGAAGGGGATTGGGTTCTGGACGTCCTTCGGACATCTGTTGCATGATAGAAGTTATAAAAACAAGTCACGTTTCCAAGCCTCTAAGTAAAGGCCTCCCTTTTATAGAAGGCTTGGACTACCCTAATGGATGATCGATATGATCATATAATAATAACCCCTCCTTTTGTCTTCGCTATAGTCTGCTAAAAATCTAAAATTTTTGATACGGCCTCCTAGCAACACTTTTTTGACGCGATGCACATCTCATTTATTCATTACGACACTATCAACAAGTTTTTGATTTACCTTTCATACCTTCACAGGCTTAGGACCGTAAAATTAAAAACTGTGTAGCGAAAAATATTTTCGGGTAAAAGCTTGATTTACATTTTTTACATCATAAATGGTGTGCGTTCGCCCAGCAAAAAGTATCGCCTATTCGAAAATTGGATGTTGCAGATAATTAGTGCCTTATATCGTGTAAATGTGCCCGAAATTTTATATTTGTGCGTCCAACAGCTTCAGAGTTATTTAAGAAAAATGGATTCTGCTGCACGAACGTTCGCCCAGCAAAATTCTTTTTAATTTATGCGTCTAGCTTTATATTAAATATGCAAAAAGGTAGCTTATGTACGAGTGTAAATAAATGTGCCGTGAAAGCCAAATTTGTGCCTCTTAAGATTTCAGACTTATTTAGTTTTTTGCTGGCCGAACGTTTCGGTAATTGCTGTATATCGGAAACGGTTGGACGAACACTCATGATTTTTTGTATACAGATACAGTAAATTTCACACACTCATAAATGGCCTCTTAATACAATACTCAACACCTATAAAAAAAATTGAAGAAGATGAAAAAGTCATCCTGTAGCATAATCTTATCTGTGATGTAGGTAAATACCTAAGCAATGTTACTGTATACTCGTACAAGCATATAAAACTAGGCAGGTATGAGGAACTACGTACAGAGTGACAGCAACGCTGTATCTACGCTTCCTATCAGACAGAGTTCACTGTGCTCGTGTCGATTATGGCGACTGGATTATATACGTAGCCCTGTCATATTAATCTTCTCCATGTTTATCATTCGCACAATTCAGCGTAACCCGTTTTTATACTCTGTGCAATTATACTTATAGATACCATAAATCGATGGCAGCTCTTAGTACAAAACGTAACTTCTTCTCAATTGATAATGATTTTTAAACGTTTGACTTAACGTTGAGAATCGTATATAACATCAGAGGTATATTTGCTAGAAAGGGAGACCCGCCTGAGACAAAAACTGAAATTATAATTGCAATTAAGTTCCTAAAATATCATATAACGTATTTATATAGCTGTTTCATCTTAAATGACTGTCAAAAATCTGTAAAGATGTTTCTTTCGGGGGTTAAGAGTGCTAAACTCCTAACATTTGATGAACCTACGCTGACTTACAGCGATAAAAACTTACATGGAAAAATTGCGCTGTGTTGTAATGTCTCGCTAGGACCGCGCCCGATATGCATGGGGATGCGGGTTCGAGTTCCGCCTGATACAAAAATTTTCAAGTTTGAATCTGATAGTATAATTGCAATTAAGTTGCTAAAAATATCATGTAAAGTATTTAGTAATAAATTTTTGGCTTTGCTTTACATACACTGTATCGATAAAATCGATATCGAAGTCAAGCAGACATTGTGTACCACTACACTATTTATCTCGCAGACATATACGCAACCCAGTTTAGGTCTCGTTCTTAAGATTCAATTACCAATCTATCAGACTATCATCTATATTCTATACTAAATCAATGGCCATCATAAATGATAACGATGATTGCGTGACTTTTCGTGGTAAGTAAGTACTGTCGTCTTGTAATTACAGCAGCACCTGGTACCAGCAGGTTGTTCATTAGACCAATGTCCTTAGCCCTCTCTTGACCAAAACATACAATTGTACTCTTTGATCAAAACTGTAGTCATTTCGTCTTACTTTCTAGTCAAGTATCGACTTTTGTGCTTTGCCTTGTTATACTGCCTGCTAGATATAAGGTATAATACCGATAAACCAAATCTTACCGGATAATCACTTTTTTTTTGTTTTTGGAGACAGGGACATTTCAACCACAGTCCGATCGCCATGATTACATTGTTTAGAAGTGAAACAGATAATAAAAGTATAAAAAAAAATGCCAAAAGAAATTTTCAAAAAATTTCTTCTGGCAAGTACCTGGTTTTGTATTGAAACCCAGACTTTACAAAAGAACATTTATTCCAACTATACATAATCAGATCTTATAACTACTAAAACATAAAGGCTATTCTGCCGGTATTAGTAAAACATAATAACATATTTTAAAGCTATTTTGAACTGCGTACGTTATTGAAACTATATAAATACAATAAAAACATTGTTTACTGGAACAAAACATGGAAAAAGGTTAGAAAGGCTCATGCGCCATTTGTACGAGAACCGATGAAGCCGCTTGAAACCGAACCCTAAACACCAATCAAGCGAATTCTTTTGATCGCACTACCAATAGGTTCACGCGACGTCAAAAGAAACCAATCACAGCGCTCACATTTGGGCAGAAGTATAAACATTTGCTTTGTGAAACTGAATACACAATATTTTAAACGAGCCAAATACTTAACCCTTTGACGATCGGATATTCCAGACACAATTAAAATCAATTGTTATCGCGACAACCGGTTGTCGCTTGGGGTTAGAAGCGTACATATTTCCAAGGAACACAAGGAACTCTGATAGGTTGGTCATCGACACGGTACCAAAAAGTGCACGTTTTAAAAAAAACTGTTATTATATGTGCATCAAAATATTTATTAAGTTACCTCAGGCAATAAAGGACATGTCTTTCAAAAGATTCGGAATTGCACTACATAAATGGCTTTTAGAACGTTTATTCTACTCTGTCCAGGAGTTCCTAAATTATAATTATAATTAATTAATATAGAAATATATGATTGAACATGATAAATTTATTATAGGTTAATGTATATTTGCATGCTATTGTGTTTAGCTGGATAAGTGAGACAAATTAACAAACCTGTGATCTTCAGTGTACCTTATTCAATGTCAAATAAAGAATTATTCTTATTCTTCTTATTCTCATAACCTCTGTGGCGCGCCTGCCCCGCCTACATCGCCTTTCTAACAGTTTTCAATGTTCTGTGTTTACGGGCATAGATCATATAACAAAATAGAGTTTTAAACATTCACATAATATATGATATTAGTACCTATGATATATATTTTTATGACTGCAAACGTTCATAGCTGTATGAAGTTGAAACTAGAAATTATAAACATAAATCACTTCACAATAATGGCACAATTATGTATGTTTAAAATAATTTAATAGTTATACGCAAATGTCAATAATGATTAATTTTCAATAGTTTATTTTTCGTTGTTGTTGTTGTTGTTTTTTAGTTTCCTCTGATAGTCTACTGACAATTTGCAATTATGTATTTTATAAATACTTCTTTTTTTTAACCCGATAAGAAAACATAATCTAGTACGTTTTTAAAAACGTAACGCTAACGCTGACACATTTTTTTTTTAAATTTACAACACTTTACCTACAATTTTGACAACATTCTCTCAGCGCCTACTGGATTTGCAAATGGGGGCAAAGTCAATGTTATATGATGCTTACGTCCTGTTGCACTATCAAGATGTCTTCTTTTTTTCCTGTACCAATCTTACAGTTGGGCATGATTCGCAAACCTTCCATTCTGTAATAAAAGAAATGAAATTGAGAATTTATTATTTGAAACGCAGTCTACATTCATTGGATACCAACAGACAGATAAGTGTTTCTATCGAATAACACTTGAATTGATTTCGCTGTAACCCTATTTAGCAAATTTAATTTAAACTAAATTAAACATTCATTATACAATAGGTACACAGTCAGGTCTGCTCTCATAAAAGGTTATCCTGTGCTATGAGAGACAGGCTCCTCTTAAATTACTAACAAACTTTTAAATTTGACATTGAAAAACTAAAGAATGTAAGCAGCAAAGAATAAATCAATAAATAATAATAATAACATGAAGAACTATTATAATTGTGTGTGTGCGTGTGTGTGTGTGTGTGTGCGCATGCGTGTGTGTGTATGCGCGCATGTGTGCGTGCGTGCGTGCGTGTGTGCGTGTGTGTGTAATAATTACTCACTCATTCCTCTTCACTTCGCAATCCAGTTCGCACCGAATACACTGCTCGCTGCATTCGCTGATAGTGGTTGCGTCTAGAACTACTTGTGACCCAGAATACATCTGGATGCCCACGCCACAGTTCCGAAGGTTGCAGTTCCGGAGTTCGATCTAGTACAAAATATATCGTTTTTTTAAGAACTTAAGTGAAGGATTTTTTATTTAAATAGTAAAGTAAAGAACGAAATATGGATTTTAAAATTATTTTGCTAACGATTTCCGCTTGTTAAATCCGGCCTAGGTCCTTAGTACCTTCACCACACTACCCGCACTAACACTGATTGAGCATTAATTTATTGGTACTAATAATTGCATTCACTGTACTGCATACATTTTTGAGGGAGTGCGGGCGGTTTTCCTGCATGAAATAGTCCTTGCTCAATCAGTGTTAGTGCGGGTAGTGTGGTGAAGGTATCTAGGCCATCAATTATCTAGGAAATCATTAATATAATCATCTAGGAAATCATTAGCAAAATAAACTTTATTTGATATTTTAGCAACTTAATTGCACTTATAATATCAGTATATAAACTTGAAAAATTTTGTCTCAGGCGGGACTCGAACCCGCATCTCCACGCATGCCGGGCGGCTTATATACTGATATTATAAGTGCAATTAAGTTGCAAAAATATCAAATAAAGTATATAAATAGCTGTTTCATCTTAACTGACTGTCAAACATCTGCAAAGATGTTTCTTTCGGGTGTTAAGGGTGCAAACTCCTAACATTTGATGAAACAACGCTGGCTTATAGCGTAAGAATATGCTTGAAAAATTCGCGCCGTGTCGCAGTGTCTCGGTGGCCTAATGGTATGGCGCCCGCCCGGCATGCGAGGAGATGCGGGTTCGAGTCCCGCCTGAGACAAAATTTTTCAAGTTTATATACTGATATTATAAGTGCAATTAAGTTGCTAAAATATCAAATAAAGTATATAAATGGCTGTTTCATCTTAACTGACTGTCAAACATCTGCAAAGATGTTTCTTTCGGGTGTTGGGGGTGCAAGCTCCTAACATTTGATGAAGCAACGCTGGCTCACAGCGTAAGAATATGCTTGAAAAATTCGCGCCGTGTCGCAGTGTCTCGGTGGCCTAATGGTATGGCGCCCGCCCGGCATGCGAGGAGATGCGGGTTCGAGTCCCGCCTGAGACAAAATTTTTCAAGTTTATATACTGATATTATTAGCAAAATAATTTTCAAAATCCATATTTAGTTATGGATTTCCGCAAAGTAACACCCGAATCTATTAATTTAAGTAAGGAACGGCCTATAATCATCCCACTGTAAGGCATACTCCTTTATCACTGTATAGACATAATCACGACGCTTGACAAATGTATGTTGGTAATCACGAACCCGAAAATTCAGAACTTTTGTTGCCTTTCCGACCTGGGTATCGAATATTAAACCAGCTTTTTATTTCAATAATGTACATTAACTCTTACAACCCGGGGATCGAACCTAGGACCCTGAGATCTTGGCCCGGTACTTGAACGACTAGACCAATAGAACGGTTAATTTAAATAATTTACATTAATTCTTACTAACCTGTGCGCCTTTGTGTACTACTATTCCAGAGTAAAAGTTTTCAAACGTGCAATTTTCAATGAGGATTTTGGCGCCATTCATCGCCACGATGCCTTGAGCGAAATCACTCTGAAAAAGATAGATAGGTCAGTACCCAATACCAGAATACCAATTGACGACTATGATTATTATGTATTCGTCCATATTTTAAATGCCAATTTATCAGGAACAGAGCTCTTTTTTGCGGCATTCAAAGTTGAAAAACAACTGAAGTAATTTTACAAACGATTTTTGCAAAGACAGCTGCCTAATAAAAAGGACCTAATTGGGACCAAAACAGTCTCCTCCAACATAATTCAATAAAGGCAAGCACTAGTACTTAACAGCAACTATTGTGCCTCGGCAAACACTAACACTACAAAAAAAGGGCAGCAATAAGATTTTCTCATATGGTTGCAGTCACAGAACATGGAAAAAAGTTAGAAAGGCGAAGGAGGCGGGGCAGACGCGCCACAGAGGTTATGAGCAATTGCTTGTAAGTGAGCGCTGTGATTGGTTTCTTTTGACGTCGCACGAGCCTATTGAATTCGCTTGATTGGCGTTCTTTGAACTCGTTACTGTGTGGTGCAAGCGGCGACATCGGTTCTCATACAAATGGCATATGACAGCCTGTCTAACCTTTTTCCATGTTCTGTGGTTGCAGTTAATCCCTTCTAAGTATTAGGTGCTTATATGTATTCGTACAGTTTGACGTGACATTCTTGTAAAGGACGGTGTTAAAGTAAAGTAACAACCCATTTCGCTCACTGTTAAACACGGGTCTCTCTCCTTTACATGGAGACTCGTTAAGGCCTTAGTAGTACCACCACGCTGGCTTAGTGCGGGTTGGTGGAGGGCGAGGGCGACGCTGTGGCAACATCACCCCGCCGCTGAACGTGTCTCAAGCCGCCCGAAGGCCTCCAACAGGGCTTAACGACTGTTATCTCGTGACAACAGCCGGGACCGACGGCTTAGCGTGCCCTCCGAAGCACGGCAGCGCTCATGGTATGATGCCACAAACAGTCACCCATCCAACTAGTGACCACTCCCAGCGTTGCTTAGCATTCGTGACAGAGATTGAATGATAAGAAGTATTTGACTATAAGCACTTCTTATATGGTTTGTTTCAGCTATCATCATCACCATAATCGTTATTTGCTTAAAACATAGTATTTATTTTGAAACACGTTGTGACGCGCGCGGATGTATCTTTGTAAAGTTCTATCAACCGTGACCCCGCCGCAGCAAAATAATACGTCTGTGCGCGTCACAGTGTTACAAAAATTAAAAGTCTAAATCAATATTTAATATTTTTCAAAAAAATATTGTTGTTGATAAATTAAATGACCCTGCCATCATGTTATACATAATGGTCACATAACGTGCGCTTTATTTTCTAGGTGGTTCATAGAGCACGGCGTATAGATTTTATTTTTATTTTTTCAGATTTCAGAATCCTGTACCCGAAAATATTTAGTGTCACGACTTTATTTAATGTCATACTTGCGATGTTTGCGTGTCGTCAACAAGAGTGCAATTAGGCAGAAACAATTTCGTGAAGGAAGCCGATCGGAGGATTCAGTTGGGCTGGGCGGCATTCCGGAAGCTTCGTCATATTTTCTCGTCGCTCATACCCCAAAGCCTCAAAACAAAAGTTTTTGACCAGTGCGTCTTACCCGGGGTGACATACGGAGCCGGAACGTGGACACTGACGATGGGGCTGGTCCGCAAGCTAAAAGTTTCTCAGCGAGCTATGGAGAGAGCTATGCTTGGAGTATCTCAAAGGGATAGAATCCGAAATGAAGTAATTCGACAGAGAACCAAAGCTACATAGCTACTCGGATAAGCAAGTGAACTGGAAACTGAAGTGGCAGTGGGCTGGTCACATCTGTCGCAGAACTGATGTACGATGGAGTAATCGAGTTCTGCAGTGGAGACAGCGCATGGGCAAACGTAGTGTTGGACGCCCCCCTGCTAGATGGAGCGACGATCTGCGCAAGGTGGCTCACTCAAAGCTCAAGACCGAGAGAAGTGGCGTGCCTTGGGAGAGGCCTATGTCCAGCAGTGGACTACCGTAGGCTGATGATGATGAACAAGAGTGCAATCCTTCAAATGCAATCGACCAGAACGCATCAACACAGCCGTGGTCACGAGAGCGCAGTGCAGAGCCAGCCTATTCATAAGTTGTTGATTTTGCCTCATAACTTTACAGGCTTAGGAACACAAAAATAAAACCGGCCAAGTGCGAGTCGGACTCGCGCACGAAGGGTTCCGTACCAAAACGGCCAATAAAACGGGTTTGTTGTATGGGAGCCCCCCTTAAATATTTATTGTATTTTGTTTTTAGTATTTGTTGTTATTGCGGTAACAGAAATACATAATCTGTGAAAATTTCAACTGTCTAGCTATTGCGGCTCTTGAGATACAGCCTGATGACAGAGCGACGGACAGACGGACAGACAGCGAAGTCTTAGTAATAGGGTCCCGTTTTTACCCTTTGGGTGCGAACCCTAATTAAAAACAATGTAGCGAAAAAAAATCGCGTTTAATAAAATTAAACTTTAGTGTCATACTTGCGATGTTTGTGTGTCGTCAACTAGAATGCAGTCCTTCAAATGCAATCGTCCAGAACGCATCAACACAGCCGTGGTCACGAGGGCGCAGTGCAGAGTCAGCTGACGCAGTTGGCACTCGTCACTCATCATGAGTAGACACGAGCGCATATCAGACGATTTCAATGTCGACCCTTAAAACGAGATAATATAATATTTTAAAACTAAAAACGTAATATACGTTGAAATGAAAGATATGTTTACGGATTGTGTACGCGTTTATTTTTGATTTTAACCCGACGTTTCGAACTCTTTACAGCGTTCATGGTCACAGGCAGACTAAGATGTAATTCGTCTTAAAGTACTTTATCGTTATTAACATAACTAACTATAGTAAAAGAAACATTCCTTTTCACACAAAAGAAACATAACTAACGATAAAAATTAGAGGCGGTAGTTTTAAACATATTTCAAATTACCTACTTTAAGACAAATAACACCTTAGTCTGCCAGTGACCATGAACGTTGTAAAGTGTTCCAAACGTCGGGTTAAAATCAAAAATAAACGCGTACTATAATCCGTAAGCATATCTTTCATTTCAATGTATAGTGTTCGCGTACTCAAGAAAACTGTACGTAATACACTACGGTCACCTAGTTTCAAGTGAAAAAAAATTAAGGTCCGGTGCAGCATACTAAATGAACAATGCTTTGAAATGAAAAAATATATACATAATATGTTCATTTTCCAGAAAATCACATAAACACATTTAAATTAAGGAGTAAAATAAAACATCTCGTTTGTTGCTATGTGCGAAGCTTGACCTTGTCCTTGTCCGATACAAGGGCCACAGCCGATGAGTTTGTGAGACGGAGGCGATAACGTAGGGATCATTGAGAGTAGACAGACTGTTTAAAATTATTATTTCTTTTGTTAGAAAAAAATGAAATGAAAACTAGCCTGTTATAAAAAAAAAAATGATTAGATCCTATTTCTCTGATATAATTAGAGATTTTGTCTAAATATTTTCACTTGAAACAAAGTGTCCTTATATTTCTTTATAACTTTATTAGACAAGTCGATTACTAACCATTAAAACTGCATATAGATATCTGTGACAATGGCATCTCAGGTACTTCGTAGTTTTTGCTGCAAACCACCACCTCTTCTGGTTCCAAAGCCAGGGCTTCCTCAGCGGAGACCATGACGGTTAGTGTTTGGTTGTTTGTAATATGGGTCTTCAAGAATTTGGAGATCTCATCAAATTCAAATATGGAACCGCCTTGCCAGAGAGCTGTTACCTATAACAAATGAGTTTCTAATGTAGACTAAAAGGTGCTCCCTCACCGGAAGCATTCGCGTGTAATGTAACGTTGCAGACTCGAGCATTACAACAGTGAAGGAGGAGACCCGAGCGTTACAATGCGCACTTTGTAATGATACAAAATGTGTTTACATCAATGAAGGAGGAGAACCGAGCATTACAATGCGCACCTTGTATAATGATATGATACAATGTAATATCACTGAGTAACCGTCACATACTATGAAAAATATTTCCAAATTATCGCAACAGGTGGTGATACTGGTCTAGATTTACTATTGATGTTGCCGCACTCAGCATAATGACCGCTTCATCTGACATTATGGAAACAACTAGATCAGAATGCTCGCAAATTTGCGAGCATTCTGATCTAGTTGTTTAGTTTAATTAAACTAAATGTTACATTACACGCGAACGCTCGTCGGTCAGGGAGGTATAATTGTAATGTAATGCTCAAAGATGCATCTGTAATGTTACATTGCACGCGAATGCTCCCGGTGAGGAAGCACCTAAAGACAAAAATACTTTTATTTTGCTAATGTGACTACGAGGACCCTGTAGATTTAGTAGTGAAATGATCCGTCTATTCTGCAAGGGTTACAATTTGGTTTCCAGTCAGTTCAATTAAGAAACCAATCTTTTCTCTGTTGCAAAATGGAAGTCTTAAAACCCACTAAGAAAAATACTACAACACCAGATTATTCTTGCAGTATATGTATTTTATGTATAATCATATTTTATGATAAGAAAACCCTAAGTAGTTATGATTACATTACATTATTGTTGGCTAAATATTGCAAATAATGGATGGGATGTCTGCTGTGATCTTAGGTTTGATAAAAAAAAGCTATGTAGTAGAATTTATTGAAGTACTTTGTGCTCAATACACAGTCATATAGTTTTATGAACCTACACTTAAGATTAAAAAGCTGTACACAATACAGTGCTGTCACCTCCTTGGTAAGCATTCATTATCAGTTTATTTAGTTTATACATTGACATAAGGTACTATCATGTAGGTAGATAATAACTGTTTTTTTAACTATATTATCACTATTATTTTTATTATTATAAATAGATTCCTTACCATTTTATATTGGAGCAACAAACAACTAAATTGGTAGTTAAAACATAAGACTTACATTCTTTTTACTTTTATTCTTCTGCCATTTGCTTTTAGCTTTCGCCAGATACTGTTCTCTGATTAGGGGATTCTCATACAAAGTCCACTTGGACATGAGTCCATCTAATCTGGCATTCATTTCCGCACACAAAGAAATATAGCTAGGTGGTAACAGAGAATCTGTAAGGGAAAAGAAATATTTTGCATTATATTTTGGTTTATCCTAATATTATGAACATAGCATTCATGTTCACAGGTAGACAAGTCTATAAGTGAATTAATCTTAATCCGAATAAAAAAATAATGGACAACCAGTTGGATCAGTGGTAGTAAACGCTGCCTCTGAGCCATGAGTCGCGGGTTCGCTCCCCGCACAGTAGAAACATTTGTGTGCATGAACATATCTGTTTGTAGGTACTGGTCTGGGTGTTTTCTATGTATCAGAAGCAGCGTTAACTACCGCTGATCCAAATGGTCGTCTAACGATGTATGTATTTACAAAAAAAAGTTTATAACTAAGTTTATCGGTTGTTTAGTACCCATAGTCTATGCTTAGTAGTGACTAGCTTAATTTGGGACTATATGGCTTTGTGTGGCCTAGTGTAGTATGTCTAAAAAAAATCAATTTAGTCTAGTTCTTGGCCGTCCAGAATGGATAATACAAATATAAGCAATTATATCAAGTCGCGCAAGCTTCGCGGTCGCCACCGCACCCGCACCCGAGGGCGTCCAGTTTGCAGCTTAGGAGCACCTATACTATGTCTACTATGATTAAATACTTATTCAAGAAGTCATTAATTATTATCACCGTCACCAATTCATTAACAGGTTATTGAAAAAAATATGAGCACATGCTTTTATAATACAGAAAATATTATTTTTATTAAAAAATATTGTGAAATAATGAATTTAGAATTATTGCTGATCTCTATCTATCGACGCCTAAATATATCGATATTTATCGATATCGACGATACGCCGATATCGATATATCAATATCGAAAAAAATATATATATATCGTAACGAAATATCGAAAAATTTTAAGGTATAAAATAAATTCAGACATAAGTGGTAGTAGGTAAATCAGTTCTTGAATTGTCTGGAAGGCACTTGAAGTATTCCTGTCGTCTACACAAATGGGCCCTCATCATGCCATACTGATGATGACCATTCGCTGTACACTGTCGAGTGAACAGTTGACTTTCGTAGGCCGAATTTCTTTCTAAAACTATAGTAAACCACAGTAATGTACAGCGCATGGTCAGCATCACAGCCCATTGTGTAGAGAAGCTATAAAACTACATTAATTTTAATAAGCCGAGCCTATCGAAATATCGATATATCGGCGTACTAGACCGATATATCAATATCTATATATAGTTTTTTTTTTAACTTTGCATCCCTATCTCTATCATACTTAAAATCCTATGTTTTTGTATCTACCATAAAATTTAATAAAGGAGAAATATCGATACGGCGTACTAGACTGATATATCGATATCGATATATAGTTTTTTTTTTAAACTTTGCATCCCTATCTCTATCATACTTAAAATTCTATGTTTTTGTATCTACCATAAAATTTCTTCATCATCAGTCTAATGGTGGATACAGAACTCTGTCTAGAGTTGTTTTTAAAACACTTGGCAGGCAGGTTGGCAAACTCAATTTGCAATAGAGAGAAGAAAAATATGCTTCTTCTTCAGGCATTATTCCTATAGTCTCCCCAAACAATAATCATAGTAGGACTGGACTATTCTGTTTGCTTTTACACATGCAATAAACCTTTTGTAAAACTTTATTTAAAAAGAGGCTGATGATAGTGACTGAGTTTCTTGCACTGATTCTTCAGCACTAACCCAGACTAGTCCCGAAGTAGTGGTAAATATTGGGAATGTGTAAAAGGACCTGAGATGTTAGAAACAAGATTATCTTACCATCTTCATCAGTCAGTTCACCTTCACACAATGATGAGTCTAGCTCCTTTAGTTTCTCATGAGCATTTATAGCACTACTCCGCAACAGTATTATCGATCTGGCGACACAGTTTGGTATTGTGCCATTGTGGAGGTCAGACCATAGTGACATGCGGTCCTCAATTGTATTTGAAAGTAGCACTTTATCATCTTGGTCATCCCATGGCATCCAAATGTCATTGTAATAAAACCTGTAATTGTATAAAGGTCATTTCGGCAGGTAACATCTCATATAATTTTACTGTTAAGTGGAAGGAGTAGCAGTATATAAACTTGAAAAATTTTGTCTCAGGCGGGACTCGAACCCGCATCTCCTCGCATGCCGGGCGGGCACCATACCATTAATTTTTCAAGTTTATATACTGATATTATAAGTGCAATTAAGTTGCTAAAATATCAAATAAAGTATGGAAGGAGTAGGTTTTAGAGCATGTCGTTATTGGATGAGACATTTAGTTTTAGTTTTTTATTATTTATTTTTACGTTAATTTGTTTAATGACAATAATTATAGCTTTAAATATTACTGTTTCTAACCTAAATTGGATCACTGTAGTCTGAATAAATAAATGCATTATTATTAAAGAATGAAATACTAAAAATCTAAAAAGAAAAATCATAATAACCCTGAATCTTTTAACAATGCAATATCACATAAGCATAGTGTACCTAGATGAATTGTGTAGTGCAGTCAAAATTTTATAATCTGACAATTAAAAATAAGACCTTCTTATGTTACATTGAACTTTTTAAGTTTGATTAGGTTTTAATTCTATTGACTCAAATTGCATTTGCAGTATTTTGCAAATAGGTGGACTTACACAATGCTTACGTGACATTAGTTCAAGATTTGTTTTTAGTTATTTATTAAGGATTTAATAAACTAAGTTGTATGAATTTCGTTGCTAACCTTAACAAATCTATAAACTCAGCAGTTGTCGCAGCATTGATACATTTCTCCCGTTGCTTAATTGTTGGCCACAACTCAATCAGAGGAACGTCTTCAACCATTTCAGGTAAGGAGACTGTCTCATGCTGTACACTTAGTATATCCACACAGGCTGATATTGCTTCAAAGTCTACTGATGTCACAGTTATGTAGGCAATACAGGGGAATCTCACTTCTGTAAATATGCATAGGAACAAAGTGATAAATGTGAGATAATTAAGAACAGCAAATTCTAGAATTCAATGCTAATACTAAGTATTTAGTTTTTATTTCCGAATCCAAATATCAACAGTGGAACATCATGTCACTACATTTAATAAAGGTGAGTACTGACCAAACTTTTTACAGAAATCCTTGGAAAGTTTCCATAGGGCGTCCCACCCGACCGGCTCGACAAGCAATTCCGCCTGCATACTCCACTGCTCTCGCGCCGTCCCGCGGCCTGAGCTGAAAACGCGCAGTAACTCCTGCAGGATCTCATTGTCACTGCGGGAGAATGTGTGCACCGTCGGCATCTGCAGAAAAGTTGGTTCTGATGTGAGTCATGGAGGCAGGTGACCCGACGACATTTTCAGCCGCGTTAAACTATAATCGTAACTATACTGACAAGATATTGTTGAAATATTGTTACCTTTAGTTTAAATCTTTTTAAAGTTCTAGTTAACAACACAAAAATAACTAAATAATTTATTATTTTGCACTTTTGCAGTACCGTTCACCAACTTTTTGAAATCTCAGGTTTTGACATTTGAGTTCCTTTCTGAAGGTTGGTGTCAAAATAAAATAAATTCTTGACATTCAAAAACCACCTTTATCCCATACAGGTACAGTAAGAAATTAAATCATGTTAGAAGCGAGTGCTCAAATTGTTCATATGTTGGTAGCCATGAACTAACTGCGTTTCGTTGTTCGGAATTTGACAGTCAAACAGACGTCAGTAGAATCTGGAAGGATATTTCCTTGGTGGTGTGTATTTGGCAGTGATTTCTTGTTTTGCACTGATTCTAAATTGAGTAAATGAACATAATGTTCGTCAGTTAAATTATTTGTAAGAAAAGATTTATTTCCTTAATTTCTAACTCATTCACACCAAGCAAATTAATACGTGCTAAAACCCTGTAAAGTACAAAAATAAATCAATTACCTAATTGAATGCCTATTATTTTTAGCAAACATAATCAAATACTTAAACCTTACTATTAATTAAAGGAGTAATAGGTAAGTTAAATAACGCCCCATTGTTCCAGTGGTTTAAATACCAGATAAAGATATCTGGGTCCTGGGTTCGATCCCCGGATCGGGCCATAAGAGCTTCAAATTTTCGAACAGTGCTCGAGTTTGTAATCACCAACCTGCATATTATGGTGAGAGTGGTTATTATGCCTGTACCTATTATTGCTGTGGTAACTTGAAATTAATGATGGAAGCCTTTGTCCTGCAGTGGGATGATTGGAGGCCCATTTTGCTTTCTTTTTACTAAAAGAAATTACCCTTCCCGTTTGCCAAAACATCTGTGATATACACCGTGAAATTTTAGTGGTTGTTTTCCCGCAACAGAACGATTTACCTTTAGTAGTACCATCGAATCGTGCGAGTTATTTTTAGAAAATAAAGATCGTTGCTCTCAACTAATCAAAAATATAATCATCAACTCAAAAGCGTGAGATACGATAGTATATTTACAAAATGTGACGTGTTTGGGTACTGCTTGCCGCACGAAGTCAATGTTTAAAGCAAAAGAAGCTCTACGTACTAAATAATACAGCATAAACTGCACCGCGCGAGGGGCAATGACCCCGGCCGGTGACCGGCTGCGGCGCGGCTGGTACCATTGGTTCGAGGTTGCTTTCGAGTTTCGTTTATCACAATTGTGAAACTGCTATTTTTTTATTTGAATAAAAAAAAACTGCACAAATCTATTGTACTACTAAGATAGAATCATTTTACTGCGGGAAAACAACCACTAAAATTTCACGGTGTATATATATGATTGGCAAAATATCAAATGAAAGTGTAGTCAACCATATTGTATTTCAGATTTTGTTAACATAAAAACAAGTCTCGCCTTTGATAATCAAAAGACATTAACACACACTCAATTTGTTTACAAATAAAGTGTAATAAATGTGAGTAACTATTTAATCCCTCACCCCCAGGAGGCACTCGGGTGCCACGATAACAATTGATTTCAATTGTGTCTGGAATAACTCACGATCGAGGGATTATAGCACTCGTTTTATGTAAATCAGAAACAACGAAGGTACCACAAACGTGTCCGAGAAAATGGAGAAAACGCTTTTTTCTACATTGGCACGTAAATCCGAATCCGGGGACAAGGAGCAAGCGGTACAAAATCGGTATGGGTACTCCATTCCGCCACAGCGAGGTCGTCAACTTAATCTTAACATAGGGAAAGAAATATAATCTTAAGTAAGTAGCTATACACGGTGAATTTTCAACCACCTGGACAACGAGGCCCACGTTATGTGACCATTATGTATAACATCATGGCAGTGTTTTTTTTATATATTAGATATTAATTCAGACTTTATTTACGGCCTTCGACCCCGGGACTCGCTGAAAGAGCTCTTCAAAGAGATTAATATACTTACAGTGTCCTCTCAATACATTCTCGAGAACATTATTTACGTTCGTAAGAACATACATTTATTTCTTAAAAAAAATAACGTACACAATTTTAATACGAGAAATAAAGATAAACTCGTCGTTCCAGGCTTCAGACTGCGAAAAGTAGGAAAATCGTTCATGGGAAATTGTATTCGTATTTTCAACAAATTACCACAGGGTATTGCTGAACTCCCTGTACATAAACTTAAATCGTATGTCAAAGTAATCTTAATGAAAAAGGGCTATTACACTGTTAATTATTATTTAAATGATAGAAATGTATGGCATTAAATTGTCCCAGCTCGTACTTGCTTAAACCTTGTAAAAAGATATTTAAAAAGAGGCTGACAATAGTGACCGAGTTTCTTCCGCAGCTTCTTCTCGGCACTAGCCCAGACTTGTCCCGAAGCAGTGGTAGGTTTAAATATTGGGACGTGTAAAAGCGCCTCCTGGGGCCTATTTGCAGAAATAAAACTGATTTTCTGATTTTCTCTAAATTTTATAAGACGCTGTGTCGCGCACAGACATATTATTTTGCTGCGGGCGGGATCCCGGATGATTGAACCTTACACAGCTACATCCGTGCGCACATTAACGTATACTAAATCTATGCGTGCGCGTCACAGCGTGTTTCAAAATAAATAGCTGACACAACATATTTTAATATTTTAATAAAAAAAAACACAAAAATAAATAAAATAAACACTGCCAAGATGTTTACCTAATGGTCACATAACGTGGGCTTCGTTTTTCAGGTGGTTGAAAATCCGTGTATAGCGTGTTGTATATATATTATAGACTCAGATAGTCAGATACAACGATGTGCCACAAACACGTGGATCCGAGACGGTAAAAAAAACCGGCCAAGTGCGAGCCAAAGTTATATTTGCGGTTGTTATAAATGTGCTATTTTTCAAAAAGTACCGGTTTGATCTCCTTCAAAACAATTTTCGTTGTAAGTTTTTGTTAAGATCTACATTATGTATTTTTTTCAAAATTTTCACTAGCTTAGTTTAAAAGTTAGAGGGGGGACCCATTTTACCACTTTGGATGCGTCTATCTTTCAAACGTTAGACTTTTGGAACAAATGGTTGTAGAAACCTCTATGTCATTTTAAAAGGCCTATCCATAGATACCACATACATGTAGGTTAGAGTAAAAAAAATAATTTTGTTTTAGTTCTATGTATGGGAAGCCCCCCTTAAATATCATATTTTTTTATATTTTGTATAATAATCGTAAAGCCGTCAACAGGCCTAGAGCTATCTACCAAGTTTCAACTGTGTAAGGCTCATACTTTCAGAATAAAGTGGCTGTGACATACGGACGGACAGACAGACAGATAGACTTGACGAATCTATAAGGGTTCCGTTTTTTGCCATTCGGCTACGGAACCCTAAAAAGAACCCGGGACTTCAAACCAAAATTTTACTTGAAAATGTAAAGACTCAGTCAGTGCCATAATAAACACGTTATACGCAAGTCTATGGATTATACACATTGATAATAATTATACGATTTCCTACACAGCATCATGCTTACGTCATTAAGTCAATTAAAGTAAGTATGTTGTTATAATTGTTATCATATTCGAGTGCCTACCTGCCTACAATCATTATTAACCCTGCACCATCGCAGAAGGGAAAAACCTTGTGTGATCGTGAAGTTTGATGTTGTTCATAGTTCATACACAGAGAATGCATTTATAGTTGCAGTCATTTGATAAATTAAGACATTGTTTAAATAGTAATAGATAGATATACAGGGTGTTAGGTAAAGGGTATAACAAGCCGAGTGAAGTCAGAAATTTGATATCATCTTTTTTTTTTCATACAAGCTACAATTTCGAGATTCCGATTTGTGCGAAAAATTTTTTTTTTTCAAACATTGTGGTATCAAATTTCTGCCTTCATCACATAGTATTTATACGTATATGTTAAGAGGAAACACTAGGTACTGGCGAGAGAATTGTAAAATAGGTATTTGTAAAATCTATTGCTGTCGCGCAGTGCCAAACGCCTTCACCGGCATCACCGCAGAGTGTGATAAAGGCAACTGCTTCTTGGCCCGAAAATAACTACTAAAAGCACACCAAATCAACGTTTCGTAGTCCCCCGATTACTTTTCCAAAACTAGACCGATTTAAATACTTTTTTCATTAAAAATTAAAGAAAGGCTTTGGCCGTGTTCGTATGTTTTCCTTTTTTTCTAAAATTTAGCCCAATTTGTTTTCTGGATGTTTGAACACAGCGGAAGTTCTGGCGATTTTATTTTTATTTTTGAGGGCTCATATCTTTTTAATTAATTAATTTTTGAAAAAACAAAAAACATAGAAACATGCTAATAGTGGCCATAGATTTTTGTAATAAAAATTCAGGGAGGAAACAGGGGACTACGTTTGTATCAAAGAAAATAAGTTTATCTTTATTTTCTTTGGTTTGTATGGAAAAACGGCCCTTGTGTTTCCTCTTAACTAAGGCTGGTTGCGGCTTGTTACCTATACCCTTTACCTTATACCTTGTAGATATGCGTAGATAACATTTGCTTAATTAATATTATGTTGAAGTGAAAAATTTGATGTCATCATTTTTGAAAACAAGATTTTTATAAAAATCGGAATCTCAAAATTTTAGTTTGTAAGTATAAAAATAATTATAATATCCTGACTTCACCATAGTTATATGCATACGAAATTCATATAAATTAGTTTCGTGGCCCTAATAAAGTCTTAGGTAATTTAGATAAGTCACAACTTAACCATTTTTTAGTTGCAAATTAAACAAAGTGTAATTTTACGCTAATTTTATTTAACTTTTTTTTTTTTAATAATTGTGGACAACATCACATACATTGTTCTGATCCCAATTTGAATAACTATTTAAATCACTCGTATTTTGGAAACCAGAAACAACGAAGGTACTACAAACACCCAGACCCGAGAAAATGTAGAAAAACTCATTTTTCCTACATTGATTCATCCGGGAATCGAACGGGAATTAACTTTAGTATAGCAAATAACATAATTTTACTAATCAGTCATTTCTTTAGTTTTAGTTCTTGGACTTTATTGGGTATTCAATTTATTTATTTTGAACAAACAAAGCTATCACCACAGTTAAAGATTAGAAGATACACGTGCAAGTTAATTCAAAGTGTGTAAGTAGTTACTTTTTCGAATTATATATTTTTCTGTTTCCGAAGCTCACGTTATGTATCCTTTAATTTTTAATGAAACAAGTATTTTAATCGGTCTAGTTTTGGAAAAGTAATCGTGGGATTATATTATATGTCTTGGCAGTGTAAAATTAAAAAAATATGCTGCCAAGATGTTATACATAATGGTTACATAACGTGGGTTTCGTTCGTTAGGCGGTTTAAAGTGCACGGTGTATTGTTCTTTAAAGCAGCTGCACGTTCAGACATCTGTGTGTTATTTAATCATCTAGGGCATCCAGAAAGTTGCTCTAAGACCATCCTGAGCCCCGTGTTTTTTTGATACGGTTCAATTGTTATTCACTAAAACTAAAAAAAGTAAGTACTAATATTAATGTACGAACAATGTATAAATCAGAAGTTGCTGTTGGTTTGCGTACGTAATTAAGATCTAAAATATCGAATAGGTAAATGTGTTGCAAAGTATAAAACTCGTATTCAGATCCCTAATAAAGTCCGACCCTTATTTAGAGGCAATAAAGTGGACCTTGTTAGGTACTTACATATATCTTAAGAAAAACCATCAAAAATTGAGAAAAAAAAATTCATTTAGGTAACTTACCCCGTAAATCCACATTCTGAAAGTCTTTAAACATTATTATTGCAGGAATATTACTTAAGGATTAGGTTTTACTTTAAAAATCACGTACTTTATTTGATATTTTAGCAACTTAATTGCACTTAAATTATAATATCAGTATATAAACTTGAAAAATTTTGTCTCAGGCGGGACCCGAACCCGCATCTCCTCGCTCGCCGTTCGTCCCGCCTGAGACAAAATTTTTCAAGTTTATATACTGATATTTAAAAATCACGCTAATAAAAATCACAATATTTTATAAATCGAGTCACGTTGACCGCCCTTGAGGTTGTACATGGAGTCACTATCAAAATGACGATCGCAAAAGCAATGAACGCCGGTGCACTTTTGTGATTGGGGACTGGGGATGAACCGCGCGATACCTGTTTAAGTTTAAAGAAAAAGTGTTGGAATTTAGAAAAGATGGACCTCGAACTGGCCCTTTTTAGGCGGACCTACCATAGGTATCATGAATGACAAATTAAGCGAACTGACTGCAGCATCCGTTACGTCTGTTTGATAATGTATGTGTCGACGTTAAAACAAAATAATTATGTTGTTGTCCATTCAAAGACCATTCCTCGCTAACGCAATACTACGTGACATGTAGACGCGCGAGAAATTGGACCATCATCTACGTCAATCTATGTAGATCTAAGGACGTACCGCGTGATTTATAGGCATCGCAATGGAATACTAAAAAGTGAACTTGACAAATAACCTTCTTTATTATTCTGTTATGTATCTGAAGCTTTTGGTTATTCTTCGGTTGTTTTTTGTTTAACTGTAACAAAAGATGTGTAATAAACTTACACGGCGTTAAAAAAATCGCACCATTGCATAATTTCTATACAAACATGCTCAGTTCAGAGGCCTACAAATATAAAAGTATGAATGCTTCAGAAATATTTTTTCTGTAAATCGATGTCAAAAGAGTTAGATTTGTAACTAAGCATTTTAACTGACTAAGAAACGTGCCAATTTCCTCAAAATCATGAAAGTTAAGTTGTTTTTCTTGTTTCATACAATACAATGGGATGCAAACAACAACATACCTAGATGTTCCTTTTTTTAAGAAAATGGGCATGTTCCTCAAGTCAGTTAAAACGCTGAATTAAAATCAATCTTTACGGCGAAAATACCGTACCTATATCCCAAGGACAACATAGGTGCACTTTAAAATATACAGCGCCCTGGGCCTGTAAGATTGGTTGACCTTATTATTAATTAATCAAATAGTAGGTACCATATATGTCCTGAGTCCTGACTACTCCCGAATTTCTCGAGTCGTGACGTTCTACCACTGCCGCCGCCTTGCATCGCATCATGGTGTCTATAAAACTTTTCTATTACATAAGCTTTTTTTTTTGTAAGCCTTATTAAGTACAAAATACGCTTAGGCGTTGGTACTAAACTAAGAGGATAGAGCTCTTGTATCCTCAAGCATTACCACCCTAAACCATGGCTGTTTTATCTATGACTAACTGTTGCCCGCGACTTCGTACGCGTCAATTCCTATTATTACTTGGGTATTTATTTTTTGGGTAACTTAAACATTCTACGAAGCGCACACAACGGAAGCCATCAAACATGAATAATTTTCCCCGTTTTTGAAACATTTTTCACTGATGCTTCGCTCCTATTGGTTGCAGCGTGATGGTATATAACCTAGAGCCTTCCTCGATGGACTATCCAACACAGAAATATTTTTTCAATTCGAACCAGTACTTCCTGAGATTAGCGCGTTCAAACAAACAAACTCTTCAGCTTTATAATATTAAAATATATAATAGTATAGATAAATATCTACGCCCCTGCTTGCCACCCTCAACGCTGGTGTCGTACTTAGTGATATACTTTTTTTGACCTAAGAAAATCCTTTTAGGTAACTAGTATTACCTAAGAATAGTAATGAATAAGGCAAGGCAAGTGTTGACCTCTCGAACATTTTGAGGCGCATTCTGCGAAAATATAACTTTTTAGTATGTCGAAGTTTTGGCAAAGGAACTTTTTGAATCCAAAGGATATTATGGAACTCGTCATTATAACCCTTACTACATAATATAAGTAATATTATAAATACAAAAGTAACTGTGACTGCATGTCTATTTGTTACGCTTTCATCCCTACACTACAAAATCCATTTAGATGAAAACTGGTACGAAAAAAGATTAGACGTTGAAAAAGGACAAAGGCTATTTTTCATCCCATTTCTGGGTACAGGTTTCTGCCTGCGCGATATTGATTAACGTATAGTTCAAGCAGGCAAAGCCACGGGCGATAAGCTAGTCCTGAATAAAGTCTAGGTCTTAACTAAACTTACGATGTGTGAGGTCATTGATGCTTATATGTTCACATATAATTTATTAAAAAAAATGCACACGATATCCCTAGCACTTAGATGAAAATCCGAGCTAATTTATGTTTTCTTTTGGTGGCTGAAGCATAACTCTTCTTGTAGGATGTACCACAAAGGTGAAAGCTTTTTTGTGGTACCGGTACGAAAAAAATTTTTGCTCCCAATATATTGACTAAATGAGATGCTACAGCACCCAAAATCTAGCCCCTGATACAAATAGAGGGGTGTATATAGAAGGGTTATATTAAGTTTGACGTGTCTGTCTGTGTATTACTGTTGCATCGTAGCTCCCACGTAGCTCCTAAGTACTCCTCAAAATGTACCATATAATGACGTGGTTAAAAAGTTCTTAGCAAGAATTTACAATTATGATCCATTTAAGGTTTTTGTTACATTAGCACACTGCACAATTCTTAGTTAACGAAAGAGTCTACTCACTTTCATAGATCCGATTAAATTGAAATTTGGTGTTAGTACCTACTATTTCTTGGATGGTACTGGACCTTGAACTGGTATTGTAGCATCAATTAGTCTGCGGGATGCTCAATTTCTCATAATAAGCTTACATGATTAAAGTATATTTTTACTTATAAGAATAGTCTTAATGAAAAGCTATTTTGGATAGATATTGATGGCAGACACAGATACTCGTAGTTTCTAGGATCCACGCACTCACCCCAGCTAAAATTACACCCTAAAGTTCGGCACACCAGCTAAAGACGGACGTTCAGTGTAACAATAAAATAGTAATAACATCAATATTCATAAGCCTACAAAACAATATATATATAAGAATTTTACTTTATACGTAATGTATAAAAATAAACTTAATAACTAAAAGGTTTATTTGAGGATTGCAGTTTACAGCCCATGTATTTCCTGAAAAAATTAAGGCAGAAACTCTATCGGTAACCTATTACATCTTGTTTATTATCAGCTATAAACGGAGGTTAAAACTGCGGAAGCATTGCTAGTGTACTGTACTAATATTGCAATGCTTCTTTAGCTTTATACTAATAAACAGAGGTTTAGTTAAAAGAGCTTATTCATGCATTTAACCTTTTAATCTTAGAGCTATAATACAGCAAACTGTTTTCTAAATATACCCGTTCATGAATCATACCGGTCCCCTAATTCAGCTAACCAAATCGTATTACAATCGTAATTGAATAGCAGTTTTTTGACAGTTCTAGTATGGGCTGAATGCCAAAAACGCCTAATTCAATCACGATCGAACTGCAATTGAAATAGGTGAATAAGGCCCCTGGACCTTTTGTATCTAAGAAGACATTGCACTACCGAGCCAATGCAGTAGTAAAGTCTCTGAAATTTCCTTAACAAGTTGCGATAATATACTTTGTAGGCTGTGTAAGCTATGTACCTACATAGTGCAGGTGGAAGCAGAAGAGCTCTCGCTAATCGACTGACAGACAAAACCAGGTATTTTTTTTGTATGTATACTCTGTGACTGAGAGGCTGTTTCAGCGTACCTAGAGTTCGTACGATGCTAACGGACCCTTCCTGATTAAGCACCTACCGTGTCGTCTGGTGCCATTTAGTGACCAAGATCCACTGCTTAACTCCCTGGGCCTTTTTTAAGGACCATCATCCACAGTTCCGTCTCTGTCTGTCTGACTATATAAATAAAAGTCTATCCACGGGACTTGACTGTCTCGATTGTGTCGACGAATTTATTAGCTTAGCATATTCAAGTCGCTTTAATTTTGCCGAGTTATAAAACTTATGAGTAATTTTATAACATTTCCTTGTGTTCAGTCGAATGATCGCGTAAAACCTGGCGAAATAAAATTTTCGTAGCATCTGCCTAACCATTTAATTCTCTAAACGGACCTACAAGAGGGGGCTAACCAAGATGAAGGAAAAGGACGAAAAAAAATTTTTTTTTGTGTTCAGCACCTACAAAGAACCCTTCAAAGATCAATTTATTGACCTTTATATGTCACTCCTCTAAGACCTTAGTGAGTAACGCTTGAAGGTAACGCCCCATTTGGTCGAGATTTAAGTACCGGCTCAAGATATCGGGGTCCTGGGTTCAATCCAAGGTTAAGGCATCAAGAATTTCGAATTTTCGAACCAATGTTCATAGGTTTCTGATCACCAACCCGCATTTCGGAAGCGTGGTGATCTCTTGAAGCTGTGAAAATCAAACTAACTCAAAATACTTAATGATTAAACGAACTTACCAAGTGAAGTTCTATCATAATTATACGAAGCACCTCGTCCGAAGAGATAAGTATCCTGAAATTAGATTATTAATTACACAATGTAGTTACGCATATTAGTGACCGTCCTTGCACTAGTTGAGAGTTTAATAAAAAAGAAGAAAAAAGATCTTGTTTCTGGTCACCCCCGGCTCACCTGTCAGTCATCTTGTACCGTCATTTAGTTTAGAGTTCAAGGCAATTTGGGTGTGATATTACCGAACCCCTTGTTGGGTTGGGCTATGGGAGGGTGATACTTATCTCTTCGGACGAGGTGCTTCGTATAATTATGATAGAACTTCACTTGGTAAGTTCGTTTAATCATTAATTATACTCGCACCTCGTCCTCGAGATAAGTATCCTGAAATTAGATTATTAATTACACAATGTAGAGGTTGAGAGTTAAGTTCGGTAATTTCACTGTAGCAATCCTATTTGTGTAATAAAAGGACTTTTATGAAATCAGTATTATATGTTTTATTATTTAACATTGTAACCATAAAGTGGACTTCTCTCTTAATTATAATTTCATACAATCAGTAGTAAATCGCAACATTATTATGGAACACAAAATTATCGTATAAAATCATGTTATACTTATATTAAATTCTAATTTATTTTAATCCTGATTGAAGACTGCCCTGGCTAAGGAAATCTGATCATCAGCTTTGCTTACAATCCTATTATAGAATTTACCGAATGTCATGGAGGTACCGCTCCACCCAGCAGTCTTCCGGATGACATCAATATTGACCCCCTTTTGGTAAGCTCTAGAAGTGGAGGCGTGCCGTGTGCTATGCGCTGTAAATATGGAGACGTCAATTCCACAATCACTTAGGGTGCTCTTGATCCACCGACTGACAGTTTGGGTGGTAACTAGTTTATGGGGCTTTTTAAAAGCTATGAACAAGTTATTATTTTGTCGAAGTGGAGCTGTCCTTTTAATATAGCATAGAAGTGTTGTAGCTGGACAAATGTTTGGTTTTTCACTAAAGAATGGTATGCAAAGTATTGGTTGTATACTACTAGGGTTGGAAGATTTAATTAATTCTGGTATTTTAATGTTAATGTGAGAGGAGTGAGATTCTACATTACGAATGTCAATTTTTTGGAGGGTTTGCACTCTGTGTGCTGTTGTCAGGGCTAGCAAGGTAACACATTTTTTACTGAGTTTCTCCAAAGAGAGTTCTTCATCAGGGCACCATTTGCTAAGTTCATTTAATACTTTAGACGTGTCCCAAGTTACATGATATTTGGGTCTTGGGGGTCTTAATCTAAAAACCCCCTTGTAAAACCTTTGAATTCTGTCATCTGTAGATAAATGTGAACCAATTAAAAGTGAAAGAGCACTCCTATAACTATTCAGTGTCCCATATTGGGCTCCAGAATTAAAAAGCTGCGTTAGGAAATAAATAATTGTTGGAATTGAGGCCTCGAAAATGTCACGGTTAGTTTGAAGACAAAAGCTGTGCCAACGCTTTAAACAAACGTTGTACTGCTTGATGGAGTTGTCACTTAGTGAAGCCAGCATAATTTCGATGGAGGACGGTGGTATGCTTCGTCTCAGCATCGCCGACCGCACAATATTCCGGCAGCCAGGGTAAGGTTCGTGTGTATCTTGCCCTTGCTGGAATGTGAGATAATAACGTTTTCGTTAGGCTTAAAGGTTAGCAATTTAGATACTAGAAGACGTCTGAAAATTGGATACCAGGGCTGTGTAGGCCACATAGGTATTATTACGATTCCTCGGGCCCTATCTGTTATAATTTTGCGAAGAGTCTTTAAGATTACGGAAAATGGGGGAAAAGCATAGAAAAAGAAGGGTGTCCAATTTACAGTAAAGGCATCGATACTGAATGCATCCGGGTCTATTTTCCATGAAATGTATAAATTACATTTTTTATTTATTCGACTGGAAAATAAATCAATTTGGGGAACACCAAAGTTGTCGGTTATTATTTTAAAGGCGGAACCTTTTAGTTCCCATTCTATGTCTGGATGAGACCTCCTGGACTCCCTATCGGCGACGACATTGTCGATTGACTTAATATAAGAAGCCACTAAGAAGATCCTACGTTGTTCGCACCACTGCCATATAGATTTAGCTATTTCAGTTAAGTGAGGGAACTGTATGCCACCCATACGGTTAATATAACTTATTGCTGTGGAGTTATCAATACGCATTAGTATTTTGCAGTCAGTAAAGTCTTTGGCAAATGTTTTGAGTGCTAAGAATGCGGCTAAGAGTTCTAGGAGATTTATGTGTTTTTCACGTTCTTTGCTTGACCACGGCCCGCCAGCGGTCTCTGTACCACAAGCAGCTCCCCACCCCGTTGTTGAGGCGTCAGAAAAAACCTCTAGGTCGAAATGATCGTCCCTTATCCGTTTCACGGAGTGGGGAACGGCCTGTAGCCACCATTCCAAATCTTGACGCAATGAGGAGGGAATCATCATGGTTTTGTTGTAATCATCGTGTCCTAAAAGATTTAGATATTTGCAACGCTCTAGTTGTTTCGTGTAAAGCCAACCGTACTCTATAGCAGGGCAGGCAGATACTAGTAGCCCAATAAATTGTGCAAAGTACCTAATTTTGCATTGACGTAGTTTTAAAACTTTTTTAGTTTCAGTAACTATTCGTATTCTTTTATCTGGGGGAAGCTGAATGTTAAGTTCGTTTGTGTCAATAATATAGCCGAGGTATTTGCATCGCGGCGAGGGAGTCAAGGCGCTCTTGTCCAGATTTATTATGAATCCTAAACTTGTTAGGAGCTTTTTAGTGGTTTCTACGTTGTCCAGGCAACCTGCATATGAGTCCGATACTAGGCATAAATCGTCTAAGTATATGGAAGACAAGTAACCTGCCGAACGTAACAGTTTTACTACGGGTTTCATTATCTTAGTAAAAACGTAAGGTGCTGTGTTAAGACCGAACGGCAGGGCGTTAAATTCATATAAAATATTGTTGAAAGTAAATCTTAAAAGTTTTCTGGAGCTTTCGTCTATTTTAAGTAGAAAATAGGCGTCTTTAAGATCTAAAGTAGCCATAAATGAACCTTTTGATATTAGTTTAATAACTGTGCGTACATCTTCTAACTTGAAGTGGGACGTTTCTATGTGCCTATTTAGATTTTTTAAGTTTAATATTAATCGTACCTTGCCGTTCGGTTTTGGTCTTAAAAATATACTAGAAACAAATTGGTTTACACAGGGTTTACATGATGAAATAGCTCCAATGTTTAGAAGCTCTAGAATAGCTTCGTTGTACTGTGTAAATTCCTTAGATGTAAGAATTGGTTCCTTGGGTGTAAAGTTATGTACGGGGCTACAAAGTGCAATTTTGTAGCCTTGAATCCAAGACAAGATTGTGTTATCTTTAGTTATAAGTAACCATTGGTTGTAAAACTTTGATAAGCGTCCTGCATAGTTTACCTCCTCTACCGTCGATAATTGGACGTCTTCGGCCGCTGCGATGACGTCCTGGATGGTCCTGCGGGCCGACTCTGGTGAGGAGCAGGCTGTTGATTCTTCCTCGTTGTAACAGGTGGTCTCTGGGTATGAGCCACCTGAGCTTTTGAGTTTAAATTACCGGCTTTAGATGTTGACGGATGAGGTCTTTTGACGTCTTTCCTAGTGTTGGTGTATTTTATTTCAGCGCTGGATTTTGATACTGCCTTAGCAGTCTTGAGTGTGTCCGACAAGTTCTCGCTAAATAGGAATTTATCGATTTTTGAGCTAAGTATCTGGGATTTGACGTCTTTTTTAAGTACTGACATACTAAACATTCGTCTGGTGACAGAATCGGCGTGTTGTATGTCACATAGCAATCTGTTGGCGTCCATTAGTTTTTTCAACAATTCCTTGTTTTGATTTTGGGGATCCAACAAATAAGTAGTTGCCGAGGCTAAACATGAGATGGCAGAAGCTAGGAGTTTTTGTTTGGATTCTATGGCTTTATCCCGATTCACCAGTGTTTCTGGCAAAGCCGCTTTTATTTCGGGGTTCATTGTAGGTGCACCTAAAAGAATCGCATTTGATGGGAGTAAATATTTCTGCTGCAATTCTTTCCTAGCTTCTTTAGTTAAGCCGGCGACTGTAATATATTGCAGTCGTGTTGCAAGTTCCTTATGGACCTCCTCTCCGTACTGTACGGAGCAAGAGGGGTCATCGCCAAGGACTTCTAAGATGTCTTTATCTAGCTCAGTGTTTTCGCACTCTGTGGTGGCAATATCCGTTGGCATTTGGTCTAGGTTTACCGAATCAACAGAGGTTTGTGGCTGATTTGTGTCTATATTAGTCACTTCTGATAGGTTCTGTTCGGATTGTGAACCATTGTCGTTAGATTCGAGGTCTATAAAAGGGTCTTCGGGTAGTCCGTTGTCTGAAAAGGTTTTGCGAAATATGTAGCTCGTAATTATCTACGTATAAGACCTTTGTATGTTATTTGGCAAGGCACAGGCAAAACGACTGTACAATTGTTAAACCATATTACCCAACAAACATTAGGCCGGTACTTAAAGAAAAAGAAAAATACTAATAAGCCAACATTAAATGTGGTGATGATTGCAAAATGTTGTGGGACAGTCCAAAGAGCAGCCCGATTACACTTGCGAAGCTTAAATGCGACGAAGCAGTCCATAGATCAGTTCGAAATGCATTTTTTAAAAGGATTAGAATACATTCGGTACACATTAAAGGTAGATACGAAATATAATGCGATGAGGCAGTCCAAAGATCAGCTCGAATGCATTGTCGTATTTATTTCTGTGAAAATTATACGGATATATTTTTCATTAGTTTGAGGGTAGTTAAACATTTTTATGCAGTGAGACAGTCCGATGATCAGCTCGATTGCATTGATTCACAAACCCTCGTTCATTATTCAATTTGATATGTAAATTACATACCTACTTAAAATTATCTTTGAAAATAATTTAATACTAGGTACATACCTGATGGGCGATTATTAAATTCCGTGTCATCACTGTCGGACGATGACGACGTCTTTTGTCTGCGCGCACGTTTTAATTTTTTCTTTAACTTTTTGATTTGATCACTGATGTATTCGAGGTCGTTATTGTGCTTTCGTTTCGGCATTTTAAATGTTTTTGAAATGTAACGCGTAGAACGGCTGAGCACTAAAATGCGAATGACGGTACAAGATGACTGACAGGTGAGCCGGGGGTGACCAGAAACAAGATCTTTTTTCTTCTTTTTTATTAAACTCTCAACTAGTGCAAGGACGGTCACTAATATGCGTAACTACATTGTGTAATTAATAATCTAATTTCAGGATACTTATCTCGAGGACGAGGTGCGAGTATAATTTAAAGATTACCGTTTATGTCGCATTCCCCGCGTGCATTGGCAAACGGGTGCATTCGCAAACGGAATTAAAATCTTTTGGGCAATTAGGCAATTCGGCAAGAAGCAACTTGTATTATCTGGTAACACAAGTGTAGGAAAATTGTAAATTTGTTTTTAGATAAAATTGTGGGCAGTTGACCAATTTGTTTAGAGTTGAACATTTAAACACCGGAAGTTTTGTTTGATATGGTTAGGATAAAGGTAAAATAAAGGTTGTTGTTCAACTCGAAAACCATTGGTTTTTATGAGATTTGACCCCACGACTTGTCCACTAATAGGACAGGTATAACAGGCTGAGTGGAAGGCGGAGCAATACTATTGTCATTTAAAGTACCTCTAGCTATATCAAGACTATTGTCTTAAAGAGTACTAGCTGTTGCCCGTGGGCCGCGACTTTATATACGTGTGGAATTTAGAAAATTTTTAACTATCTTACAGGAACCGTCAGTTTTTCCGGGACAAAAGGTAGCCTATGTGCTATTCCAACACGTAATCTATTAAGCCAAATTTCCTTCAGCCGTTCTAGTGTGATTGAGAAACACACATCTATCCAAACATTATAAATAATATTGGCTTAGTGAGATAGGTAGTAAGATTGAAAATATAATAGGAACGTATGGCATTAAATTGTCCTAGCTTCTACTAGCTTAAGCCTTACACATTTATTTAAAAAGAGGCTGACAATAGTGACCGAGTGTCTTGCGCTGCTTTTCTCGACCCTAGCCCAGACTTGTCCCAAAGCAGTGTTAGGTATAAATATTGGGACGTGTAAAAGCGCCTCCTGGGGCCTATTCGCATAAAATAAAACTGATTATACTGATTTTGAAAAACTGTCGGGCCTACTGTATTCATCTCTCAGTTAGAAGGCTATCAAGCCTTCTCTGATCAGGCCAGGCATAGTAAGCTCAGCCGCCTTTTGAACTACATGTCTTGTGTCTCAACAATTTACATAAATAATTGTTTGACATTCGTATAGTTGGAGCTGTTCATAGCAATTTATATAATTATAGTTAATCCTTAAGTGAACTAAAGGTGACATCAAAGAGGTGATTCGAAACCAGTGGCTTTACTTCAGGTAAATGGTTAATTGCAGGTTGTCATTGTATTAAATAAGGGCAGAAGGTTTAACACTTGCCGTGACACAAGATGCCTGTTGACGTGATAAAAATAAAACACCTAACCTGTTGTCTATAGAACGAGAATAAACAACTGTTGTTAACAAGAAAAAAAATGGAAGCGCCTTATTTCACTTGAACTACTAATTTTCGTACCTAGATGTAAATGTAAACGATCTTTTTACTTTTACTAATAGCTCTCAGGGTTTTTCGTTTATTAGTCAGTGAAAAAATGCCCCAGAAGTCGCTTTTACACGTCCCAATATTTAATCCATCACTATAACAGCACAGTGATTCGTTGAAAATGCGTATGCGCAATTTCCAAAAGAGTTGAATTTCCCGTTTTTTCGCAGTCTAAAATCTAAAAGTTATGTCATACAAACCACCGGACTACGATCGTCATGTACGTCGACTGACTTTTTTATTTGTTACCTTTTTAATGGTATTAGTAATACGTTATAACAGTAAGGATTAAGGAACATTTAATCATCATAAATAAATGGAAATGTATCCTTAATCTACATGATTATTAAAAGAAATCGGCTGAAATTGTTTGTACCTACTAAGTTACTAATTAACTGTTTCGTCGAGTGCTGTTACAGTTAATTACTTAATGAGTTTTACTAACTACACAATTAATTTTATAGATAGATAGATAGATATAATACTCTTTATTGCACACCAGAAACAAGAAATAAAACAGGCAAATGTAACAGAAAGATGTACAACTTGGGCGGTCTTATCGCCAATAGCGATTTCCTCCAGACAATCTCTGGGTGCAGGATACTACAAAAAAAGGGGAAGGTACACGGAATATATACTTTATGTAAAAATTATCGATAATAACATAAATACGTATTTCAATATAAAAACCTAAACAAAGCAATACATAAATACTATACATATAATAATATACATACAATAAGCATACATTGTATACACTAGATAACCCTTTAATGGGTCATAATGTTGATCAGCCATTCATAATAAAACACGGTTCTAAGTAATATATCGGTAGTAAGTAAATAATAAATCGTAATAATAAGCTTCCCTTCCTTATGGTTTACAAATGAATATAAAGTAAGCAAATGGTCGGTTTATCTATGACCATGTTTATTCTTTATAACTACACTTTTCATGTTGATTTTAATAGTTTTTTAATTAACCATAATAAATAGAAATTATTGCACTTAACTACTTCATTTTAAACTTTTACATTGCATACTTATTAAATTAAACGCGATCAAACACAACTGTTTTGTAAAAATTAGAAACAATGTAGGTGCCAAAAATACCTAGGGCAAGTTAAATAATAAAAAAAACTACATTGGCTCGCAGGGAATCAAATCCGTGACCTCTGTGCAAATGACACCACTCCACAACGGAGGTCATTATTTTGAAAAGTTACATATTTCTTTTATTTAGGTTATTTTTCCAGCAAATCAGCCAGTGTCATGCTGTCGCTCACCACGGCGTTCTTAGCGGCTGCTATACTAGCGCTAGCATACTGGTTCTACTGGCGATGGACGTACCGCAGGATGCTGAGACTGGCCGCCTCTGTGCCAGGCCCGCCCGCCCTGCCTATCCTGGGCAACGCTCTCATGTTCCTTACCAATAGTACAGGTATAACCGGACGATTGCCTTTGCGCTGTTCTATATTATCAGTAAAATAAGTAAATCAGTTTCAATTCTGCAAATTGGTCCCAGGAGACGCTTTCACACGTCCCAACACTTAAACCTACCACTGTTTAGGGACAAGTCCTGGCGGAATAAAAATATGGCGAAACCTTTAAGGGCATTTTATTTTGTTAATCACAACCAATTCTTTTGATCACAACAACTTTTTGTATGGTAGGACTATTCATTTATTTAGTAGCCATTGCCCGCGACTTAAGAGGAAACACAAGGGCCGTTTTTCCATACAAACGTAGTCCCCTGTTTCCTCCCTGGATAAAGCCAGTAAAGCAATAATTTTTATTACAAAAATCTATGGCCACTATTAGCATGTTTCTATGTTTTCTGTTTTTTCATAAATTAATTAATAAAAAAGATATGAGCCCTCAAAAATCGAAAAAAATCGCCAGATTTTCCGCTGTGTTCAAACATCCAAAAAACAAATTTGGCTAAATTTTAGAAAAAAAGGAAAACGGTCAAAGCCTTTCTTTAATTTTTAATAAAAAAGTATTTAAATCGGTCTAGTTTGGGAAAGAAATCGGGGGACTACGAAACGTTGATTTGGTGTGCTTTTAGTAGGTATTTTCGGTCCATGAAGCAGTTGTCTTTATCACACTCTGCGGTGAAGGTGTTTGACACTGCGCGACAGCAATAGATTTTACAAATACCTATTGTTCAATTCTATCGCCCGTAGTGTTTCCTCTTCGTTCACGTAACTATCGTACGGGACTAATTAAAGATAAAAACCTACGTGCTAATTTAGCTTATATAATCTACACAGGATTACATTTTCATCACCTTTCAAATTTTTATAGGCGTTCAGTATCGTATTTTAGAGCCCATTTGTGAATAAAAAAATGTTAACTTACATTTTTTAACCCGAAAATATTTTTCACAAGATAGTTTTCAATTTTTACAGTCAAGCCTGTTAAGGTATAAAGGGTAAATCAACAAGGAATAGTATCGTAATGAATGAATGAGTGAGCATCGCGTAAAAAAAGTATTGCTAGGAGGCCGTATCAACAATTTTAGATTTTTGGCTGATATTTTCTTAGTGCTTTATTTTGTCATTTTTGTTGTGTGCTTTATACGTCATTTGTTTTGTTTCTCGTAGCAAGGACTGCTATAGTCTCGTTAATTGTTGCATTAAAATTTGGAAGGTGTATAAATAAAATTTCACCCTGTATCTGCCTGCCTAAATTAATCTGACATGATTGAGTAACAAATAGCCATACAAGCTTTTGCATTAAAATACAAGATTTTCGCAGGGGCCTATGCTAAACAGTTGGATACAAAATAATTGGCACAAAATAGACTATGTCCTTTCTCAAGGCCTAATTCATGTTGCACCAAATTTCATCAAAAGCGGTTTAGTACTTCGGATATAAACGTAAATGCATAACAGGCAGACAGACGACATAGTTACTATGGCATTTATAATATGAGCAAGATTTGTTTTAGAGCAACTCCAGAAAATAGCCAAGATGTTTGACTATTACGGCGATTACGTCAGGATCTGGCTGGGCCCAGAACTCACTATTGCGGTTAAAAACCCTGCCGATATCAGAGTAAGTACCTTTCATTATCATATATCATAAATTGAGACATCACCATCAAATTATAAAAAAAACCTGGTTTATTTCTTTTTCTCAAAAACTTTTTCATAACATAAGGCTTAGTACAAAATAAACATTTTAAATAAAACGTCAAAGTTATGTAAAAGATTGGAGCCTAAAATCAATTATTATTGTAGACATGAAAATTTTCGGGTCACCTGACCACTACACAGATGTTACCAGGATTACTTGTCTTGTAGTATTGCAAATGAAAATATTTGCTTTAACCGACTACTTACCTAAGATAATCGTTGATAGATCTAGACTAGTCAGAACAAGAGAGTATAACTTTGTGAGAGTGACAAAGCAGCAAGGAAACTTTATAAAGTCGAAGGAATATACCGAGAACCGTTTTGAATGAAAAAATTGGAACGAATTCTTTTCATGTATTTTTTATTTGTATTAATCGAAGTAATCACCCATGAAATCAATGCATCTTTGCCAACGCAGTGGCAGTTTATATCAGCTGGACGGGAGGCAACAAATTCTTCAAAGGCATTTTGTACTGCCTCTCGGGTATTGAATTTTTTCCCTGCCAAGAAGTTATCCAAATTCTGGAAAAAGTAGTAATCTGTAGGCGTAAGGTCTGGTGAGTAGGGCGGATGACGGAGAGCTTCCAACCCCAGTTCTTGCAACTTGGAGACCGTCTGCTGTGCAGTATGAGGTCGCGCGTTGTCTTGCAGGAGCAGCGGAGACGAGCGATTGACCAATGCTGGTTGGAGATGATGTGCCAGCTTCTCCATCATTGTGTTCAGTTCTTCACAGTACACATCTGCAGTAATGCTCACCCTGTTTGGTAAGAAGCTGTGATGAATCACACAGGCGCTAGACCACCAAACAGTGACCATCACTTTTCTAGGGGTAAGCTTTCGTTTAGAGCATTGTTTAGGTGCTGAACCAGGATCCAGTCAACTTGCTGAGCGCTTGCGGTTATCAAACAGATACCATTTTTCATCGCAGGTAACAATGCGGTTCAAAATTCCTTTATTTGTGTGTCTGTTGAGCAGTGCAAGTGACGTCTCGACGCGTTCTTCGCGCTGGAGATGATTAAGTTCGTGGGGCACCCATTTGTCAAGCATTTTTACCTTGCCAATTTCGAACGTCGAACGTCGAAAGCTGCTGCTAAATTAGCCGTAGATTGTGTATCATCAGCTTCCACAATCGCCTTTAAATCGTCGTTGTCGACCAAAGTCTTCGGACGACCGCGAGATTCATTTTTCAGGTCGAAATTTCCAGAACGAAAGCGACCAATAAAAGGTGGTGCGTTGGTTTGTAGTGTTAGCTCCGTATACGTCGTTGATGTTGCGTGCCGCTTGTGCCGCGTTGCCGCCACGACGGTACTCATATTCTATAATTACTCGAATTTTTAACGTATCTATGATGTCGAAAAAGATTGAAATGCGATGAAAATGTAACACTAATCAATAAACAAATGACTACTATTGGAAAAAGAATTCCATGTTTTTAAAATTGAATTGAATTCTTAGCCAAACAAGAATTCTTTTGATTTAAAATGGCCAGTACCTACTGCAGAACGGCAATTTCATAGGTAAAGACCTATTATTAAAGTAGCGATTTTCAGGGAAAAAATACGAGTTGTGATGGATATAATCATCATATAATCACCTGTTGAATTATAATAACAAACGGCTAGTGTAAGAAGAACTTGAGCTCTAGATGGATTTGACAAAAATGTTAGCACAACCGGTCTCATAATGAATAATGACTTATTTAGCACTGTTTACATTTTTAAGTTTTGTCGTTTTCATAACATACCTACCTACATGTACGAGTAATGTTATTAAATGGCTACTAAAAAGAAATGATTGTAATCATTTGAAACAAAATGATTTTCCAATAAGTCTACCACGCATTAGCATTTTTACTGTTTAATTTGATGTGGTTTCTTTATGTATAATATATAAAATATAACTTAGGGAATCCTGACCAGCATTGACCTGGTGTGAGCTGATGCTGATGAAGTCTTATACACATGCCCTTTCCTCATACTAACCCCCGTATTTATAAACAAGTAAAAGTAATTACTTGACTACAAGTAATTACTTTTTTTTTGTAATATGATAATAGTAATTACTTGAGAGACAATTTGTATGCCAAGAAATTACTAGAAGTTATAACTACCAAAAGTTAGCATTTTCAGCCAAATAATAATATGACTGTTAATGGTGACCAATTTCTTTCACTTAAGCATTAGGTATGAACACTTTAAGTTATGACTTTCTTAAGCAATAAGTAATTACTTCTTTATAAATACGGGGGTTAGACTACCCAGTAGCCCGATCAACTTACACTATCCCAACTTCTAATTCATACCTAGCGACATTTTTCGATTGACTAGCGACTCTTTATGTTATTGAATTATATCATGATAATTGCAGTTGTTCTCGTCATGGCCTTTATGTAAGGCTTGTTCCAGTTGTAGGACGAATTCCATGCAATTATTTCAATCTACTGAGTAATTAATACAACATTGAACATACCGTCTTCATATAAACATTACCTACACGTGTTAACTTATACGTGGTACTGAGTACTAACTACATAAACGTTTTAGATTTTGATAAAGTATGTCATGTCTAGTCTACAGTGTGATTCTGCTTTTAGGGTACAAACTTTTAGGGTAGTTTCAATATTGATGAAACATTTTGTGAAGTTAAATAAAAATCGCATTGATATATTTAATGTTGTTTCTTTTAATCAAACTTTGAATTAAGTACTTCAAACGCTGCTTCTGAGCCATGGGTCGCGGGTTCGATCCCCGCACAGTACAAAAATTTATGTGCATGAACATGTCTGTTTGTACTGGTCTGGGTGTTTTCTATGTATTATAAGTATATATTTACAAAAAAATATATTATAAGTTTATCGGTTGTCTAGTAGCAGCTAATACAACGAGTTTCGTAGTACGAGCTTAGTTTGGGACTAGGTGGCTTTATGTGGCCCAGTGTGGCATGTCTTAAAATATTTATTTATTATTTATTATTTATTATTTATTATTTATTATTTATTACTTATTATTTATTATTTATTATTTATTATTTATTATTTATTATTTATTATTTATTATTTATTATTTATTATTTATTATTTATTATTTATTATTTATTATTTATTATTTATTATTTATTATTTATTATTTATTATTTATTATTCATTATTCATTATTCATTATTTATTATTTATTATTTATTATTTATTATTTATTATTTATTATTTATTACAACACACTTTCGCATTCATGTTATTAATATTGATTTTAATGTACAGACAACGGCAGGTCAACCTACCCAAAAAGTTAAAGGTCATTGAATTGATTTTCAACTTTAAGTCCAACAAGTAGAGGTCAATATCAGTTGAGAAAATTTGACGTTTTGTGGTAGGTTGACGTGCTGTTGTCTGTACAAAGTATTTTGTTACTTGGCGCCATAGGATAAGCTTTGAATAATTTAAGACTTGATTTGTTGTGTGAATTAATCTAAAGTGATAAGCCACTTAACCTCATATTATCATAATTGTGGTACTATTTTTTTTCCAGTTACTACTGTCCAGTAATAAAATAAACCAGAAAGGACCACTTTACGAAACCATGAAACCCTTCATTGGACCAGGAATATTATCTGGAGGTAAAATAATTAGCTATCATAATAATATGTTAAATTGGTATTTTATGGTGTTTTTTATGTGCCTACGTGTAGGTAGAAGTCCTAGAAAGCTACTTGCCGACTTGACATAAATTTACGGAAGCACTTATTTGCATTGTGTGGATTATAAGAAAGCCTCTGATTCGATAAAGTTCTAGGCGGTGCTGCGGTCTCTGCAAAGGTTCCAAATCATCATCCTCATTCATCATTTCAGCAAATCGCTGGACGTAGGCCCCCTAAGGGTTTGGCACCCTTAGGGTTAAGACTATACAGGTATACCAAGGCGTTGAGATACCTTCATGACAATGACACCATGTCAGGCCGATTACAGAACCAAAGCTTTTATCTACCCAGACCAGATAAAAGGTAAAAAAAAACACTTTGTTCCTACATTGACCCGTCCAGAATCAAGCCTAGGACCTAGGAGAAGGCAAAAACATCTTGAAAGTTGAAACTAGTGTGTAGATCCGCCATTTCGATTGTAGATCATCTATTATAGTAGGTAGTGACAACCTAAGAGGCCTATGTTCTGATTTCGTCGTTTAGCTAAAATGATGATTATGATGGGATTGAACCCGACCACCGCACTACTGCACTATTGAGACGTCGGAATCCTTTAGCCCCTATATAGGACAGCCTAGCCGGAACCCCATCCGTTTTCGAGGGCCGTATTAGAAAAAGCGATCGTACCCTTGTCATTCTATAGTTCACGGTATAGCGAGCTTTAAGGTCGCAATTGCTATGTTGTGCGTATGCGCAAGCTATCAAGCATAGCAAAAACTAAGCATGTGGCAATATGTTTTAAGACTGTCAATAAATCTGGTGTAAATAGAAAATACAATCCACGTTTAAAAATTCTTCCACTGTATTAGTTGAGACTTGATCAATATATAGCGGAAGGTTGTGGGTTCAAAGTTCAAGTCCCACCTAAGAGAGTTAAAAATTATTTTATTTTTGAAACTGACAATATCATATTTTTTATTTCTCGTTGGCTGTTGTGTTTGTGTTTACAAAAAATAACTAATAATTTAAATCTGTTACTATTTTATATGAAAAAGTAATTAACTATTGAGCAATTTGATATTCTAGGTCCAACATGGCGCCTTCACCGCAAAATCGTTACTCCTTCATACAACAAGAAGTCAGTGCAAAAATTTTCAACGATTTTCAACTTAGAAGCTGAAATTTTGGTCAAAAATCTACGAATGAAAGACCCTAAAACGTTCGACATTTTCTACGACGTTCTTGCTTGTACTACACAGTCTGTTTGCCGTAAGTCCAACATTTTTTTACCAATCGACAAAAATGGAGAGGTACTCAAATCGACGCTCACATTGATATATTTTTATATGGCCACGCATAACATTTGCATGTGATCGATTTCAATGTATGTTCCTTTTGTATGATACTTTAAGTGTCATTAAAAAAAACCACCAAACAAAAATATGGCGGACTTAAAAAAGGACTTAAATAACAATAAAAACACGCAAAGCCAAAAATCATCAATAGTCGGCATGCATTGACTTAAAACGAGTGTTTTTTTTTTTTAGTTTTGTTAAAGTGAATTATTCTCTAGGTACAGAAAATTTTAAATATATAATTCTAGCGGCTCGTCTCGGCTTTGCACGGGTGGACATATAGTTTTTTTAATAAGGATCCCTAATCTTTTCTAGCAATAAATATAGCCTATGTCACTCAAGGCAAATGTAGCTTTTCAATGGTGTAAGAATTTTTGAATTCGGCACAGTAGTTTTTGAGTTTATTCATTACAAACATACTACAAATCTTTCCTCTTTATAATATTAGTGTAGATGTAGATGTAGATTAATGGCATGATATATTTGGTTTTCAGAAACACTAATGGGACTTTCCAAAGAAGAGTCGATGCACCTTCCACATTTGACCGAACTTGTTTTAAAGACACAAAGGTTCGTATTTACAAACACCGAAGAGTTTTGTATAAATAATAAACTGATTATTGGTTTCTACCAGCTGCTTGAGGTCTTATCACCATCAAAAGGCTATTTGACAATGCGATAAATAAAGTGCGAATTACTATTATCAGCTTATATGGTTATTTAGTAACGGAAGTTGAAAATAATAAACGATTTATTTTATTTTAAATAAATAATAATTTATTTAAAATAATATACTTATTTATTTTGTTATATAATATATAATATATTATAAATATTATATTTACTTACATCGAAATGGTCTCACAGAAGTAAATATTTGTACTTATTCGCTATGTTATTATTTATTATGATCCATCCGAAATAGTTGCAACCACTTTCGGCGCCCTTAGACTTTCATTTGAACATTTACAAAATTAAATATTTTTCCGAAGTTTTTATAGAAGTATTTATAAATTTTGGAACTGCATACCATTTGAAACTTATTTTATTACATAAGTCACTGTTAAAATATAGATCCAATCGCACTTTCGTTATTTGTTTGCAACAAATGTATGTAGATGATATGAGCTACGGATTACAATAAGACAGGCAGGTGATGTCACCGAGCCCATTGCAGTGCCATATTGACAAAATAGCGTTTTGGCGCGCTATTTCAACTTTCAATTTTCATTTTGATATTTTTCAGCAAATATGTACCAGAATTTAAAAAAACTACTTTTACTGGGTTCTTCAACCTCTACTAAATAATATAAAATGGATTTCAAAAACTAGTCAAATAGCCTATTGATAGCAAACTATTGAAAACTGCAAAAACTTCACAGTTAATTTATTGCAAAGATAGCAAAGAATATTGTTTTAATATTCTTTTATAGATAGGAACATAAGCGAGGATAGAATTATAAGCGTTAGTTTAAAACATTTTTACTGCAGGCATAAACTACACTTTCTATCGTGCGGAAATTTGGGCCCAGCAGTGGGATACAAAACAGCCTATGTCCTTTCTCAAGGTGCAATTTGTCTTTGTATAAAATTTCATCAAAATCGTTCCAGTACTTTAGGCGCAAATTCGTAACAGGCAGACAGGCAGACTAGATTTATACTTTATTTGATATTTTAGCAACTTAATTGCACTTAGCTGTTTCATCTTAACTGACTGTCAAATATCTGCAAAGATGTTTCTTTCGGGTGTTAAGGATGCAAACTCCTAACATTTGATGGAACAACGCTGGCTCACAGCGTAAGAATATGCTTGAAAAATTCGCGCCGTGTCGCAGTGTCTCGGTGGCCTAATGGTATGGCGCCCGCCCGGCATGCGAGGAGATGCGGGTTCAAGTCCCGCCTGAGACAAAATTTTCTAAGTTTATATACTGAGACTAGATTTACTTTCGCATTTATAATATTACTAGCGGCCCGTCCCGCACGGCTTCGCACGAAGTTTTTTTTACAAGGATCCCTAATCTTTTCTAGCTTAAGGATCCCTAATCTTTCTGGTTACTAGCAATAAATATAACCTATGTCACTCAATCAAGGTGAAAGTAGCTTTGCAATGGTGAAAGAATTTTTGAAATCGGCACAGTAGTTTTTCAGTTTTGTTCATTACAAACATACACACACACAATAATACAAATCTTTCCTCTTTATAATACTATTAGTAGTAGATTAATTATATTTACTTAGAGACAATCTTTTAAACATATTTACTTATTAAAAGCTAGTAAATCTTTATTATTTTATTTACATTCCTGCTGTCAGCATGTACAACCTGATCTTCAAAAGGATGACGCACTGGTGGCTCCAAATTCCATTCATATACTGGTTGACTGGTCACAAGAAACAAGAGGACTACTTCTTCAGGTTAATTGATGCATTCACAGAGGACATCTTAGAGAAAAGGCGGAGAGCCATGAGGAAAGAAGAGGTGGAAGAAGATTTGAAAAGCGTGGTAGATAGGCTTATACAGTCCGGTGAATTAAGCGATAGAGAGATCAAGTATGAGATGTTCACTATTTTCACTACAGTAAGTTTAAACCTCTTTATACACTTCTTGAAGTAGATATTGTTGAAAGAAGCTGAAACCTATTAAATTTATGTCGACGAATTTATTCAATCCGTTAGAGCACTGGACGGTTGTATTCCACCTAGAGCTGTTGAATTTTTTGCTAGTAATTGTATTTTTAATTTAACTTCTGTAGCTTTGTAGTTGCTTAAATAAAGGTTTTAAGGACAGATATTGTTGAAGATGTATCTTATTCTTTAACTCTAGGATTTAGAACGCATTATAGAATCAAAAGCTAGCATTTTTCAATTGTACATAACCCCTAATCTGTAAAATCTCTGCATTTTTATTTTGTATAGAACAGACCTTAAAGGAGACGCCTTTTTCCACTAGTGTTCGTCGTTTGGCTGAGGTGATGATGATAAGACGTTAAACGCGAATCAGGCCCTTTAAAAAAAAAGGAGATTCTTAATTGCATATTTTATATATATTTTAAATTGCTTAAAACCACTCATAACTTTTTACGGGCTTAACCACTAATTAAGGGTACATTTATTTCGTTTAGCACGTTCATCTAACTTGATAAAACGTTATTACAACTTAACTTGTCAGAAGCAACTCTAACCGAGGCATTTTGACAGACTTGTTTTAATTAGAAGATGTTTAAAAGTGTTGAAAATCCCTAAAAAAATATTTATCACTTTTAGAGTCAAGAGGCAGCTGCTAAGATCGCGTCAGGTGTTCTTATGATCCTCGCACATTTGCCAGAATGGCAGGTAAGATTGGAAATCAGCAATCAGTCGTACCAATAATTCCAAAATAAATAATACACACTATGATACTATTATAAATATGTGCCACACATATTTTATATATTTATTAAGGGGACTACGAGCTATGCGCTCTTATGCGCTGCCCTCAATCGATTTAATTTTATTTCTTCTAAACAAAATCAATTCTCAAAAGACTAGAACAGTATCATTTTATCAAATTACCTCTAGTAAGTATATTTATTGAATCACAGTAAACTTTTCATTTAGTTGTTTATTAAGTCTAATTTGTCGCTACCGCTAGAAGCGGCCGCATTTAGCAATAGTCTACAATACGAAATAATGCCAGAATGAAAAGCAGTTAACAGTGATTCAATAAATACTAGAGGTAATTTGCTAAAACGATACTGTTCTAGTTTTTTGAGAATTGATTTTTGTTAAGAAGTAATAAATTTCTATCAATTGGGGGCAGCATGTTAGCTTATCAAAGTGAATCACTACAACATAACAACATTAAAGCTATCCTAAGACATTAAAGCTAACAACAAAAGCAAAAAAGCAAAAATTATATTATTAATTATTCCTGCATAATCCAAAGGGTCAATAGTCTGCTTCATCTAGGTTAATCGAGTTTTGATAGAAAAATGCTCCATACTTTTCCGCAGTGTTAGAAGAACACACAAATTCCATTACAGTAAGAAAACTACTATAATAACCTAAAAAATTTGTTAATAGGACACTTATAACTAAGAGTACATCGACACTAGTTATAAGAACCTTATACAGGATGAAATTTTAACCACCTTCCAAATTTTAATATATCAATCTACGAGACAAAAAACTAATGACGTATTTTTTCTTTTGGTATAGCCCTATACAAAAATGTCAAGATAAAGCACTTAGAAAATGTCCACAAAAAATCTAAAATTTTTGATACAGCCGCCTGGCAACACTTTTTTTACGCGATTCGCATCTCATTTATTCATTACGATACTATTCATACGTTTTTGATTTACCCTTTACACCTTATCAGGCCTAGGACCGTAAAAATTTAAAACTAAATTGCGTAAAATATTTTCGGGTGACAGCTTGATTTACATTTTTACTTCATAAATGGGCTCTAAATACGATACCGAACGCCTATAAAAATTTTGGAAAGTGGTTAAAATTTCACCCTGTATAATTTGTTTAATAGGACTATCAAAGAGTACATCGACATTAACTATACTCATATGGAAGATAGCCATTTTAAGCAACTTATTCTACTAAATGTCTTCAAGCACTAAGATAATGTACTTGAATAGGATGCGTTAAATTAATGATTTCAGGAAAAGGTGCATGATGAAATTAAAGAAATTGTGGGAACGTCACAAGTAACAGATAGCCATATTAAGGAGCTGCACTACTTAGATATGGTCTACAAAGAGACCTTAAGGTACTTCGCAATAGCTGCCTTCATTCAGAGGACAGTTGAGGAGGAGATCACAATTAATGAAGGTAAGTTCACATACAGAGATGTGATTTACTGAAGATACAAGTATCTGAAATAGCAATACAATATATGTACAAAGTACGTATTTTCATCTTGTATGTAAAATATATTAATATGTTTTAAATTTATTTTGTATTTTGCATTCATTTTGTTTGTAATGTTTGCATTCCTTATGGGTCTAAGGAAGAATGGGCCCACTGCTTTTCTCAGTGGTTCCATCGAATGCGACGATGTGTAGAGAGGAACGGAAATTACTTCGAAAAACAATAAAAGTACTGGTAACTTTCTACATTAAGCCGTTTTTCATTTTCTAAACATTTTCAATGTTACCTAGGTATCAGCGGTTTTTCGCAACTGCAAATCGTTGTCCAGTTACAGATTAATAAACAGTATAGGGTGCACAGTTACACATTCCAGAACGAAACGGCCTATTAACTCTTCTATGTGTCTGTGGTTTTGATTTCGCCATAGCATTTATACAGGATTACTTTTTCATCACCTTATTTTTTTTTTATAGACGTTCAGTATTGTATTTAGAGCCCATTTATGAAGTAAAAAATGTAGGTCAAGTTTCCACCCGAAAATATTTTCCGCGCCATATTTTTAAATTGAGGTCCTAAGCCCTTCAAGGTATGAAAGAAAATCAAAAACTTATGAATAGTATCGTAATGAATGAATGAGATTTGACATTTTTGTACTGGGGTATACCAAAAGAGAAAATAAGTCATTTGTTTTTGTCTTGTAGATTGTTGTGTTAAAATTTGGAAGGTGGTTAAAAGTCCATTCCGTATTAAGCTGGTTACTTGTAACCGTCTAGAGACCTCGCCTATAAACTCATTAAACTATTTTTCAGGTAAAATAACTCTTCCGGTTGGAACATCCCTCATCATCCCCATCCATGTGCTGCATCGCGACCCTAAATACTGGGAGGAGCCTTTAAAAGCAAAACCTGAAAGGTTCTTGCCAGAGAACGTGAAGACGAGAGACCCTAACGCCTTTGTACCGTTCAGTTTGGGACCCATGGACTGCCTAGGTGATTAAAGTAAAATAAAGTAACAGTCTATGATCACACCAATGCAGAGTAAAGACCTCATTCATCGTATTCAAGTTACCACAGCAATGATGGGTACCTACAGGCATTATGATCACAAACCCGAGCAATGTTTGAGAATTCGAAATTCATGTACCCGGGAACCTAACCTGGTATTTAAACTGCTACCAATCCATGCCTTATCTGGCGCAACTCCTTGCTGTCTAAAAAAAATTAAAAGATTATATTTCAAAAAACAAGATAGTACTAAGTAAAAAAAATGTGATTGTTTATGCATAATTAGAGAAATGTCTGAGGAAAACTAGGTCTATGTACACAGATCAACCTACCCAAAAAGTTAAAGGTCATTGAATTGATTTTCAACTTTAAGTCCAACAAGTAAAGATCGATATCAATTGAGAAAATTTGACCTTTTGTGGTAGGTTATTGTCGTGCTGTTGTCTCTACATGAATTTGAGGCCACGAAGTGACTGTGATGAGGGTTAATATAGGCACTCCAACATTGAAATTTTCTGCATACAAAATATAGCATATAAAATGAATGTGTTTTTAAAAATGTTAATAACCTGCGTAACACACAGCAAAACATTACTTACTTTTACTTTAAAATTTAAATATTGCTCATCTAACTGGTTTTACCCATTTTTTTTTTCTCGTCTGAATTCTTTTTGTTCCGATTTAATTATTTTTCGATTGAAATACTCGTAACTAAGTCGACAATAAAAATCAAGTGTCCGGGCTATTATGTCTCCTCCGTTTAAACTTTTACATGTATGATATTAGAAAGATTTGTAAGATTTTTACGTACATAATTATGTAACTATCCTATTTTTTTCAGGCCGAGTCTTCGCTACTGCTCTGATAAAAACCATTGTGATTCATGTCATACGAAGCGTCTACCTCGAAGCAAACGGCGTCATCAATGACATTCCATTAGAAGTGGCCATCTCAGTCCGATCAGCTACTGGTTACCGAGTCATAGCAAAGCCTAGGAAGTTACACAATGGGGTAAAATTCAATGGAGTAGGGCATAAGTGACAGAGTGACGACACAAAGGCCTTACTTTGCAACACAATGTCCGTATATTCGTCTCCATCTATCTCTCTCACTAATACCCACAGAATACCAATATCTTAGAGTATCTGAAAGAGGCAGAAAGATCCGCGAATATTATGGTCCTCGAGTTGCGTAGTAGGGCCTCAGGAGCAAGCACCCGCGAACATTTTAAGTTTAGAATGTACCGTCTTTTACCTGCAACTTTATATGCCTGGATTTCAGAATTGGATTCAGAGAAAAACAAATGATAATAAAAATTAGTATATATACCCCGTAAACTGCCCACAGCGCGCTCTATAGTCTATGACACGTGACTTCATACTACTTTGTTGAATTAGGCTTCTACTTTAAACACATTGTACATTAAAGCTCTGAAATTCAGTCAAGCTCATTATATCTAATACAAGTTACAACATTCTTGAATAGGACGGTCCGGAGTGTATTCTTTCTTCCGGAATAGAAAATAATTTATGATTACAAACAAATACCATTGGTAGGTATTACTTGTTGGTATAAGAAAGGAGTAGGTAATTCTGATAGATAACTTTCTTAGCCAACCGTAGTGTATACCTACTCTTACTACGCCTCTATGTATTATTATTTTGATATCTAGGATTAAATTAATAATTAAAAAAAAATGTTTTATTTTGTGCACCTAATCCTCTTTCTCTCATTTCTAAGCCATTCTAGCACATTCACGAATGTATGTACGCTGTTTTACATAAGTTTCTCGTAAGTATGAAAGTACCAAATATCGTCGTTTAAGTTTTATCACCACGTACTCATATTTAGGTACTTTTTAGGAGAGACAAAAAACCTTTTAGATGAATTCCCAACCGCAGCTGTTTTTATAATTGGTGGCTTTTGTGCTGTATACTTTCTTAGTTTTATAGTTTTAGGCAAAACGATGCGTCTTCCGATACTCTAGCGGATGGCATGAAATTGACAAAACCGCCAAAAAATAAGTTACTTCGTGATAGAATTCAAATGTCGATATGTCAGTAGGTTATACATTAACGGCCAATATCCTATCCAAAGTAAAGTGTCATGGGGTAGTGGCACGTTCAATGAATAGCATTACCACTTTATATTGCTGTCGATATTAGTGCCCTGAAGGCCTAAACTATCTAGTCAGGATCCTACAGGAGAGAAGTAAATGAAAAGCGACTGTATTTAGCTGGTAATTATTCCGCGAGATAGTACCATGGTAAGTGAGAAGTCTGTCGCGCGACCAAGGCCAGCGCCCGCTTCGTTGTATGTATAGAGTTAACGAAGCCTTAAACCTCGCATTCGGTTCATCAAACCTAATCGTATGTAAAAACAATAATCGCTTGCAAACGGCTTTTTTTTAGGTATTACAATATAAATCATGTATTTATTTATTGCCCGCAATGTGCATATAATTATAATGAAATTTCAACCACTTTCCAAAATTTTTGTAGGCGATCAGTATCGTATAGAGCCCATTTATGAAGTAAAAAATGTAAACCAAGTTATCACCCGAAAATATTTTTCGCAATATAGTGTTAAATTTTTACAGTTTTAGGCCTGTTTAGGTATTTAAAAGGGAAAATCAAAAACTTATGATTAGTATCATAATGAATAAATGTGATGTGCATTGCGTAAAAAATTTTTGCTAGGCGGCCGTATCAAAAATTTTAGATTTTTGGCGGACATTTTCTAAATGCTTTATCTTGACATTTTTGTACGGGGCTATACCAAAAGAAAAAATATGTCATCTGTTTTTTGTCTCGTAGATTGATATATTAAAATTTGGAAGGTGGTTAAAATTTCACGCAACGGTATAGGTTTTTAGTGCTGACTCTGTACTTGGTCGGACATGGTGGGCGGCTTCGTAGAGACATCTCATTACTTGGACGTACCGCCAATCTTATGAGAATTATATTGTGAAATAAAGGAAATTTCATTATGTTAAATATTATATGGTCGTTGTTATTATAACACTGACATTTATCTGCGTAATTTTATTAAAAGTATTAGTTCTACTTCAATAGTTTTGAAATTAAGAATGAAATCCGAAAAAAACCGGATTTCAATATCAAAATTTGGATCTAGAAAAACGCCTTAAAAATCAGGATTTTACGGCTTTTTTTATTTCGAACAATCCGGATTGCATTCCCTATGTACGATCATTTTTTTCCAAGACACCATACCTGGGAAATGAATCGAAACTCAGATATAGAGGGTCATAGTGACTTTTTCATAAAAAACGAAATTTTTTATAACTTTTTCAATATCAAAACCTAAACGGATTCATGTGAGAAAATTACATTTAAAAAGACTCAGCCCATTGCGTTTCAGGCCACGGGTAGTAAGTATGGGTTTCAGTGTTTTCCGACAGACGAATTAGCGAAACTATAACGGTTCCTTGTTGACTACAGAACCCTAAAAAATTTCAAACAAGTGTCACAATGCCAAGGATTGTTTTGTTGAAAACACTATTATAACACGTTTCAAAAAATGTGTCATTTCCTTTTAATGGGCCGTACGTGTATATCTTTGGTTTTCCTACCTGGGCCCACGCTTCGCATAGATGTCATAACAAGCGTGTGATAGCATAACTATAAATTAAATTAACTATAAAAAGCATTTTGCCAATCTTTCTACTCCGGCAGCCTATGGGTGAAGTATACGCTGAAGGCCTACAACGCTCTGCGTGTACAATATAACAACGCTTTCAGGATGCTTTTGGGGCTGCCGCGATGCCGTGGCGCTGCAGCACGTCTGGCATGTTTGCCGAGGTGCGGACAAATGATTTTTATGCCATAATGCGTAAAAAAGTTGCCTCGCTTATGAACAGAGTGTGCGGCAGCCGTAACAGTATCCTGCAGGCGGTGGGTGGTAAGTACGAGTGTCCTATTAGCCACCATTGGACGACTGTGCTAGTTGGGTGAGCCTTAGGTAGGTATAATTTTTGACAAAAATTTTTGGCTACGACTTTTTTGAAATTTTAACTTTATTTAATTTAATCTTGTTTTTATTTTTATTTCAATTTAATTTAATTAAGGCATTTTTTATTATGTTTGGAAATTATTATTATTATTTAAATTTTTAACAAATTAATTAATGTAATGAATGTATTGTATTGTAATGTAATGAATTTTTGTATATGGAACCTGTTTTCCGAAATAAATGATTAATATTAATAATAATAATAATAATAAATAAATAGTAAGCAATGTCAAAAACAGCACATACATTCTTAGGTTATTTTTTAAAGCACTTGTTTTGCAAGAAAAACCACGAAGATACCATATACACCCAGACCCGAAAAAATTTAGGAAAATAGTATTTTTCTACATTGACACGTCCGGGAATCGATCCTGGGCCCTCGGAGCAGGAGACGCTTTTAAAATCGGTGTGTACGCCACTCCACCACGGATACCTCCGTGGTTTAGTTTCTTAGATTTAGTAATTTTATGGTTATAGAGTTTGTTCGATAGTGGCAACCACTCGAGGCATCCTATTCCCAACTATAATCGCTCTACAAGAAACAGATCCTCAAATAATAATTGCTTTTGTTTGGTGTTTATAATAAAAAAAAAACTTAACTAATGGTTTCCAGTCAAATATCATCTAAAGTAGTCAGCGGACACGAATAAACTTGAGGTCTTACCTAAAAAAAAAACAAGTTGAGTTATGTAGAAACAGCATTTATCCTGGAATCCATTGTTAATCAAACGTTACAATTAAAATGATGTAAGGTCTAAAATTATGTGATTCAGTAAGTTAAGAACCGAGTTGCATTATTATCCTTAGCATGAGGTGCAAGATGGCAATCGTATTATGTTACGTAATGTTACACTTAGGTTGTGTCCACAGTTATGTTTCCCACGTTCAACCTCTTTAGTGTAGTGGCAGACTGATTAATAACGAATTTGACTGTTGATATTATAGAAATCATAACAGGCCCCTAATTCGCGTAACCGAATTGTATCACAATCGTAATTGAACGACGGGTTTTTGGCAGTTCTACTCGTATAATGGGCTAAATGTCAAAATCGTCCAATCACGATCGAACTGCGATTCGGTTACGCGAATTAGGCCCCTGACGCCGATGTAGAAAGGACAGATTTGCTATAGATTTTATGTATATATATCTATTTTCATAAATAAATGGTGACAAATCACTTTCATTGTTCTGACCCAAAAGTAAGTAACCATCGAAAGTAATCGTAAACAACGAAGGTACCAAAATGTTTTTTTCTACATTAACTCGACCGCGAATCGAACCCGGGACCTCGGAGCACGCTACACCTTGAAAACCGGTGTGTACCACTCCGGCACGGAGGTCGTCAATTTTGTAACTAGCTCGTAATACTTTTGTTTGAAAAGTGTATTTGTTATGTTAAAAAACTCCGACTGTCGGTATATCTGTTTGTATGTGGGTATTTGTATATATATTTGTATATCTGGCTCGGGGCTGGGTGTTTTTTGTGCTGCGTTTTTTCATCTTTTTCTTATTGTTTGACTACTTATATTACAAGGATAGGCTGGTGTCATAGTTTTCCAAGCAGCCTATTATGGGCCTCGGTCGTGTTATGACTTATTTTTACGACTTATATCTTCTGACAGAAGCCTGGACCAACGGCACTACCCATGCCAGACCCAGAAAAGATAATTCCCAAATTGAACCGAGTGGCAATCAAACCCTTGGCCCTTGCGTAACAGGCCAATCACCGCACAAATACACAAAGCGGTCCGTTTCTTTTTGATTCCATAAATAAATTATTTCGCTAGTTACTTTGTTAAATAATGACGAAAATGTATTAAGCTAGTTATTTTGTCATGAGGTCCAAAGTTACTTATATTTTTACCGTCGTTCGTTTCGTGTTTTATTAACATTAAGAACACGCCCTAAGTTGTTTCAGTGAGATACACCATGATCCTCTATTTATGTTGGACCTACTCCGAGTAGTAGCTCAGACGGTAGTGCGCTGTGTGGAGCTCAACTAGACAGGTACTGAACAATATTTACTTGCATGACCTATAGCCGAGATAATAAAATAGATAAGATTATTCTTGAAAAAGTACAAAATAAATAACCTAGTCTAGTCTGAGTCAGCAGATGATTGCCAGTGATTGGTTTGGTTTCGATAGGAAATAATTAAGAAGTTTGTTTACGTGCATTTCCTCGATTGAATTATTGTAACTTTTTTAGTCTGTCAGGTTTGTTTTGCTTATAAACTCGTATATATATATACAAAGTCTATGGTTGTGTACAATTAAAATTTAAAAAAAATATGGGTTTTTTTAATTTTTGTTGTAACGCCTTTGATCTTAAGACTTATTATTTTCGAAAAACAAAACACGATTTCTGTCAACTTCATAAGTTGTACGTTTTCGCCAAAGATTTAAAAAGGAACTAAATACGCAAGTAGCGATTGAAACATGTTGTTACCAAACAAGTGCTCACTACAGCGTTAGGGTGCTCTTTCAACACACTCAAGATCACTCGAACTAAGCAGCCAATTATTATATACAGACCTGGTTTTAAATACTGTTATTTAGAAATGTAATGAAATATTAGTGTAAATTGCTATGTACGAATTCTTGAATAAAATTGTGAACTGCCTAGTTTGGGACTCCAATCACAAACTGTTGCTTACCAGATGCTCATTCCAATTTAGCTACCAAGTCATTACTTGTGTCGACAAGTTTACAATCTCGCTGTAAGCCTGTAGTTTCATCAATAGTTTTGGTTAACTACCTCGAACTCTTTCATAACAACTCTAATACAACTTACCATTATCATCATCCGATGACAATACCCATAGATACCTGACAAAACGACACAAACCTATTCAAAAGGAGATAGGTCTTCTCCCAGCGGGACCATATGATCTGAGATCTAGTCCTCTGTATCTCGTAAGTCTCACAGATATGGGATCCCGCTGGGTGTTGAAACACTAATTAGTACTACTAGAGGATTTAGTTTAGTCATAATCGCTGGCAGGCCGGCTGGCAATCTATGTTTGGCCTATAGTAAAGAAAAGACGCTGCGGCCTGCGGCCCGTCTTCTTTTGGCAGTAGGTACTCCTTTAGTAGCCTTTTACGGTAGCCATAGGAAGATAAGGGTTAGGCCAACCATTGTATGTACCACACGACATATCTTTGGATATCTGTACACTATATTACACAAAACATAAGGTGAAAAAATATATGAAAGACTAAAATAATCAGGCGTCCTTAACAGTCAGTATATTACCTTGTCTTTTATGAGTCTCCTTATTTCGCCACTGTCACGCAATGACTTGCTTGTTAATAATTCTCACAGAGATTATTTTCTCACATGATGTATTGTGTTATAAAGTATACCTACATCCGTGAAAATTGGAAGAGAGAGGTTAAAGGTATATTATAATATAATAGGCCCTACCGTACTTTACTACCCGCCGTACCTTTTCCCGTTAATTAAAATTATCCCGGGAAAAGTTACGGTTTAATTATGTATTTAGTTTTAATTAATCAAATGATTGTACCAATCTTAACGTGAGCACTAAAGTATTATCTATTTATTCTGTATATTTATTATTATTCCAACTAACAACGTGCAAGTGTTTATTAATATCAGTTTTTTAAAATTATTCCACGGAAACCGTACCTTTTCCCGGGATAAAAAGTAGCCTATATGTTATTCCAGCCAATACAACTAATATCATGTCAAATTTCATTCAGATCCGTTGCGTCGTTTTTGCGTGAAAGAGCAACACACATCGAGACATCCATACTCACAAACTTTCACGTTTATAATATTATTAGAGGATAGTAATCTATGGTGCCACACTAATGTTTCGATCTATATGCTTTTAAGCGATCTTTATCCTTATTTATTAAAAGCCAACCACTTACGCCATCCTGACTTTTTACAATGTAATTTTATCTTCGTGTTACTAATCTGTTAAGTACAGTAAACAAACAAGTTGATAATTCCTTAGGTCAGTAAAAAGATTCGTAAGAACTACTTTGTTTGTGTACTTTTTAGCCAAATAACTTCTAAAGCTGCACAGTACATAAGTTTTAGTGTGAAGATTTATTGCTCTTTCTGCACTATAATCTTACGAATTGCACAGATAATTGGAATGCTTGATAATAAATCGTTATTTTAAGAGCATCAAAGGTATTCGCGCTGCCTAGAAATGGTTCTATGGGTAATTTTGCTTACATCTTCCTGGTATTTAACTACGACACTTAATTACACATAAACATAGACTTGACTTATGTCAAGACATTTATGTGTTGTATGAATGGTCTTGATTTTATAGCTTTGTTCAAATACAGGGTATAGGTTGCCAATTAGCCTAAGTGATGTGATCCGCCTTGGTCCATTTTAATCCAATCAGGTCAATTTAGTTGTTCTTTTTAGAAATAAGCTTGGACCTAGGAATGTTGGGTGACCCTACCAATCTATACTAATATTATAAAGCTGAAGAGTTTGTTTGTTTGTTTGTTTTGACGCTCTAATCTCTAGAAGTACTGGTTCGAATTAAAAATATATTTTTGTATTGGATAGTTCAATTATCGAAGAAGGCTTTAGGCTATATAATATCACGCTGCGACCAATACGAGCGAAGCATCAGTATAACAGCGATCATAATAACAGTAGGTACCTAATTGACGCGGACGAAGTCGCGGGCAACAGCTATCCTTACTAATACTATGAATGTGAATGTGAATTTGTTTGTTAAGCTTTCACGCAGAAACTGAACCAATTTTAATGCAATTTGGTACAAATAGATAAGACCCTAAAAAGGGCATAGCCTAAATATTGTACGTAGTTTACATTCGGAGCCGGGGACGAAAAGCTCGGTATAATACCGAGCTTTATGAATGATAGAAATGCATGGCTATAAATTGTCCCAGCTCGCAATGGTATTAATCTTATGTAAACAAATTTTTTTTACTAACCGAGTTTCTTGTGCTGCTTCTTCTCTGCATTAGCTCACATATGTTCCAAAGTAGTGGTAGTTTTAGGTATTGGAAAGTGTAGAAGCGCCACCTGAGACCTTTTGGCAGGAATAAATTATTCAACAGGCACAATTTGGTTTTAAGTGGACAACATCTCATACATTGTCCTGATCCCAATTTGAATAACTATTTAAAGCATTCGTATTTTGGAAACCAGAAACAACGAAGGTACCACAAACACCCAGACCCGAGAAAATGTAGAAAAATACATTTTTTCTACATTGACCCGTCCGGGAATCGAACCCGGGACCTCGGAGCAGGCGACACCTTGAAAACCGGTGTGTACGCCACTCCGCCACGGAGGTCGTCAAGTACTTCTTTACTGTGGTGTTTACTCTTGACACCTGATTTCGTTAGGGATTGGGATTGGTATCGAAAAAAAATTTTTTCTTTCTACATTAGCACGTCCGGAAATAAATCCTGGACCTTAAAGCAGACACCTTGAAAATCGGTGTGTACGCCACTCCACCAAGGAGGCCATTGTCGTTTGACTGTACGAGTTTTCTCTTATTAAACTACTTAAATGATCAAATCTCGTTTACCTTAAAACAAAACGTTTATTTTTACTCTGTAAAGTGTAACACATTATATAAAATAGCGATTAAATATTCTGATCACGTGCACTTGTGGTCACTACGTTTTAGGACACTTAAAACTGAGGTTTTGTTTGTTGAATTCTTAATTTTAACCATGTCATATGTTTTCTTGTGCCTTTATAAATAAAGACATCACTGTTAATAATCGTCTTGGTTTAGCGGTAGATAAATACGCGTTTCGGAGTAGTTGCGTTTCCAGCTAGTTCGAATCATCATTGATACAGACACAGACGATATTGTTATGTGAGTAAATGAAATAGTTATGAAATAATTAAAAAACTTTTTGCTAGTTATGTTATTTCATTTATTATTTCGCATCGATGGTAAAGGAGTATAAAACTAACAAGAGAAAAATTTGTTGATTAGCACGTTACAGTACCTAGGTATACATTTTATTTTAGTCAGCAAAATCGTCGTAGAATTGTAACACTTACGATCATTTTTCATTTCCAAAAGTAACATTATCTTTTTTCTTGAAATTTAACTACCAGAATTGAACTGTAATTAAACTGATATACTTAGCTGGAAATATGCAAAGTAAAATAAGACCCAACATTAAAAAACCAGTCTAGTTATTTCGATATTGTAAATTTACGGTCCGCTACGCTCCACTCCGCTCAGCTCACTTCGGAGTAAACGCATCCTTAAAAACGCTTATAAAGGCGACGGGTTCGGAAGCTTTTCAGCTTTTTTTTAAATAATATTTTATTTTATAAAGACAGAGCTCTGTGTGGCAACACAGAGCCATCTATTTTTAAATTGAGCTAGGTACTACCAAGCTTATGTATTAGAAACCTATAGGTATTAGAAAACCGCGTTGAATGGAGCGTTGCACGCTTTTATGAGCAGTCAGAAGGTTTCCGAAAAGGCCCGCCTGGCTGTGCATGGAGGGGTGTTGGTTCCAACACTGATGTATGGGAGGGAGTGAAAGTTGGGAGTGGCAGAGAAAACATGAAAGCAGAGTAAATGCAGTAGAAATGAGAGCGTTAAGAAGTATGATTGAAGTCAATCTGAGTGACAGGATTAAAAATAGTGTGATAAGGGATCGATGTGGTGTAAAAGAGGATGTAGTAACCAGTATTAAAAAAGGAATGCTTAAATGGTTTGGACATGTTGAGAGGATGAATGAAAGCAGGTTGACTAAAAAGATATATATGGCGAGTATGAATGGAAATGTTGGAAGGGAAAGGCCTCGACGAACTTATCTTGATCAAATCGGGGAAGTTCTAAAGAAAGGTCAGGTCAAGAGTACCCTAAACCGGCGAGCGTGTATGAAAAGATTAATGAATGTGGATGAAGCGAAAGTAGTCTGTAAGGATCGTAGCAAGTGGAAAGATGTGGTCTCTGCCTACCCCTCCGGGAAAAAGGCGTGAGTGTATGTATGTATGTATGTATTAGAAAACCGATAAGATTCCTTATATACTTTTTTGTGAATATACACTGATTATACATAGAAAACACCCAGACCAATACAAACAGATATCTTATACTATTACTATTGTTTCCAGAATGTTCTGGCCGCTCCTGCTGGTAGGCGGACTGTTGGTGTCCATCTGGCTGCAATGGCGGTACAAGCACCGGCGAATGCTGAAGATGGCCCAGGAACTACCAGGCCCCCCCACCCTGCCAGGCCTGGGCAACGCATGGCAGTTCGTGGGCCAGCCAGAGAGTGAGTTATTAATACTTCTTGTTTTCGTGTAACTATCCGTCGAGGATGATTTGATGTCAGAGTTTTCCAAGCCCAGTCAAGGCCTCAGACGCGGCTTATTCGTGTGACTCTTAACTTGTGACAGAAGCCATCACCAAAAGCTTAACGTGCCTGTAATATTAACACTTTCATGCGAACATGCTATTATCTGAGCTCGATGCGATTACGCACATATTTTTTTCATATAAACTGGATCGACGCCCAGAGACGGTCTGCTAAGAGCACGTGAATTTAGTGTTATGTTATAAAGCACTTACGTCATAGGACGTCAACGTATACATACGTCGTGCCAAAAAGTACAGATAAACATCTATACAATTCCCAACAACGTGTAATAACGTTGGCGTATACATATGATAATAAAGCCTTTATTTCCAAAATATTTACATTATACTGTGCTACACCTATTACAAAATGTATCTTATTTAGGCAAGCCTTATGGCAAAGGCCTCCTTCAACTCTTTCCACTGATTTCTGGCTGCCGCTACTCTTATTTCAAGGTAATATTTAAGTCATCCTCTCATCTTGTTACTTTACGTCTTCTGCTTCTAGTGCCGTCCCTTGGGTACCAAGTCGTCACCTGTTTGCTTCACTTTTCCGTTTTGCAACGGAGCATATACGTATAAATACTGAAGTATATTTACAAATATTGAAAAGTAATAAGAAAGCAATGACCATTGAAGTGATTTTAGAATAGTTACATTGTAATAACTACGTAAATAGTAAAAAAATAAGATTATGCGTAATATTATTCACTGCGGGCTGTGTGTGAACAGCAACGCACGCGCGCCTTCCCCTGCGGCTCGCACAGGTCAACGGAATGTATGACGTAACCTGCGCTGATTGACGTATAGTAACGTTGTGCGTCTACAAGGAGCGAATCACTGCCAGTGTATGGAGTCTTCAAAGATGTGTAAAATTTCCGACACGGTGTAGCACTACATTTTTAAGAGTTTGATGCGTTGTCGCACAGCAACCGAACTAATAGAGATTAGTATGAACAGGCGCCGTCCTACTACGTTGTGCTCAACACAACACTTATTAGCTGAACGTACTAATACGCTGTGCTTCACCACATCTACCACAATTTGACGTATACATACGTTGCTTGCGTGAAAGTGTTAATATTGCACTCGTAACTGTGGTGGCAGGGTCTTCTAGGTTTTAGACAGCATAAAGCAGGAAATTCAGTTCAAATGTGAAATTACATTCGTATTTCCAATACACTAAGTACTACTGTTTACCGGTGAGCTAGGTACATGTAAATAAATGAATATTTTTATCTGCTTTATTATTTTCTTGAGTGCTTTGTAAAGATTTGCAGTCAGTTTTTAGATTCCACAATTAAGTAAAATTCTGTTAAATAATGTCAAAAGTGCAGAGTAGGTACCTTAGTAAAAAAAAACAGATGAAGCCGGAGTTTCTATGCCAACTTCCAAGGCTGGATTCAGGCCTGATCAGGCCTCTTCAAAGGGATGTTGTCTTCATCGCCACGCTTGGCCATACCTGTGCCTTCTTTGTCACAAAGCAGCAGCGGATTCGGGGGGTGGGGGTGGGGGGGGGGGAAGATGCAAAGAGGCTCTAGCCGCCAAATCAAACTGAGACCTCCCACAATAAATCAAATTCCGGTAACTTCCTGCTACATGATCTCTGATAATACCGAAATCTAAAGTGTGGGTTTCACTTGTACGGACGGGGAGGGTGTTGACCCGGTTCAACACGCCTCCGCAATTTGCAACTAAAAAAAAGACTTATTGGGTCATATATATAATGGTTTACAAAACGCTTGGCTGACACACTCGTTCCGATACCTATGATAACCAATGTAAGGTAATTTACCCAATTATTACAGCCAATCAATCGTGATTAGCAGGTCACCTAGCCGCTGGTACGCGCTGCAAATCAAACAACTTAATCAGTGTCTTTTTTCCGCGAACCCTGGTTTGTTGTAAACATAAATTAGCATAAGATAGTGAGATCCGTAAGACGAAGTGGTAAGGGTCATCTTTCTATACGAACGTAGACCCCTTATCCCTTGTAGGGATTACTGGTGTATATATTGATAATGTGTCTGTTTGCCACGTTTTTATACAAGTGGAATATTGAATTTGGAAGTTTCCTACAAGAACCGTATTTTTTGGAGATAATAAGTAGCCTATCCTATTCCAGTTTATTTTGTCAATGTACCAAATTTCATACAGATTCGTTCAGTTGTTCTGACGTGATTGAGTCATAATCATGCAGCCAAAACATTCGCAATTAAATTACTAGCAGGCTCGCGACTACTTACGTTCGCGGTTACAATTTAGCCTATGCTATTTTGACGACTTTTTGGATCAGTGGTAGTAAACAAACGCTGCTTCTGAGCCATATTTCCCGGGTTCTATATATATTCTTTATTGCGAACAAAAAAAAACATAAAGGTTGTTACAGTAAAACAGTTTACAAAGGTGAGCTTATCTCTTTAAGAAATCTCTTCCAGCCAACCTAACTGGTGTAGAAGAAATACATTTAAATGCATACTATGTATGTATTATAAGTATATATTTACAAAAATACATATACTAATATATAAGTAAGTCTATCGATTGTCTAGTAGCCAATACGACAAGCTTCTTCTTAGTTTGGGGCTAGGTGACTTTGTGTGGCCCAGTGTGGCATATTATGTCTGAAAATATTTATTTATTTATTTATTCCCTGACCCGTAAACTAAGGTGAATGCACCAATAGTTGACCAGCTAAGCGGGTTAAAGATTTCAAGGGTTGATAGCGGCGTTACTATTTAACTTATGCATATTTATTTTTGCCTCATAATAGTGAATTATGAACCAGAACTGTCTGTAGAAATATTGACGGACCTCATACAAAGCGACCACGTTACCGTTCCATAATTCATCACTGGCAACCAGGGGCGTGCATAGTAATTCCGGGTATGCAATAACCAAGTTTAAAAAACTTAACAATAAGCATGCATGAAAAGATTGATGAATGTGGAAGAAGCGAAAGATGTATGCCAGGATCGTAGTAAGTGGAACGCCTTGGTCTCTGTCTACCCCGTTGGGAAGGAGGCGTAATAATATGTATGTATGTATAAGAGTAATCAGGGATCGGTATTTCATTAAGTTAGACGTAGTAGGCAGGGTAGGCAGAGCATTGGCATTTATGGTGTAAACGCTACTGCTGGCAACACACACTGATCAATTTAATCCCATAAAAAAGTGTTTTTTTAATTGTGTACTTGCCTTTGTAATAGTCCAATTATATCTGTCAATTAATCAGGTCACCTAGTGTCGCATAGTGAGCGCTAATTTATACAATCATGTAATCGAGCCTTGTTTCCTCGAACCCTGGGTCTTGGTGGACGTAATTGCTGTCAGCTCGTGTAAATACAGATTTCCGAATGAATTACTTTTAATAACCAGCGTGGAATGTGTAGAGTTATCGAAAAGAACTAGTTACACAGTTCTCCAAAAAATGTCAAATCAAGACAAAATATTATTAACCTGGCGCAGATCTTTGTCCAACAATGATTAAAGCCTTACAAAGTAAGAAAATTCTCTTCATGCAGCCATGTAGTAGACTCTCTTAAAACTCTTAGTAATTATACAGGCAATTGAGGTAATAGGATGATGAAAATAATTACGAATTATTACACAATAAACACACCATAAGGCAAAATAACGTTCTCTTTACTCAGAAATATATCAGGATAAATGCATCGATTTTTATAGTCAACAATTAGCATAACTATAAGCATTGATTAAAATTTCTTTCCTGTACAGACACAGATACTTCGCTCTTTTTCTACTAAATAATTACCCAACTACGGCAGGCAATAGAAAGGGTTATGATTTTAGCAATCTATATGTATATGTAAACTACTAAGTCTATTTTGGTAAATGAGGTATCAATCGATTCCATTATAGTCCCCGGACTAATCGATGAATATAGATAATATGTTACCCGTTACTTAAGCTATCTTTTGTTAAAAAAAAAACAACATGGCGAAGTCTACAATAATTTTGGAGTACATTAATAAAAAATTTAAACTATACAGCAAATATACAGGGTGATTTTGAAATCATTGCATTTCCGTAGTCGGGTTAGTTTTTAAAATAACTAATAGAAAACATGGTATAATAATTATATGAGTCCAGCGGAATGATGTGGGGTGATGGTGGTTAATATTGTGATAACATATAATGAGTAATATCATTGCATTTAGAGCGATTGCTTCTTACTCCTTTTATCTTATTAAGTTGAATTTATAAAACATTTAAAGCAATAAATGTAACATAATATACTTAATTAAAAACACTAAAACTATTACATTTTTTTAATTTAAATATTCAAAAAAATTTTTATATAGTATAATATCCCAAAATCTACGTGAAATCGAGTAACATCATAGGCTTGTCGCTAGGCGTGGCTTGTTATAATTGATTGTCAGGAATACAAAAAAAACAGCTCCTCCGTGAACCTGTAGGTAAACATGTTTTTTTCATTCTAGGTCAGCACCGAACTGAAACTCAAAAAAGCTTATTCGAATAAGAATGATTCGCCAAATCCGTCGGTCGTATCATGTACAGATTCCCTCAGAACCTTCGGCAAAGGAGCTATGCACATCGTTTACCGAAGATTCTGAGGATACCGGTAACTTGGCAGCTTCATCTGCAAAGCTCTTGAGTGGATGCCTTCTAAGTTTTCTTCTGTTCTTGATCTTCTTTATCTAGAATCGAAGTGAGAAAAATAAAACATATATTTATAGATGTTTGATCAGGACATAATTTTTATATTCATAATAAAAGGAATTCCTCTATCACAATAAACTTAAATCTGTAGCTTGCGTTACAGATATACATTTAATGTACAAAAATTTCATGTCACGCGTTGTTTGTCCGCGATGGAATCCTAAACTATGGAACAGATTTTAATATAATTTTGAACACAGTGTGCAATTTGATCCAAATTGAAATTTATAGTTTATTGACTCGATTTATGCATTATTTTTAAAATTGCATATTATTTGAAGTACAATCACTAGCAAGCACTAGCAGATGCAAGAGTTTAAATGTTTAAATAATTTTTCATTTTCAGGACTGATCCAGGCCATCAAGGAGCTAACGGTGAATTATGGTGACGTGTGCAGGTTCTGGCTGGGACCTGACTTGAACGTGATTCTTGGCAACCCTGATGACATCAAAGTAAGTTTACAGCACTACTATGACAAATTACAAAAGCAGAAGCCGAAATATAAATACAAATACAAAACACCCACACACTTGCGGGACACGCACACTGTAACTTACTTAAGTAGTTATTCTAAACGATTGTTACATTTGTATCAAAAATACATTTTTGTTCAATTTTCACTGCATGATTAAAAAATTACCGCACTTTTTGTCTAGAAAGAGATACAACCAATAGAAAATCTTAAAAAAAATTAACATTACATATTATTTATCGATATGAAATGTTTCGTTAAACTTGATCGTTATCTGATAGATGTAAATGATAAAGACATCCGTAACTGCTGGAATTCCTGTATTGCTAGGTTTCTTAATTCTAGTGCCAATAAGTATCAGATAACCAGCGTAGATCGTAATAGAAAGTTTAAACTAATTATACTTTCCCGCCCGATGATTTGTTTAAGGCATATTTATTTTATGTGTTTCTTAAAATGAGTGTTGCAAAAATAAAATTGTTTTATGATGAATCAATTATTTCAGAATATCATTTCAAATCCCAAAAACAGCACGAAAGGACCACAGTATAAATACATGGCCGACATGCTGGGGGGAGGGATACTAAGTGGATCAGGTAAGAAACCTAGGATGCTGGTTATTATTTAATCTATTTTATTTACTTAATTTCAAAGCGTAGTCTTTCTTCTTCAAGTTCTTCGGTGCTCTTGCTGTGTAGTCGTTGATATGAACGGAAACACCTTTTTTTATCTTTAGCTCCGTTTTTGCTCAGCAATAGCATAACCTTATGCTGAGCATAAAAAGTGAAACAGATTTCCTTATCCTTTTTCTTTATCTTCATCATTATCATCAGATACAAAGCACCGCACACAGGCCTCTCCAAAAGGAAGATTTATCGTAATCGATCGCTTTGCATGTGGGTAGGGGATCTCTGTTAGGCAATGGGAATGAGAAAACGCTGTTATATCCTAAATGAATAAATAAATGTGGACAACATCACATACATTGTTCTGATCCCAATTTGAATAACTAGGTATTTAAAGCACTCGTATTTTAAAATCACAAACAACGAAGGTACCACAAACACCCAGACCCGAGAAAATATAGAAACCACTTTTTCTACATTGACCCGTCCGGGAATCGAACCCGGGACCTTGGAACAGGCGACACCTTGAAAACCCGTGAGTACGCCACTCCCACGGACGTCATCTAATCTTTTAGTTGTACTCCTTTAGTCGCCTTTTACGACACCAACAGGAAATGAAGTGCTATTCTGCCGATGCATTGTCTTGTCTTACCTACTCTATCTTCTCTGGTTTTTGTTATTCATTAGTTCTTTAAAGAAGAATAACGAAGCAGAATCCAGTAGCTCACGCACACACTCTTTGTAACAACACCATAACAACAGGTCCATCCTGGAGAAAGCATCGGAAGATAGCCAACCCAAACTATGGCAAGCGGGCCATCCAGAGCTACGAAAAAGTATTCAATAAAGAAGTCACTCTTCTCATGGAGACGTTCCGGTCGGTACCTGTTGGAAAACAGATTGATATTTACTACGATATCGTCAATACCACCAGCTACTCTGTCTGCCGTGAGTATCAACTTTTCTGTTTTCTTAAATTATTTTCCTTTTCCAGTTGTAACTATCGTACATTTAGATAAGTTTTGGGCGTCCTGGATGTCTTTTACGTCACATACTCCGCTTAAAACGTTATCTACCAGCTTCAATCGTCTGCTACGCAAGGGTCCGGTTGCCTGGTCGGGTGGGTTTCTCTCCCTATTATTTGGCTTGGGTACTGGAGAGGAAACAAGCTTTGGTTAAAGTCACAGAACATGAAAAAGGTTAGAAAGGCAATGTAAGCGGGGCAGGCGCGCCACAGAGGTTATGAGCAAAAGCTTATACTTCTGCCCAAACGTGAGCGGTTCGATTGGTCTCTTTTGACGTCGTGCGACCCTATTGCTCGCGAGACCTCAAAAGAATTCGCTTGATTGGCGTTCTTTGAACTCATTTATGTGTAGTGGGTGACATCGGTTCTCATACAAAGGCGCATGACAGCCTAATTCTGATCTTTTTCCATGTTGTGTGGTTAAAGTTGTACTTTGAAAGGCACGCTACGCTAATGGTGTCGGCCTCGGTAACATAGAAGTCGAATACAAGTGTCATCAGGGGTCTGTTATTAGCTGCTTCGATACTCTACCACCAGATTATCCACCTGTTCCTCAAAATTTCTCAAATGTATACCTAAGCCACAGATAATATAATACTACCTAAGCCTTAACAATCCAGCACAACGCGCTTAAAATTTATCACGTACTCCAATAACCTGAATATACTCTTCCGAGGATTCAAATCAATTTGATACCTATTCTATCATGTTTAAAAAGTTTTATTATTTTTTTGCAGAAACACTGATGGGTTTGAGTAAGGAACAAACAATAAAACTACCTCACATTCAAGAAATCATTATTGGAACGTCCAGGTAATTTATTTATTTATTTAACATCATCCCTAACATCTATTATATTATTATTAGAACAGAGATAATTTAACCATAGCCAAGCCACAATATATGTATAGTAACATATATTTTCAGCCTTATTGACTAGCACTGAATGTCATTATTTTTTCAGAGCATATGACATAGTCTTTGAAAGAATGACAAAATGGTACCTACAGATCGACCCTGTCTTCTGGATGAGTACTTATTACAAGCACCTTAATCACTTCATCAGCATGATTACTGACTTTAGCAGGGAAATCATTAAACACCGACTGAAGTACCTCAAAACCTTGGAAGAGAACTGTAAGACAGATCTTATGAATTCATCAGAAGACTCTTTAAAGAACACTAAATTGAGTGTTATAGATAGGTTCATACTCTCAGGCGAGTTGGACAAAGATGAATTGTTAAACGAAACTTTTACAATATTTACATCGGTAATTATCTTCCTATAAGCTAAAATAATAAATCTTCTATCCATAACGTCTTTAATATCAATATTGAAAATATGTTTCTTTCTGTTTTAGAGTCAAGAAGCATCAGCTAAGATATCATCGTACTTGATACTAATGATGGCATATCACCCTCAATGCCAGGTAAATACTTGACACTAGTTATTGTATTTCTCGTTAGGTTTATCTAAAATGAGGTTTGGACATGTGGCAGGTAGGTTGGTGATCGCAGTTTGGAGAGAAGACGCTACTGAAGGAGTATAAGGAGCTTTTGTAGCGTCTTTTACTCATTTCTTTGTATTAGGTTACTACTACGGACCACACTTTACTAGTTGCTAAATATTCTACTTAGTTAAAAATGAATATCTAAAACGCTCCATGCTGTGCTTTTTAGCTGTCTTACAATTTATCCACTGCTAATTAGCGACTCATAATATTATATGGTAGTACACGATAGGGTTGACGGCCAACAAAAAAAAGTTTAAAAGAATAAAAGGAAAGTAAAATTTTTACAAAAAAGGTACAAGTAAGAAACTAACTTTTGAGTCGATATCAAACGAGCAATCACCGACAGCCCGACCTATTGTTTTTAACATTTTGTTATTAGCACGTATGCCTAACAATGTGAAAACAACGTTTGAAGACACGGTATAAATTATCGTGGCGTGGTACCTTCGTAGTTTCTTATTTCCAAAATACAAGCATTTACAAAAAGTTACATGCTTTGAGATCATATGATGTATTATTATCCAGCATAAGTCAGTTCTACTGCTGGACATGGGCATTTTACAAAATGAAAATTTTTGACATAATAGATACGCTTGGCTAGCCGGTTGGCGATCGCAGTTTGGCCAATGGGATAGACAAGACGCTGCTGTCCATTTTCTTCATGAAGTACTAATGCTATTTAGCCATTGATTGGATACCTTTTGTCACCTTTTACACCCATATGAAGAGGAGATGCTATTCCTTTAATGTGCCGACACCACACGACACAATAATACATAGTCAGGTCATAAGTTCTGCAACACAATAAAAACTTTTGAATTAAGAATGCTGGACACAAAAAAGTTTATGGAATTCAAATTTCGATTTTTTCATGAAAATAAAAATATGTACATTTTAGAATTTTTCTCATTTTTAAATATAGAGTAGACACTTAAAGAAGACCGTGTCGCCGTTATTGCGTTGTATCGTTGCGGTTACGCGCCAATTCAGATTTTAGACTTACTGAAAAATTTGAATATAACCAAAAGATTCGTTTATCGTACCATAAAACGATACAATGACGACTTTAGTGTAGATGACAGGTCAAGAAGTGGTCGCCCTCGCTCTGTTAGGACTCCAGCAGTGATAAAAGCTGTGAAGAAAAGAAAACTCTGTGTGTGCAAAGAAATCCCATACGTAAGCAGAAACTGTTGGCCCTTCAGATGGGGTTAAGCAGGACCACGGTGAAAAGGGTAACACCCTAATGAAGACTTAGGGCTTAGGGCATTTCGAAGAAAAACAGCACATCGTTTGGACGCTCGTTTATTGGATCTGAGACTGAAGAGATGCCGCGCTTTGTTGAAGCGGTACGCGGGAAAAAAGCATCGGGAAATTCTTTTTTAGGATGAAAAAATTTTCATCGTGGAAGAGAGCTACAACAAACAAAATGATAAGGTGTACGCACACAGCATCGAAGAAGCGAGCAACTGTATTCCGCGTGTCCAACGAGGTCATTTTCCATCCTCGCTCATGGTTTGGTTGGGATCACAGAACATAGAAAGAGGTTTTTCATAGAAAGACCTCTTTTCCATGTTCTGTGGTTGGGAGTTTCTTATTGGGGCTTAACTGAGGTACATTTTTGTGAGAATGGCGTAAAAACGAATGCAGTCGTGTATCAAAATACAGTCCTCAAGAACCTTGTGGAACCTGTTTCTCACACCATGTTTAATAACAGACACTGGGTATTCCAACAAGATTCTGCGCCAGCTCATAGAGCGAAAAGCACACAAGACTTGCTGGCGGCGCGTGAAATCAACTTCATCCGGCACCAAGACTGGGCCCTCCTCCAGTCCAGATTTGAGTCCGTTAGATTACAAGATATGGCAACACTTGGAGGAAAAGGCCTGCTCAAAGCCTCATCCTGATTTGGAGTCACTCAAAGCATCCTTGATTAAGGCAGCCGCCTATATTTACATGGACCTCGTTCGTGCTGCGATAGAAGACTGGCCGCGCAGATTGAAGGCCTGTATTCAAAATCGCGGGGGTCATCGGTTCAATCGGTTTTATTAAGTTAATTTTGCCATATAAATGGTTACATAAATAATAAACATGTCTAAATTATTTCATATTACACATGTGACAGAACTTATGACCTGATTAGGTATATTAACTCCACATTTATTCGTTACCTAAATATTTTCAGGAAAAACTTTACGAAGAAATAAAAAATGTTATGGGCAACTCGGACCGGCCGGTCACTGATGACGACCTGAAGCAGATGCCGTATTTGGAGATGGTGTTCAAAGAAGTTCTTCGGCTGTTCCCCATAGGCGCCATATTGCAGAGGTCGGCCACCGAAGATCTTGTCACAAGTAAGACCAACCCCAACAGTATTTCATGTCGAAATTAGTAAGCAGATACATACATGCCTCTGCTCCCAAATTAAGTGGCTACTCATTCAAATAACTTGAAAGATGAAACAAGGAACATACCATGAACACCCGAATCTGAAACAATAAGAAATGTGACTTTTCTGCATTGTACCATCCGGTGAACGAACCTAGGACCTACGAAGGACCTAGCTGGAAGGACCGTGAAAACTGGTGTCTAACTAGAGGTCTCCAAAGAATGGTTACTGGTAAAATTGTAGAAATTTGCTTATTTTTGATAAATGAACCATAATATCTGTTCCTTTAAATATAAAATTTGCTCCGAAGTTCCGAGTATATCAACACTTAAAAATCCTTACTATAATAATATTATAATTGTAAATGTAAGTTTGTTTGTTACACTTTTCCGCAAAAACTACTTAACCGATCAGCCATTAATTACTATCGACTCCTCTACCTTCTAAGGTATAAATATTTTTTTTAAGACATGCCTTACCGGGCTACACTGAGCCATCTAGTCCCAAATTAAGGTACTATTAAGTACCCTGTCGTATGGGGTACTAGACAACCGATAAACTTACTTATATACTTTTTTTTGTAAATACATACTTATAATACATAGAAAACACCCAGACCAGTACAAACAAACATGTTCATGCACACAAATATTTGTACTGTGCGGGGATCGAACCGTTAACTACCGCTGATCCAAATGGTCGTCAACTATAACTGTAGACTCTCGACTGCAATGGGGTGCTCATATCAGGTCTCTGTCTGGAAGACTTAGTTCCGCTGCTCATGCTGTGCGAAAGATAAGACAATTGACTGATGTTGGAACGGCAAGATTAGTATATTTTAGCTCCTTTCACAGTATAATGTCATATGGAATTCTGCTATGAGGCTCAGCGGCAGATATTGAGTCTATTTTTATATTGCAAAAACGTGCTGTGCGGGCTATTTACGGCCTTCGACCCCGTGACTCTCAAAGAGAGCTATTCAAAGAGATCAACATACTTACAGTTTCATCTCAATACATTTTCGAAAACATTATGTACGTCCGTAAAAACCTAGATTTTTTTGTCAAAAATAGTGACGTACATAATTTCAATACCCGAAATAAAGATAAAATTGCCGTTTCAGGATTCAGACTGCGAAAAGTGGGTAATTCGTTCATGGGAAATTGTATTCGTATTTCCAACAAATTACGACTGTCAATTGCTGACCTCCCTGTACATAAACTCAAATCATATATTAAAGTTGTTTTAATGAAAAAGGGCTATTATACTATTAATGATTATATAATGATAGAAACGTTTGGCTTACTTACCAGCTCGCACTGGCATATACTCGTATCTTATGTAAACATGTTTATTTAAAAAGAGGCTGACAATAGTGACTGAGTTTCTTGCGCTGCTTCTTCTCGGTACTAGCCCACATTTATCCCGATGCAGTGGTAGGTTAAATATTGGGACGTGTAAAAGCGCCTCCAGGGGCATATTTGCAGAAATAAAACTGATTTTAACTGATTTTAACCTGAAACTTTGTACACATAATTTGAAAGTATTAGAAGTAACTAAGCTATTTGGTACCCTACTGATGGGCACAGGTTTCCGCACGCGCGATATAAAGTGTAGTTTACGCAGGCAGAGCCGCTGGCCAAAAGCTAGTAGCATAGTATTTTATTTCACACCAAGAAAACTAAATGCAACTTAGATTGAAAATACATTATCTTGCTACGCCTTTCCTTAGGTATACTTGACACGTGGATTGACGATTAGTTTGGCCACTGATGGAAAGAAGACGCTGATAACCGTCTTTTTCTGGCAGTACTCCTGTAATTGCCTCTTACGACACCTATAGGAGGAGATATGTCGGTCCTATTTTTTCAAAGTGCCGGCAAAACACGACACAGGTTCAAAACATAAATGCAGTAGATTTTTACAAAAAAGATGAACAACTTCGGGCCCATCACTCAATCAGAAGCTATTTATTGCTTGCACTAACTTTGGGCACATAAGATTCCCAAAGACTCTTATGCTTTATTTAGTGATTTCAACATAAGCGCACTATTTCCAAAAACAATTATAAAGTTCTTTTATGATTTCATTCAAACAAAGATTAACCTTTTTTATGTCAATTCAGATTCCGGCACAATACCAGCTGGCAGTTCGCTAGTGATCCCTATTTACCACCTCCACCGTGACCCAAGGTTTTGGAAGGACCCTGAAGCTTTTGACCCCGAACGATTTAACCAGGAGAACACTAAACTTAGGCAACCCAACTGCTACATACCATTCAGCTTAGGACCTATGGATTGCTTAGGTAAGATTCAACTGTCGATCGTCTAAATAACTAAAAGATTCGATTTCAATCCATTTCCAATGACACACACTATACTATATCAACACTATATTTGACGATATTATCCTTGAAGGATAATCACATTGTTACTCAATCAGAATAGTGTTTTTTTTTTGTGTCAGTTATACAAATATTTTCAATTCGAATCAAATTTCACGAAACAAAGAAATCAGCGAAATCTACTTGGTAACAGATAACATCCTTTTTTTACGTCGGTTAATTATAAATGTTTAGGTGTTGTTGATATTAATCGCGCGCATTTCTGACGTAAATCTTGGAAACTAGTACATGTGACAAACACAAAAAAAGTGCGCCTTTGTATGTAAAACACCGAGTTCTTACACACTGTTTATTTCATGGGTTGAAAAGACATCAACGCATTAGAATAATGTTAACATTTTTGACAATAATTAATTCAAGTATTTCATATGTTTTAAAATTAATACTTGCATATTTTAACAATTCCATATGCCCGTACTTTCATTTCACTTTAAAAAGACCTCGCCTTATTTTATATTTTTTAAAGAAATTACTACGCCTGACCACTTTGAAAAAAAGTTTTCGAGAGATGATTGATGATGAGAGAGATGATTGAACATGATTATTGCTACAGATCGGAGGCAGGACTAAGCTCTTCCATGATTGGTCAACTCATAGTGTCGTAGTAGTTTTACTACGAATTTGTGTAATTCGCTTGACACGGACTCATTCGTAGCTAGCACGCTGTTTCACCCATTGAGAGGCCGAAGCTGTCATTGTTTGGAGATTTACTTTTCCAGGTCATGATTATTCCTAGTTTTTTTTTTATGGAATTATAGATTCACATTTCAACTTCTTAGTGCAATATTCTTCAAACAATATCTAATTGAATATTCATGAGTCATTGTTGTGAACACGTGTTCGTAACGTGAACTACTACAAGAGTTTGAAAAATGCCTGGACATGTAAAACTGTTATGTCGACTAAACAAATAAGACGTGTAAAGGTCTTAGCTATTCTTCGCCCTAGCACATTAAATTAAAGTAAAAGTAAATTATAGGCCGATACTTTTAACGGCCTAAATCATCCCACTGCAGGGTAACCATTGATTCAAGTTACCATAGCAATGATGGGTACACCACGGTAGTGTGTGGGTACAAGCATATTACCACGTTTGCCAAATGTGGGTTGGTGATCACAAACCCGAGCAACGTTCGACAATTCTGCCGGTACTTAACGCTTGACCAACGGGGCGAATAACAGAGATAGGTAGGTAACTAGGAAGTTTTTTCGCGCCCGCTTCTTTGTTGGTCTCATACAATACCTTTCTTTTCCAGGACGCTTTTTCGGGACAAAACTGGTAAAGACAGTCTGCGTAAGAGTCCTACGGGAGTTTGAAGTGTCATCTCTGGAAAGCTACAAGGACCTGCGAGTTATCATCGCTATATCAGTGGCATCCGTTAACGGATTCCAAGTTATGCTTAAGCCTAGAGTTGCGAAATAAACGGTTTAGAAACAAGATGTTTAATTATTTTAGTCCGCAAGTACCGGGTATCTATTCTACATAAAATTTTTCTTTCTACTGTATTATTTGTGATTGGCGCCATGGTTTATGGGTTTTGATTGGGAATAATGTTTTTGGCATTAATTCCGCTCTCTGTAACACTTTTTGTAGCTGTGATAAACGATAATTAAATTTAAAAAATATAGTTCTAGGAACTCTGATATACAATAGTTATCGTTTATTATAGGTATATTAATTAAATAAAAAATGCAACAATCTTCAATCCATACGGCTTTGGAATTCACTGCCCGAGAGTATTAAACACGCTTCTAGTAAATATGCTTTTAAGAAATATGTGCGGTCACATTTTCTACATAAGTTGCAATCGTCATCATAGACCTTATACTTCCACTATTTTCGTCATTGTTTGTTATGTATATTTTTATATAATATAATTTAGGTATATATTGTATCTATTTATATGTTGCATTTATTTATATATTGTATTTATGTATTACATTGTTTTTAAATATTTGTTTTATTCTTATCTGTTGCACCGCCCACAAAACATTTCTGTTTAGCCCAATGGTCGACTGGCAGAGAATGCCGCAGGGCATTAAGTCCACCTTTTGTACATTTGTTTTGTAAATGTGTGCAATAAAGTTTAAATAAATAAACAATGCTGCCTTACCAAGTGAAGTAGTTGTAATATTCTTTCACGCAAAAAATTGCAATAGGTTTTTTGTTATTGATCCTTGTACAAGCTTTTTCTTTCAATGTCTCAGTATGTTTAGTACGGTACGGGTAACAAGAGGAAATGACGCCTTGCGATATTAAGAGCAGACTTTTTCTGAACAAGATTGACACGTAGCGAATCCATATATTAATACAATTATACGCGTTGCTGCCGTATAACGTAATATAGTCTAAGATCCCACCATACAACGAGATCTGGATCGCAGCGTCTTTTCTCTTTTCCGACTTGGAACAAAAAAACTTATAAAAATTTACTTACTCTCCAAAATGAGAATTTTGACATAATCGAAACGTTCGGCAACCGGGTTGGCGGTGCAGCTCATCCACTTGTGTAGATGGACGTAGTTGCTTCGTCTTTTTCAGGCAGCACTCCATTTCTTACATGAGTGTCAAATCATATAGCCCGGTATAAGCTCTTGAACCACTTTTATCATCACATTGCTCCACGTTAATGTTGTGTGGTTTATCACTGTGACTTAAATCTACTCTAGAATATTGCATTACATCTTATATTAAACTGAAGACACGTCTTCTCTAGTCGCTATCTACATAACACTAAAATCCAGCTTGTTAACAATGGCAACTTAAAAAAAACATTAATCATGCATGTAATTACATATACCTTTCGTTTTCTTTATTTCATTAGAAAAAAAAGGATTGTGACGTAATTGAATTTACATAGAGCATGGCAACGCTTTTGTTTTTGTGAACAATACAATAAGTAAAATATATCCAAGCTACTATTCTAAGTGCACTCATGTTTCTTTAAACTTTTCTCTTGTGATGAAAGCGGCATTAAAATTTGTAAATAAATTAAAAAAAGAACGAGTTCATCAATAAGAGTCCTTCTTTTTCGAGAATGTTCACGGACATTGTGTTCTAACATCTAAAGTCATGTTGAACATGTGTGAAATAATATACCACCGTCTGTCGGTCGCTAGAGAATTGTTTGTTGATCAGGATCTGAATATACTTTGACTATACTAGCGGTCGACATCGCTCGAAGGATTGCATCGTTGAAGTGGCAGTGGGCAGGACACTTAGCGCAGAGAACCGATGGCCGTTTGGGCGGAAAGGTTCTCGAATGGCGACCGCGTACCGGACGACGTTCCGTGGGCAGGCCCCCTACAAGGTTGACCGACGATCTGGTCAAGGTTACGGGAAGCCGCTGTTTGTGGACAGCACGGGACCGATCGCCGTGGAGATCCATGGGGGAGGCCTATACCCAGCAGTGGGCGTCGTTCGGCTGATATGATGATGATGATACTAGCGGTCAGGATATAAGAACCTCGAACGATCGTGAATATAACGTCTTGCCGGATTCGCCATTATACTACAAAGTTTAAATGACAGTTTTCTCTGTGGCTAAGGATAGAACACTGGAATCAATAATCTCAGCGGCCATGGCTTTCTAATCATTTAGATGGTTATTTGCTGTCCGTCCTAGTTTCGAATATCAAAGTACCTACCTGGTCTATGTACTCTTTTCATAAGTTATCATGAAACGAGTCAATAGCACTTAAGGAATAGAATAGTTGTTATGGGCATTTCAATGGAAACGACCAATTGACCTACTACTGGATCAAAAAAGTACATTATTAAGGTATGTAAAAAATTTCATCTTCTTCCACTTGACAAAAGGCGTAATATTGCTGATTTGGCTTACCTTTTTAAAATTGCCTCTAGTCAAGTCGATGCTTCTCTCACTTTTGTCAATTACAGCACCACCCAGACAGCTTCGACACAATTCCCTCATATATACCCCATCCGCAGGAACTAATTACCGACAAAATAGTTTCTTAATACGTGCAGGCAAAAGATTTAATAAAATTTCCAGTTCAATTGATTTTGATCTGTTCAATTCCAATAGTGGTCAGGTGAAGCGCAAATTAACCAATCTGTTCTTCAGTGATGATTTAGCATATAAGTAAGTATTAATAAGGTACTTTGCAAACCATGATTTGTTGTTTAATCCCTCAACCCCCAAGCGACAACCGGTTGTCGCGATAACAATTGATTTTAATTGTGTCTGGAATATCCGATCGTCAAAGGATTAAACTAAAATTCTGTAAATGTTGTATTTAAAACGAAGTTGGCACTCGATGATACTCGTATGTAAGCATTGGTTAACTCTACTAACGCTTAATGTATTTTCGCCTAGTCTATTGTTAATTGCGAGGACCTGTTATTGGCTTTCTGATACCTATCTGTTATTGTTTTTTATGTTGCATTAGCTGTTGGTCTTCCGAATATTAAATAAATAAATAAATAAATAAATAAATAAGTAAGTACTTGAAAAAATCACACGTGTTTATGGTAGGTACTCTAGATCAGATGGAGAGCATATCTACGAGTAGAAGATCGCCAGGTTTTACATATCGCCTAGAAAAAAAACTAAAAGTTCAAAAACGGGCAAATTAGAGTTAAAATGAAGCGTCCGGTTTCCAGAATTTTGCTCGTTATTGTCTAAAAAAACGTTTTACAATTAGCTGTTACTTTCTCGAGATTTTCGCTACATTCAGAGAATAAGGAATAGATAATAAAGCCATGTGATTAATCCTTTGGTTTTTAATTCTGTCTGAACCGGTAAATTTTACTTTTGTTTACATAAATCACTAACTACGTGCAGTACGAACTCAATATAATGCTAAGCAATGTGGGTGAGGAACCTGTCTCATATACAAACATGAATAATCATTAAACAATAATTGTTATAGTAAAAATACTATTACTAAAAATCTAGCCATGTATATTGCCTAGTTTTTTTTTATTCTTGTTTTCTTCTTAGTCTTTGTTCTAGCCGTTTCTCATTATTTGGGGTCGGCTCTCCTCGTTCTGCGGCGCCAGGACAGTCTGTCCGATTTTCGAAATGTTTGTTTGGGCAAGTTTTAAGTCCTTGGCTACCATGGACCTCCATGGGGTGGTGGGGTATATAATACTTTTCTATAATTTGTGCAATGCTAGTCTCTGGGGCTGACTCATGGACATGACCGTACCATCGTAGGCGGCTTACGGTGATTTTTTCTGCTTATAGCGCGACTTTAAAACTTCCTCTGACGTGCTGGTTTTGAACTTAATCGAGTCGAGTTACACCTGCTGGGCATCTTAGCATCTTCATCATACTTACTTGCATTTTCTGTTGGTGGGCTTTTTTAGGGTTCCGTACCCAAAGGGTAAAAACGGGACCCTATTACTAAGACTTCGCTGTCTGTCCGTCTGTCCGTCTGTCCGTCTGTCCGTCTGTCCGTCGCTCTGTCACCAGGCTGTATCTCAAGAGCCGCGATAGCTAGACAGTTAAAATTTTCACAAAATATGATGTATTTCTGTTACCGCAATAGCAACAAATTCTAAAAACAAAATAAAATAAATATTTAAGGTCCTTTACAACAAACCCATTTTTTTGGCCTTTTGGTACGGAACCCTTCGAGCGCGAGTCCGACTCGCACTTGGCCGTTATTTATTCTTGTAACATAAATGTATTTTTTTTATTATAAAATGGTTTCATGGGTAATGTTTGGTTAAATCAAATGTTTACAAACTGAAATAAGCCTATGCTTATTAGATTACAACATTATGCATTTACCTAAGTTTTGGTGAGAACAACAAATTTCGATTAAGGCTAGGTAGTCCTTAGAGGCAGCATTTTTAAGTTTTTAAAACCCATCTGAGAACTAGAAAACAGCGTATTTTAAAGTCTAAAAAATATATGTACCTATTAGTTAAGAATCTAGTCTAGTTACAACGGTTACAAGATTTAATTAACATAGCTCGTCAGAAAAAAAACCTACACTTTTTTGTAATGTTTTTTCATTATGACGACTAAACTAGGGGAAGTTTAAATAACATTTCTATGCTTGTTTGTAACTACTAAATAATTATACATAAATTCGCAGACTTTGATTTAATGATATTCTTACTATATTAAATACTACAAAATACGTTAGCGCGGCTGCTCGTCAGCTGCTGCTCACACATAGGCACTCCGTAATTAATAGTCGAATGGATATGGGTCCATATATGACGATCTACCTGGCCTTACGCGGTTTGAAAATGTATTTTTAATTAAAAAAAAATTATAACTATTATTAAACGCTTGGGTGGGACCTGTTTTAAATTATAAGCATTCATCTTCATGTCCGTAACGTTGAGTTGGCATTATTACCTACCGTAACACATGACAACTAGCAGCTTGTGAACGTGACATTTTTTTATGGTTGCCTCATCCCGTGATCCATCCAATCGTGTTAACGCCGAGTGACAAAGAGAAAGATGGACTTTGTTTTTTATTTTTTGTGAAATTATCATATACTTATTTTGATAAAGTGATGGTATTGTTATAATAATGTGTATAATAATGTTAAAATTATGTGTGTGTAATGTGAGAAGCAAGCAAATGCGCTCCTATCTGACTCGGATCCAAGTTCTCACGTAAAACTCCTGCTATCTTTGAAATGTATAAGCCACCCATACATTTCAATGAGTTAGGTTAGTTGAGGGTTAGGTTAGGTTAAGTTATTATCCCGAGGGAGTTTTGGGTATCCTACCGGGCGCGTCACCAGGTGGCGGATAGGGGAACGCCCTCCAGACGTGGAGGGTACCAGCCATTTGGCCGGCGCGGACCAAAACCCACACGGGAGACGCTTCCAGTGGGCTTGGGCAGTCCGCTGTTGAATGCGTCTCCAGACGGTGGTAGCGGGCTTTGGCCCGTGGCCTGTTGTGGCCGTTCGCGCTGGAGGGCACGACGGCGGTGTTGCCGTTAGGGCGTCAGCCCCGCGGCGGATGGAAGTCGCTCGCTTCCCAGTATGGTTTGAGCTATGCTGGGCGGCGAGTGGGCGTGAGACGTTGGCAGCCCCTTGCAACGACATGCAATTTCGTTGCAAAGGGTGGCCACGGATCGGGTCGGCGAGGTTGCTTTCGGACCTGACCCGAAGTCGTACATGGGGGAGGACGAGAAGGCATAAGCCGAACTCAACTTTCCCCCTCTAGCAGGCTAGTGGGCGTTGGGCCGGGGGGCTCAACGCTCGCATTGCACAGCTTGCCAGACTGGGGGTGTTTCCTGGTGTACAGGATCACCCATATTTTATGCCTGAGGCCCGGCATAGGCCGTACGTAGGCGGTGCATGGAAGGCATCCTAGGGGAAGCCCATACACTGTCAACATACGTTGCAAGGTACACCGCAGGTCTTTTTAGTGGGTATGCTTGTCGGGCACCGACAAGAGAGTCCCACATAACCTACTGCTGCCCCTGAAGTAGTAGGTATGCGTAATGCATTTTTTCCTGCGTAAACAAAAAAAAAGGGCTAAGTTATTATGTATAAGTAAGAAATTTTTACATTTTACTGATGTATTTATTAAGAACTAGCTGACCCGGCAAACGTTGTTTTGCCATAAAAATGATTAAATTACTAAAATGGCTAACAAAAAATAGGGGTTGGTGGTAAAAGGGTAAAAATTTAGGTTAGTATATATTTTATAAAATTTTAATATTTTACTACCCTACCCCTACCCTACCCCTACCCTACCCCTACCCTACCCTACCCCTACCCTACCCCTACCCTACCCCTCCCCTACCCCCTACCCTACCCCCCTACCCTACCCCTACCCTACCCCTACCCTACCCTACCCCTACCCTACCCCTACCCTACCCCTACCCTACCCCTACCCTACCCCTACCCTACCCCTACCCTACCCTACCCCTACCCTACCCCTACCCCTACCCCTACCCTACCCCTACCCTACCCCTACCCCTACCCTACCCCTACCCCTACCCTACCCCTAACCTACCCTACCCTACCCTACCCTACACATACCCTACCCCTACCCTACCCCCAAAAAATGTCATCAAAATCGGTCCAGTCGTTTGAGAGAAGTTCAGTGACATACACACTCACAGAAGAATTATATATATTCCGGTGTACTTCATATCACCTGATCCTAACATCATCAAAACTGACTTAATGGCTCAAAAATTTGATGTAGAGCATTTTATATGGGAATATGAAATTAACGTTTTTACTATCTTCCTCGCAATTTTTCCATGTTTTCTCACCTTTTAAACCTTCCCTGGACTACGACAAACATTTCAAAACCAAAATCAGCTTAATCGGCCCAGCCGTTCTCGAGTTTTAGCGAGACTAACGAACAGCAATTGATTTTTATATATATAGATAGATAGATTATTGAATTCGCCCTAATGATTTGGCAGTATAGTCTTAGACCTTAGCTGGTTCTGAAAGGAACAAATAAACAAAAAAAATACCGTCGGGACAGCTGACAGTTAGTTACAAACAGAGGTGTAAAAGTAACGAAATATTGCGTACCCGTATGAAATCGTTACTTCGACAAAGAGTACTCGTTACTTTCGTATCGTTACGTTACTCGTTACTTTTGATACCTCATTAATAACACAATGCGGAACAACAAATCGAATCGTATTCCGTACGTGATATCATACATAAATTATGATATCACGGAGTCGCATCAATCGTAATAATATGTAGAAAAAGTATTTCTAAATTACAAAACTAAGGTACATTTTTGTCTTTTTTTAGTGTTCCGTACCCAAAGGGTAAAAACGGGACCCTATTACTAAGACTTCGCTGTCTGTCCGTCTGTCCTTCTGTCCGTCTGTCCTTCGCTCTGTCACCAGGCTGTATCTCAAGAGCCGCGATAGCTAGACAGTTGAAAGTTTCACAAATTATGTATTTCTGTTACCGCAATAACAACAAATACTAAAAACAAAATAAAATAAATATTTAAGGGGGGCTCCCATACAAAAAACTCGTTTTTTTGGCCTTTTTGGTACGGAACCCTTCGTGTGGGAGTCCGACTCACACTTGGCTGGTTTTATTTTCAATTTACCGAATAAGGCACGCATTCATAAAACATACGATCAGCAAACGTTACAACACACGCAACAACGATACTTTTGCGACCTAATACGGAAAATGCGAGTAACGAAATGCATGTACCCGTTACTTAGTACCGAATACATACGGTTTGTTACAGCTCTAGTTACAAATGTCACAATTCATGTCAAAAACTTCAAACGAGAGGGGTTACCTTGCCTTTTTAACAAAATCATTTTAATAATATCAATGATCTATTAATTAATTAACATTCTCATGCAACAAAGTATTACTAGTGAACTACACAAACTTTAATTTATCTAAAATGGCTACGTGGTCTAGGTTCCAGAAAATAGCGATTATAAGTTTAGGTGCAGTCGGCGGTGGATTTGCATATTATCAACTAAACAGTACAAGAAATGATAAAAAATTTGATGTGTATAACTCATGGACTACGAATTTCACCCCTAGTGTAAAATGGGATAAGAATTGGGATCAGTAAGTGTTAATTACATCGTTGAATAAATTATAACCAAAAAATATTCTCCTTCGGATTCCACGTTTTATATGTCACTCCTATTAAAAATGAAAATGTGCCAATGTAAACTATAAATTTACTCCACTGATATATTTTGCAAAGTAATCGAAGTGAAATTAAATACTTACATTATTGTTATTTTAATATGAATTATCTTTTGACCTAAATAAGTTTCTATTTTCGTTCTAGTCGTGAACCAGAGAGCACAGTGAAGCCCCTGCGTTCTGATAAGCCTGAAGATGAAAACAAATATAATGAACAAATAGAGAAAAGCAAAAGCAAAGCCGTCAGACATTTGTTCCTCATTAGACATGGCCAGTACAATGTTAATGGGGCCACAGACAAAGAAAGGACTTTGACAGAGTTGGGTAAGATAAAGAAGTTGTCATGTTAGATTTAATGCTTCGAACCCCAAGCAACAGCCGGCTGTCGTGAAAACAATTGATTTTAATTATGTCTGGAATAACCCACACTCGAAGGATTAAATAGGCTAGTATAGGCCAATTTGATATTCAGATTTATTTAAGAAAACAGTCCTTTAAGAGTAGTCTCAGGATAATATGCAGATATCCTAATTTATCTATTGAAATAAATTCAAGTAAGCATATAAATAACAAAATGCCTGTATGAGGCTCTCTGCATTAATTCAAGCAAATATGCATGATGCATTTTTCGCATCATAGTTTATTTAACATGTCCAACATTGCATTACCATAACAACAGTTTATGAGCTGACCCAGTTCATCAACTATTCTTCTAACGGTCGATCCCAATAATCTATCTATCTTCAGTTTTGGCATATCGGATATAGAAAACATCTTCTGTCTCTGATTTAGCCGTCCAGAGAAACAGTTGAAAGACAAAAGTTGTTTTCTATCTCCAATATGCCAAAACTGAAGATAGATAGGTTATTGGGACCGGCCGTAAATGTTTGCAAATTAGTAAACCCAGGTATGATTTCATCAGGCAACAATTTATGCACATAGTACAGGTGACTTTTTCGTTTCCTGCAGTTGAACATTATGTTTTAGTAGTAAATTCAATTTATAAATACTTTGGTATTGTTTGGTGCTGTTAGGTGTCAGGTAGAGGTGAGACGATAAAAAAATAGCATCACTCTTCCCTACCTGTGGGTATCAAAGAGACAACTAAAGCAGTAATGCCAAAAGAATCCAGAAAGAGTATCTTCCTGTTTCCTGCAGTTGAACATTATGTTTTAGTAGTAAAATCTAATTATAAATAATTTGGTATTGTTTGGTGCTGTTAGGTGTCAGGTAGAGGTGAGACGATAAAAAAAATAGCATCACCCTTCCCTACCTGTGGGTATCAAAGAGACAACTAAAGCAGTAATGCCAAAAGAATCCAGACAGAGTATCTTCCTTCCATCAATGAACAAACTGCTATCACCAAGTGTGGCATTTAATACTATGTCTATATCCACATAATATTAGAGAGGCCTGTGTCCAGCAGTGGACTGAAATTAGATGGTAAGCATCAGTGATGAAACAAATTTTAGTGAAATCAAGCAAACCATGTATATTTTGCAATGTTCATAACAGTGTGTGATGTTACTAAGAGTTCGTGACATTCAACCGGCTGCAAAATACAGAGATATTTTTATCCTGTGACATCTTTAGAAAAATGTGTCCCTAAGAAACATAAAAGTTTTTATCAATGCTCAAAATGACTACTAAATTTCAGGCAGACAGCAAGCAGATTTAACAGGTCAAAGGTTAGCGATTCTTGACATAAAATGGGATCTAATAGTGAGGTCAACAATGACACGTGCACAGGAGACAGCTAAAATCATTGAACAACACCTAGACAAAAACATTGAAACCAAAGACTGTCAACTGATCGAGGAAGGGGCTCCAATTCCCCCTGAACCTCCAGTAGGGCACTGGAGACCAGAGGCAAGAGTAAGTACAATTGTTAGTTAAAATTAATTGACTCAATCTTTACTTTGCGTAACTCTACTAAATAATTCATATTTACTAGTTAGTTAAACATACTGAATGAAAATGTGGATAGATTAGTGGTTAATGCAGATAGATACCAGCACACACCTCTGAAATTATGAATTCTATGTATCTGACAATACATTGATTAAAATATATTAGCCAAACCCTTTTTCGTCTTATGAGTGTCGTAAAGAGCAACTAAGTGATTTGATCAGTAGTATCTTCTCTCAACGATGAGCCAAACTGCCGAATGTAGTGTTTATGGAATAATCCATTTTTTCGAAAGGCTTGTGTCCAACAGTAGACTGATGGTGATGTATGTATTTACATCGCTGATGGGCAGTAAGCTAAGAGACAACTTTGCTTCATCAGTATTGTTTTATTCTTAAAACGTTTTTAGTGTTAGCGTAAATTATAATAATTAGATTAAAAACATAACTAGAGGTAATACAATAAACTCACTATTTCACCAACATTGCATGAAGCTTATCTTGAAATCACTAATACAACAATATTATTTCTTATGTTTTACTTAATATTTTCCTCGTTACTATAGGTACTTGGTACAATACAAAAATGAGTAACCTCTAGGTCGGACTTGATGTTTAAATATAATTTTCTAATCACATGCACTGATCTAACTAGAGACAAATCTGCAACTACACGACCTCTTGATACCTGCATTGTTGTATATTCTCAGTGAGATTGAGGTCGCATGCAAATGTATATTCTGTGACCCTACTGCATATGCAATAAGGCTATTTTGAAATATGGAACAAACGCAATGAATAGTCGCTGATCTTTGATTAATATTATACCTAGATACTCTTTAGCCATCATCTTCAAGTGATTACAGTTGATTTTTACAAGATAACTTACGAGGGTAGGATAAAAAGTAATGTTAGGTACATTACTTTTCAGCTTCAGCTTTATATAGATAGAAGAAGTACATAATACCTTGTCACAGAATACATTTTTGGCATTATCATACCAACGAAAAGCTAGCTACACAAATGTACAAAAATAGCTTCGATAAAATACCACTAGTCAGCGCTAGTCGCGATAGCTATTCAAATACAGGATTAGTTTTCGAAGGATTTAAAAATTCTCATGATAAAGATTGTTTAACTTAAATCACAACACGTCTGCAATTTGTTCTTGGATGGTAATGCAAAATTTCATTACTACTTAATGTGTGTTTTTGCATGTTTTATACTTAGTATTGTAAGTACAGACTGCAGCACATCCAGCAAAACACTGTGGCACGTTATGTGCTTGGAATAGTGTGACTTAACAACAAAAATGTATTTTCTGATGTGCTGGACTCTGTATATTGTACTGCATACTTTAAACAGTCTTGTCATTAATATCATTGCTTACTGACCAGTCTTGCATCATTGTAATCCATACTATTTAACCCTTTTCACTTATCACAAACTATTGTCATCAACCTTGACATGAATGTCCCATCATCACACAGTCCCACATTTGACATTAGTGTTAGTTTATCTATAGTTATATTAGGATTTTAGACTATGCATTATGAATGTTATTATAGGTACGGGACTGAACACGTATTGCGTCACTGGTACTGCTATCACTTACTTCTTTGAGGTTACCGTCGCGTTACAGCGGCTGTGGTCACAGCGGGATTGGTGAGCGGTCGTCTGAACGGTTGGGATTCTTCTGCCACCCTCAAATTGTAATTCTCTAACTACGTTTGACGACCACCGTGGTAGCGTACATACCGGTTTCCAAAGAGTCTCCTGCTCGGACGTCCCGGGTTCGATTCCCGAACTGGTCAATGTTGAAAAAAAGAAATTCTACATTTTCACGGGTACCGTACCTTCGTTGTTTCTGCTTTCAACAATTAATACTAGTGCTTTAAATAGTTACTGACTTCGGGATCAGAACAATATGTACGTGATGATAACTAAATTTACAATTACTAATGTTGGTACTGCGGCACACTACGCTAACCTAATTCGGGTTTATTTTTAACGGTAGCATTAGCGGTTTGCGTTTATTGGTAACTGGATACCAATGGAGATAACATAAATCTGTCCTCCCGATTGATATTTAATGCTTCTTCATTTACTTTCTTGTAGCTCCATCCATAGAAACGACAAAGAAGTAAGTAGTAGCAGTAGTCTGTAACAGTTATGTAATTACTATCCTGTTCATACCTGTTTTTATAATTAACCGTTATAGTTTTAAATCAAATGGTTAGTCAATTTCACCATTACACTGTAATATCTATATCGAGCTAGAACAAAGTTCATTCAGTAAATACACTTAATTAAAAATAAATTATGTTCATAAATGTGTTAAAAAAACTGCTTCATTCGAAATGTGGCCAGTTTTTTTCTCACTTTTTCTTTCTTCAAGTACCTTTTCAACATAACACATTTCGAGGATATTACGAGAAAGCATTTCCATCAAATAAAGATTAATAGTTTAATACTATTTGATGTCATTGCTAATTTTAAATGTTTTTTTTTTCCTTTTTCCCAACCTTTTTTTTTGCAACTGGCCAGTATAGTAATGCGGTCTGGTTTGGTACGTTTAGCAGTTTTTCCAGGATGGCGCTCGCATCGAGGCGGCGTTCCGCCGGTATTTCCATAGGGCTCCGCCGGATCAGACTCAAGACAGCTATACTTTGATGGTTTGCCACGCGAACGTGATACGGTTCTTTGTTTGCAAGTGAGTATTATCATATACTAATTTAAACATTCATAGTCACTATCACTAGAGTTATGTGATTCGGGGTTTATACCATGTACTATCGCCTTCTTCGTCGCCTGACCACCTTTAAGATCAAAATCACTTGCAGCTCGCGTCGTCTATTGTTTGAAGTGACGTCCGTTTTTATGTAGGTACTGCACGCTATTTTCGTTGTAAAGTGGTTTCCGTTATTTCAGCACTGTTGCAAGCGGCATAATCACGGAAGAACTTCTTCCGATATAAACCTCGAATCAATGAACTCCAGTAAAATATGTTAGGAAGTGGTCCGACCGCCGACGATAAACGAGAAACTTGTAGAACTAGAAACTATAAACGAGTTGGCGATCAGCGGGAAGCGAGTGTGTAGTTTCGATAGTTTTGTCGTCGGGCTATAAGCGAGTGTGCGAGTGCGACCAGCGATTACTCGCGCCACTCGCCCGCGGTCGCTCAGTCCTGTGTAAACCATGCATTGTAAAGAAATGATCAAGCGAGCGAGCATCGCTGAGCGAGTTTATTTATGAAAGCTCGTCGCTCAGCGACAAAACTAGTAAAACGAGTCGTCGCCGGCAGTGAGAACAGTCAGCGATCAACTAATTGTATATGCATCTCTTTTGTTCACACGGAATGGATAATACCTAATATCTTTCGTACGTTTCTTGAGCGAGAAAATAGCCGATAGTTAGTCGTTTACTCGCCGGCGGTGCATAAGGAGACTACGAGAGCCCCGTGCTGCCCCAATTGATTTAATTTTATTACTTCTAAACAAAATCAATTGTCAAAAAACTAGAACACGATTATTTTAGCAAATTACCTCTAGTATTTATTGAATTTTAACTTAACTGCTTTTCATTATGGCATTCTTTCGTATTGTACATTATTGCTTAAAGCAGCCGCTTTTGGCGTCAGCGCCAAATTAAAAAAAAACATTATATAGGTTCTTTTATCCTTTTTTCAGGGCACTCCAGTTTCCTCCAGAGGGTTGGCTTCGGATAGGGCTCAACCATGGCTCCATCACGTGGATCTCCATCATGCCGAGCGGCCACGTGATACTGCGGACCCTCGGCGAGACGGGGCATATGGCCCCCAAATATATCAGCAGCCGGTAAACTGGTCATCATAGTTGAATAAGGTCACATATCTAGAAATTCATATATCAACTCGCTTCTCTTTTTTTATTATGTAATCTACAACTTAGTAGCTTGTATAATCAAGAGCTTTAGAACATGTTAAATTAAATTCTATTGGTTTAGTTTTAAAGTTTTAAATTGATTGTGATTATTAAATTCTCCTGTGGTTTGATTGGTTTTTGTTATGTTGCATAGAAACTACAGCCTGGTCGTAATTATGAGTAATTTTGCCTACATAGCTTGTTGGGTCTTTGATTGGGCTACTTATTGAGTACTGATCTTTTGCTCCATTGCTGGGGTCACAAGTTGAGGGATTTGTGCTATTGACGGAAAGCACATTTTGTTGAGCTGTTCTTGAGAAATGCAATATACAGTTTGAAATACACGATAAACTTGATTTTAATCGCATAATTTATCGGGCTATATTATGTCAACATTAGACTGATTAATACCAGTATGTGTTCATCATCAAAGAATACAGTCTTTCAGATATGTGACTTATCAATTAAGGCAGCTTAGTATATACTGGATTATGTAGTCATAGGATATTTGACTGATATAGTTAATCTTCAGTAAAATGTTGATGTTTTATGTATTATCGAATATATTTTTTATAATTGTTAGTTGAATTTATCTCAAGTCAGATATCCTGCTAGTAGATCTTGTATTATTAGCAATTTAGACGGTGAAACGTTATAGCTTTTAGCGTTAGTTGTCTTTGATTTATTTGTTCAAGCATGAATTGAGAAGTACAGAGTATTATTTAAGTCCGCTATTGTATGATTTCTAATTCATGATAAAAAAAATCATTCATTTATGACCTTACGTTGTGTGAATAAGGTACAAAGTTTAGTAGTTAAAATATGGACACATCCTTGTATATTAAGCACTAAATTGTAACAAAAAATATTCTACTAAACCAGGTAAAGGATTACTCATTGTGACGGAATATTATGTCCAGAATTCGGATTTGGAAGTCTGGTTTGTTCTAACAATATATTTTTAACATCTAAAGTATTAAAGTAAAACTTATAAGTGATCGCAATGAATGTAGCAATAAATCCAATTTACAAACACGTCCACATATCAAATAAATAATTAAAACATTAGTTACATTCTATTCGTGATGACGGAATATAAATCAAAAGGGTAAATACGGCACCGGCGTTTCGCCTTCCATCCGCTTTTATTAGGTTTGCTACACACAATTTGGCTTTACTAAATACAGTCACAATAGAAATAACCCGTTCAATAGTCGCGAGCTTGACTAGGACATTTTTAACAAAATCTGAAATAATGCTTATTTGTACCTTCAATAAATGTACAAATAGTTCCAGTACTTGTACCTACTCGTACAAATTGCACGGCATCACTTTACACATAACTTAGAAAGAGGTTTGAGTGTCGTTTGCTAAGTTGACAAAAAGCAGCTTTTTGCGATGCTAAGCAGGTGACTGAAGTTGTCAGCTATGCTTGACACGCTGATGGTGAATGGATGAAAGATCCTCGCTCTATCTCTGTCGGTCGCTTGACATTCCACCTAACTTAATTTGACACGTGTGTGCGTGAGAGTGCTAATACAAGACCTACGCCCTTAGACAAGTGGCGCTAGACGAATAGATGTCTAATGTATGAAAATGACATAAGCTTACGATCGTTCGATCGTTTGTTAATGTCATTTTCGTACATTTGTTATCTATTCGTCTGGCGTAAACGATATAAGAAAGCCACTTGTGTACGGGCAGTCACTTATTTGTAACAATGTGACCGGATATCCCCTTTTTATTTAGATCCATATTTGTATCATATCAAAATTCATAGCAATTAACAAAACTAAAACGTATCACCGTACATTTCTGCCTATGAATACTAATACAAACCTAAATAAATCTGACCTCTGTTACATTAACAGGAATAATCCAACTTAGGAGAAGGAGGGGAACGAAGATTAATGGTATTATTTTAGTATTACTGTACAATCTAAACGTTATGCTTTTTGTACAGCGTGCACTATGCAATAATACAGTGATTTGAGATTGATGAACAATTTTACTTTGACTACACTCTTCATACCGTTCTTTTGATGGCATTTGCAACGTTAGTTATCTACATTTCTTAAATCAAACCGCTTTTGTAGTTATTTGTTTTAATGTATAACTTAATGATGTCATACCTACGAATGAATTTTCCCAAAGAGTAAAGAGTCCAAAAATCTAAGCTACTAAAATTGGAACCCGCGGAGTTCGAAATTTTAAATATGGGAAGCACCTTTTCTAAGTGTGTTTTGTTGTAATTGTTGTTGTTTGTGAAAATTGAGAGTAATTGAAACAATGATATTTAAAAAGTAATAGATACGTTACATACGCTCTCAATATGCGTCCCTAAAATTGTGACGTCTTTTATAATCCATCATACAATATGGATGCCAAGGCGAAAGAGAAAGTAATTGTTCTTTTCACTAGTATGACAAGGATAAAATAAGGATTACGCATGTGTGCAGTTGTTCGCAAGCGGCACAGATATTTCGATAGTTTTGTAAGGGCATAACCTATCTATACTTTTTAAATATCATTGAATTGAAAACAGTAATTGTAGGAGAGTTACTTTTTGGGGAATTACTATTTGTTGAGTCATACAAATTTTATACGTCTGATTTTCCAGTCGAACGTAAATGATTACCGTTAAAAGTTACCGAAATATTTAAAAGTTTCCCGCTATTACATATTATCATCATAATCGCGTGTAAACAACTAACTCTTTTATGATCACGTACATATTCAAAGAAATGAGAACTTTTTTATTACGCACATAGCTAAATATACACAGCGAAATAGTGTATGGACATCTTAAAACATGCCACAACAATCAAACTTATAGATATTCTGCATGGGCACTAGAACAAAAAACAAGAACGCAAGTTGTTTCCAGAATCAGATTTACTGTCGTACTAAATTAACGAACGACACCATTTTTAGAGTAAAATCTTTTAGGAATGTATTCGTATTATAAATTACTATATGAATCGTAGCCTCAATAGATTGTGTTATTAAATATCTACTTACTTCCGCTAACTACTACTGTACTGGTACTTCTTTCCGCTAACTATGAGCTATTATCATCTTGCATTATCATGAACGGTATTAAGAATATAGACAGACCAGAACAAAATTCTAACTAACTCGAATCTGTATTGTTGTACTTATTACTGCTATGGTTAGGATTCTTTCTACACTCATTACATAAATGTATCGACTTGATGCTGTTGCTTATAGTTAATTTTAAAAACAAACTGCTAGTAAATATTTCACTGCCACTACTTTTTTTAAAATACGTAGCATTAGTCGTCCTCCCTTGGAGAGTTATAAGTTTATTTTTTACAGCTGAAAAGTCAGTACTCGCACCGTAAATGTAGTTTTTTTTATAAGTTTCACAGCCTTGGATGTATCATTGCATACAAAATAAATGTTTAAATCACAATCATTAATGTTATTTTTTTAAATCACAGCTAAATTGTTTTGTTACGATATTTTACAAAAAAAATTATAAAGTAAAATATCATCTTTTTTATAGATACTTATTAAAGTCAATTAATGTGTAGTTAAAAGTAGTGTGTTGTTTAGATGTTGAAATGTTGAACTGTGTGTTGTGATGAATACACACACACACTGTCATTTGCTACAAAAATAATAAAATATCACCTATTTAAATGTTAAAAAAGTTAAAGAATGTCTTCTGTTGAAGAAAAGATCAACTAACCTTTTTTAAGTTTTCTTAACCCTTTATAAGGCTTTGTGCCTTTCCTGTTTGAATTTTTCATTGGATTTCGACCTTTAGGTATGAAGGTTCAAAATATGGTGTCCAATATATGGAAAAAGCCTTTAAAAAGATTAATTCGCTAATTTTGAATGCATTTTGTTTTGATTAGTTAAGTGTGACACAGATGTTATTATGTTGCAAATGTTGCTATGCACTGCTAGCAGATATATTAAGTTGTACCAATCCAGGAAGTAAACAGCACTCACTGGTACGACACTTTTTTATTATCTACACATGAATGGTTTGTTTTGGTTTAGCATTTACTAAATTCAAAATATTTGTTATGATAAGCCATCTCCGGTTCACGGTAAACTGCACCCATTTATTCAAGTGCATCCATGTTTATAATCATGTAAAATACAAAATATTTATAATTCAAACATTTTAAAATTGAAATTTGCTGTGTGTATAAATAAAATCAAATAAAATAAAATTGAAATTGAAAAACATTCTTGCTTATTTGATTTGTAATAAAATATTAGGTAAATTGTTAGGTTTTAAATGTACCTCCTTGAAGTAATAGTGTAATTTGAACAAAATCCGAAAAATGTTTTTTTAAATATGGCTTACTAAGTTGCTTAAATCCTACTTTAATATTTAAGGGGTGGCAATATTAGAAAGAGGAGCATATTTTAATTTTAATTATTCCAACAAAAGTGTTTATCGAATAATGTAATAATTAATTAATTAAAACACCATGTATTCCTACAGCAACAATACTAAAATAAGTGCAGCTTCAATTCTGCTGTTTATACAAAGTCAATTGAAATACTTACCTCTAATAACTAATAACAGTTAATGTGAATTTGTATCATCATGTATATAAATAAGTTGTAAATATTTTGATATGTTAATAAAATTATGAATTAAAAGATAATTTGGGTTTTAATTATTTATTCACGCGTTGTTTTTTTTATAAATAATGGACTTGCTCTTGACAACATACTTAACTATACGGTTAAGAAGAAGCCTAAGATGGAGCGAGCTTACCCAGAGGAACTGGTTCTTCCACACACCAGCGGAACACAGAAAAACTGAGGGTGGTAGCATCCAGGCGGCCTCTTACGAAGCCTACCACCGCAGAGGGATCTGTTAGCCGTCATCATTGGTTAGAAAACCAAAGATGCCGTTGCCCAGGGTGGACCACTAGGAGCTAGATCCCACCACCCTTTGATAAGGAGAACCGCGTTGATAAGGAGACTTTGCTCTGACGACCGTCGGCAAGCCCGATGCTCCATCTTCATCAATAGCCTTTATTAGTTCACTGTTGGACACAGCGCTGTATAAATAGAGGATTTTGCCATTATCGCCACGCTTGGCATACGGGTTGGCGATCGCAGTTAAGCCATTGGTAAAAAAGACGCTGCTGCACGTCTTCTCCTCGCCTACTTCTGTAGTCGCCTGTTACGACACCCATAGAAAGGGAAATGGTGGCGATAATCTTTAAATGTGCCAGCACCATTCGACACAGCTTAAGAGTTTGTAAAGTTGTCGAGTGCCATCACTATAAAATTATATTATGGTAAGTATCTCGGATCTGCCGGCGAATACCTACAATTTCTTGTCATAGGTATTCTTAAAAGATAATTTAGTGGCACCGTCACAACCCTTAATACCTACTGGTATTACAGGGTTTTGACGTAACGTGGACCTTCGGACTATCGAATTAAGAGCTTAACGTGCCTTCCAAAACACAACTATAACCCGCTAATCTTTAGTAAAGCCAATTTTAAAAAAATACCCTTTTTAGTCTAACAGGGAAACAGATCCAAGAGTCTTGCATAGTAGGCGTAACACTGCACCAAAATACCAACCAGGTCTATTTTTTACAATGGAAACATCATGTAGTGTTTTTCATGTTTTTTTATATGTGCAGGTTTCCTCTGGATGCTCTTTTCATTCACCGTTGAATAGGTTCTCAAAGAACAAGGAAAACCTTTTTTTCGTTTTCTGTGGTGGTTCTCTGTACCTACTTATTTTGAGTTCGAAAAAGTCCTGCAACAACTTGCGCATTCTGGCTAGGATGCGACGAACCGAGTACAAGATATAATGACGAGTAATTAGGAAAAGACTACTAAGTATGTCCATCAGTCAGTGCTACTATAGGCCGATCATGATAAAATATTTCATATGTGGATCGTAACCGTAAAAGCATTTGTGCTCAAAGGAATTAATTCATGATTAGGTACGGCCCACGGATGAAAGATTTCATATTAGAATTTTTTCCCAACGACCTTTAACATTTAGCAGCTTTCATCGGTAGACTAAGGTGATACCTACCTATTCGTTCGACGATAGGTAATTTAAAATACTTTTCTTTCAATATTATGGATAAGTACCTACCTATTTATGTTCTTTCATACACATGCATGTGAAGGTATTAAAATAATCAATCCAGTTTAATTAAGAATTATTTATTCAGTAAGATAAGTATGTATTGGTCTTAATATTTTAGGTACAACATCAATAGAATCGTAAATATTATGGTATTTCCAATTTTGCATTTTGAATATTACAACTTTATCTATAATTTTTATAATCATAAAACGAATCACGCAGGTAACTAAACTTGTATGATGTACTAAACTTCAAGCTGAATTTCATACAGATAGTAGGAATTATAAATTCATATAAGGATATGTGTAGTTTAATCGAAGTCATGAGAATGTGTAGTTTATGATTAGTTTAACACGTTCACATTCTCATAAACGGTTTATTTACCCCGCAAGCATACCTACTTAATTAAATTCTAATAATGAAAAATAAATCCGAGGCAGTCTAACTAATAGTTTTTTTTTAAGAACAAGGTTTTCGTTGTTTATAAGTCTAGCCTTTGTTATTATTAAAGGGGTCTATAAAACATTGAGTAGGACGTCAGGCGAACGAAATGATTTGCGTCGGCTCGTGTCTGGTTTTCACATAATACCTACATATTGTGTCTGTGAAAGTATTAAATTGTAAGAGATGGTGTCTTTTTATTTAATAGATATGAAATAATATGAATCGTGTAATAATAAGATCATCGAGCAAAAATACAACAATTCTCTGACTTATTAAATTCCATTGAAGCTATATAAATTGTTAATGAGTGAACAATTAATATACCTAGGTAAATTTATAATGATAATTTAATACGTTTTATGCTAAGTAATATCTTAATAATACTCATACCCTATGTTATCACTCCTTAATATATATCGTTCAAAAGATAGCGCGAAGCGATTTATTTTTTGTTTAAAAGGTAATAAATGCAAGATTCGTTAGGTGTTTATTTGATTACACTAATCATATTCATAAAACGCTTACATAATAGGAAATGTGAATTAAGATAGAAATATAAAAATTGGTTGCAACATTATTCAATATTAAAGTGTGATTCAAGTGACCTACCTAAAATTGAAACAAAATTAACTTCACCTAGATTAGTCAACAATGTACACATAGGCAAATATATAGTATATCTTAAGTATGTAGAACAAAGATATTAAAAGTTATTTTCACATCCTTTAAAGGCAATTTGAACAAGCACTGAAATTCGTGATTTTTATGGTTCTTTTTAAAACCTAAATGCAGGTAATGATTGAATCGGCCTTTTCGATTCACCTCATATACAAGTCCTGGTCCACCTTATATGCAGGTATAGCTACAGGTCTAAGTTTTTGTGTAGATGACACATGTTTTATTTCCATTAATACTGCAGGTTACTTACGAGGACCTGATCTCTAGTAATTCAAGAGAGCTTATGCTCTCTTAAATGTATAATAAGTAACAAGACAATGAGCCGTAAAATGTGATTTTTTTATCCGTTTAGATAACTCTTAGTAATCAAGCAAGAATTAAAATCTTATATAGGTACTAATTACGTTAATTTGCATATAGTATTTATTTTTAGCTTTTGTTTCGTTTTAAAAAGCAAACAATTCTTACAACGACGTACCGTCACAAGCAAAAATAAACGTTAACTTGATATTCTCTAATACAAAAACGTGCTACTAAATTATTGTAAACTTAAAACAGTCAAATCTTAGATAAACAAGAGTCAACTAAAGACAAAGATATCGAAGAAAAATCTATCCGATTTAGGTATTAATTTTTTATCTAAGGATCAACTCAAAAACATGTAGTTACGTATAAAGATGAGATGATGATGAAGAAGACGTATATTGAGATGGTTGCTACGGGTTATGTTATTAAACTACACTTCCCGATGCAAAGTTTAAATATAGGTACGTATTTAATGTTATGCCAACCGTATGTAATTCTTTTAGTGAAACCTGAGGCCAAATTTCTGCTTGTGATTGCATAATTCTTTAAAAAATCATTGATTAAAATCTTTATCACCGCGTATACAATAGTGAAACAATATGTGCTCCCTTCGGATCACATAAATTGTAAGCCAATTGAAAACTAAAGTATGAGGCGGTAACAGTGGTTTAGTCCACGCACTGGCGACTGTTCGCTTCAAGCAAGGTTAGAGCTATGTGCGACAAAGGTGTTAAGTCATTAAGTATCAGACTTTAAACTAAGCCAAAAACTGTTTATCTTCTAATCAATAACTAACAAACTAGAAGTTATAAGTAAGTCAAGTAAGTATTTCGATTGCGCGTGAGTGTGTATAAGGGCTCTTTTATTGTTACGTTATATGTGTACCCACACATGCGGGTGGCGCGAATTTCAAGTAGGTAGGTACATTGTTAGCTTTATTTGATAGATCACTCGTGCCCAGTATCACCTATTAAATATAGCCTGCAATGTAGGTGAAATGCGCGCCACCCGCATCTGTACCCGCGTAACAATAAAAGAGCCCTAAAGATTATCATAACTCTGCTTCCCCAAATAGTTTTACATACAGGGTTTTCCGATTTTCCTTTATTTATACCTGCTTTTGTAAACAAGTGTAAGTCTCCAGAGAATTGACAAATAAGACAACTAATTCGACAAATTGCAACTACAGTAGGTAGCTGTCTAGTTAGCTTTCTAACGGTGAATGAAGTTTATATACGTACTGAAGTTTATCTCACTCATTCCATTTGTTTACAAAGTTTTTCAACTTTATGGAAGACACAACTTGGCTAACTAGGCAATAGATGATTTTCGCTCTTTAATTGTAGATATTTAGTTGCACCACAAACATACTCACAGTACCTATGTTGTTACCTTCAATGTTGTCGCTACCCACACTTTAAAAATAGATAGCACAATTATGATTGATATCGAAACACGTTTTTAAAACAATCATTGATATAGTAAATATCTTATTTAAAACTAGCTGTTGCCCGCGACTTCGTCCGCGTCAATTTCTGTTATTATGATCGTGATTATTTTTGCAACATTTATCACTGATGCTTCGCTCCTATTGGTTGCAGCGTGATGTTATACATATAGCCTTAAACCTCCCTCGATAAATAGACTATCCAACACAAAATTAATTCGAACAAGTACCTAGGTACCTATTTCCTGAGATTAGCGCGTTCAAACAAACAAACAAAATCTGTGGTATTGCCATTCATCTATATTTACTTTATTAGTGCCATAGATCCTTCTTCAATTATATTAAAAAGTAATCCTTCTTAAAATTCTTCAATCGCCCTTTTGATAGTATGACTGATATTGACATATCAACAACAGTAGTTAGTGTAGTTCTTAGAATAATAACGCTTTATTCTAAGGTGTAGTTATTCTACATAACCCAATCCGCAAAAAATCCGTATTTTTACAATCATTTAGGTATCAGTGATCCCACTGTTTTTAAAATATAAGTAGTCTGAAGTCACTTTACTAAGGTTTGATACGCGTTGTTTATTTAAACGTTGATCATATGACTGTCGACATTTAGCAGCAACATAAAAGACCAACGATTCAAAAAATCGACAGATCAAAATCAACAGTTCAAAAGACCGACATCAGTTCATTTGATCAACAGGCAAAATGACAACAATTTAAGTATTAAAAAAAATGTTTCGATGCGCTGCAGTCGTCAATGCGTAGATTTATTTTGTAGCAACAACCCGCAGGTAGTTCAGTATCAGTTGGCCGCGACCGGCCGTGGAAGAAGGATCTCCGGGCCCTCAATCGCATCATCGTCGTCTTCGTCATCGCACGCGTCCTCTGGCTCGCCGAGAGCTCTAACGAATTCTGTAAATTTCGATAAATGACAGTCATGTCATTTGGATACCAAGTGAAAGAGATTGATGTTTTATGTTGAAAGAGATGTGTTATAGTAAGCTGGTGAGATGCCGATTGTGCTATTTTAAAATCAATATAAGTAGTAGATATGAGTACTAAATTTTCAGGGACCATTTTTATTGATAAAACGATCTAAATAATACAGTCGGTAATCTTAAAGAAGGTAGAGCCAAAATGCCAAATCCAAAATCCACTTTTGTGACATCTCATTTCTTTCCATCAAGAAAGAAGAAGAGATAACATAAACATGACGGCTGATATAATAAATACATTAGCGAATAGAAATATCAAATTAGATATCTTACCTAAGAAATCGATGCGACCATCTCCATCGGAGTCCACTTCTTTTATCATGTCTTCAACTGAGAACAAGAACAATTGTTTTTAATCGATATTATCAGATAATATCAACGCTAACGGTACCACGCTCAGTCTAGTGCCACAAAATACAGATTAGATGTACCTACCTGCTGTTGCATGTCGCAATCTCAGACTTATTTTTAGATATCCATAATTTTCGATTTCTAAAGATTTCTACGGCTGAGAAGACCTGATCACATTAGCCGTAGATCATAGTAATCCTTCTTAAATAGTGGGTGTTAAGATGGAACACGTGAAGACGTAAATCATGTCGAATGCTCATGTCTGTCGTAAACCTTCCAGTTTTATTGGGAATACTATACACACGCTACTTGAAGTTGCTGACCGTTACGCGGATTTACGCGGTATACCTGGGATCGAGTCCTGCTAATCTTTTTTTTTCTATTTATTTGGGTAAACAAACAATAGCAAACTTACAAATTAAACAAGAAATATTTATAAAAAATAAATTGTCTTAATTTGCTACCAGCACCGTTTACCACAAATTTGCTACCAGCACCGTTTACCACAAATCTAATCTATACAATCTTAAGTCCTATATTGAGATAGTGATCTCTCGTTGAATCCAACTCGGGTGGGTTTGGGTTCAGCAAGATACGAAAAATCGTCGCGCCCATATTGCTAGTAAAAGGTATATTATGTGAGGCCTATGACCTGTAGTGGGCGTCGTTGGGCTAAAATGATGATGAAGTGACTCACTCTCTTCCTCAGACAGGTCTTCTCCCAAACACTGCAATACAGCTCTCAAGTCCGAAGCACAAATGTAGCCTCTGTTGTGCTTGTCGAAGACGCGGAAGGCGTCCCGAAGTTCCCTCTCCTCCTGCTCAGCGGAGCTGGTGCCGCCGCCAGCGCCTGACATTGACTTAGAGAGGATGCTCACGAACTCTTCGAAGCTAACGTTACCGTCACCTGGAATGAGGGTTAGTAATTATAAATACCTAGCGTTTGCTAGCTATATTTGTAGTTGCAGCAGTTCGTTGATTTTGTGATTGATATTTACATGCGCACTGGACAGGGGTATAAAAATACATTATTCTGCACCCACCACCGTAGCCAATAGCAAGTTTCCAACTCTTAACCATGTATCCAGATCCAAAAGTAATAAATACTCAAGTACTTACTAATAAGCAAATTACGGAAAATCCTTTAGCAAAACCGGAAAATAGCCAAACTTTTAGGAACCTTAGTATACAGTATTAGTTAATGGTTTCGGGGTTCGTACATGTACCTTATAGGAGCTACCATACTTCGCATATGCACCACGATCACGAAAGAGTCATGAGTATGAAAGTTTACATGAGTGAAATACCAGCCGAACACATCTTTAGCACGGAAAATCTAGAAAGAATCAGTCCTGCATCTTTTCCTTACCATCGCTGTCCACCTCTTGCAGCATATCGTGTAGTTCTTCAACTCTTGCAAACTGGCCCAGACTCCTCATCACACGGCCCAGCTCCTCCTTGGTGATGGTTCCGTCTCCATCTTTGTCGAAGAGACGAAAGGCCTCGCGAAATTCTGAACATAAAAAAGATCTGGTTTCACTAATGCTACTCCTGTAACCAGGGACCACAGCTTGACTGCTAATCTAGCCCCTGACCAAGAAAAATATGAACTAATGAAAGGGAATGTCCATTACTGGAGATGATGTTTTTTAGGAAGTTTTTAGATCTCTCCTCCCCGCTGGTAATACATTGCGAGGTTTTGTATTACGACCTAAGGTCACGTGTTTTTTTATTGTACACACGTAGAATTTATTGGCTCAAGTGTTGTTCAAACTAGTTAACTATCCGTATGCCGTATCCGCTGAAAAACCTATAGCTCAAATCTTAATGTCACCGTTACATCATTTAGGTCAAGAATAGGATGGAAGTTATTATTATTAATTCTGTTCTAACCATAATAAATAATCCTATCTTCAATATTGTTCTGCACCAATCACCGAACATCCATTTTATATAGTAATGTCAGTAAACATTTACTCATGCCGTCACCAATGGAAGTCGCATATTACGCGAGCAAATATTAATTTGGCTAGCACGTAAATACTTACATGTATAGGCACCAACTTGATACACTAGATTGATAAATAATTGCGTGATAAGTTCACTTATTTATTACATAAATTGATTCAATAATGGAGGCCTTTGCCGTGGGATGATTTTATGAGGTTACGAGTACTTTGCTAGCTACCTGAAGCTACCAAAACTAGCTAGAGATTTAGGGTTTTTCTTGGCCAGCTCACTCTATTCTACATTAGACTAATTTGCATTGCACCGTTGATGATATTCTACTCAAAACCAAATTATTTATTTACTAAGAACTTTTAAGCTTTCCATACTTTTTAAATTTTATTAACAGCTGTAAGGCGCGAGGCCCTTTGCACCCCACGCCTGACGCCGCCTCTGTTTGTCGACAGTTCTTCCACGCTTAGACTTGGACCCGTATAAGTACTCACTACTACTCACTACCTCAAAACCACATTCTGTGGTCCGGTCCGTATTTCCTAGTAACCACTATCATATCGTAAAGCCCCGGGCCTAGTTCCGGGGTCCTGGGTCAAAGAAAAAGAGTTTCAACTTTTCAAACATTGCTCCGGTTTGTGATCACCAACCCGCTTTGGCAAGCGTGGTGATTGAACCCATCATTGCTTTGGTAACTTGAATTCAATGATTGAGGCCTTTAGGATTATTGTAGGCCGTTACTTTACTGTGCTAAGGCGATGAATAGCTAAGGCTTTCACACGTCTTACTTGTTTAGTCTACAGAACAAATTTACAGAGACCCCTGGTCTTTACTTATGTGATGATTATAGGTTATTACTTTACTATCCTATCGCTAGGACAAACCTTTCATCTGAGTCCGCGTGATGCCTGTGGTCTCGTCCACGATAGAGGCCTTCCTGTCCAGGGTGGTGTCTGCGGCGGGCTTGAGGAACGACACCTGACGCTGCTGTTGGCCCCTCCCGCAGGACCGGTCCGATATTATACTGAAAAAGAACACTTAACCTTCATCTGCTGTTACCAAGTGTGATGCAGTGGCGGATCCAAGGTTCTAACAGTCTCTAGCATCCCTACGAAACGTAATAAAATCGGCAAAATCAGGTTCATTTCCCCAAATAGAATCTATTTGCACGATACTTCCAATATTCCAATATTTAAACCTGCCACTACTTCGGGACAAGTCTGGGTTAGTGCCGAGAAGAAGCAGAGCAAGAAACTCGGTAACTGTTGTCAGCCACGTTTTAATTAAATGTTTACAACGAGCTAGGACAATTTAATGCCATAACTACACGTGAATAGAGCTGCTGACAAAAACATGTTATGTTATTATTATATTTTACAATTTAATTATAGTTGGTAGGTAATTATTTTTATGGACATGTTAACATTGGCTGGTAAAACTATTTACCTAACACTTTTTAATGCATTTAATGTACCGCAAAATTTAAAAAAGATTAATTTTTCATCATCTCCAGATTTGGCAGCAGGGAGAACGTTTGTGTCGAATTTAAGAAGAAGACATTATCACTGGCCAGTATTTCACATAAAGAATTTCCTGAAACCATGGATATGTATTTGACCACAGTAAAAATTAATTGTCCAAAACTTAATTCCAGAGAGCAGACGAATATATTGCGTGCGCATGGAGCGCTAGGTGCACCCACGTAAGCAAATCTCGATAGCCAACGAATGTATGTCAATCAATAACGGTCCAATATAATGTTATTTCATCTTACGCTATTTGTTAAAAAAAACTTCTGCTGCTAAATGAAAACATGGCCACAAATATGACTACACATATAACGTAATGCCCGGCTGCATGATCTGGTGGTTCAAGGTACCGGGCCAATTTCTCGAGGTCCCATTGGTCGGACAGCAAATTAAAAATTTTCTTACATTGCTCGGGTTTGTTATAACCAACTCATATTTGGAAAGCGTGGTGGTAATGCCTGTACCCATCATTGCTGTGATGACTTGAATTCAATGATAGAGGCCTTTGCCCTGCAGTGAGATGATAATAGGCTGTAACTTTACTTTCCTTTTTTCATTTAGCAGAAGTGCTAAATGAAAACATTACTAAAAATTATATGCCTACACATACAACATACATACATAGTCAGTTGGATTATGATTTTCCGCATTTTGTCTCTTAATTAGGCCTTTGTGTGTAATTTTAAACAGCAGCTATGCGAGTAGATGCCGTCAAACTATTGCACAGCTTGATAGAAAGCTAGCTCATAAATATTTCTAATTTGTATGTGATAAATAAATTTATAAACAAAAAAGATAATTCCATAAATGAAGCCTCGTATTAACAAAGATATTTGCTGTTTGGTTTTGGTTCTATAAGGTATTTTGTCCGTTGTAAGCTTACGCTATTTCAGTGTACCATTAGATGTTCTGGTGTGTCAACCGACCACCACCCGCCAGATATTAAATATAATGTAAATAATATTAATAATATTTTTAAGACGTGCCACGCTGGGCCACACAGAGCCATTTAGTCCCTAGAGCGGCAGCCAATCTTTTAACAGTTTTCCATTTGTTCGTTCGTTACTTCATCTAATCTAGGTATAATGGACGTAGGATCTGTCTTAAAGAGATTGCTTATAGTGATAAGGGTGCAGAGCAGCTCTACAGTTTATACTTTGTTTCTGGCCAAACGGTTAGTCCCATACCTTTACTAATAGAATCTTCGCCCGCGGCTCTGCCTTCTTGAACTCTACGTATTGGGGCGTTTCGGACCACGAGTGTTTCGGACCACGCGGTATGAATCGCCCAAGAACTCTTTTTGAATGGGTAGTTTCGGACCGCGGTGTGAATCGCCCAATAACTTTTTGTGGGAGAAAAACAGAAGTTTCCTCACTATCTATCGCGTTACTCTTACCTCTTCTGACGATGATAAGGTTGTCTTCGTTTTAATAATAATTTAATCTTATTTAATTATCAGTTAGGTATGCGCCTAATCTACTTTAGTGAACAAGTGACTGACCTGTTCAAATAAACCTAACTTATTAGTGCGACCGTCGAGCGTATATAAGTATAAAAATTTAAGTATTTGATTGACTACAGTACCTATCTGTTTTGTGCCCAGTAACTAATAAAAGCCAACATTCAAACGTGCATTGAAGTCTTAACGCATGTATCCGCCAATTTATCAAATCGATAACCCCACTGTCTGATTTCGTCATCCCATTCATAATACGAGCATCCATTGAATTTATTACTCATCCCGAGCCTTTTTAACCGTCGGAGCGTAAAAAGGGAACAAGGAAAGCGCGCTACAGAATTCAATTTAAAAATTCTATTTGCACCACCCCTCCACATAAAGAGGGTTAAACAAACAGTCGAGGCCACTAAAGTGATTTTCAGAGGGTATTCTTCTAGTTTCACTGGATTTTTAATTACTTTATCGTGAAACGACGTTAAAAGGAAAAAAAATGCGGGATGATTAGTTTAAAAAAAAAACGTGTGGCACTCGGAGACTGCCGCGGTAAAGCTATTGCATAGCATTTTTTATCAACTTATGCAATTATAAAACTAAAAAGTATCACCGCTGTGCCGGTCAGGTTATTTTCGTTACGGAATTTCTGGATTCAGTATCCACGCTAAAGGCCCGTGATAGTTATGCAATAGCTTAATTTTATGTATTTTCTAATTTTGACTTTTGTAATTAAATTTTTCTGTTATTTTGGCAGATATGGTTACCATAGGCATCCATAGGCAACCATACTGTCAAAATCCTTATTTTCTTCTAAATTCTTTTAAATTTCGGAAATTCAAAATTGTTCGATCGTGCCTCGCCCCGAGTGTGTGGGTGTGGGTGTTAGGATTATTTCCGTTACGGAATTTCTGGATTCGGTCTCGACGCTCAAGGCCCGCGATAGAAGCTATGCAATAGCATAAAAATGTACGACATTAAAAATACTTTTTTCTCAAAAAAAAAAAAAAACTGCGCGAAGCGGAAAAGAGTCTCTACATAAGTTTTAGCCGGTACGTACTTTTTGGTAATTCGGGTTAATTTTGTGTGGAGGAATACACCAGTATTATATGATCGTTTATATTTATTGTACTTTATCTTTCATTCATTTTAAAGAACTCTTCGCCTCCTTCTCCGCTGATTTCCAATTCAGCTGTCCAACCTGAAGGTTGCCTTAGCGAGGTCGCATTCAGCGAATAAACCAGCCTAATAAATTTGACCGCTCAAAATTTCCCGAATTATCCTTTAAGGTGAATTTATTTTATTATATCGTAACTTGTCAAATTTCATGCATTTTTCTATTAGGTAATTAGTGTTTGAGATTAAATGACTGCAGACCATAAACGTAGTATCCTATATCTATGCAATATACTTCTACATACTACACATAAACGTACTATATTTATGCTGCAAACAGACTTATAGGCGGACATGGCGATACTACTCGTATAAGGGTTCCTTAAATTGTTGAGTGCGGAACCTTATAGAACAGATTTTCTATCTATTTTGGTCGACTAAAAAGTAAGTTTTGTTAATGTAAAATGTTAATGTAATTACATCCATAATAAAAGTATATTCACAGTTAGAACATCCTTTAGAGGTGTTCTTTATAACACCTGTATAATTACTGTAATTAAAAAACCGGCCAAGTGCGAGTCGGACTCGCGCATGAAGGGTTCCGTACCATTGACTAGGTAAAAAACAGTAGGTACATAAATACAACGTGTTCCTTTTGATAAGGTTATGTTCTATAGGTAAAAATAATATAAAACACTCTAGAACATGTTGTTCAAAAATCAATAGTTTCGAATATAACATCAATTTTAGTTAAATTTGTTAAAAAAATGTAGCAAAATCTTAGGTTTTTACCCTTTGGGTACGGAACCCTAAAAATGCCCAAACATTTAACATATTTATTTTAAAAGAACGGTTTGTAACATTTATTTCGAATTTCGAGCCACCGTGTCTCTGTGTATTCATAATAAAAGAAAGCCCAGAAATGCTATTAGGTACTACTAATTATTTAAGTATTTAAGAGTATTTAAATTACTCCAGATCAGAACTGAATTTATCAAAGGGTGCGACTAAAATTAGGGAATCGCCAGGTTCCGTTATAATTAGTAATTAGTAACAAGTATCAAGTAATAAATTCTGGTAAGAACCGAAAGCTTTGCTGGAAACATTATGAATGTATTAAACGGTAGCCTAATTATCAGTCGCTATTTATTTGAATACTAGCTATACTGTTCATCCGCGTAGGCTATTAGATACTTGGTATGTCTCGCGCTTATTTTTAGGGTTCCTTACCTCAAAAGGAAAAAACGGAACCCTTATAGGATCACTTTGGATTCCGTCCGTCTGTCTGTCTTTCAAGCCCGTTTTCTCAGGAACGCGTGGAGGTATCAAGCTGAAATTTATATCAAATACTCAAGTCTATTGTTTCTTTGGGTGTTTTCTATATATTATAAGTAAGTATTTACAAAAAAAAAAGTATATAAGTAAGTTTATCGGTTGTCTAGTACCCCATACGACAGGGTACTTAATAGTACCTTAATTTGGGACTAGATGGCTCAGTGTGGCCCAGTGAGGCATGTCTTAAATATTTATATTTATTTATTTATATTTATTCTTGGAGCTGTAAAAAAATCAAACTTCTAAGCCAACGCAATCAAAAGATACTACAGCCGTTTACGCCATAAATTTTCGACACTCGCAAGGTAATTAAAACCTCCAGGGTACTTCCCGTGTACTCAGAATCTTGAAATTTGGTACGAAGCAACGTCTCTAGCACAGATCAAGGAAAAATTTTGAAAACCGTTAACTTTTAGTTATATCATATTATTATAATAAAAATAATTTTAATAATTTTAAACTACCCCTTTCATCATGAACGCTTCAATCAAATCAAACTTTTACATACAGGTTTGTACGGAACCCTCGGTGTGCGAGTTCGACTAGCACTTGGTCGGTTTTTTTGGGTTAACAGACATCCATCCAAACTTTCGCATTTATAATACAAGCGTCTATAAAAACGGTAAAACTTTCACGTTTTTTTGTATGTTTCAAATTAAATAAATTATTTGTTTCTAAAGTGATTTTACAACGTGCTTTTTGAAACACCTGGAAAATTAAGCCCATGTTATTGGAACATTATATCAGTGCAGTATTATTTATATTTGAATTAAAAATATTTTTTAAATTTATTAAATTTTGATTTAAACTTTAAATTTTCTAACACGCTGTGACGCGCACAGACTTTTATTATTTTTCTGCGGCAGAGTCTTGGTTGAATGGACCTTACACAGCTACATCTGCGCACGTCACAGTGTGTTTCAAACTAAATAGCTTAACAAATATAATATATTTAAAAAAAAATGGGAAAAAACGCGCTAATCCCAGGAAGTACTGGTTCGAATTGAATTTTTTTTGTGTTGGATAGTCCATTATCGAGGAAGGCTTTAGGCTATATAACATCACGCTGCGACCAATAGGAGCGAAGCATCAGTGAAAAATGTTGCAAAAATAATCGCGATCATATTAACAGAAATTGACGCGGACGAAGTCGCGGGCAACAGCTAGTTGGATTATAAAGTCGAAGACACGATGAATAGATGCTCTGTGTGCTTTCAGCTCAGAATTGAAATAGTGTGAAATATAACTTAGGAAGACTTTACATGAACATCCATCGTTTCCGAGGTACTAATATATCAATGCTACTGAATAGAATATTGACGCGTGCCCTTCGATTTCACGCCTATATGAATTTCAATAGAATCGTGAATCACTACCGAGTGGAGTCCCAAAGAACTGATACAGTACTATACGGTCTGCAAGGAAAAGTGTTATAAATGTGTATGAAACATTTAAGCCCGCGAATGGTAATGGTATGAAACGAGACGAAAGTTGGTGGATGTCTAATTTATTACAACTAGCTGATGCCCGCGACTTCATACCCGTGGTATTATGATAATTTTTTAGCTATCCCACGGAAACTATATATATTTTCGAGATAAAAGATAGCCTATGTGCTATTTCAGCCTTTAATTTATCTCTGTGCCAAATTTCATCCTGATCCGTTCAGCTGTTCTGGCGTAATTGAGTAACAAACAGCCATAATATAGACATAAACATTTTGTAGTCTTAGTAAGATAATTAATAATTCCTAATTTCTATATCTATGTTATTATTAAAGCTATGTGAACTACGTGCCGTACTTCTTTAAGAAGTGTTCAAATTTTTTTCTGATTCTGAATATACAGACAACAGCACGTAAACACCTACCACAAAACGTCAAATTTTCTTAATTGATATTGATCACTACTCGTTGGATTTGGATCACTACGCGCGAACCACACTTTATACCGCACGTGCCGTGCGAAAATTGTGTCCAACAGTGGGATGCCAAGTAGCCTATTTTACTTCTAATACCTAAAAAAATATGTGTACAAAGTTTTATGATGATCCGTTGGGTAGTTTTCGTGTGAAAGCGTAATAAACAAACTTACATTTACATCTTTAATAATATTATAAAGCTAAAGAGTTTGTTTGTTTGTTTGTTTGTTTGAACGCGCTCATCTCCGGAAGTACTGGATCGAATTGAAAAAATATTTTTGTGTTGGATGTCCATTTGTCGAGGAAGGCTTGCTTCAAGCCAACATTACGCTGCGACCAATAGGAGCGAAGCCTCCGTGAAAAATGTTGGAAAAACGGGGAAAATTATTCATATTTAAAGGCGTTCTGTTCGTATTCCGTTGCGTGCGCTGCGTAAACGGTTCAAGTTACCCAATAAATATAAGAAATTGACACCGATGAAGTCGCGGGCAACAGCTAGTTTATAATATGAGCTACGAGCACTTGTTAATTGCCAGATAAATATGTTTTCATTTTTCTTTCTTCTTTCATCTCATCATTATTCGTCTTTATTCATGCCAGTCTATACATATTTTTGAGTAATTTTGATGATGTACGTGTGCCTGGGTGACTTAATCCATGAATGATGTTTAATACTTGTTTCCGGCATTTTTCAGGTAAATAAAGTCAGACATTTCCAGTCAAAATATCGTAGGACCATAGTCTTAATTCGATCCAGTTAACTTATTTTTACAAAGTGCAATGTAGCATTCTATTTCTTGTTTTATTTCCATATCGTAACGTTGCAGTTGTAATTTTGCTATCGCTTCAACTTCAAAATCTATAGGCGAAGGAAATCTGTCCTATCATGCGTGATTGATACTGTATCGGCACCAATATTGTCATGTCTGCGAACATGTTGAATATTAGTGCAAAATTGTGAAATCAGTTAAAAATCAGTTAAAATCAGTTTTATTTCTGCAAATAGGCCCCAGGAGGCGCTTTTACACGTCCCAATATTTAAACCTACCACTGCTTCGGGACAAGTCTGGGCTAGTGCCGAGAAGAAGCAGCGCAAGAAACTCGGTGTGAAATAAAATTAAACTGTTAACATATGATTTCTTCGCTAAGTTAACGATGTTGGTGGCACAAGATTAACTTTGTTTTATAATAAGTCTATTTATGTAATCTACTGTGTTTATTGTTTGTTAACCCCAATAAAATGAAAAAAAAAATTTAGTATTATATCTGTACCTATATTACTTAGCAGATTCGGTAAATTCTCTTCCCTCGGGTAATCTTCGAAAATGTCTCACTGCCATATCCATATAAGTGCCAATAATTATCTGTCGAATGTTGCGTATTTATTTTGTTCTGTTTTTATTTTTTTGCCGTCTAAAATGCTTTTTTATCCATTCTTATACTTTCAAGCTTCTTCCTCAATATTAAATCCGTAGATCACATATTTCGAGCACTGTGATTGGTCACTTCACGGTTCCTATAGCTTCGCTTACATGGAAACGCAGCCTTATAATTCTAAAAGTTGTTTATACCTTCCCTTGTTTTACTAGTGCGAGTTAAACGACACTTACTCAAACATGCCTCTCGTTAGTGACACAACATATTGAGGGAAAATACCAACATTGTTAGTGGATAAGGATATTCCAATAATTCCGTACCAACATGAAATACCAGGCAACTAACGATCTGATAGAAGAGTAAGAGATCTGGAAAATACGTAGAGTTTATCAAAACGCCGCTTAGATACTTGTATGTATATAGTGTCAACTCCGCGATCTTTAAAAAACTTTGCAGTATTTTTCGGTCGGTTTTAAAAATGGCTACCCATTTTCTATGCTACTCGTACAACCATGATGAGTTTCATTAATAAAATAAATTATACTGTTCATTTCTACAAACGAAGGGCTTTATTAAAAAAAAATTAAAACGTAAACTTTTGTGATATTCATGATAAAAATTTGGGTTTAAACAAAATTCTTAGGTTACCTTTTAAATAAACGCAGATAGATATCAAATAATTTTATTAAAAGAGCAATCTACATAGCATTTTGATTAGATTAATGGATTTGTGTGAGTTTAAATATGGACAAACAGTTTTAGACACATAAAAAAACTGTAGTACAGTGCCAGTAAATTTATAATATACATTTATGCATGCAACTGCAATTTCAAAATAAAGAATTAAAGACTTAATAGGTACTTACGTGACACAAGATAGTCAATGAAAGTGTAGTACCTACACGGACGTAGCTATAGCTTTGACAAGGGGGGGGTCCCCAAAGTAAAAAAACAGAGCTCTAACTCCAATTGAGTGTACCATTTACAAATAAAACAATGCCTGCGACTGTAACACACAAGTATAGTCGCGGGTAATCTATAATACTATATTATACCTTAGGTAGGTGCCATTAAATTAAAAGTTATATTATTATGATTACATAATAATATAACTTTTAATTTAAAAAATCATTTGTTATTTTATAATAAATACATTAGTATTTATCAAAAAATAACAAATGATTTTTTCTGTTGGACAAGTAAAATGGATATGAATGGAGGGGGTCCGGACCCCCAAAACCCCCCCCCTTGTATACGTCCGTGAGTACCTACATAGATAACTGGTATTTGTGCCTTATTTAATTACTACTAGCTGAATGCTGTGCTATTATTCTTTGTAAGGGACATCATTTTTTAAATATTTTTCTACAATATTTTGTTAATTTGAATAGGTAATTTGTTATGATAAACAAATTAAAATACTTTTGGTTCTATTTTATTATATTGTATGTACCTTTTATTTGTACTGCCACAAATAATATCTATATTGTATTTTACATTAGTAGCAGTATTAGTAATTAAGGCAGTACACATAGTAGGTTAAAAAAGGATAACAAAAAAATATCTTCTGCTTCGTCAAGGATCTAGGTTCCTGCTCTGAGCCCCAGGGTACATTATTAGACCGCGCTACTTTTGGAGGTCGGTATTCATTTAAGATTTACTCGTGTTCATTTTTAAGCCCTCTTTCAATGCTCTTTCATCGTGCAATCAGCGATTAGAGTATATTACTTACATACTTAATAACTTTTATCGTTTCAACAACTTTATGATGTGGTAAAAGTGTTAATGTTTGTCAAATATAAAATACATTTTTTGCAGATTACTATACAGTGTATTCAAAGTACCAGAAGTACCAGAAGTAGTATAAAAGTTTTAAGGATTTTCAAAGTACAGAATGTAAAAGAGTAACTTACCTTTCGGAGGGGCTGATAGCTAGATTAGGAGGCTCCCTGCTTGCTGGCCGGGAATCGTCTGGAGGGCCCGGTTCTCCCCCGCTGCTGCTCGTTTGCCTTGTCTAAGAAGAACAAAAATGATCAATCAACTGAATTCTCTTCTATAGGTAGGTTTGAAAGGTAGAAGTCAGCATTATGTTACAATGTAGATACTCTGTGGTCAGCACTATTGATCGGGCCTTTACAATGCACTTTTCAGGTGATTGAGCTCCCACTGAAAATGTGGGTGTTCCTTTACCTTAGGTGCATTATATATGTAAAGCATTACATTTATCTGTAAATCATGTACGTAAGTCTGAATTTACATTACAGTAGTATATATGTATAGTACGACAATTGACATTTGCTACTTTTATTTAACCAAATGTAGAAAACGTAAGTTAACGTATAAAACGTAGTGTCTACTTGTTCAGTTATTTAACCCCTTGTGTGTCGGTAAAGCCAGACACAATAGAAATCAATTGTCATATAGCTCGGATCCGTGACTAAGCAGCTGACCGCTTAAACTTGGGCAGTTGCAAGTGACATTTGTATATGCCGCTATGTCATCATCATCGTCACCGGCCTATGTCAGTCCACAGCTGGACACCGGCCTCTCCAAATGGAGGATATGCTGTAATCGCCACATTTGGCAGTCGGGTTGGCGATCGCCGTTTGGCCAAAATGAAGAGAAGACGCTGCTGCCCGTCTTCTGGCAGTACTCCTTTAGACGCCTTTTTAAGACACCCGTATAAAGAAAAGGGATGGCACTATTCTTTCAATTCAAGAAGCGCTCATAGCCCAATGCTTCTTAGTGATCAGTCTTTGTCACTTATGTTAAGCAACGCTGGAAACGGTCAGTAGTTGGATGGGTGACCGTTTGTGGCATCATACCATGAGCGCTTCCGTGCTTCGGAGGGCACGTTAAGCCGTCAGTCCCGGCTGTTGTCACGAGATAACAGACGTTAAGCCCTGTTGGAGGCCTTCGGGCGGCTTGAGAAACATCCAACGGCAGGGTGTTGTTGCCACAGTGTCGCCTTGCCGTCCACTAACCCGCACTAGGTCAGCGTTGTGAAACTAAGGCCCTTAACCCCTCTCCATAAAAAGGAGAGAGACCCAGGCTAAACAGTGAGCGAAATGGGTTGTTACTTTACTTTTTTAAACGATATCTAGTTCTTACATTTTATCAGTGTTTGAAATACAAGCTTATTGCAAAATCATTATCAACTTACCATGATGCCTTTGAGCTGATTCACCAGCGGCGAATCAGCGAAGAAGTTGTTCACCGCGGAGAATATGTTGGCGCGCTTGCTCGTCTCGTCTGCGCGGGCGCTCCCACGCCCGCAGCTGCTCTGGCAAACACACAGTGAGTGAGTCAATCGTGCCTTTCTTTAGAACAGCGTTTCTTAACCTTTTACAGACCGCGGACCCTAAATTAAACACAATTTTAAGGAACCTATTCAACCAATATATAATAAGAACCAATTTCAACAAAATTAGTAATATTTGAATTCATTAATTTACTTTTTTGTAGTCTTAGTCGAACCCCGCTTGCTTTATTTTGCGTTCCAGCCTAAAAACTTTATAGGTAACACAGTCTAGCTGTAACCTGTTTTGTACATTAACGAATTTAAAAATATAATAAAATTGGAGAGATGTCTGGGAATTAAGAAGGCGACTCCAGAGTAATCCAGAGTAAGGAGCTTAGCTTAAGCTCTTCGGGCGAACTGCCACACAATAATAGCTGACCAAAAAACCACACAATAATAGCTGACAAAAAATTGTGTTATAGATAGATAGATACTCTTTATTGTATCGTGCAAAATAAAAGTAACATAAGCTATGCTTGGAACTGCAAAATTTAGGCGGTCTTACTTATCGCCAGAAGAAATTTGTTCCAGTCAATAAGGGGAAGGCAAAGAAGAGTTCCAAAATGTTGATACCGTTAAATGCTATTGAATAAAACAAACAATAAATTAATTCATGATAAATACATTTATGATTTTATATAACATTATTAATATTTATCAAAAAAGTAACACAACTTTTGTTTCTTTGTGGTCAGTCAACCCTATTTAGTAAAATTGGAAAGGGTAGTTTCTATTTCCTTATAAACTGGAACAAAATGAACTGTCGGAATTAGGAAAAAAAACCATAACAAGATAGGCAATCGTTATACATAAACATGCATTGAAAATCTCCTTTTATTGTTCGAATTGAAAGGGAAGAATATAATATCTTCACTATGGGAATATACCTATGTATTTGTACTCATACGAGAAAATATTTTGTGGACTATCCCGACACTAACAATTAAAAACCGAAAAACGAATTTACAAAAATTTCAACTTTAAATTAAAAAAAAATTATACTGTTTTTTTCCACGAACCTAAGCCTGTGAAATAGGATTTCAAGGACTTATAATACCTAATACTGATAAAATTCACTCACATAATGAACCTCTTCATCACTTTGTCGCAAAAATCTCGCACTCCACTTAATCGGGTGAAATCCAAAGGAAAACTCAAGAAACTGAACTGAGATCAAAGTAACTCAATAACTACTCCTATAATAACATTCAGTAACACAAGTAAACATTAGCAAAGGTATCTATTTTTAATTTCTGACTGATCGGTTAATTTCACGAGTGTTCTCGGAAGAATTTATTGAGATAAAATAAGATAATTGCGGATCACTGCGGTGCGTAGGTACAGCCACTGACGGAAGTGTCTACACAATATTTTTCTTAAATCATTAGCAATAAGAATGAATCGTGTTGAATTTAACAAAATATAAAATCGTCTAGATGCAATTCATAACATCTTACAAATTATCATAATGAACGGCGACGCCCACTGCTGGACATAGGCCTCTCCTAAGGACCTCCACAACGATCGGTTCCAAGCCACCCACATCCACCTTAACCAGATTGTCGGTGCGCCTGGTAGGTAACTTACCCACTGATCATCGTCCACTGCATGGTTGTCATTTTAGAACCTTTCCGCCACAGCGGTCATCGGTTCTTCTTACTGTGTGATCCGCGCGATACCACTTTAACCCCGCAACACTTCGAGCGTTATTGATTATCTTAGTGGTCCTATTTTCCTCATTTCTGATTCTATCACGTAGAGATACCAAGCACTGCTCTCTCCATTGCCGGCTGTGCGACTTTGAGCCTTCTATGAGAACCATATTAAGCGACTGCGATCCAGTTTTAGAAGTTATCATTGTTATTATCACGCACGGCTCAATACCTACTGATGACTCTCAAATCCTTACTACGAGTAATAACCTCCCTGACTAAACAGTTTTCACGGTGACGCCTGCACTGCGGCCCGATAGAGGGTACGATTCAATTCCCTGGACAATTAAAAATAATATTGAGTCTTATTCTGTAGGCTCTTAGTAAAGATTCCTAGAGAATAGGTGTTTTTTGATGCCATTTAAACATCAGCTGATCTAAAGTCATGAGAGAAAGAGAGAGACATTAGTGCAACTTAAGCGTATGACATGAGCGATTGGAGAAACATGGCTTACTTCAGGTCCGTTAACTTAATCACATACAGAAAAATGTCCTCGAAAAATCCGTATATAAATTTTGTCATTGACTGTACAAACTCTGTCTTCGTAAAAAGTACCTCCGCAAATTAAGCCTTAGGGCCGTGTTAATAAAGTTCTCGACGTTTGGGATAGACTGCTCTCCCGTGGGAACAATAACAAACAAACGCGATACGAACATACGTGTTCCATTATACCTTTATTTATCACTATAGCATGTTTGTGTACAGACGACAGCACCTTAACACTCTGGCATCTTACGCTGTTGGAATAGGGGCTATTTTGCCACAAAATGTGTAGTCTGATGTGCAGGCCGTACATTGGATTTATTAAATGCTTTTTTATGCCCGGAATAGGTCAAGTTTGGTCATAATATAATAACCAAATCATTTTTTCATAATAATTTTAAAGTTCAATTCATAAAAAGTTACTATTAATTGCTATTGCTACTCGTATTTTGATTTTTTTGCCACAAAAATAAATTAAAATCTAATCTCTTTATAATGTTTTTTGTCATTATCATTTGTATAATTCAGTTAACTATATTGTTTGTTTTTTTTTATAAAATGTTCTTTTGCTTTTTTATATTTTAACTAGCTGTTGCCCGCGACTGCGTCCGCGTCAATTTATGTTATTATGATCGCGATTGTTTTCTTCGCTTCGCTCCTATTTGTCGCAGCGTGATGTTATACACCGTGAAATTTTAGTGGTTGTTTTCCCGCAGTAAAATGATTCTATCTTAATAGTATAATAGATTTGTGCAGTTTTTTTAATTCAAATAAAAAAATAGCAGTTTCACGATTGTGATAAACGAAACTCGAAAGCAACCTCGAACCAATGGTACCAGCCGCACCGCAGCCGGTCACCGGCCGGGGTCATTGCCCCTCGCGCGGTGCAGTTTATGATGTATTACTTAGTGCGTAGAGCTTCTTTTGCTTTGAACATTGATTTCGTGCGGCAAGCAGTACCCAAACTCGTCACATTTTGTAAAGATACTATCGTATCTCACGCTTTTGAGTTGATGATTATTATTTTTTGATTAGTTAAGAACAACGATATCTTTATTTTCAAAAAATAACTCTCACGATTCGATGGTGCTACTAAAGGTAAATCGTTCTGATGCGGGAAAACAACCACTAAAATTTCACGGTGTATAGCTTAAATCCTTCCTCGATAAATGGACTTCCAACACAAAAATATTTTTTCAATTTGAACCAGTACTTCCTGAGATTACCGTGGTTAAACAAACAAACAAACTCTTCAGCTTTATAATATTAGAATAGATTTGATCCAATAATCTCAAATTGTCCTAATAATTAGGGTATTGGTATTTTTTTTATATTTTGTCAATTTTATCATAACGTTTATACAAAACGCTACGAATTCGACAACAGTTTATATTAGGTCTTTAACTATGAAATTGCTGTTATGTATGAAAAAATTTAAAGGATTTTTTTTCATGTATTTTTATTTGTAGTATACGAAGTAATCACCCATGCAATCAATGCATCTTTGCCAACGCAGTGACAGTTTATTGTTGCACTTCTTAAAGAAATCAGCTGGACGGGAAGCAACAAATTCTTCAAAGGCATTTTGTACTGAATTTTTTTCTTGCCAAAAAGTTATCCAAATTCTGGAAAAAGTAGTAGTCTGTAGGCGCAAGGTCTGGTGAGTAGGGCGGATGACGGAGAGCTTCCAACCCCAGTTCTTGCAACTTGGAGACCGTCTGCTGTGCAGTATGAGGTCGCGCGTTGTCGTGCAGGAGCAGCGGAGACGAGCGATTGACCAATGCTGGTTGGAGATGTGCCAGCTTCTCCATCATTGTGTTCAGTTCTTTACAGTACACATCTGCAGTAATGCTCACCCTGTTTGGAAAGAAGCTGTGATGAATCACACCGGCGCTAGACCACCAAACAGTGACCATCAATTTTCTAGGGGTAAGTTTTCGTTTAGGGCATTGTTTAGGTGCTGAACCAAGATCCAACCAACTTGCTGAGCGCTTGCGGTTATGAAACATAATCGGTTCAAAATTCCTTCATTTGTGTGTCTGTTGAGCAGTGCAAGGTACGTCTCGACGCGTACTTCGCGCTGACGATCGTTGAGTTCGTGGAGCATTTGTCAAGCTTTTTTACCTTGCCAATTTGACGCAAAATGGACCAATATTGTTTTGACGCTAACGTCGAAAGCTGCTGCTAATGCAGCCGTAGATTGTGTATCGTCAGCTTTCACAATCGCCTTTGATTCGTCATTGTCGACCAAAGTCTTCGGATGACCGCGAGGTTCATTTTTCAGGTCGAAATTTCCAGAATGGAAGCGAGCAAACCAATAACAGTGCGTTGGTTTGTAGTGTTGGCTCGGTAATCGTTGTTGTTGTTGCGTGCCGCTTGTGCCGCGTTGCTGCCACGACGGTACTCATATGCCATAATTACTCGAATTTTTGACGTATCCATGATGAAGAAAAAGATTGAAATGCGATGAAAATGTAACACTAATCAATTAACAAATGACTACTTTTGAAAAAAAAAACATGTTTTTAAAATAAAATTAATTTGAAATTAGAATTCTTAGCCAAGAAAAAATAATTTTAATTTGAAATGGCCAGTACTGCAGAGTCTGCAGGCAGAACGGCAATTTCATAGGTAAAGACCTATTATTCAGTTCGTAGCTATCTACGAAAATGGAAAACGTGAATCTACGGCGAGGCGCATACGTGCCGTAGCTGCTACGAGCCGTCCCAGCAGTTTTATGAACTTAGCTGTGACAGTTGCCGGAGTGAAGGGTAAAGTTTTATTCAGTAACCTTTATTTCAAAGGTCATAAGATTTACATGGTCTATTGTTTCATGATAGTACATAGACTCGTCCAATGAACAAATCTGTAACTTGAACCTAGCAATGACACCACGGCCACATTTATTCATGTGCCACTGTGCGGTCGTCGTCGATATGATTAACTCCTACAGGATCATAAGACCGCCGGCGGTCGCGATAACAATTGATTTTAATTGTGTCTGGAATAACATACAATCGAGGGAAAAACATTATTATTTATTAAACAAAAAACAATTGAAGATTTAAAATAGAAGAGGTTCTTAACATCCTATCGATGATCGCGATGAGCTTATTAAAAAAAAAGGCAAATATTATTTTTATTTAATATTTTTTTTCGTTGTGATGTTACCTGCATTTCATTTTGCAAACCAAACCCTCAATTCACCAGTTGGTAAACTATAAAATTGCAATTTTTGTTTTTGTACCGCATCAAAAATGAGTCTGTGTTACCTCTTTTAATGCCTTTTTATTGCTAATCTAGAGGTCACTGCATTAATACGAACAACGATCAAGATACACAGCATAAGCAATTATTTGATATGATAGTATTTACGTTATAATAACTTAATAAATCAATTTAGATAACGTTCAAACGTGTTATAAATCCGTAAGACTACTGGAACCATAAAGTATATTACTTATTGAAAATACGTTACAATTCTTGTAATAAATTGAAAGAAAACCAATATTATGATCTCCTAAATGAATTAACAAAAAACGGTTATAAAGTTTGTCTATATGCTGTAGAAGTAGGTGCGAGAGGTATGCCAGCAAAATCTCTCTATATCTATAACCTTAGCTTGGCCAGAACTGCAGTAAGTTCTATACTAGAGCGAGAGTCTAAAGCTGCATTAGCAGGTTCGTACCAGATTTGGCTGGGCAGGGAGAGAAACATGAGTAGTGAAGGTGAGTGTTGATCTACGTCGAAAAGGGGCCCCTTAAACCTACACCCGTGTCACAAGTCCCGGGAGCTACCCGGAGTTTCTGTTTCTGCCGCACGATGGACCCGGTGCCCGCACGGTGAATCCATGGAACGCTAAGAAGTTTGTCTCCCTTCGATTGCATTATTAGGTGACACTTGATCCTTAAGGTTACCGTGCGACTGATCTAACCAATTCAGCTACAGAAAAATGATAATAGCAATTTTAATTACTCAAAAATGGGCTTTTAAAATATTACTTATAGTTACTTATTTTTATCTGTCAGCCTGCGGTTAATTTCAGAGATTGTTAGTACTAGCAAGTTGTAATTAGGCATGGATACATTGTAACTACCTTTAAGTCCGTGGCTCTGCCCGCGCGAACTACACTTTATATACCGCGGGAGGATATACAAATTAGCCTTTATACTTTCTAATCTCTATTATTATTCAGTTTTAAAGAGATATTTTTGATGTGAAACATCTATAGGCGCACGTGAGACCGATTTCTGGCGTGGCGACGCGTCGCCACGCGCAATCGACTGTGCGTTTCTCTCTCACTCGATCCGGCGTTAAGCCATCTCTTTCGCTCCACTGAGCTCGCAACTTAACCAACTTAACCAACTTAACCAACTTAACCAACTTAACCAATTTAACCAATTTAACCAATTTAACCAATTTAACCAATTTAACCAACTTAACCAACTTAACCAACTTAACCAACTTAACCAACTTAACCAACTTAACCAATTTAACCAATTTAACCAACTTAACCAATTTAACCAATTTAACCAACTTAACCAACTTAACCAACTTAACCAACTTAACCAACTTAACCAATTGAACCAATTTAACCAATTTAACCAATTTAACCAATTTAACCAATTTAACCAATTTAACCAATTTAACCAACTTAACCAATTTAACCAATTTAACCAATTTAACCAACTTAACCAACGTAACCAACTTAACCAATTTAACCAACTTAACCAACTTAACCAACTTAACCAATTTAACCAATTTAACCAATTTAACCAACTTAACCAACTTAACCAACTTAACCAACTTAACCAACTTAACCAATTTAACCAATTTAACCAATTTAACCAATTTAACCAACTTAACCAACTTAACCAACTTAACCAACTTAACCAACTTAACCAATTGAACCAATTTAACCAATTTAACCAATTTAACCAATTTAACCAATTTAACCAATTTAACCAATTTAACCAACTTAACCAACTTAACCAACTTAACCAACTTAACCAACTTAACCAACGTAACCAATTTAACCAATTTAACCAACTTAACCAACTTAACCAACTTAACCAACTTAACCAATTTAACCAATTTAACCAATTTAACTAATTTAACCAATTTTACCAATTTAACCAATTTAACTAATTTAACCAATTTCTGGAAAGTTGCATGTAGATCATATTTCGAAAAATAAGGCCATAAAGAAGTTTCACTTCTTACGTGTGTACACTAGTACACGCACAACTTTTTTATTTTATTTTATTGACATTTTTAGTTCCTACCACAATCTGTTCTTTTCTGCATACTACTTTTATTTACTGGAGTCAAGTGTCTCCACTTTTTCAGCTTAAGGCCCAGTAGTTCCTGATTTATGGATCGATATCCATCAATCGCCTATTACTGAGCGCCTATGCGCACCGTTAGTGCCAGCACGCGACAGTACAGAAACATTTTAAGGAGTTACTAGTGTTATTACATTGTCAGTGTCAGTATCACATTTTTTAATCAATTTATTTGATAGGGACATCCTTCAAGAGATTCTAAAATACCCTAAGTCGAGTTGGAATAACTGTACCTACCATTTTTCTTTTCCTATTCTTTCAATGATAATCTGGTGTCAAACGTCACCAAATCGCATTCTACAGGGCGCTAACGTTTGTTTTTTTTTTCGACTTCCACCTAGCGACATGAGCCAAGTCAGGGGCTCTACGTGCCTTCCGAAGCTACCCTCTATCACCCCTGGCCCCACTGCTTCCAGACCTGAGCCTATTAAGAAAACATGGCTTCCTATAACTGACCGGGATCCGGTCCCCTTGCGTAGATGGTGGACCACCACACCACTACAGCGACTAGGTCGTCGAGTTACACAGAATTTTACCAAATTAATATTATTATTTTTTATTTATTTGCATACAAACTAAATATTATACTGATTTAAACTTTCATGGTCACTATCACTAGAGTTCCGTTTCAGTTCTCCCGTGATTATGGCCATAATAAATAAGTTACATGGTATAAACCCCGTATCAAATAACTCTAGAAACTTAATGTTTTTAATTCCAAATGTTTTTTTTTTGCAAATATGATGATTATAATTTTTTTACTTCACCATAGTATTTATATGCATATGATAATAGGCTGGTTTCGGCTTTATATACCATTTACCTAACACGCTGCGTATGTATATGATGATGACGGTGGGAGTTACAGAAGTCTGGTGGTGATCGCTTCCATGTATAATCAAGTGTAGGTGGGTACCTAGCTAAGGTTAGCAAGGAACGGGAGAGAACACATACAGATATGGTAACAAAATAAATTGACTTTGTTCCATACAATCATGAGTTTTCAACTTAGCATGTTTGTTCTTTTAGTTATTGTAATGAAATAAATAAATCATTTATATTCATAGCAAAAAAATGCTTTACAGTTTTACTGTTTATACAAAAATCTACTTATGGATAAGCATAATACCTATGTGCCTATATCATATTTATGTCAAAGTTGATTATAATTAGGTAGGTATATTTCAAGCAATCTCAACTCACTAAATTAGTAGAATTGTGACACCAGATATGAATTTAATGAAAGTCATAATTAAATTTGAATTGCAAATCTCATGAATTCCGTCACTTGGCCAGAAAAACGTACACTACGTTTCGTCCTAGTTCTGATGTATTTGCCCTTCCATTTATAAAAGTAGGTTTAAAAATGTACGTTGGAATAATTGATCTAATCTTACCTGTACTTGAAAATAGTTGCACGGTTTTTTTTTGTTGGTAAACTGCACTGGTTTGCGATTTGGCGCGAACAAATTGTAAGGAGGTTGGGTCGGAACTGACGAAAGGATGCTTTCAAGGCGTTCGCGCATGCGTACTCCCGACTACGAGTTAAGGTGGATTGCCATTGCCACGATTTTTCAGCAGAAAAGGAATATGTCTTGACAAATATATGACCCTCAGAAGGCGGGAATGGTCATTTTTCATGGACTTAAGCAAAATTAAGGCTGTTTATCTCTAATTTCCACATGAGATGGCCAATTTGTTTTTCGGAACTAACGTGTCACAATGTACCTTTGACGAGAGACTTTTTAAATTAGTCAATGCTGTTAACAGAAGACAGCTTCACCGGGCTGATTAGCGAATACGGAAGACGAACAGCTTAAAGTGAGCTGCTAGCGGGTAGTTTATGTAGCTCAGCTCCCTTTACCTACTAGCTATCCATTACTGTTAAAGCACCGGGTGCTGCATTATAGACTCGTTCGAAATGCAGACCGGTTAAACCTCAGCTTGGGCTTTCCCATCTGCAGGATAGCCAGCCCAAAAAATGTCTGTGCGTGCCGGAATGGGCCAGCACTCTTCACACCTACCAGTAAGTGCGCTGCTTCAAACAGATACTGGACTTGTGTAATACTGTTATACTGCGCCAATATTGTTGTCGGAATAATCGAAAAAGTTAGGTGGAGCAAAAGTCATCTACGACCGTGTGAGTATTGGCGAACGCCAAAGGCGCTTAGCCTATAATTGCTCCACTAGCAATTTCCCGACGCGGTCGAGTGTCTGAGTTAATATCTACAGGTCTTTTCTCCCATGTTCAACACAGCATCTTAACTCATTCCCGGACACAATGCTAGACACTATAGAAGTTTAATTGTTATCACGTCGACAGGCGGTTGGTTTCGGGGATAATGTTAATATGTCATTTTGTTTAAAATTACAAATTTGAAAATAAATATAGATTGGATAATATGATATACATATAGTTGTAATTCTGCTTCTGATCTGATTTTTATTAAGTGCCATTTAATTTTTTACGCCCCGTTGGTTTAGTGGTTTAAATACCGGGCCAAGATCTCGGGGTCCCAGCTGGTCCCAGGTTCGATTCCTGCGTCGGGCAACAAAAAGTTTCTAATTTCCGAACGTTGCTCGGGTTTGTGATCACCGACCCACATTTGGCAAGCGTGGTGATTATGCTAGTACCCATCATTGCTGTGGTAACTTAAAATCAATGATGGAGGCCTTTTCCCTGCAGTGGGATGATTATAGGCTGTTACTTAAAATTTTTAGAAAAATAAAAAATTCGTGCTAACAATAATCAAGCTTAACCAGAGCTCAAATATAATGTGTAAGCAAAATATACATCGTGTAGATACAGAAACAGTGTAAAAAGGATTCAGCGGGACCATTCGCTCGCGTGACCATTCAGCCCATTACAATTAGGATAATCTATGTTTTGATCAACAGCCCATATTTAGGTAATTTTAGGACATTGTACGAGTATTCCGTATGAACTTTCAAACATTTTTAAAAGTAGGTATCATTTATTCCCGATTATTTATATTGTTCAAGTTAAAAGCATCACGCTTTTTCATCATTAATATCTGCTATAATCTGGATTCACTCCACTGCTGAACCAGAGGCCTACGGTCGGGCGGTGCACGGGCCCCGAGCCTTACAGTTATAATTAATTTGCAAAAGTATGGACAGCCCATAAAAGTACATAATACATTATAATTAACTATCAACTTAAAGATATTTCACTCTTTGGCATAAATGTGTATGAAATACTAAATATTTCTGAGAAACTATGTCATAAAATGAATTATACCATCAGAAGGCCTCGCAAAGTGCTTCGCCCACATTAAGTTTAGGCCTTGCGCCGCTACTGCTGATCAAGTGCCTCTTCAAAAGGAATAATTTTTGAAATGTTCATTATGTTCAATCAATAGTAAAGAGAAAACTATTAGAATACGGGCGTAACCTTCTGTCAGTACTTATTTATTCGCTTCCAACGACACACATAGGAAGAAAGGGATGGTGCGATTCATCGCGAATCTCAAATAAGCAGGCAGGTTGCCGTTTACAGTTGAGCCAATGATGGAGGGTAGTCGTTGCTGCTTCCTTTTTTCGAACAGCACCAGCTTAGGCCCTTCTTGCGACAGCTATATGACGAGAAGGTTGAACATATGACACAAAAGAGTTATCAACTGTTGTAAAGTCTTCAGTTTGAAGAGGCCCTTACCTGGAGCGGTCTCATCCTAATCCAGGTTTTAAAAAAAACTCCAAAGGATGAGATCCATACCTTACTCTGTAAATAAGACTTATGTTATGAATAAATATATTTTTTTACATACATACATATTATCACGCCTCCTTCCCAACGGGGTAGGCAGAGACCAAGGCCTTCCACTTACTACGATCCTGGCATACATCTTTCGCTTATTCCACATTCATCAATCTTTTCATGCATGCTCGTCGGTTTAGAGTACTCTTGACCTGACCTGATTATACCGTATATTTTTTACCACGAGTATTGTGTGTGTGGTGTCAGCACTTAAAAATAATACCACCATGCACCTCATCCAATCCAATAGTTGTCGTAAAAAGCTATTGTAAGAGTACTGCCAGAATAATAAATGCAACACCGTCTTCTCTTCACCATTGACTAAATTATGATCGCCAATTGCCAGGCGTGGCGATTAATGCAAAATTATCCTTTTAGTAAAGTCTATGGCCAGCCGCAGACTGATGTAAGATGACAATGAATATGATGATTGCAAGGGAGTCCTCTCTAAACTTCTTGCTATGGTCACCCCACTCGGGAGTGGGTAGAATGTTCGGTAATAAAGTGCAATGGTTTTTGTGTGTGCGCGTTTGATCACCGACAAAAGGTTACAATGTCTCTGCGCAAAACAATGTATTTAATTCCGCTTGGAGATTTTTCCACCAGCGCGATATAACGTTTTTTTCAAGCAGGCGGAGCCGCGGGCAAAAATCTACTACACTAATATTATAAGGAGGAAAGATTTGATTGTTATTTATTAAATAAGCTCTGAAACTGTAGGCTCATTTTAAAAATCTTTTAAATCCGACATTATCCCTGATGAACATAGGTTATATAGGATTTTAAACTGTTTTGTTGCATTTCAACACTTCACACCTAACACTACACGGGGTTTACTGCAACCGAATGAATTATTTTAAGGTAAAATATAATAATATACCTTCCCGACGTTCCGATTAGATTGCACGAATCATGGACGCGGGTACAAATTATTATAATACTTAATTCATTCGCTTGCAGTAAACCTCGTGTAACAAGTAGTGTTATGTGCTACTTTTTACCGCGGGACCTGGTAGGTGGCGCTACTGTCAGTATGTCAAACGTCAACTACTAAACGGCTTGACCGATTGAGTTGAAATGTTGTATGTGTATTTCCATGGTTTCACTGTCACAAAATTAAGCCTACCGAATCTAACATTATATACCTATGCCACCGCTAGGCACATGTTTCCGACCGCGCGATATGACGTGGAGTTCACGCGGGCAGAGCCGCGGGCGAAGTGCTAGTTAATTATAAATGTGTTTAACTGTTGTGATATTGAATGATAGTTCAGGCCTCATACAATAACGACACTTCAAAATGACTGCGATTTAATATCTGTAGCTAAAGTCCTGTTTCATACTTGCTTTAACGGAAATTCCGTCTTACGTACCTGACTTAAAGTTAAATGATATTAATCTGAAAAAACACCAAAATTTTCTAGTGGCCTCTCATTTGGTATTGACATTTTTTTGTCACCGATTGGATCTAGTTTTTTGTAATATTTTGCAAGACAAGGCTATGAAGCTCGCTTTTACTACTGGAAAAAAAATCTTTTGAATTCATGGTATAGATGTTAAAGTTCATACGTTAGGCTCGACACAATACAATTGTTGGCCCTACAATTTTCAAAGATGACAGTAGGAAAATGAAAATCGGACCTCAGATTTGATATATCTACGGACTATTTTTAGCTCGGTAAAACTGTTTGTTCGACTAGATTCGGCGTTCTTTGACCGCCGGTCTGAAAGGGATAATGAGTCCAATTTTAATTTTTTCATGAGCCCGTTTTAATTTCATAAATTGTTTTAGTAAAGTAGGTAAGAAGAATTCATAGGTATTTTGTAGGTATACATCGGATTGCTGAATTGTTTGTACTCCTAATTATCTTTGGCATCCAAACTAGTAGCCCTAACTGTTTTCGCACATTTTTATCTTTCCTAAACGTGTTTAGCCTATTCTTACTACGCCTTACTGTGTATCGCCGTATAATAATTTCCCAAATGCGAGATTTAGCTGAATATGTCTTAATGCCTACCATTTACAGTTCCAAATTTTTATTCCCAGAAAGTTAAAAAGTTTATCAATATTTGCAATAGCCATTCTTGATTGTGAACGATTCGGTTCTTAAACTTATTCGGTTTAAAATAATAAGAGCTTTCAATACTTATCGTAATGCCAAAGAAAAAGATGGGAAAACACTTTATTGCATTCGATATTAGACATACTGAAATTAGGGTTTTCAATTTTTAGACCAAACTATAATAGTGCGAAAACAACCGTTAGACTAGACAATAATTATACGTTATAAGTTTAGTTAGGCCAATACGGTTCGGCCAAATGAAATTATAACTTTAAATTTTAGGCAAACCGAAGGGCACCCGTATTTTGTTTTAGTTTACTCAACTAAAACTGTAATTAGACAATCGTCATATTCCTGCACAGCGACTTTTTTTGGGGCCCAATTCACTATGCATTAATTGCGTTGTCCTTTCTGACTTCACTGTACTATTTATATGCTATTGTAACACAGGCTGGTTTCGGCTTGATAAACCATTTACTTAACACCCTGAATATCGAGCGTGCATTAAGGCGGCGTAGTTCTAAGAGACAACGTTTTTTAAGTTTTTAAAACCCATCTGAGAACTAGAAAACAGCGTTTTAAAGTCTGAAAAAATATATGTATTATTAAAAATCTAGTCTAGTCATAGTCGCTATAGGTTACACGATTTGATTAACTTGTCTCGATAGAAAAAAAACACAAACAGTATCATTATATTAGCAAATTATTTAAGTACCTCTAGTACCTATTTATTGAAACACTATTAACTGGTTTTCATTCTGGCATTATTTCGTATTGTAATTATTGCTATAAGCGGCTGATTTTGGCGTTAGCAACAAATTCGACTATAAACATCTAAATTAAAAGTTCACTGTGATTCAATAAATAGGTACTAGAGGTAATTTTCTAAAATGATACTATTCTAGTTTTTTGAGAATTGATTTTGTTTAAAAGTAATAAAATTTAATCAATTGGGGGCAGCACTTAGCTCTAGTATTAATCTTGTTTATTACCGGCGTCTCCCGCGTGAACTACACGTTATTATAGTGCGGGAGGAAACCTATGCCCAGCCATAGGATACAACAATTGACTATGTGTATTTTTTGTTGATTAATGCATCTTGGTACTAGATTTCATCAAAATTTGTTTAGTAGTTAGTAGCGTAAAAGCGTTACAGACGTCCGGAAAGAGTTGCTTTCACATTTATTATATTAATAAGGATATAAGATGGAATCTAGTATGGACTGGAGTTTTTACGCATAATTAATTCACGCCTCATTTCACGAGGACTTTCTCTTTCATTTTACCTACATAAATAGGGAGATAAATAAGTAATTCATCATAAAATACATTCTAACGCGTGTTTGTTTAATCAACTAGGGCGGGACAATATGCCCCGATTCCCTATTATTTGTTCCATTCACTTCACGTTCAATGTGACCCAGTATTATTCCAGGATTTCTAAGGGGTCACCATATTGAATGGTGAAAGAGATCGCGAGATAAGTTTGTCCTAAGAAAGAACAGGACAGATGCGCTATAGTGATGTATTGAACACGATGCCCGTTGTGTCTCTTGTGTAAATACTTGTTGCAGCTTATAATTTGCGCAAAAAACAGACCGTATTAAAATTTATTTAATTTTTTAGTAACATTATAAACAACTAGCTGATGCCCGCGGCTTCGCACGCGTGGGTTTTGATCTGTTACAAAGTTTTCGTCACGACTCTCTCCTCCACTCTTTTCCTCAACTTCCTTTGCCTACGGTGCCGAGGGTGCCCATCTCGGTCGAGGTGGTGGTGGGCACTTAGTGGGAGCCGATACGTCGTTGCCGACTTACCGGGGCCCGTTGATACAATAGTTGGATGAAAGGGGCCGATTTAAACTATTTAGGGATCCGGTGTTAGTTCTCCTAGCGAACCGTGGTCTAAGCGAGCTCGCACCACATCTGTTTGCATTTACATGAAATCTGAAGTACAATATCATTTGAAACTTTCAAAACTGTCAACGCTGTAGTACAAAAAACCATTCAAAGCAGCTTGCAAACTGTTTTCGAATATGATCAACACTGGCGTAGAGCCCTGAAAGAAGTGGCCCTGTGTAAAAAAACCACATTCTTAATTTCCAACCAAGTAGGTTACCATTTTTCTCGATCCATAAGCGTTAAAAAGGCGATTTCACAAAGACAATTTGCTTGCATACTACGTTTGGATAGAAGACCGGTGTAGTACCAGCATCGGTATAGAGCTCTGAAAAAGCCAGTCCTATGTCATTCTCCCTTCATGATCGATAAACGAAGTTTCAAGTACCTCAATATGATGTTAAACACAAATAATTAACCAAAAAATTTTCAACCGTTTTTCACCACCTCAAATATTTAATTATAAAAAAATCCTTATAAACAACATAACAAAATTTATACCAAAAAGCTGACGTAGTTTCACAAAACTTTCATGTGGGATGTTGGTTCGAGGCATGAATGGTAGAGGATGATCAGTAGGATAAAAAGTGTTCAGAAACTTGACAGGATAGAGAACTGATTCGACTGTACTGACCACTGTGTCTATATATTTTTTTATTCCTTCATCTTTAAATGGTGTCAGCAAAACATAATTAATTACTGCTGCTTGGTCATTAGTGAGTGCGTGGTGGTAGCTATTCCTAAGTTAAACAACACGGAATTATGAAGTGAGGTGATTTTTTTTTCAACGTTTTATTTTCATGTTTTAAAAGTGTATTCTTTTAAATATGGAGGATATTAAATAAAAAGATAATTTGGATTCGTAGAGAGGCAGTTGCCAGGCCTTCAAAAGCGGTGCGTCCTAGAAAAAATAAATCGTTACTAAATGGAAGTTTATCAAATTATCGTCTAAATGGAAGCTTGTCAAATGGTCTACCAGTCTATATTGATTTAATCCACCAGTCAGCTGCTTAGTGTTGTTGCAACACACCTGTTACCTTTTCCTGCCTGAGATACGGGTCTATGCCCAGTTTTGGAATTATTTTTGTACTGCTTAATATAGTTGAGAATGTCATAAGGTACAACAGTGTAATTCTATACACTTTTTTCGATTTCCCAACATTTGTCTCTACCGTATAAACAAAATCGGCCAAGTGCAAGTCGGACTTGCGCACGAAGGGTTCTGTACCATTGACTACGAAAACAACAGTAGGTACCTACATTAATTTAGTTAATGTAGTGCCTACCTGTTACCATTTATTGATATCAAGCAAAAATAAGCAAAAAATTGATTTTTTTGTGTGGGAACCTCCCTTAAATATTAATTTAATTATTGATTTTTAAAGTTAGAAATATAACTATATTTTGTGAATATTTCAAGTGCCTACCTGTTGCCATTATTAAAATCAAACAAAAAATGACAAAAAAAATTTTTTTCCCTTCAATATTTGTTTTATTTTGTTTTTAGTATTTGTTGTTATTGCGGTAGCAAAAATACATAATTTTGTCTAGCTATCGCGGCTCTTGAGATACAGCCTGGTGACAGGCAGACGGACAGACAGCGAAGTCTTAGTAATAGGGTCCCGTTTTTACTCTTTGGGTACGGAACCCTAAAAATGATTAAGTTCTAAATAATACCATTCTTATAGTAAGTACCGATATTTATTTTCTGAATATGTACCAATATACATATAGATAAGACATCCAATAGGAATTTTCAAGTTTTGTCTTTTCGTTACATAGCCTCCTTATTTCTTCGTCAACTTTGTCCTTCAGGGCATATGGAATACGTCGCGGCTAGATGAAAATTGGTGTCACATTTTCTTGAAGCACTAATTGAGCTTTGTAGTTTGATATTCAAACAAGAGTTCCGTCAAACACCATTGTTAAATCTTCTAGTAATCTGTCCAATTTTGAGTTGTTGATAATTTACTAACTGAATTTTATCCAACTCTTCAAATTCTAACTCACAAGGATCCCGTGGAGCACAAAAATATAATAAATATAATACGTTTTCTGATGTAATTCTGGGCTCAAAGATGTATGATTGACGTGTATTTCCTTGTATCGATATCATCACATCTGTTCAGTTTTAAGTACGTATCCAACCGTTTAATGATGTTTTTGAATGTTTCGTCCTTGTCTAATGGTACTGAGTTCAATTTAGATGTCCTAAGATTTGTTTGTGACCGACCTTTGCTCCTCAGTACCTTCTGCATACATGGAATTGTTTCGTGCTATCGAATTCAAACTCTGCAGTTATAGTTTAAGCTGTGTTGTAATACCCTGAAGGTTATTTTTTTCTTCAATCTCAGTTTTCAACTGTAGGTCATCAGTAAAATTATTTGTAGTCGTATCTCTACCAAATTATTCTTAGTAAATTTATTCATTTGTCACTTCACCAGCTGATCACTCACTAATTTTAATTCATAATCACAAATTTCTCATAGGTTTTATATCTGGCTGCCAAATTTTGTTAAAGTTCTACACGTTTTAATTCAGTTAATTCATCAATTTCGGCACCAATTATTAAATTCTAAAATAATACCATTCTGTTTGCAAGAAATTACCTATTTATTTTCTGATTGACACATTGAATGTCATAACAAACTAAGTAAAGTCAGAGAGTACAAATATGTAAAGAGTATGGATATGACGCGGAACCGAACAAACTTTGCCCCCATTTTTTATCCACTTGAAGATTAAATTTTCAAAAATCCTGAAAGACGTCATTCTTAATTTCTAATCAGGTAGCTGGATACCAATTTTCATTGACTTAGCTTCAAAACTGAGGGAGTTTCATACAAACTTATGGGGCCGTTTTTACCCCCTTAGAGGTAGAATTTCCAAAATTCCTTTCTTAGTGCTCACCTACACTATAAAAGGAAGCACGGTGAAAATTTTCAGATTTTAAATCCCAGTAGTTTGGGCTGTGCGTTGATATGTCAGTCAGTCAGTCATTAAATCAGTTTTCATTTTTATATATTTAGAAGATAGAAGATAAGTAATCGATAATTCAACGTTAAAATACCTTCCTTGTGGTTTTACTATAGTATGGGTAACATGATTAATTTAATTATACAACGTCCTTCCCGCTTTTTAGAATACCTAGGTACTATAGTAAAATCATAAAATTAAAGTAAAAGTTATTGAAAAAAAACCTGTTAGTTTTATTTTATATAATATTCCCCCATACTTTATAGTTAATTGTGCTGACAGTTTATTAACACCTCTATGGATCATTGTGAACGAATCCTTCACAAGTGGAGTATTTCCAAAGCAATGGAAGATTGCAAAGGTCGTGCCGATACATAAATCAGACGATGATCAGGACGTTGGAAACTACAGGCCGATTTCTATTCTACCTGTTCTTGCTAAGTTAGTTGAAGCAATGATTTGCCCACACATACAAAAATACTTCAAAAAATATATGTCTTGTAAACAACATGGATTTGTGACCGGGAGATCTACAACGACGAATCTCATGTGCCTTGTCGAGAACCTTATTGTAGCTATAGATGACAATCGGCAAGTGGACGTAATTTATTCGGATTTCAGCAAAGCATTTGACACAGTACCCCACGCCGTCCTCTTACATAAACTAAAAACATATGGCTTTGCTGGTCCTATCCTTTTTTGGCTAAAATCATATTTAAGTGAAAGATCCTTTTATGTGGTAGTAAATGGATACCAATCAAATCCATGCTCAATATTTTCTGGCATACCACAAGGTTCTCATTTGGGCCCAATTTTATTTAATATATTTATAAACGATCTACCTGACATCTTTTTATATTCTTCTCCATACATGTTCGCTGATGATCTAAAGTTATCCAAGGTCATATACAATAAGGGCGATGTTAAAATGCTTCAGGAAGATTTAGATAATCTTAATTCCTGGTGCGTCCAAAATGGACTAAAACTTAATACCAAAAAGTGTTTACATATTAAATTCACAAGAAAAAATAACAAAATTTCTTCTTCATACACACTAGCAGGCGCCATTCTTAATGAAACTGACACAGTAAAGGACTTAGGCGTGTTGTTGGATACAAAACTGACATTCATACCACACATGGAACAAACCATTAGCAAGGCTTCAAGAATGCTAGGTTTTGTAATAAGGAATAGTAAAGAATTAAAAAAATTCAAAACTAAGACGATTCTGTATAACTGCTTGGTTAGAAGTGTATTGGAGTACGGTAGTGTTATCTGGAGGCCGCATTACGCTACCCACTCATTGAGAATAGAGCGGATACAGAAGCGCTTTCTTCGGCATTTGGCATACTCAGAAGGACTACGGGTCAGGCGCATAAGCTATGAGACCCATTTAAAACGGTTTAACATGCTTAAATTATCCAAACGACGAGAAATATTGGATTTGTTGTTTTTATTTAAATTACTGAACAATAACATAGACTGCCCGGAACTTTTACAAAGAGTTAATTTAAGGGTTCCTCGGGGGCCTCCTCGGAAGCCCATCACACCACTCCTTCTCCCGTTTCGTTTTATATACCGTTACTGTTTTGGGATCACATTCTCCAATTTGTAAGATGAGCAGACTCTATAACGAAATTAACGATACCGTCGATATTAACCATGTTTCATTGGGTATGTTTCGTAAGTATCTGAAACAATCTAGATTTATCCTTCTCTGAGTTATTTTATTAAACATCTTGCTGTTCTATCTATTTTAGCTTATTATTAAAGCACTAATTAGGTTAAGTAAGTTTAAGTTTACCTTTATACCTAAAAGTTAAGTAGTCCTGGTATTTAACTTTGTGGTATTTAACCTGGTATTTAAATTTAATGTAAGGTACTTACCTAATGCATGCAGTGTTTACCTTTAATTAACTTTGTACTTAGTTTTTATCTTTAATCTAGAATAAGTGAAAATGTTTTAGTGCATAAGTTGTTGGTGAACCGATTAAATAAAAATAAAAATAAAATATTTACTTACTCAGTAATTTGCAATAGTTGTTTTTATGCGTCGTATTTTTATGGGTGGTAAGAAGCTGCCTACTTCAATCATAACAGACAACTTACATACATACATACTTACAAAAAACAATTTTCTCAACAATTTGCAAACTGGGTAGGAATAATACGATAAGATGTGACTGGATCACGCTAACAGCACTATCAAGGCCGGTTCGATAACACCATTCGCTCGGTCATTCGTTCCATTCGTTCACGCGTGCGCGCCCAAGTTTACCGGCCGGCGACCGCGAGAATTCATTCTAGTTTTAGCCGGTAGTCGGTGATCACACTTATTTTTTTACTGCAGTTTAAATAAATTATTTCAAAAATGGAATTCGTTGGCAAGAAGTACAAAATGGTCTCCTCGGAGAACTTCGACGAATTCATGAAGATACTTGGTGAGTGTTTTGAACTACTTGTTCTAATATTCGCGATTCTCAGAATAAATCGATGTTCGTTTTGCACGCCGGTTTTCGCCAGGCATTTTCTTCGCGTTGGTAACATAACCGAGTTTTTTTTTAGTTTATTTTTTACCGTTTTGTTCAGAGCTAACTCCAGACAGTAATAATCGTGCATTTTTTACGAACAATGTGGATTTAGGTGAAGAATGTTACATACCACGATCTCCGTAATAAAATTGCGGGCAGGTGAACGGGGTATCAGGGAATTTCGAGCACCTGTTTGAATAAACTTAAATTCAATAAAGTTACTAATTTTAATAACTTAGCACACAAAATGAGCTTTCTTTATAATTTTCAATGGAACATAATAAACTCTTATGCATATCTGCGGTAGTTGTCTATTTTTTTTTATTAATCTGATTGCGATGTTTTATTGCATACCGACGTTTTTCAATGTATTTTATAGCTACCTTCATAACGTAATATAAGTATGAGAACGTAAAACATTTTAATACAGTTACGATTTTGATTAGTTGGGAGAGAATGGGGTGATGTGCACAGTGCACACACACACACACACATAACATTTTTAAAGAGATTACATTTCTTACTACGTAGCAAATTTATATAGGTAAAGAAATTTGAAGGTATAGGTGAGAAATTATTGTTTAAGTACTTTATTTGATATTTTAGCAATTAAATTGCAATTATAATATGAGTATATAAACTTGAAAAATTATGTCTCAGGTGGGACTCTAACCTGCATCTCCTCGCGGCGCTATACTATTAAGCCACCGAGACACTGCGACTCAGCGCGAATTTTTCAAGCATATTCTTAACGCTGGAAGCCAGCGTTGCTTCATTAAATGTTAGGAGTTTGCACCCTTAATTGCAATTTAATTGCTAAAATATCAAATAAAGTATATAAATAGCTGTTTCATCTTAACTGACTGTCAAACATCTGCAAAGATGTTTCTTTCGGGTGTTAAGGGTTCAAACTCCTAACATTTAATGAAGCAACGCTGGCCTACAGCGTTAAGAATATTATTGTTTAAGGTTTACAAAACCCCAATTGTTGCCTTTAAATATCATAGGTAATTAGACGAACTCTATAGCGGATTAGCGTACTCACCAGTTTTCATGACAGCATTGAGGTCCTACGTTTAATTTAAAATTACGAGAGAATATTTTTTCTATATCGTCTCAAGTGTTTATGGTACCTTCGTTGTATTATATATCTGATTTCCAAAAAACAAGTACTTTAATTGTTGCTTTATTTTGTATCAGTGCAATGTATTTGATAATGTCCACATGCATATAGTTAGGAATGCTTTATATACCAAAGTTACCTTACATTAGACACTTATTATCTGCCTTTTTTTCATGATCACCAAGAACTAGGTACGTATTTTTATTCATAACAGAAAGAATGATGTAATAACATGAATCTTAATAAGTTAAAAAAATACTGCAGAAAAACAACGTGGTACCTACCTAGGTACCTACGTAACACGCGCGCAATTCGTGTGGAAACTACTGCACTTAAAAACTTAAAAAAAAAAACAAAATACGTAACACTTGAAAAACTAAAATAGGTAAACAAATTTGTCGTTAGTCACAGTGTGGGTTCATACATTAAGTGTCCGCATAAACATAGTCATTGTTTCAATTAACTTTCCCTCCAATCTGTAAGGCCTATTAAGTACTAGTAGCTTAATTTACGACTGAAATATTTACAAAAACAGTTGTGATTGCCAATGTTGAATTGGCGACAGATGACATCTATTGGGAAGCCAAACAGCCAATTTATAAAATGATATTATTGACTAAATTGACTGCCGATGACGTCAAAACATCTAGTTTTAACAAGGTAAATTTATAAAATGATCCCTAACTAAGGTACGTTAAATATGAGCATACTATTGAAAATATTTCACAAAACCATTTAATACATAATAATACTGATAAAATAGTTGGTCGATGCAGACTTAACTAAGTGTATAAAACCAAAATTTAGAACACAGGTTTATTTGCTTACGTTAATAAGGATTTTAAAATTATTAATATTATAACCACAGCTAAGCAACATTTCTTGAATTGTCACATACTTGTATATAGTAGTAATGTATGCCTGAAAACTATTAATGATTTTCAAGAACATAGATCTTCCGAACTATTAAGACCGGCTGACACGGTTTTTAGGTCTTGAATGTCATACTGTGTTCATGTATGTAGGTACAAACATCACCAAAAAAAACCTCTCCTTAGTTCTATTTATTCTTTTTTGTGGAACTTCTATGAATTTTTAAGGTCTTCGACTAGCGTCTTCGAGTTTGTAAAATACTGTTACATCGCGTACATGATTATATTTTGTTTCTGGTCATAACGCGATAACCGCTTCTTCCATTATTATGAAGTTATTGATTCCCCATACAAACTTCCATTCCCCCTTTGATGTCCAAAGTTAAAACTACTATCCTAATATACTTTTTATTTGATATTTTAGCAACTTAATTGTACTTATAATATCAGTATATAAACTTGAAAAAATGTTTCATGCGAGGAGATGCGGGTCCGAGTCCCGCCTGAGACAAAATTTGGTCAGAGGGTATCCTTATTTTCAATTTTATATACTGATACTATCCTTTGCAGATTATGATGTTATCTTTATACCAAATTTTATGTAAATCAGTTAAGAAAGATTGCTTCCACCATACAAACTTCCACCACCCTTTTTACCCCTTTGAAGGATAATTTTTGGAAAAAAAGTAATAAATGTCCTTTCTCGGGACTCAAATTACCTCTCTTCTACCAAATAGGTTCACCGGTTAAAACGTGAAAACGTAAACGACAGGTAGACACACTTTCGCCTTTAAAATGTAGCATTGACCAGTTATTTGTTTTCGCAAAATTACTACATTTCCACACCTTTTATGAGCCAATAAACACTACACAATGGTATGCAATAGATAGTGTATACTCGTAAGTGAAGTGTAAGATTTACTGTCGGAGATAACGGTAGATCGATGACAGTAAAACACCAAGCTTAGGTTGCTATTTAATATTTAAAAAATCTAGATCACTTAAACGTAGTTAGTGGTTTCCAAGCTAGGCTGGGTTCGAATATATAAAAAAATTGTGTCAAACAATTTTATTATATGAATAAACCTTTTTGATATGAAATTTTTATCTTACCCGTTGAGGGAACCACTTTTTTGGTCCGTTAAAAGGTTTATAATTAAAGTTAAAATGTAAACCGACAAGCCTGTCTAATGTATTCCGCAAATTACACATACAACGAGAATTTTACAGCAAATTTAAGTTACTAGTAAATACTATTTTAGTACCCATATCATAAGAATTTGAAATGTCTAACACATAAGTAGAGCTGGCCAGAGTGGATCATGTCCACTCTCGTCCGTGAATTGTCCAATCACCGTGCTCGAAATCAAACGATCACCGATTTAGAACATTGTGATTGGTCAATTCAGTCCACACCACCCAACTCCGTTTCTGGAGAAACGCAGCCTAAACCTTAAAGTCCGCCAATTACTGTCTGTCTTATAATAAAACATTTTATCACTAAGCTAAATCTACCTACCCGCATTGCCTTATTAAAACATTGTCTACTAATCTACTGATTACTTATATAGTATATACAGTGGCCTGCACATTACGTTACACATTTTTGTTACAAACTCGCACATGAGTCAACGATGTAAGATGCCCCTGCCTTCAGTGCACCTGTGTGCCCCTGTGTTCAGATGTAAGATGTCTTCTGTTCTTCATTAAGGTCCTTAAAGTAGAAAAAACGATGTACTTGAGTGGTTCCATATACATTTTTAGTGTTAGCATATACATTTTTTTGGGTAATTTAGGAAACATTCTACGAGAAGATAATAAGCAAATTGGATAAATGCAAAATTAACTCCTAAAGTAAATAATTATACTGTTTCGGTAATATCATTTTTATAAGAGGTCATTTCCATAAAGATAGTCAATAGACGATGATTCATCAGTCATAAAATGCAACTATCGTCGCTCTGTCAAAAGTCTAAAAAGTTCTTCATTTTATGAGACTAATGGAATGAAAGACAAGGTTCAATGAGACATGTTTTTGCCCTCAGTAACGAGGTGGTGAAGTCTGATGTGATAACGAAATGAGTACTAGGTATTACTACGGCTTAGTTTTAGGAACCTTTATGTGTCACAGATAGCTAAATCCCTGCACTTAGTAATCCTGGATTACCTATATTCTTATCACTTCTGTCAAACGACCTAGCAGATATTAATATTACTTTTGGGGTGTGGTCAAGTAACAAAATTCAGATTTAGTTATATATTTTTATTTTTCTCAAACTATTTTTGGTTTTGATACTGTAAATCTGATAAACAAGTTTATTGTACAGTTTAACGAATTTGAAAATGTTTCTTATCTATAATCTCCAGCGGCTTATCCCCTTTGAAGTAGTCATAAAGTATTAAAATATCTACAAAAAATATATTTTTTCGACTTTTTATTGCACTTCATAAACATTATTAGATAACTTGTGATAATTATTGGGAAACTAAGAAGTAACAGTTGAGAATTTTACCCTGCTGTTGTCATGAACTGATACTGGTAAAATAATACCTTTATTTTGTGAAGGCCACACAGCTTTTGCTACCTTCAATTTAATTTGCTAAAAGCTCTTTGAAGAAAGATAAAGTTATAATGGTATTTCATAAAACTTCGTCTCAAACGGTTCGATAACATAAAGAATATTGTTTCTAATCTCTTCAACCAAGAATCGCTTTCCGATTAGTTCATCAAATGACTGAGTAAGTTCCTGTCCTTACCGAAAGGGGTTATCAATTGATTGACCTTTTCTGCAGTCACCAATCTCCTTTCTTTTATGTGCTGAATGTCTGTTGTTTATAAAGATTCTTCTTTATTAAGTACAGAATTTTTATTATCTGACGTTAATTTAAATGTAAGTTTGTATCATAAAGGAGAGATATATAAATATTACCTAGCGATTTTTAGCTTACATTCTCAAGTTCTACTTAGTGGGTTATGGAAATCTTCACCTACATCCGTTCTGAAGAGAGAATTTGTTAACATTTGATCCCAGTTACATATTTCGAACTGGCCGCCTTTGTTTTTAAAAGGAAGTTGCTCGGTTTTGACTATGCATGTAATAGAAAAACTTCATTTGCATCTAGAAACGTTTTGTTTTCGATACATTTTCAGTACCTACAATTTTAAACGTAAGTTGTTTTTCATGAGAACCGTGCAAATATTTTAAATATATTATGTGACAACTAACAAGTCTTTGATCATAAATATTTTGTACCATTTGGATGAAATGCTATTGAAAATCATAATCTTAACCCCCCACCATTAATAGTCATATTATTTGGCTGAAAATGCTAACTTTTGGTAGTTACGAGTATAACTTCTAGTAATTTCTTGATTAAGGCATGCAAATTGTCTCTCAAGTAATTACTTGTAGTCAAGTAATTACTTTTACTTGTTTATAAATACGGGGGTTAGACTTTCATTCTTAGTTTTGAAATATCAGATGCCAAGTGTCATTTATTTATTTAAACATTAATTTACTTGCATTTATTCTTTATTTGCTTAAAACACTAAAGTTTTATTTATGTTGGATGTAGTGTTTTGTTATGTAACAAATATACTCGTATTAACTATACATTTACTAACTAAAAAGATTATTATCCTTACTTTTGGACCTTATTATCGTCATTTTAAAATAAACTATTCTTTACAGACATGAGTTTTGAAAATGTGAAAATATATTATACAATTTAATCAAAATGCTAATTAATCCCTCGATCGTGAGTTATTCCAGACACAATTTAAATCAATTGTTATCGTGGCACCCGAGTGCCTCCTGGGGGTTGAGGGATTAAACAATGCTTATTACTAATTAGTTGCTAATTAGACATATTTGTTTATATTTTGAAAATTTAGTTATGGAGAGGCAAACAATAGGTATTTTACTAACGGAAGAAAACTGAAAAACAATACGCTCCTGCTTATTTTTAACTTTATAAATAAAGTATCGCGTAAGTTTTCATTAGCATACATGCAAATGTATAAAACACTGTGAAAATAAATTTGCATAACCTAAAATAAACTATTAACTATCAACGATGCAGGACTTGTGGGTGTTGATTGCGGTTCTCTGCTAAACATACTTATAATAAATGACCAACATTACTGCGGCCTTGGACTTGGGCCCGTGTTATTGACTTCTGCCGGAGTAGGAATTACGCCAAATAATAACAGAGGCAGGCACGACACTGCAACATTGTAACGTGACTATCTCGCTCTGTAAAAAAAAAAATGGAGCCGTCACGGGACGCCTGGTAGATGTGAAACATCGACGTTATTTCGTAAAAGTAGTATGCAGAAAAGAACAGATTGTGGTAGGAACTAAAAATGTCAATAAAAGTTGTGCGTGTACTAGTGTACACACGTAAGAAGTGAAACTTCTTTATGGCCTTATTTTTCGAAAAATGATCTACATGCAACTTTCCAGAAATTGGTTAAATTAGTTAAATTGGTTAAATTGGTAAAATTGGTTAAATTAGTTAAATTGGTTAAATTGGTTAAATTGGTTAAGTTGGTTAAGTTGATTAAGTTGGTTAAGTTGGTTAAATTGGTTAAATTGGTTACGTTGGTTAAGTTGGTTAAGTTGGTTAAGTTGGTTAAGTTGGTTAAATTGGTTAAATTGGTTAAATTGGTTAAATTGGTTAAATTGGTTCAATTGGTTAAGTTGGTTAAGTTGGTTAAGTTGGTTAAGTTGGTTAAGTTGGTTAAATTGGTTAAATTGGTTAAATTGGTTAAATTGGTTAAGTTGGTTAAGTTGGTTAAGTTGGTTAAGTTGGTTAAATTGGTTAAATTGGTTAAATTGGTTAAGTTGGTTAAGTTGGTTAAGTTGGTTAAGTTGGTTAAATTGGTTACGTTGGTTACGTTGGTTAAGTTGGTTAAGTTGGTTAAATTGGTTAAGTTGGTTAAATTGGTTAAATTGGTTAAATTGGTTAAATTGGTTAAATTGGTTCAATTGGTTAAGTTGGTTAAGTTGGTTAAGTTGGTTAAGTTGGTTAAGTTGGTTAAGTTGGTTAAATTGGTTAAATTGGTTAAATTGGTTAAGTTGGTTAAGTTGGTTAAGTTGGTTAAGTTGGTTAAGTTGGTTAAATTGGTTAAATTGGTTAAATTGGTTAAATTGGTTAAGTTGGTTAAGTTGGTTAAGTTGGTTAAGTTGGTTAAGTTGCGAGCTCAGTGGAGCGAAAGAGATGGCTTAACGCCGGATCGAGTGAGAGAGAAACGCACAGTCGATTGCGCGTGGCGACGCGTCGCCACGCCAGAAATCGGTCTCACGTGCGCCTATAGATGTTTCACATCAAAACTTTAATTGCAGTAGTTTAAAAATTAGAGGCTGGATTACTAGATTTGGTGAAGTAATAGAATGTTCTATTCCTCGTATTTTCTCCAGTGGCCTACCATAGCTCTTTGTCATGTTTAAAATTGAATTAACTTAAATTAGCTTCAGTTTATATTTATCTTAAAGTTTAAAGTCCATTATGACTAAAGTCTAAAGTTCTTTCTGTTCGTCGCGCTACGACTTACCTATATGATTCATATTCAACAAGTAAAATCCGATTATCATATGTAATGAAGGCACAATAGTAGGGGAGCCCACGATGCTAAATGGGGATTTACTCGAGCGTCGTAGAGACCTATTAGGTTGCAAAGCTTAGATGATAAGAAGAAAAAAACGTTATATAATATATACCTTTTCATCGGTGGGGGAAGCAGCTATAGTTTTTTTTTTTAAAACTGTTGCATGGACATACTCGAGCGCGTCAGATATTGATAGCATCAATCTCCTACGTATTTTTAATAATGAACGTATGTTAATCTGATCATTTGCATGATGCGGGTGGTTGTACATGGGGTGTTGTAAGGGTTAAAAATGAAAAAAAAAATGATCGAGCGCGTCAGATTTTCTAAGGGGGTGTTAAGTGCACCAAAAAAAAGCTCCCATTCAATAATCTGACGATTTCGATCTGACGCAAATTCACGGCCATTATTATAATGTGCAAAAAAAATTCGGCTTTATATATGGGGCTCATATTTAGTAGAGGTACTAAACCGGGTACAAGGTATCCCCCTGTATATTAATCTGCCACGCTTTAGTAAATCCCAAAATCCCCGCTTGGGCTCCCCTACTACAAATAAGAGAGTATTATTTTCTTGTTTTTACGGCCTACAGCCGATGTGTGTGACTTCACACCACTTTTACTTACCTACTAACATTATACCTAAGTACCTACCTCAGAGAGTGAATGACTATGTTCCATTAGTGACTTAAGCAAAATAATGCCCTAGCAGGGTTCTTTTGAGGACAATATTATTATTTAAGACCTCGTAAACCAAATGAAACCACAATAAATACTATGATTATGATTATGAAAATAAATAAAGCTGCTGACACATGCATTTTTGGTAACGAAGTTATACCATACAAAATTTAATATAGGTGACTTTCTTATCACCTTCAAATCTTTTATAGGCTTTCAGTATCGTATATATGAAGTATAAAATGTATGTCAAGTTCTCACCCGAAAATTTTTTCGGAACACAGTTTTAAATTTTTAAGGTCCTAAGCCTGTAAAGGTAGTAAGGGAAAATCAAAAACTTATGAATAGTATTGTAATGAATGAATGAGATGCGCATCGCGTAAAAAAAGTGTTGCTAGGAGGCCGTATCAAAAATTAAAGATTTTTGGCGGACATTTTATGAGTGCTTTATCTTGACATTTTTATACTGGGCTATACCAAAAGAAAAAATACCTCATTTGTTTTTTGTCTCGTAGATTGTTATATTAAAGGAAGGTGGTTAGAATTTCATACTGTATATAGGTATGTATGTATATTCAAACGTTACTTCAAAGGACGCCCGCGTTCGACAGATCTTTTAACTAATTATGAAGACGGCATGTGAATATCCCGGCACAGTTCAGCGATTAAGCTGGTCGCCAGCAATTGATGTAAAATGGCCAACAATCAACCTCAATTGCTTCAATAAGATACATGTTGGGAGCCGTCGGTTTTCTATAACCCGACAGTTGTGTTCCGGTTTTAAGTGCAGTGATTTATTCAATCTCTAGCTACATTCGCTACCAGGGGAAATGTATGCATTTTACTTTTTTGTTCGCATTGCCGCTGATAAAATTGTTCAACTTTATGACTTAATCCTTCTAAATATAAGCTTCCAGCTTAATGTTCGGTTTTGCTACACAAGCAATAGTTTCTACTGAAAGCAGAGCTGTAGGTATATTTTTTAAAGTTAAAGTCCTCTTTGATACTTTCGTTACGTTATTCAATGATAATTACGTTGTCAGGACTCAATACTAAAAAATGGTGTCCTGCGTTAATGGAGTTCGCTATATCAAATGTCTTTCCAACTCTATGGTTTTGAATTATCTCGTTACCTGTGTTTTCTATACTATTCCTTATACCATCAATCGGTCAAAATATATGCCATCAAGAACTACAGTCACCAATAAGTCAGAATATCACTGTCAGACACTATAACAGAGCAATGAAATGTTTTATTGCTTTCTGAAGAACTTCCTTTACATATACAGAGGGGGTGGATGCCTGCACCCACGCAGACTTTGCGAATTGCGCCAATCACAATGAACTTGACATTATGATCTATGTGGGTTCCACTGATTTATCTTATCTCGCATAGTTATTTATTAGTCATCTCAAGAAAGATTAGCTTCTTTAAGGATAAACCTTACTCACTTCTGTAAATCAACTGAAAACCATTTCGAATGGGTGCTTATTAATAAGTTGCAAATTTCCCGATAAGACAATTTGAAATGTTTCGTTGAGAACTGCATAAAAATATTTCATTAGATTTCCTACTCGTATTGTACGCCACAACGTGTAGATAGTTTTATGGATGGTAGAACTATAAACTGATTGATTTCAATCCAAAGGCCTTGTTTTTAACCATATCCAGAAAAGCATATATGATACAATGCATTTTTGTGTATTTTTTAGTTGAAATCAAATATAGACTTTCATTCAGTAGCTCTTTGGCAGCGTCCGCTAGCTGATAGTGACAAACGGTGGACGTTGAACCTCTATAATTATCTTACGAACGCTTCGTTAAATAATAACTTGCGTGTTCGAATACTCGTACTACAGATGACCAAATGACATATTAAGAAGGGACAAGTTATGTGTATCTGTAAATAATATAACAAAGTTGTAAAAAATACTACTTGCTACAGATTTGATGACAAGCAATCATGGGTTTCATTTTCCTTTTTTGTCGCCTGCAAAACTAGTTGTTGTAGTTGCAAAGAAATAATGTTTTTTTGGTGTTTTATTGTTACTTATATCAGCTTTTATTGTGATAGATCTATAGGTTAGATAGATAAAACACTGTATTGAACACAATAAAGTAGGTACCTACAGTCAATTGACAGTGCTTAGGTGTATTTATAATTATTTATTACCTCATCGCGTTAACTATAAAACAGTAGAGTGCATAAATTTTATAAATGATTTAAAAACCTTGAAACTTATATTACTTACTTAAAAGTGATATATTTTTTTGAATAGATATCTACTTACGTAACTAATTAGGTACCTTGCTTGCAATGGGGTTTATGGGTTTATAATTGAAAAAGTTACTTTTCAAAGAAAAAACTGTGTCATGTGTATATTATGTATAGCATCTTTTCTTTACCAATAAATGCAATTTCTGAACATCGTACCATGTCATACAAATAACAAATCTCCTGTACCCGTATTGGATCGCCTGACATGTTCCTTTACTAATGTGTTCTGAATTGAAAAATTGCTGCCATTTAGGAGGTCATTGTCCTTGACGTCACTCCATCCCAACCGACCAATCACGACGCGTGACGGTTTCACGATCACCAATCAAAGCACAGATCGCATCGCGTGGTTGCTCTATTACCAATAAGAGTGTAGGATCAGTCTATTCATCTGATTCATCTCATGCTTATGCAGGGTCGTTGAGGACGGAATCACGGAATAATCTATTAACTATCATCAAGATGAATGATATTTTATCACATACGAGTGTCTCTCTTTCAACTTTATTATACCAATTTGTCCTGTTCTTAGTTGGGTTACATGGTCTGAGATGTGATAAGTATAGAAATAATTTCCTACATTTGGACTTCGAAGGGACTGCCATCAAACTGGGAAGAACCAGGCCCCTAATTCACCTAACCAAATCGTATTACAATCGTAATTAAATAGCAGGTTTTTGACAGTTCTAGTATGGGTTAAATGTCAAAATCACCCGATTCAATCACGATCGAACTGCAATAATTGAAATAGCTGAATAAGGCCCCAGACCAACTTTAAACTTCGCTTCACAACCAGTACTACTTTTCTAAAATTTAGTTTTCTCACGTGTCCTCTGAGCACTGTCAGCTGTCACTCCTTAAAGAATGAATAGCATTTTTATAATTATCCTTCATTAATTAATTGATCATTATACATCGCAAATATTAATTATACCTACCTATAATTATCATTAATTCATTGCACATTTTGCTGCAGCATTTTATAGTACAAGGTTACAGTTAGACAACTGCCTCGTTTCGTTTTTATGGACAATTCAGTAAAATCAATATGTACCCGTACGACACCTGAATTGTGAGGTACCTACTTTAAATTCTCAATACGTGATCGATTTGTGCGGGTACTGATTATTCACTGCATTAATCTAAGCTTACTGGTTACTGGCCTGAATAGGATACAAAGCCATTTGCCGCTACTTTCATTCACTAAAGACATGACTTGATTATAATTAAAATTATCATTAGGGCCGTTTAGCGGTATATTCGAAAGATCACAGAAGTGTACTACAAAGTAAAATGTTATTGATACAATTGCCAATGTCAAGACAAAATCGAGAATTTTATTGTCAATGTCATTGCATTACGATTCCGACTAGTTTTATAGAAGTTGCCTGCGTCTCCTCTTATTTAGGTTGGAAGATTGTCATTGGTACTAGTATTACTTACCTATATTAATTTAATATTAAATAAAAAGTTTTTGTCAACTCTTTTCATTGCATAAAATTATAAAGTCATGTATGTAGGTTATTCACAGAATTTTCAAAAATCTTTTTCATGGTCACTATCAGGTTTAGTTTTAGGGATTTCTTTTATGTATTGATATACTACATGGTTATTCTGTGATCATTGCGCTTGTAATAGTGTAGAAACATCGAAAGATCATATTAAAACATAGTCGGTAGGTAGGTACTACTTATACCAAGTTAAACTCCCAAATCAATTAACTTTTCCTCTATTTTAATGATCTTAAAGGCGAAACATTGTTTCTAAGTACTTGAAACACTTTTACAGCCAGCTATTTTCCATGAAAACCTACTAACAGCACAGAATAATAATGCTCTAATATTATCATTACTTAGGCTTTGACACATAAATATGCAAATGCAACGATTTCAAAGGCACCCTGTATATTTGCTGTATTGTTTAAACATTTTTGTACATACTAAGAATTTTGTCTTCTTTCATTTGGTACCCGTGCTCGTTATGATTGCAAACTATTTATTTCAAAGTAGGTACATACCCCAATATATCGGTGTAGCATTCGTCATGTAGTTTTTTTTTAACAAAAGGTAGTATATGTTTCCCGCATTATTTTAGGGATCGATTGATATCTTATTCACCAAAATCAGCTTAGTAGTTTAACCGCAAATGTGGAACCCACATAAATACCCCCATACAAATAAACATAGACTGCTAAAATCATAAACCTTCATGTTGGCTTTGCCGTAGTCTGGTAAAAATAGCACAAGTACCTAAAATTATACGAATTGTGTCATGATTTCATTACTAACTTCAATAAGTTCACGTTAGACCTTTCTCTACTTATTATGACAAGATGGTTATGAGTTCATAATGTAAAAATAAGAAGAGTTAAAACAAAAAATAAACATCTCCAATCTAAGGCATGTTATTGACAAAAAGCAGATGTTAACTTTCAATGTCAATATTATTAATAGGTCACAGACACTTACCGATAGATAGTACTTACTTAAATAAAACAAACAATCAGACATTAAAAACATCAACATTGATTAATTTGAGATTACTTACATAAGTTGACTAGACGGACAATTAAGTTCGTTGGACCATATGGATGTCATAATCTCTGCATATGACGCTAGTAAGATAATTATACCCCGCATGTGTGTGTGTGTACAATTATTATTGCTCACACACGAGTGCGTCCAATGATATAACGTGACTTGTCACAAGGTATGCTCCAACCAAAGAATTTACATACTTATATGTAAAACTTCCTTGGCTCCAACGTACTATTAGACTAAATCAATACCCATACAGTCTTGGCAAAAAGTTAATTTGATTAACGATTAAAATTAGTTAATCATAATCGAATCTAGACGATTACGATTATTAATCGTAATCATTAATCTCATCTCGGCTTCGATGTCGCGACCGACGTCTCTTCACCATTGGGCTAACTGCAATCTGCAACCGACTTGCTAAGCGTGGTGGTGATCATGGCAAAATAATCATCTTGGGGAAGCCTATATCCAACATAGGACTTTATTAAGCTGATGATACTTACGTCATCATCATCTTTAAAGAAAGTTTAAGTTATCACTTGTAACTCGAAAATGGCAAGACCGATATTTGATAAGCATGTTTTTGGATTTGCCTTTGTCCGGAATAAGATAGTAATTAATTGCAGGGTCAGCTAGTCATTCATAGATGTTTACGTAAAAGAATAAAAATATTCATGAATCCGCTGCACATAGCAACAACATCAAGTGTTCAGTGCCAACCCTATAACCTTTACGGAACTGGATTCCCTGTGGCTCTAGCCTGGAATGCGGCAGCAAGCCTTAGACGGTCATGTTACGCCTGCCTACCTCAGACAGGAATCGAATACTTAGACTTCTTTAGTCTTAATGAGTTAGCGCTTGTTACGCTTCCTATCCTATCCACTAGGAGAATATCGATTGTAAAGGTGATATTATTTTAATCTAACATCATAGGCTCATATCAGACCACTACTGGATATAAGCCTCTCCAATCTAAAAACTTTTTGCCATAATCGTAAGGCAGTTCGATCACAGTATGGCCAACGCCCCGTTGGTCTAGTGGTTTAAATACCGGGCCAAGATCTCGGGGTCCCAGGTTCGAATCCCGGGTCGGGCAACAAAAAGTTTCGATTTTTCGAATGTTACTCGGGTTTGTGATCACCAACCCGCATTAGGCAAGCGTGGTGATTATACCAGTACACCCATCATTGCTGTGGTAACTTTTCAATGATGGAGGCCTTTTCCCTGCAGTGGGATGATTATAGACTGTTACTTTACTTTTTACTTTTATGGCCAATCGTGGAAAGCAAAGTTAAACGTTGGTGTCAGCCTTCTGTCTGTAGATGGGCTCCAATTATCGTAACTAGGACGAGAAGGAATTGTGTCATTCTATTTTGACCGGCACTTCTAGGTGTAGATATTGTTGCTATACCTATTTTTTATTAAAAAACCCAAAATCTAGCATTTTAAACCCCACCAATTTTGTTTAAAAACTTTAAATATCTCGATTTCATATTGTTCTTATTTGTATGTATGTGTTTGTCTAGGGTTTCCAATGAAACATTTAGATTTTTTACTAAAATTAAATAAAATCGTGTCTTTTTGACCTTATTACTAAGAACCCCGGCCCAAGCGTAGCATAGGTAGAAAATTACCATGAAAAATATTAGAATCCACGAGCCGAACTATTTGTATACATACTATAATAAGGTAGGTAAAGCGAGCGATTAAATATAATCAAGTATTCATCTATTCCAATGTTAATTAGAAATTCCCTATGAGGTAAGGCGCCGACTTTTTACTATGAAAACCTTTTTCATAAAGAATCTATCATCCGTTGAAAATAATTTTCAACGGATGAATGTAACAGTCGAATGTTATTATTACCTACATTCGAATAACGCACGTAAATGTTAGTAATTCTATTTTAAATTCATAACATCAAAATCAGTAGTTACAAACCATTATTCAAACGGAATGAAAAATCTTTAAACAACTCATACCTACTTGGGCTAAAATAATTGTTTGTACAGAGAACAGCAGGTCAACCTACCCAAAAAAGTTAAAGGTCATTGAATTGATTTTGAACTTTAAGTCTATCAAGTAGAGATCAATATCAATTGAGAAAATTTTACGTTTTGTGGTAGGTTGACGTGCTTTAGTCTGTACAAAACTATTAAGCAGCTTCAAGTTCTATCTAATAACGTTTTAAGAATAATATAAATATGTAACCCTGTATAATCAAACGGGAGATGAATCAAATATCTGCGGATGGCAAAGGTAACCTCGTTTTTCTTTACACAAGCCCACAATCTATGGACAATCTTATCTGTGACCGCATTTCACAATGACGTCTAAGATGTCATTTCACCCGTGGCGCCTGTGGTTTAATTTCTCCTCAAGCTTATTAATTTTAGTATCTCTTGTCTAAAGAATTAGATTTTAATCCCTTTTCATTGAGACAGATGTAAGTGTCTAAGAAAATGGAAAACCAGCTGGGAAAAAAATATAAGCTTGTATCTTCTGATAACTTTAACGAGTTCATGAAAACTCTTGGTAAATATGAACACCTATACGAATCTTGTTCTAAAGGGTTTGGTAGTATTGGTACCATCGATTTAATATTTAGTACTATCACAGGGAAACTATGTTGATAACTTTTGAATTATGATAACAACGTATTTTATTTAGGTATGTTGCAGTATCTTAGTTAGGGCTAACCAACAAAACAAGAGAACGGAGTTTTTTTATGTATTTATTACGCACAACTTTTTACGGGCTAGATCGCTTCCGATGTTTTTTTTTTGTCTTTAGCTCGAAGTACAAAGTTTACGTGTGAACATTGGTGTGAACAAAAAAATCTACCCAGAATGGTAGATAAATAGTTTCCTGCTTAAGAAAATTATTTTTAAGACGCATGATGGATGTTGGTGATTTATTGTTTGGCACCGACTCAAAATTGGTGGCCAAGCTTTTTGTCGATCGAACTTTGCGTGGAAAAAGTTTTATTCCAGTGCACACCAATGAGCCTTATTCAGCAGCTATTATTTATCATCACCTCACCCCTGCCAGCATCTTTACATTACAAATAATTTTCGTTCTAAGTCCCCAAGCCATGATACAATGTAAAAGGATGCCTTGCCTTTAAGTCGGTCTTCACTCATGTGTATATATTATGTATTATAACATGAGTTCATACTTATATTATAACATGAGTTCATACTTATATTATAACATGAGTCCCCGATACATCTCATCATCATTTGCCACATTGGCCCACAGCTGGTCGTAGCCTCTCCATATGAAGGATTTTGCCATTGCCTTGCCTTTTGGCAGTTGCCTCAACGCTGCTGCCCGTCTTCTGCTGAGCAGTGCAACTTTTGTCAACTCTACGACACCCATAGCACAAACAAGATGTGGTACAATTTTTATTTTCGAGCCATCATATCTGTAAATATTTTTACTTATCAAAATCATTTAAAAAGCTAGTAATGCTAGTAAAGCTAGCTAATAAAGGCGTGGCAAAAAGCTGTTAATCTATGAAATGGGTCGAATTGTTAAGTGCCCAAGCTACTGGCAGCATTCCCTTGCTAAATGGCGATACTCCGTTGCTGTGCAAATTAGCTGCCAGCTCTCGGGTCACAGCTGAAGTCAGATAAAAGGAAATCTTTTGAAATAAGGAAAGGTTATAATTGCGTTTAGATGTAAGTACCTACCGAAAAGAAAAAAAAACTATTCGAAATTACGATTCTAATTTTCTTTTTCTTTTTTGTACAGGCGTGGGTCTGATCACCCGTAAGGCCGCGAACGCCGTGACCCCCACCGTGGAGCTCCGCCAGGACGGTGACACCTTCAACCTGGTCACCTCGTCCACCTTCAAGACAACCGAGATGAAGTTCAAGCCCGGCGAAGAGTTTGATGAGGAGCGCGCTGACGGTGCTAAGGTATTATAGAAATGTTTAAGAATTTCAATTCTGAAAATCAGATCAAATGATAAATTTACATGTTTAAATTTACACATTAGAAACGGGTAGTTCGAAATCTGTGGTTTGAAACATTTTTCAATTTACCTTTAATAAGACGAATAAAATCTTAGTTTACCTGACTGCTCTGACCACTTACGCATAATAAATTAATACATTTTTTTCCTTCATTTTAATGTAAGTATATTGTTCGAGTATATTCCAGAAACCAATGTGATTGGAATATCTTTTCTTGATTGAAGATAAATAAGAAATTGATTGACTGCCTCACATTGATTGGATTAGACGAACTTTCGCAAACTGCTGCTGCAGTATCCATACTCATCTGAGTTACAAGCAGCTTATAACTCAGTTATTGAGTATGGATACTTATTACTTGTGTCGACAAAATATTTAAATAGTCTTCGTTGTGATTTAGCGCTGTTTTATTATTGTTTACTAGCTGTTGACCGCGACTTTGTCCGCGTAAATTTCTATTATTATGATCGCGATTATTTTGCAACATTTTGCACTAACTGATGCTTCGCTCCTATTGGTCGCAGCGTGATGTTATATAGCCTAAAGCCTTCCTCGATAAATGGACTATCCAACACAAAAATAATTTTTAAATTCGAGCCAGTACTTCCTCAGATTAGCGCATTCAAACAAACAAACAAACTCTTCAGCTTTATGATATTAGTATAGATGAACTAAATATTTTGAAAATAGGTACTTCATCGCCTTGAAAACTTGCTTCGGAAATCTTAGTATAAATTCAAATAAAACGAGTTAGGTACACTTTTCATTTACCACACAAGGATGTTTTTATTGTTTGCTTCTACGTCCAATACTAGTAATATATGTATAGAGAAATGAATAAACTAAAAAAAGTTTACCCATGTCTATTATATTTTTTAGTTAGTAACCCCAAATAAGACATATTGGGTTTACTTATTAAAAACAACGACAACTAAATTTCCCGCGTGCAAAGCCGGTCGTTATATTGCTGTTGTGATTGTGTTATATTTAAAGATAAAGATATTTATTTGCTAAAGATATGGTTTACCAGATGGTAATATTGTGCTTATTTTAAATTTCCCTATATCTTACCATATGTGGCATGCAAATTACAATAAAATGATAAGTAATTAAAAAAACAAATCAGAAATTAAATAATTATAAATTAATTTTACTAGTTTATGTCAAAAGATTAGATTGTAATAAATGTCAGTCAATCAGCTTGGGATGTCAAAAGATTAATAAAAACATTTCGAGCAACACAAACACAAAAAAGAAAATATAAAAACACCGTCAAAAATTATAATATTAATACCTACAGAATAACATTTCAAATTATACTACGAAGAGGTTAGTACCTACTTGCTAAAAAATCATTAATTTTGTAAAAATTTCTTTCATGTAGCCATGCTACTAGTTTTTGTTTAAACAATTTACTCGGTAGCATTTTAATTTCATTCGGAGTGGCATTAAAAATCTTTACACACATTGCATTAGATTGTTTACGGTTATATTTGATCGTTGGTATCTCTAAAATAGACAAGTAAACATAATTTTAAATAATCAACTTTCTAAACTACCCTCTTGATTTGTTTCCAGGTTAAGTCGGTGTGCAACTTCGAGGGCAATGTCCTGAAGCAGGTCCAGAAAGCCCCCGACGGTCTGGAGGTCACCTACACCAGAGAGTTCGGCCCTGAAGAGATGAAGGCTGTAAGTATCGCCATCTTCATCTCATGTGATTATTCATAGTTTCAGTTTTCCAACCCCTCCCCTCTTCCTATTAATCGTATATTATTATGACGCCTTCATTTTTTCGTATGACTTTCCTTCGAGGATAGTCTAGTATTTCCAAGTCGCCTCTGAAGTGTCTTGTTCTTACTATTTTTATCTTGCGACATATAGGTAAGTCAGCGACCAGCGGCTGCCGCTTATCTCGTACCTTCCAAAACACGACTATGCCTATAATTTCCTACACCTTTAGGCTCCTGTTTATTGAAGTATAATAGCACTAGACACCGTCTCTTAAGATTGCATAAGACATGAAAGTCTCGATTTACTTCAACTATATGTAAAGATTTTTAATTGCCTTCAAATCCATAAAAGTGAGAGTCACTAATGGCGACATAGTGCCCAAAATCTATGGTTGAATGAATAGTTCCAAATATAAAGTTGATTTGCTACATTTGCGATTGTGATCCTCACAAACACACTGCTACTAAGATACAAACAAGATAGATATCAATGTCGCATTATATTCATATAATGTTGAGTAAGCACTTTTAATTTTGTACATGTCTTGCCGTGGGGCCATGAGACACGTATCAGCTTTCGTTTTCCAAGAGATGCTCATGCAGGCTCCTTATTTGCACTAACGAGTGTTACTTTTATGGATCTGGGCAGTATAAATAACACTTATAGCTTTAATTACCACTTAGCAGCGGGAACTTAAGTATCGAGTTTGAAGCAAGTGTGTAATAAAAGTTTGAGTTAAAAATACAATCCGGCATGTGATAGCAATTTATTAAATATTGCTTAATAAACAGTTTTTAAACATGTCCAACATTTATAATATTAGGTAAACTTACATATGAAATTGGAGTATTGTAGTACTGGCCACTTTGATCTTAAGAATCTCCTCTTTGGTTAGGAATTCCGAATTCAAATTTATACAGCTATTTACACATGTATTTGTGTTTTGTAAACTGTCATTTATTTGCATTTTTTCTTTCCTTTTTTCTCTTTGCGTTATTTAGTTGACAAAATGGAAAACTTGAAATATCGCCTTATTTACAAGTACATACCTACATAGATAACAATAGTATATACTTTGATTAAATAATATATTATATTAAAAAATATTTGACTTTATGTCCCTCCCATACCAAACGCCAATTTCATATGTAAGGACCTAATATTTCGGTCAATTCAAATTTGAAACATGTAGTGATGAATGGTTAAATTTTCTACTTTAAAATATTTTTTTACAAATTTTGTCATTATAAACCCACCCATAGAAATATTGAGGGCGTATAACACAAATTAAGTTTTTTTTTGCGTATCTCATGAACACAAAATAAATAAATAAAAGTACCTACATATTTCCCAATGTTTAATCTTGCTTTTCTTGCACAGAGACTTATATAGCTCAACAAATTCCATGGTTTTTATTTGAACTAGGTACATTTGTGTAGTTACTTCATTATCATTGAGATCTAATTGATGATGATTGATGACTCAGTTGTTCATGCATCAACTTCATTATCAAGTTTGCCAAGTTGAAATTGTATTGTGTGTCTGTGCCGATTGCACCATTGTCTGTCATTGGGTGTGTTTTACAAACCCGGATAAGATATCAGATAACACTGACACTTCCGTAGACATAAAGGGTTTTATCTGCATTTTTGCATCATTCGCAAAGCTTGACCGATGCGTTCGCGCATGTCTGAGTTTTAATTTTGTTTGTTTTTTGTATGTTGCTATGTTGCTTTGATTTCATGCAAGAAAGGGGAGATCTTTCTTTGATTACAACATATTTGATCACTATCAAAGATTCTTGCATTTAGCAAAAGTAATGACTACAACGCAAAAGCATTTTAATATTAACTTATTTGGGAGTTTGTTTAACTTTGGGTTACATGAAAAAAAGGCTTACATAAATCGACATTTCTCTAGCGCCTATATTGTTTCTAAAGCTTATTGTATTTTTTTTCTTATAAGTTGATTAACAAAAGCTACGTAAACAACTAACAATACTTGCCATAGTGTTGTCTACAGATCTCGCGAAACTTCTAAAGTAACAGCCTATAATCATCCCACTGCAGGGAAAAGGCCACCATCATTGAATTCAAGTTACCACAGCAATGATGGGTGTACTGGCATAATCACCGCGCCTGCCAAATGCGGGTTGGTGATCACAAACCCGAGCAACGTTCGAAAATTCGAAACTTTATTTTGTTGCCCTACCCGGGATTCGAACCTGGGACCCCGAGATCTTGGCCCGGTATTTAAACCACTAGACCATCGGGGCCAAACTTCTAGTCCGCTCTGAAGTTGCTTCGCGCAGGTGTAAAGTCGGGCACAACAATAATAATAAGTACCTAAACAGTTTCAAATTGCTAAGCATGTTTATCTAAGTACCAAAAAAATTTAAATAAATAAACAAACATTATGTGCCCGACTGTATACCCGCGCGAAGCAACTTCAGAGCGGACTAGAAGTTTGGCGAGATCTGTAATCGTCTCATAATAAAATTGTTATTGACTATTTTTTTCCTGTTTGTTTCCAGGTAATGACGGCCAAGGACATCACATGCACCCGAGTGTACAAGGTCCAATAAACCTGTCGCAAGACTGTAGGGCTGCGCCCTATATTTTATCCTATTTAGCACAACTATTCGTATTAAATTATCTTTATTTAGGAGTCCTGGGTAGGTCGGTTGCATCGTCAACGCAGTAATTTATTTTTGTACGCTCAGTATATTTGCCAAAGTTGAGTTTTCGAAAATCTAAGATCATACTGTTGTATAAGTTTTGCAGTGCATATTTAATAAATTGTTTTGTACAATGTTGGTGTTTTTTTTTCCACTGTTTTATCGGGGAAGTGCCCAGCTTCAAGCTTGTTTACGGGGTTGTTCTTTACTTTAAATGTATTGGAATTGAAGAACAATGTAAGTAATTAAGAGAAAAAGTCCTCTGGACGGAGGTTTCCTCGCAGCTTGATAGTGTCTGAAGTAAGGACGCTGGACGTTAGAAGAATGTTTTTTTTAAATTTTGGTAAACAGAAAAGGTATAGATCTAAAAGTTCATACCAATTTCCAGTTTATCAACGTAAATTTTATGAATGTCCCGCTGGCTTTAGGCCGGTTAGAAAAAATTATATTTTGGTTGTTTATACGGAACAAGTTCTCAGCCCTTCGACCACACCTTACAAAACTTTTTAACACAATTTTGCTTAGTGGATCCCTACCACAGAAATTTTGTTATTCCAACATTATTTTGTTACATATAAAAGGTGACAAACATGACATCAACAACTAGCGGCCAATAAGTTTAATTTCCCATGTGTTATTTATTTTATTTTTTTTATTTGGCTTTTCAACAACAAGTACACTATAACATACATGAAATACAATTATAAACGTTTAACTAAGTGCCCCATTACTTATAGAAAAGCACCTCATGCACCAAACAATGCGTACGTTGTTAGTCTAAATTTGTTATTTAAAGATATGTGTTAGTTTACAAAATTTACTTCCTATTTAACTAGTGACTAAAGCCTTCTTCAGACCATACAATGAAGTTGCATTCAAGTCAATAATAGCCTCATGGTCTTTGTACAATGCATACATCCTGGACAGCGAACTATGTCTTCGCAAGTTAGTGCGACCTCTAGGCATGCAGAAAAGCTTCCTATTTGAGTTTCTTGGCAGACCACGCGGTACATTAAAATACACTTTGCCAAGCAAGTCAGGACAATCAAAGAGACCCGTTGTAAGTTTTTTGAGGAAAACTAAATCTAGCACCTTTCTACGCTTCTCCAACGAATCCATTCCGAAGTGATTAAGCCGATCCCTATATGACTTGAGCTTTCTGCCCATCTTGCAAGAGTATGTTAGATGCCACAGGAATCTCTTCTGCAACCGTTCGATTCGTGCAATATGAACATCATATCCTGGAGACCAGACAACACTACAATAATCGAGATGACTTCTTACTAGGGAATTGTATAAAATCTCTTTTGTACTGGCCTTTTTGAGATTCTTACATTGCCTCAGAACAAAGCCTAACATTTTCGATGCCTTCAGGACAACTTCGTCTATATGTTGAATAAAATTTAGCTTTTTATCGAATTGGACACCTAAATCGCGGATACTTTCAACTTCTTCAATTATTTCATTATGTAAGTAATAACTTGAGGGTATCGTGTTCTTGTTTCTGGTAAATTTAATGTGTTTACTGTTTTTTACATTCAAATATAATTTATTACTTTCGCACCACCCCGTAAACCTATTTAAGTCCTCCTGAAACAACACTGAATCCCTCAAGCTACCGATCCTCTTGATAGCCTTGAGATCATCGGCAAACAAAAATATATCAGAATGCTCAAAACAATTTTCAATGTCGTTTATAAATAAAACAAAAAGAAGCGGGCTTAAATGAGATCCCTGTGGAATTCCTGTAGTAGCTGTGTAAGAATCCGAACTGCAACCATTGAACACCACCCTAAGTATTCTTTTAGTAAGATACGACCTAAACCAACTCAGCAAAGGATCCGACACTCCATGCAATTGTAGTTTTTTAAAAAGGATATTGTGATTAACAGAGTCGAATGCCTTGCCGAAATCAGTGTAAACTGCATCAACTTGAACTCGTGAATCCACGGCATCTACTATGCTCTCAGCATAGGTTACCAACTTGGTTGCCGTTGATTTGCCTTTTATAAATCCATGCTGACTTCCCATTATTAACGATGACAATTGCCATGAGAGCAATGGACAAATAAGGGATTCGAATACTTTCGCCAGTGTTGACAGTATAGTTATAGGCCTATAGTTCATAACATTGGCACGATCTCCGTTTTTATAGACAGGCACGATTCTAGTCTCTTTCCATTTAGACGGAAAGATGCCCTGAGTCAGAGACGCATTAAATATCTCCATTAATGGATAAGATATGCCGTGTGCAATCCGAGATAGAAATATTGGAGGCAAATCATCAGGGCCTGCGCCCTTACTCACATCGAGTCTCTCCAATGCGTCACCAATCTGATTCTGAGACAATGTTATATGACTTAGAATTGTGTTGCTCAAACAATCGTCTGAATTACTTACTGCGTTTATGTTACTACATTCATCCAAGACTGGAGTATAAACTTTAGAGAAGAGGGAGGAAAAGTATGTACAAATGTCATTTAAATTCTCAGACCTGTTGACGCCATCTGTCATTACACTTGGGTAGTTGTTGGTCCCTCCTCTTTTCAACTTTACGTAGCTCCAAAAGTATTTTGGGTTAGACAATATTTTAGCTTCAATATCAGAAATGTATGCATTATAACAAGAAATAGCTATGCTACCACACCTTTTCCTAGCCAAATTCAAAGCAATCATATCCATTGGATTACGATATTTCTTAACTTTTAATCTAATACGGTTTTTTTCATTTAGTCTTTTAATCAGATCTCTGGAGAACCAACATGGATATTTGGACTTTCTTACTATTACATTTGGAACGTGTTTATGTATTAATTCATGTAAAACATTGTAAAATTACGAAACCATACTGATGCATATTATGTTGGCATCTGTCTGTGATCTGTCAAACTTCAGTAATAAACCAGCGGTTGACTCGAACGGTTGTTTCATTACGATACCTACTTATCACTGGCGAACGAGAATTATTCAAGATCACCCACGTGTGTTGTTGAAAATCAGTGTTTGATTATTTATTTAAATATGGCTTTTATTGGGAATTTAACTTGTTTTGACCATAAAAATAATGAATGGTCAATATTCAAAACACGGTTGTCACAATTTTTAAAAGTCAATAGTGTCAAACAAGAAAATCAAGCTGGTATTTTAATAACTAATTTAACGGATGAAACATTTCGTTTGGTACGTAATTTAGCGTTTCCAAAGGAGATCGACGATTTAAGCTATTCGGAGTTGGTGTTATTACTCGACGAACATTTTAAACCGAAACGCTGCACGTTCGCGGATAAGGCAAATTTTTTTGGAGCAGTAAGAAAGTCAGGTGAAGATTTAGGCGAGTGGATGGCGCGTTTGAGAGGTCTCGCTAGTCATTGCGAGTTTGGATCCGCATTGGAATCGAATCTGCGGGATATATTTGTCCTCGGCTTACCTTGCGGTCCAGTACGCGACAGGCTTTTTGAACAGAGTGCTTTAGATCTTACTTTATCCCGAGCGTTGGAGCTGGCGGAACAAGCTGAATGTGCCTTGAAAGCAAAATCAGTAGATAGCACTAGAGGCGGTGGAGATCGGTTTACCGTAAAAGAGGAACCGATATACCGCAACGATAGTGATCGCTATAGTGCCGGAGGCGGCAGCAGGGATGCGCGGCGCCCTGGCGGCAGCGGGGGCGGCAGCGGTGGCGCAGGCGGCCGCGGCTCCGCTCGCTGCGGCGATCAGCAAGGGTTTCGCGATCCGATTTGTTCCATTTGCGGAATGAAGAATCATTTAGAAGCAAAGTGTCGGTTTAAAAATTACAAGTGTTTAAAGTGTGGTAATAAGGGTCATTTAAAAAAAATGTGCAGTAGTATTAGTTTTAAGGTGAATAATATTTGCGAGTGTGACGATACAGGAAATGAGATTGAACCAGATGAATGCGTCGAATGTAAGAACTTTAACTTGAGGTATGTGTCTAATGGTCCCATTTTGTTAAGCATAGAGATAAATAGCAAACATATTAAAATGGAACTAGACTCTGGATCAGGCACATCTGTTATGTCAGAGAAACTTTATAGGGAAGCGTTTTCAAACTATGAGTTGTTGCCTTGTAATCTTAAAATGTGCCTTTATAACGGTCATAAGATATCTCCATTAGGGTATTTTGAAACTAACGTTAAATATAATAATTCGGAGCATTTATTAAGATTTTATGTAGTCAGTAACGGTGGGCCTGCCTTGTTAGGTCGAGATTTTATGTCTGCATTTAACTTAGAGCTCACATCTAAAATTAATAAAATCAAAGACTGTGATGAATTGCAATGTATACTTAACTTATTTCCAGATCTTTGGCGTGACGAGTTAGGTACATTTAAAAAATTCAAGGTTCATTTGCAATTAAAAAAAGACGCGTACCCAAAATTTTTTAAGCCTCGTCCAGTGCCATTTGCCCTCAAGTCTAAAGTCGAAGAGGAATTAAGAAGGTTAGTCAGTCTAGGTATTTTAGTTCCGGTCGATCACTCGCAATATGCAACCCCAATCGTTCCGGTCCTTAAGGAGAACGGTAAGGTTAGAATAGCAGGAGACTATTCAGTCACATTGAATAAAGACCTTATAATTGAAAAATACCCCTTGCCTCGTATTGAAGAGGTTTTTGCAATAATAGGAGGAGGTGAGCATTACTCAAAAATTGACTTGAAAAATGCTTATAATCAATTTTTACTAGATGACGCATCCCAGGAGCTTACTACCATCAATACAATGAAAGGGCTCTACAAATATACGCGTCTCGTATACGGACTAGCTAACGCGCCAGCAATTTTCCAAAAATCAATGGAATTGCTGCTCAGTGGCATAGACGGTGTGAGCTGCTGGTATGATGACATATGCATTACTGGACCGAATAAGGCGGTCCATCTCAGTAGGTTAAAGGAGGTTTTGTGTCGTTTGAATAATGTAGGTTTACGTTTACAAGAAGAAAAGTGTGAATTTTTAAAAGATAGTATTACCTACCTCGGCTACGTCATCAGTAAAGACGGTCTAAAAACAAGTGCAGGAAAGGTTAATGCTATTTTAAACGCACCTGAGCCTCGCAATACGACAGAATTAAAGAGATTTTTAGGTGTAGTCAACTATTATCGGAACTTTATACCCAACGCGTCCTCGTTAATGAGCCCGCTCCACGAGTTGCTCGGTAACGGCGTCCCGTGGCAGTGGGGCGAGCGGCAGCGACGCGCCGTCTGCCGTCCATAAGCTATAATGCCGTTAACCGACAATCGGTCAAAATTGACTTTTTAATACCATCAGAATCAGAAAAAAATGCTGAATCTAACACTGTTACCCATATTTTTCTATCTTGCTTAGTTCCTGAGATAAAAAAAATAAGAATGCCGTTAACTGCTTCGCTTTAGCAAAATTACAGAGCTAAAATGCTGTTACATCAAATTACTTAGCTAAAACGTGGTTAAGGGATTTTGACTTTTATTGGCGCATATGTTCTATGAAAAATTACCACAGTATATTGCCGTTATCAAAAATTTCCACTCAATACAATCGTTATAGTACTTTGACGATGATATTGCTTAGTAGTTCTTTGCAAAGCGTTAGTATTACATCTCAAGACTAAAACGCCGTTACGTAAAATATTAGACAAAAACGCAGGTAAAGTCTGGTAGCGGCATTTTAGCGTTGTATTAGGTGTCTATATTTATTAAAATTGCATTAGCGGGTTGACCATAAATGCTAACTAAATTTAACAGGCTACGTGTTTTGTATATGTTTACATGACTTAAATGCCGTTATCCTACATTCTTTAACTATAATGCGGTTATGTTAAAAACATAAAATGAAGATGTTCACGAATGGTAAGGCGTCGTCGTCGCTTCGGTCGATTAGCTAAGTGTGAAAGTTTGAAAGTGTCGCTGCGCCTCTGAACTCCTGGAACACCAAATTAGAACCAAAACGTAGGTATTGTAATTATAAAATTTGACAGTATTTTTAAAATCTTCGTTATTAAAGTGAGATTCTCTAGAAATGCCACCACTGTCTGCCAGAAGATGAACCAGTTGGTAAAGATGTTGAAAAATAATTTCCTATGGCAGCTTACCCTTTTAATGAAGCAATACTAATGTCTGATCTCTCGAGTGTAGAAGTGAAAGATCCGTTTGCAGATTCCGATGATGATAGGGACAAAGACTTCGTGCCAGATAGTTCAAACTCAGATGATACGAGATATGAAATACGAGTGCTATAAATAGTTACTTAAATTGGGATCAGAACAATGTATGTGATGTTGTCTACATTTATTTATTTATTTATACTATAATTGTTGCCGACAAGCCCAAAGCAGTAAATATGAAAATCCCTAAAATAAAAAATCTATCTACTCAAAGTAGGTAAGAAATTTTTCGAAAGTCATACAGACCTCATCATACCTTCAGCAGCTAAAAAAGATTTATAATTTTACATCAGGGTTTGCAAAAAATACGGAAACAAGTACGAGATGTTTTGAGGAGGTTTCAGTACTTGCTGGAAATGCTTTTGTTTTCTATGTTTTACTCATTTCATTAATGAACATTCTTTCAATGATTGTGAAAATCATGATTCCAGTTACTTACAAACTAACACAAATTACGACATTAAAGAAAAAGTAAAAACAAAGAATATATTGAAAAAAAAGACAACACAGAGACAATTATTGATAAGACTCTAAATTAAAATATAATGAATATAGCACATAATATAAAATTACAAAAAAATTATAACAAGTGGACTAATCAACGAATGTTAAGACGAAGTTATAGTTCAGATATATGTAAAAACTCTTTAAATTTTGTAAAACCTACAACTCAACAAGAGGTCTTTCTCGCAAGCAAAGAAACACAATAGATGTATGTTATAACGAAGCGTCGGCTATCTAAAATGAAGCTTCCACTCAAAATCTGAGCCAGAATCATCGCCACTGCCAAAATTACACAAGAAGTGTGGTACACCCCTTCTCCAAAGGAAACTAGAAAAAAATATGAAAGAACATTAGAGCATGGTGTCAAAACAACTGTGATAAAAGCTCTAAAAAAATGTACTTCTAAATTCAGTGAAGAAGATCGAATTTTAATTAATAAATCGTACTGGAAAATGTATTGTTGCTGCCACGTCAGATTCCATTCATAAGAGCACACACTTTAGCAAGTAGCAATACCACAACGAAAATCTACGGTCGAACCAAAGAGAAACCTAAAACGGGCATTAATACTTAAAAGAAGTGATGATGTTAAAGTAGATGTTTGTAAACATTTCTTCCTCACTACCTTAGCCTACGAGAATACCAACGACAGACCGTTGCTTAATAATTTCACACAAGAATCAACAGATAAACGCGGAAAACATCAAAAGAAGCATCCATTTGACCGGGGCTTATTAACTGAACATGTAGAATCGGTAAACCCACTACTGCCTCACTATAGACGAGAATATGCTCCATTGCGACGATATTTTCAAATATTAATGTAAGACTTGCAGCAAGCATTTGCATTTTCTTGAAATTCACCTAGATAAAAAAATATCTTATAAAACATATAGACAATACGTAAAAACAATGAATAAAAGTTTCATTCAACTCGGTAAGAAAAAATGCGAATTGTGCAAAGCCTACTCTATCTATCATAGGGAGAACCTTATTGGCACTTGAATTTATTGTTTTCCATCTCAATGTACTACAAAACGTTGTGCAAATAAATGTTTGAGATTGACTTTGACTTACATAAAAAGGAAACTCAACATGATGTCTTCTGATTATTGAAGAATGTGCTGTTCGTGTAGACTGGGCTAAACATCATGAGGAATATAAAAAAGCAAGGGCACTATAATAATACCATGAACACAAAGCAATCGAAAGTGAGTAAAATATTTCAGTGTAAATCTTGAAAAAGTCATTATTGTTACCAAGAATGAAAAGTTTCAAGTCTGTTCTGTTATGTCAACGACTTACTGTTTTTATTAAAACTTTTGCTACTGTTGGAAAAATTACCTTGCTCTCTAAACCTTTGACAGTTATTTGGCATGATGCAGTCGCAGGAAGAAGACGGAATGACATTGTCCGCATTCTATCATTTCTTCCTTCGTCACAGAGATGTTGCGGATATTTACTTTTATTTCAAGATAATTGCAGCTCACAAAATAAGAATAGGGTTTTTTACTCTCTGTATATTGTATTATGTTTTATAAGAATCTTTATAGGATTAATATAATAAACATGGTTTTTAGAAACAGTTGTGTTACTGACAGTTACTATTTTTTATATCAATAGCAGAAAATTGTTAAACTGCTTTTAGAAATTAAAATAAATAGTCGTTTTAATTGATCTCAAAAAGTCATAAAAATGGAAAGGATTTAATTTTGTATTGTCTTTTAAAAGAATCTACGTAATTATTATATATTTGTAACGCTTTTAAAGCAGTTGATGATTGTTGTCATTTAGGTACTAATCTATTATTTTAAAGAATAGTAAAAAATCTGAAAATCTGCTACATTAAAGAAATAATGATAAAAAATCTTTATAATTGATCGCCACAAGCCACGCAAATGCATTTTTTTTTTCTAGATGTTGATTATCAACACTAATACAGGTTATATTGTTTTGACATAAATACATTTGTCTTTATTTTCTAAATTATTAAGTAACTGATGCCTAGCTTGAATGCCGTTATGGTGAAAGGTTTTGTTTTTAGCTGCATTTTAGTCTTGTAATAAAGACGAATCAAATTATGCATATCAAAAGCTTCATTATTTATGTGCTAATACATGACTAAAATGACGTTAACGTACATTAACTGCATTATAGGCAAGCAATGTCTTGTCTAAAAACAAAAAAGTATTACCTAGGTAAAACGCCGTTATACTGTTTAACGGCATTATAGTTTAGTAAAATTATAAGTTAGAAAATCGTTTTACAAATTTATCAAATTTATTCAAGATCCAACACTTGAATGCCGTTAAGGTAGCCATAGCGGCGTTTAAGTTGGGTTTATTATGAGGTATTTGTTATTTGATACTTAATTAAAACGTATAAATTAAAATATTTCAAAACCTATAATACATAGCTTTGAGAGAGTTTTAATGTTTTTTAGCTCCCATAATTGCCTATCTGATAGTATATTAAAGTTATACATTACTCTTTTACTTTTGAAACAGCGAATTTTTTTCCGTTCCCTCTCTTTAAACTCGTTTTTCTCCGAATGTGGTTTTGGCACTTAACGGCATTTTAGTTTGTGGACGGCAGCCGTGCTCGCCGTGCGCCGCGAGCTCGCGTCGGAGCGCGTGCTGGCGCACTTCGACCCCGCCGCGCAGCTAGTGCTGGCGGTGGATGCCGGGCCTAGCGGACTCGGTGCGGTACTTTCGCAGCGAGACGCTAACGGTGTCGAGAGACCCTTAGCTTTTAGTTCAAGATCACTGTCAGCTAGTGAGCGGAATTATAGCCAAATCCAAAAGGAAGCTACAGCCATAATTTTCGGTGTTAAACGATTCCATCAGTACTTATACGGTCGCAGTGAACCTTTTATTTTAAGAACTGACCACAGGCCACTAATTTCTATTTTCAATAACAAAAATGGCATTTCTATAACAACAGCTCTTCGATTACAGAGATATGCTATAATTCTGTCTGCCTATAACTATACAGTGCAATATATATCAAGCGCGAATAATTTAGTTGCTGATTATTTTTCTCGAGCCCCATTAGATGAAACAGTAACGAAAGATGATTTTAATTATGATGCTTATTGTTCACTAAAATTTTTAGAATCAGGTACCCCGGCCATCCAATGGTCCGATATCCAACATGCCACTCAAAAAGACAGCACATTAAAAGTAGTTATCAATTACATGATAACCGGTTGGCCTAGAAAAATTAAGTGTAAGAACATCTCTCCTTACTTCTTATGTAAGACTGATTTACAGTTTGAAAATGGGGTATTGTTGCGTGGTCATAAGGTAGTTATCCCTTTGTCCTTAAGACAACAGATGCTGAAAGAATTACATAGTACACATTTAGGTATTAATAAAATGAAAAGCAATGCGCGCAGTCGCATGTGGTGGCCCGGCATCGATAACGACATCGAGCTGTGGGCCGGAGCCTGCGCCGCCTGCGTCAGCGTGCGCGCGGCGCCCCCGCGCAAGGCGCCCGCGCCCTGGCCGCGCTCCACGGCGCCGTGGCAGAGGATACACATCGACTACCTAACGTTAGATCAGAGAGTTTATCTTGTTGTTATAGACTCCTACAGTAAATGGCTTGATTGTTTGTTGATGGCAAATGGTACTAACACGAGCGCTTTAATTTCTAAACTTAAATTATTGTTTTCTTTGTTTGGAATACCTAACACACTTGTCTCTGATAATGACGTTAAGATTAATTCATTCGAATTCAGAGAATTTTGTTTAAACAATGGCATCAAATACCTAACTTCGCCTATTTACCACCCTATTAGCAATGGGCAAGCAGAGAACTCTGTTAGAACCTGCAAAAAAATGCTTAAGTGTATTCTAATGGAGAACTTAACAAAAGAAGCTTTGCAGGATAAATTATTAGGTTATTTATTTGAATATAGGAACAGTCCGCATTGTACTACTGGTGAATCACCTGCTAAATTAATGTTTGGTAGAAATTTAAGGTCGAGATTAGATTTAATTTTTCCGGTAAACAGAGAATACTTGAATAAAAATGACAATAAAGATTTTAAGAAAAGAAAATTGCATAGTGGTGATCTAGTGTGGGTAAGATGTTATAATGAAAGAAAAGAAAGTTGGAAATTAGGGAAGATTGAAGAAATTGTAGGCTTAAGAATGTATAAGGTTTTAATTTTCCAATTTAATTCTATTTGCATTAGACATTCAGATCAACTGATTCCCTATAAGGGTAGTTACGACCTAGTTTTTGATGTCAATCATGAATCCCCTACTTCGAACAATTTGTTGCCCCATTTGGAACAAAACCCTCAATTAATGAATTCCCCTACTTCTGCCCCTGCAGAGTTACCATTAGATTCATACACTGGAAGAGATGAATGGTTTGACTGTGAGGAAGGAAGGGAACGTGAGAGCGTAAACGAGGTTGGAAGAGATAGGATAGTTGATGTTGATGCATGTGCACAGCCAAGCGGTGTGTCTCCTCCAGAACGTCGTCCTACGTTACCAAGACAGGCAAAACAAAACAAAGATTATAAACGTTTCTTTTGATTCGTATTTGTAATTTGTTATATGTATTGAAATGTAGTTTTTATATTAAGTTGTTTTTGGATATTGTAATAACATTCCGTTAATTACATGGGTTAATTATTGTTGTTATCAGGATGCAAAGATTAAGTGTGGAGGAGTGATGCATATTATGTTGGCATCTGTCTGTGATCTGTCAAACTTCAGTAATAAACCAGCGGTTGACTCGAACGGTTGTTTCATTACGATACCTACTTATCACATACCATCCACTGAAGCACCCGACCTAATTATCTCTCCCCATTCCACATCACCTAGTGCCAAATTAATGGCTTCATAATCCGCCTTGAAATAGTATAGCTTCGTTCCACATTCAGATTTTTGGTTCTTTATGGGCTGAGAAAAAGAAACCTCAATCTGCACAGGCTGATGATGTAAATCGATTTTAGAGATAACGTCCAATGGAGAGGTCACGGAAACCTTTTCACCGGTAGTCAAGACCAAATCCAGAATTCGATTGTTACTATTAACCAGGAAGTTATGTTGTCGCATATTATTTAGTAAGATGAAGTCCCAAAGAGTCTGTTCTAACTTTGAATTTGTGCACAGAGGGGCTCCTATGACGTACATAAATAAACATCTCTAATTTTATTACCCACTAGAAGCGACAACTTAACCCAGATATTTTCACATGAACTTTCAAAGTTAAGCAATCGGTGTGATTTATATATCTTGGAGACAGCAATGAGTACTCCGCCTCCATCGGTCTTACTGTTAAACCTACTGCTGGCTCGATCTCGCCTATATATTGTATACCGCCCATCGACCACTTTTGAGTCACTAATATCACCAATTAGCCATGTTTCAGTAAACATGATGACATCATAGGAACAACATGAAATTTTTTGATAAATATAATTTAGTTTGGTTCTAATCCCCCTAACATATTTTAGTAATAAATTTTAAGACCCTCGTATTTTAAAGAATTTAAAACGAATACATGTACAACCAATTTAAAAATTATAATATAACCTAATGTAACTTGTCTAAAGCTTCAAGGTCCTTAATGTTATGGAGAGGCTTTGGTGCCTTCGGTGGTAGATCAGGTGGAAATAAAAAGCGGACTGTATTTTATAGGATTGAGTGTAATTCGGGACAAGTACTACAACAGTGACCGCACACTATGAAGATATTGAAGGGAGTGGTTCGACTGAGCATCGATGTTCGCTCGCGATGTTTGTTCGCCCGTGCGTAGACACCATGTTTATAAATTACTTACAAAAATAATACTAGATCGAATTGCCCATAAATTAGAGAAACATCAAACCCCCGGAACAGGCTGGTTTCCGCTCACATTTTTCTACAACTGACCATCTGCACACAGTCAACCAAATAATAGAAAAATGTAAAGAATACAATAAACCCCATTACCACATGAGTAAATATCAGATTCTCTACAGAGTCCAAGCTTTCTAACCTTAAGCAACAATTATACCTGTTCTGATAGGGCTGACACCAGTTGCAAGATAAAATAATTAGGGAGGAAAAATAAAATAAGGTAAGTACATAATAGAACTTTTATTTCAAAGGGTATAAAATAAGGGTTAGTGTAATTTGGCAATACTAAAGTAAAATTAGTTTATAAATGGCTAACCCCAAATAATTCCTTAATATTATTTTTCTTTAAGTATTTATTCTAGTTATAATAACGACCGATAACTACATTTATACTGCTAAAATAATAAATTAAAAAACTGTATCATAATCGGTTCAGCCGTTTAGTATCTAAACAAAACTGCTTTGTTGGCTACATTCTACCCTTCTCACAACTAGCTCCGATAAGAATCGAACCCATGACGTTTTTTTTTCAATACTTCTCAGGCGTCAGCGTTAAAATAAGAAAATTCGAATCGCATAAATTCGACGCTTTTCCCAGCGACTCCGTAGCTCAGTGGTTAGATTAGAGCATTCGCCCGGACAGAGGTCGTGGATCGAGAGTCGAGACCCATCGGAGCTAGTTGTGAGATGGGTCCTGTTTTTCTAATACTTCATTTTCAATATTTTTAATTAAAAAAATTGCATTGTATGCGTTTAAAAAATATAGTAGGGTAATAAATAGTTCCAATAATTATGTATATTGACCGCCATTTTCAATCCCAATATGTATTTGTTTGACTGAGCTAGGTAACCAATTTTAATGTATTCGTAAATTATACTTACTGCACATGATTTCTTGGGTACGGAAAAAAAGAAATATCCTGTTTTTGCCCGAATTGTTCATACACACGGTGCAAGTGTTGGGCATTGTGTATGTAACTGACCCGACAAACACAAATTTTCCGTAATCGATATTATAATATATTATATAAATAATTGAATCACTGAAATGGTAAAATTACAATTTGTCATCAAAATCACTCGAATAAATGTCAGTCATCTATCTAATGCACGATACGACGTGCGGCCCTGTCAGTTATACCGCAACTGAGCCGCTATGTGTGAGTGTACCTAGAGCGGGCCGCATATAGGCAGCTTGGATTTTGGTGGGATATTTATTCATGTGACTTTTACCTAGGATTTGTCGACTACACCAAGGCGTTCGACAGCCTTAAATGTGAGCCCATATTCACCTCACTGGAACGTCAGAATATTGACCCCACCTACATACAACTCTTACGGCTCATTTACCAACATAGTACAGCAGACATGAAACTTCATGCACCTGGCCCACCATTTCCAATACTAAAGGGTGTCAAGCAAGGAGATCCACTTTCCCCTAAATTGTTCACCAGTACCTACCTTGCAAGAGGTAAGTATTTAAAAAGCTGGTCGATCCCTGGAGAACGAAGAGTATCAATATAGGGGAAAATAAACTTACAAACATCCGCTTTGCCGACGATATAGTTCTTTTCGCCAATACATCGTCAGAACTTGAAACAATGCTCTAAACAGCTGAGCAAGGCGAGCCTTGAGGTTGGATTAATTATGAATAGGTCAAAAACTAAAGTCATGACCAACGCTGCCGAAAGCGACATAGTGGTAAGCGGCCAGAGAATGGAGTATGTTGACGAGTACTTAGGCCAGTCTCCTTCGAAAACAGGCAGGACAAAGAGATCGGTCGTCGTATCGATAACGCCTGGAAGGGCTATAAAAGCATATATAAACGGAGATCTTCTAATGTCACTGAAACGCAAACTCGTTGACACTTGTATCCTGCCCGTACTAACTTACGGTGCGCAAACGTGGTCATTGACCGAAAGTAAAAATCCAAACTCAAGGTTTGCCAAAGAGCTATGGAAAGGAGCGTGTTGAGTATTAAAGGATTGATAAGATCCGGAATACCACAATACGCTCTAGAACTAAGCAGATGTAGGCGAAAGGACAGCAAAGCTTAAATGGGAATGGGCGGGGCATGTGTGTAGAATGCACCCGGATAGATGGGCCCAAATCGTCACGCCATGGATACCACCACACGGCTACCGACAAGGGGTAGACCTAAACAAAGGTGGTGTGACGATTTATCCAGCTTCGCAAGAGATTAGGAGTCATTGGCCGCTGACAGAGACCAATGGAAAGCGTTGGGGGACACCTTTACCCATCAGTGGGATGATGTAGGTTTAGTAAAAAAAAACTATTAATGCGAACCAATGATTTTTAAAGAATTTCTCCAACTGCTAATTGTTAAGAGGAAACACAAGGGCCGTTGTTCCATACAACCGTAGTCCCCTGTTTCCTCCCTGGATAATGCCAGTAGAGCAATATTTTTTATTACAAAAATCTATGGCCACTATTAGCATGCTTCTATGTTTTCCTTTTTTTCATTAATTAATCCCTCGATCGTGAGTTTTTCCAGACATAATTGAAATCAATTGTTATCGCGGCACGCGCGTGCCTCCTGGGGGTTGAGGGATTAAAATAATAAAAGAGATATGAGTATATGAGCCTCCAAAAATCTAAAAAATTCGCCAGATTATTCGCTGTGCTCAAACATCCTGAAAACAAATTTGGCTATATTTTAGAATAAAAGAAAAACATACGAACACGGCCAAAGCCTTTCTTGAATTTTTAATGAAAAAAGTATTTAAATCGGTTTAGTTTTGAAAAAGGAATCGGGGGACTACCTACGAAACGTTGATTTTGTGTCCCTCAACCCCCAGGAGGCACGCGCGTGCCGCGATAACAATTGATTTCAATTTTGTCTGGAATAACTCACGATCGAGGGATTAAGTAGGTATTTTCGGTCCAAAATGCAGTTGTCTCTATCGCGCTTCGCGGTGGAGGCGTTCGGGACTGCGCGACAGCAATAGATTTTACAAATACCTATTTCTCAATTCTCGCGACCGTAGTGTTTCCTCTTAAGGAGTTGTTCCTTCCATCATCAGCTCATCAACATAAGATGATGACTACCAGCCGCAAATACCTACTGACATATGAAAAAACGCAATAAGTACATAAAATTTATCTAAGTAAATAAATACCTACCTAATAGGTTTATTTTCAATTTACTCCTGCAATTATTTATTCAGAAATCGTATGGAAGATTAAGTTACATTAATTCTGTTTTAAGATAAACGATCTATCTTTGGACGCGAGATCAGCTTAAAGGTAGGCAGAGAATCGTCTTCATAAACTTTACAATAATATTTGAAGAGTATGTCTATAAAATAAATCAGTAAAATCAGTTTTATTTTTGCAAATAGACCCCAGGAGGCGCTTTTACACGTCCAAATATTTAAACCTACCACTACAAAGATTAGGTACTAAACATACGACAATTTCAATTTTGACAAGATTAAGACATAAAATAAAACCTCGTAATTGAACCCTTTTTTCTTATGGCTGATAATAGACATCTAGCGGAAAATACTACAACTACGTGTTACCTAAATTAAATTCTACCTAAATAAAAACACCACAGCAATAGCATGCTTCAAGTCGTAATTCAAGTAGTAAATCTACTTAGCACTAGAGGGTGCTTAGGTAAAAAAATTAATAGCATTACATTAGCATCACATTTACTGACGATAGATAGTGAACCTACTGGACACGAGATGTCTCATCATCAGTTTTTAATTTTTTCCGGAGAAATGTAAAAAGACGTTTGTTTCTTTTTGCATCAAAGAATAGAAAGAGACATCAGTGATTGATTAAGTGAACTAGTGAACGGAATGAACTATATATGTTCCAATAGCTGCCGTATCGCTTTGAAGAGGAACTTGAGAATTGAAATTTAAAGGAATAACCTGAATTTATTTAGACATGAGATGCTGGGCTGGCATCAGTGATCGCTTTACTTACAAATAAACAAACAAGATGTTTAAGTTAGAAAACTGCTGGTCGGTACCCTTTCAACCATTAAAAATATCGATATTTTTATTCAACCATTAACTTTTAACGAATAATTTTTTTCAACCATTAACGCCACCACTAGTAGGTACCCGACAATTACCATTCGGTCAGTCAGTACTCGAAGAACGAAAATGAATGTTGTCTTCCGTCACGTACGTCACTATTACTCGTTCGCGACTCGCGAGTCTCGCGGATTTTGTATTGGTTGGTTAGTTAATGGTTAGTAGCCGGGCTGGAGACCGAAATCACGATTGAATAATTAAACTCGACTCGACTCGAAGTGAGTCTCGATTCTTGTTGTAGAAGTGTAGGTACACTAGACTGTAGAGTGGATTCGTTTCGTTCGTTGTAGACTGTGGTCGCATCTACGGACGGAACGCTGTTATCGACATCTGTCAAAAGTCAAACTATTTTTTGGGTTTCACTGCGTTCGGGTCGAGACGGTGACTTTAATGTTAACGTGAATATCTCTAATATTTATTTTGTGATTTAATTTAACTATAGAGTGTATGTGTGATGTGTGCGTAACGATCTGCCGTGTCAACTTTGTGGTTATCATGTCAGGAATTCGTGGTGTTGTTGTGTTTTGTGTGTGACTACTAGCACTGTGTCGTAGCGAGGAATATACAGTTGGATTTTTAATACGTACAAGTAAGTAAATATTGACACCAACCAAATAGAAACTTTGCGACATAAATTAAACACTGAATTCCTTCAAGTCTTACGTGTAAGTTCTGTATTTAATTAAATAATCTTATGTTAATGGAATTCTGAGAAGGTAGTTGATTAGTAAATCGATGTTTGAAAACAAGTGTGTTATCAAAATAGATAAAAAATGTAAATAAACAAAATACCTACATAGATGTTTTTGAATTGTATTCATAAAATTACCTAAGTAAATGTACTGAAAACTGGTGGGTCATGGCCACAGCACCTATTAGGTTTCATTTTGAGTAGGTACACACTTATTATACTGTGTAGAACAAATTGGAAACAAAATGTTACTTGAAACTGTTATTGCAATAAAATGTAACTGGATTCAGATATGTTTTATATTTTTAATCATTTTTTGCTATGGAAATTTAATGCGCTCAATACACTAACAATAAATTATCAGAAAATATTTCATTGTTTCAATGAAAAGATCACATACTTACTTATTACTTAAATATTTTAATATTTAAAACAAATAAATTATTATGATTTGAATCATTTAACGTTAGTCAGGCAGGGTTAACCCTTATGAATTTTTTATTGATTGTGAAGGTTTAAGTAAATAAGTATCTAAAACAGCATGTTAGGTCAGACTCTAGGGCATCTTTTAATGAGTAGAAATAGGTGTGATTTTGCAACAAAAATGTAAGTACCACCTAAGTGTAGGGCTAATATTCTTTCTTTTTTAAATTTTATTTCACTTTTTCAAATTTTCTTGTGATAGGTGGCCAATATTATTTTTGTCAATGCCATAACTTCTAAAAGACGTTTCTGGTGTTCAAATAAAACATCTTGTGGCATAGGAAGGGAAAAACCACATCCATTAAATCATGCTATCCAGTAAAATTTAATCCAAAAGAAAAAACAATAGCCTGAATTTTTTTTAAGTGCTAGCTAGTTATTTGGATTTATCATCTCAATTAAATTACAAAATAAAGAGTATATATGTACCTACATAAAAAGGGGCCTTTTTTGTGATTTCACTGCCCTTATTGACGTTTTCCACAATGCAAAAAGTTTAGACGGAAGCCTTTTTACCCAATTATGCCTAACCGCTGAATGAAACTGAATAAAATTTGGTAAGCAGATTAATTATATATGCAGCTACTTTTTACCCCAACAAATTCATAGTTCTCTTGTGATAGTTTAAAATTAAATATTCCACACATACAAAGGCCCAGGTGGCGAGTGGCATCACCTGGACTTATTTACTTGAAATTTTATTGTTGTTTCTCATATTATTTATTGTTGTCACAATGATTGACAGCTGCCTACCTAATGCATTTTTGTTGTTGCCTAACTAATAAGATTTAAGGTATCAACTTGTCTTACTAAAGTCTGTATTGTTTAGTTAGAACCCGTTCAATATAAAGAAGATCCAATATGAATTACTGAAGATGGTATATGTATGTATGCCTACTTAATTTTGGTAACTCAAATATTGATAATGTTGATGCACTGCCAAAAAACCTTGTAGCTTATAAATGTATTTAAGTACAGTTAACATAAAATAACATGTGATGATGTATTGGATTAAGCAGTTATTTGATGAACTCTATGATTTCTGAGAAACCTTGTCTATCCTTGAGTTTTATTGTCATTAATTTTATTTATTTGCTCGATATCTTTGCTGTAAATAGTTCATACTTTAAACCCAAAACATCTGTGTTCAATAACTTAGACAAAAGTTTTTATGCTGCCAATATCAGGTCCAGCAGCTACTACTGCATTTGCTATTCTGTTACCTACCTAAGACCTACACCATCTGGTGCTCCTTTTTAAATGCTAAGCTTCAGAAAAATAATAGCAAAATACATGCATGCAAGGCCCTATATGTATATGAGGTCCTTTTCTTCTTTCTTAACGTACTTAAAGCGCTCTCTGTTCCTCATGTCTTACGTTTTTGAGGGTTATATTTTTAAATGTTTATAGCTTCATTTTTCTGGTTTTCTTTTATTTTCAAGTACTTTCCAAGTTATCTTGAAAGCTAATTTTTTTTTAGCAGGATCGTGATACCTTTATTTGTTATTATAAAAGCAAAATATGTAGAATTAAGATTTAAATTGCATTTAAAAGTTAAGTATTATCACTATCCAATACATAAAAAAGCCTTATTTTTACATACTGTCCAATTCTTTATAATAATATATTGCCTGGTGATTCAATCTGTCTATTTAAACATATTATAGCTACAATATTAAATTTACTCAACATTAACACGTAACTTAATCGATTGAATAAGAGACAATTTTATAGGATAAACACATTAAATGTATGTCCCCTGGGTGTTACATCAGTCCCCCTGTGTGGTTTAAAAACGGGGGATTGATCCCAGGGTACAGATTTTTCTGTCTTCTTATGCAGATAGCTCAAATAGTTAATAATTTTACCTAGTTTCTTGATGATGTTAGTTTTTGTTTTTCGTGTTACTATAAAACATTGACACTAACAAATATCATTTAAAAGACACAACTAATAAAATCACTCACCAAAGGACTGATGTGCGTAACGGCCCCGACACATGATTCGGCAACAAACAGATAGGTTACCCTGTCAAGACAATGACTTTGCAGTTTTTTCTCGAATATGCTATATCTTCACATCGTTAGCATTTCATTCAGCTACGAAACGTGTCGCCAACTTAAAAGAATACATTTTAGCGCCGTATTTAAAGTGAGTCAGGGGACTGATTGAAAAAACTTATGGACAGACTTTGACAGAAGAATTTTGTAAATAAAATATAATTAAATGAAATAAGTACCTGTGCTTTGTGTGTATTCTACTGTGTTTCGAAAAATGTTATTACACTTTGATATTAACCTAACATGCTAGATTAATATTATATTCCTAACATTTCGATTATATTCTAGGTTGGGGACATAGCAGGGTACTGAGTTTAGAGGGCTTTAGACGAAGTAAAATATTAAATAATGAATACTTAGAGATTAAAAAAGTAAGAAATTACAAAGAGTAATGAAGCTTTCATCACATTATATGTTTAAAAGTAAAAAAATAAACCTCCGAAGGTTAACCTTTTGGTGGGGATTGCTAGTTTCCATTTAATCCCTCAACGCCCAGGCGGCAGGCGCCTGCCGCGATAACAATTGATTTCAATTGTGTCTGGAATAACTCACGATCGAGGGATTAACAGAGAAGCACCCTTATAGTGAAGTTGAATCAACCATTTCTATCATTTCAAGGAGCTATGGGATACCTAGTCTTAATCCCTCAACCCCCAGGAGGCACGCGCGTGCCGCGATAACAATTGATTTCAATTGTGCCTGGAATAACTCACGATTGAGGGATTATTTTGCATCAAGGCAACTGAATTACTGTGAATGTAACGAAATATCATAAATAAGAAAAGAAAATAACTAACTGGTAGGTACTCAAAACTATTTTATCACCTTGTTCAAACACTAATTGCCCCGTTTTTAAAGATAATTGGTATTTAACTAACTGATTACCTACCTAACATCAAGTGTATTTCGAATCTTTTCCTCAAACTGCAGGCTTACTCTTGACAAGTCCGAGTTACGATCCAAATCGAATCGACCGAGACGTCGAGAATCAGTGATTTGGTACTTTAAAAAGTGAACCTAACCTTTGAGTCGATGGTGATTATTACGTTATCAACCGAAAATGTTTAACGGATCGAAATTTTAGATCGATCTCGACTTGATTTTGATTTCGATTGAGTTTGTTCAGATTTTGACTAGGTCGAATCGAGATCGAACTTAAATCAAATTCAAGAGTAAGAGCCCTGTTTAGTAATCTGTGGTTTTGAAATGACTTATCTCTTTTTATTCAAATTCAATTAAAAAGATTGGTTACAAAATCTAACCAAAATAATAAGCACAATATTTTATTTTCCATGTCTTTAGTAGGTAGGTACTTACCTAATTACTTACCTGGTTTTTTGACGGCGGCACTAATTGATTTACACGTTATATCTCGCGGGTGTAAACCTGTGCCCACTGCCCAGCTGTGGGATACAAAATAGGGTATGTCCTTTCTAAAGGTCTAATCTACCTTTGTACCAAATTTCATCAAAACCAGTTTAGTAGTTTAAGCGTGAAAGCTTAACAGTCAGACAGAGCTATTCTTGCAATTGTATTACCTAAGTAAAGATTAGGTATTAAGAATACTGTCTAATTCTAATAGATTCTTTAATTAAAATAATTCAACAAAAATATTAACCATTGTTTTTCTAAAATGTCAGCTACAAAATGGACCTAGTCCTGGAAGAGATGTCCGACTGTGACCTGACCATTTAATCGGTAGTTTCTGTTAGAACTACCATGCTTTACCTTTACACTAACGGCCGGTCCCAATAATCTATCTATCTTCAGTTTTGGCATATCGGAGATAGAAAACATCTTCTGTCTCTGATTTTGCCGTCCAGAGAAACAAAGACAGAAGTTGTTTTCTATCTCCGATATATGCCAAAACTGAAGATAGATAGGTTATTGGGACCGGGCGTAAGAGAGCACGTTATCCAGTAGCAAGACAAAACGTTCTAAATACAGAAAATATGTATCTCATGACGCTTAATTTAAGACGCCAGATCATAAGAAAAGCAGGCAGGGTCCCGAATAAGTGTTGAATATTTTATGCCTCTCCGAAATACGAGCGGTCGTATAGGTCGTTACACTTCTGAGACTATAGCCCGGCGGGGTCGGCCGGGGGCAATCGATATAGCCGCCCGGAGTCAGCTGTGCAGACTGTGCTGTGCATATTTTGGTACTTACACCTCTCGGGTTGCGTTCAGAAGATCATATCTGATAGGGTTTTAGACTTCGCTGTGTATAAAAATGATAAAATTAAATGAAAAAACTATCGAAAAGCATGAAATAAATCTATTTTAAGTGTTTGAAGATGCAACGCCACAACACGTAGGTACTCACTGAGTGCAGCGTGGCCGCGGAACAGGCACGCTTCTTCCAATCACCAACATCTGCGGAAACCTGGGGAGGATTCTGGCTTTCTGGAGTCACCTGGGATGGTTGGAGTAGAAGGCGGGGAACACGTACAATAAAGAGGCTAAGTGCAGAAAAAGCCCAGACAAAACAAACAAACAAGTGTTTGATGGGTTTCAGTTTTTATTTGACCCGAAATTGGGGCTTAATTCGCGCTTTCCGTCGGTTGCCATCACGTGAAAAAAGTGGTTCATTTAAAAATAAATAAGGCCTGTCAATCTGCATTTACTGCCCTTCGCATAAAAATTAAGTTACTAGACCGTATGTTTATGGTCCTTCGAGCTGGATTTATGTTTTGAAATTTAAATTGTACCAACCTGAGTATACTTTGAAGAACGAAAAAATAAGCGTTTACATTATAAAATAATAATAATAATAAAGAAAATCACAAGAATCGTTCTTTTGTGATTATGGCGCTTGAATGGGCGCTAAGAAAATCGGTAACTTATCTTATAAATAAAAAAAATACATGGTAGACAACACGTAATAAATAACTGATATTAATAATAGTGACCATGAAAGTTTAAATCACTACTACCTACCTATATTACAAAATCGTAATCGTAATACAGTAAGAAGGTAACGTTTGGGCGGTGTTGTTGGGCCCCAAAAAATTAAGCCATAACAACGTAAGTCTTGTTCAGAAAGTCCTATAAATCTCCGTGATACAACAACACATCAATTGCCATCGAAATATTGCGTGCAGTTATTGAATTAGGTATGCGCGTATAATAATTTTCTGATCTGGATTCAATTAAACTTAGTAGCACAGGTTTTTTTCACTTTGGTGGAGTCTGAAAATCTCCAAAATCGTGTGACGGAATTTACGGATGACCCCTTACAAACTTTTAGTATAGACAATCGTAGATACCTAGATAGCATATTAAATTAGTTTTTACCTGTGGAGATCCTCAGGGGAGGCTTATTATGACCAGCTGTAGTTGTCGCTAGGCTAAGATGATGAGGTATTTGTCACTATTGGTAAAGAAATCAAGATTACGTAGGTTCCTACCTACCTACTTTTGATTCTGCTCGATCGTTACAAGTATCTTTATCTAAGTAATAGAAAAGCTGCTTTTCCTATCTATTTTTTTTTAATATACTTACCTACATCGGAGTTATATCAGTCACGTATTCATATGGCAAGCATAATATAACCAAAGTAGTCATCTTACTACATAGTAGTCATATTTACGCTTGCTAATGTCTAGTAGAGTCTGTTGTCTGTCTTCGGGGGATATTCGAAGCATCAGACGCCGAGACTAGATTAATAAATAAGTTTACATTAGTCTACGAAGGGACCGTAACTTCATAAGCCGTATTAATATAATTAACGCGCGCGATTTATTCACTCCTGTTCATAGTTGGCTGAATTTTGTCGCATGCCTTTGAATTTTTTTTTTACTGAAGTCATCATCACCAGCCCCTGTCAGTCCACTGCTGGACATAACCTTTTTATAAGACGAATTTCAGACATCATGAAAAATGTTTTTTTTTTCCAATAAATTCTGGCGAGTCTATAACAATTCCTTTGTACGAACACTGTCGTGAACTTATTACTGCAAATGTTTCCAATATCACATACCAATTGGTAATAATATACATGTGGATAGTAAAGAATGTTCAGTTCCTGCTGAGCTCTATGCAAGCCGGTAAGTGTACAGAAACCTGGGTGAATAAAGTAAATGCGCTTAAATACCTATTTAGCCACCTAGTTTCCAATAATTAAAAAATGCAAGATATCACAGTCAATTTCAAAAACTTCGCGACTCAATCTCCCCGTTATTGTATTTGTCAATATTAACTTACTACTTATTTGAGTTCAACGGAGCATTAATAAGGCCATTGACCTAGTTCATAAATTGCATCATCGAATATTGACTTGCAAGTTAGGTCGAACTCTTTAAATACAATGTACTTTAGGGTGAACGTCCTACATTGAGCGTTCTAGCTTTTAACTAAAGCCCCAGTGACTAATTGACCTGATTAAAGCTGCAATGCAGTGGTATCATGCATTTCATTCAGTAGCCTACTAAATGCAATGTATTTATGTGCATTTTTTTAGCATTTAAAAAAGTTAGAAGAAACTCAAGCTATACACATGCGATTTGAAGATGGACCTTTTTGAAAATGGAAGCGTCTGGCATCTTGCCAGTTCTGCCACCCCATTCATTGTTGCGCCATTGGTCTTACAAAAACAAACCTATAAAACTCCTTGGTCCGATCCTTAGTGTGTTTAAAAAACATTTTCCTGCATACTTATCTAAAGCATACTGTACCTACTATTAACCCACCTTAATAGATTTCACTTCAACATTAGATACCTACCTAACTGTATTGTTTACAATTTGCCACTACGTAAATAACCTTTTTTCTATTAGAAGTTTTAACTGAAATATGTATTACGTAATTCGTTACTTTTCCAACCTTGAAATGTCATGTTCTTTTGAATGTTACAGTCTTACGCGGCCCGACATTACTTCATTCACAAACTATGGCAGTCACGAATTCGATTTGCTAAACTTTTCTTTTAGTAGGACACCTACACTATTAAAATTGTTTTAAAAACCAAGTTTTCTTGTAGTCAAAGGCATTTAAAAACTGATTAACTTATATCAGTTTTTTTTAAAATATAATTTTGCTTATTCGCTTTAAAAAGCATAATAATATGAAATTCTCAACTTAATACGTCAAACATCTGATGCTCCACAATTTAATGGGACACCCTAGTTATCTATTCAGTTGCAGTCATACGCGATGTGTTCCAATGTCGTCCAGTTAGTGCAACATGTGCCTGGCATATTGCAACCGGCTTCTGACGTCACCACTTGCAATGCAAAAAGAAATCTGTCCTGTTCTTCTCACACTTATTATAGAACTTTTTAGGTAGTCTCGAGTATATTACTCAATATGTTAGGATTGTAGTTACCTAATTGGCCAACTGTGATTCAATATCGCTGTCCTCAAACGTCCTTGTCAGAGCTAGAGCTAGAGCAGAGCTGGCTTTTGGACTGCCCTGGTTATGGATGTTCCTACATTAGGATAATTATGAACAATATGAAAGAAAATTGTATTCCAACCCTGATAAAACGGCATAAAATTCGTGCCTCTGACCTGGAGACAGTGTTAGATGGTGCCTTTCGTAAAGACTCCGCCATAGAAGTCGGGTAGCAGAGTTTTTTCTTTAGTAAGAATTTCTTTTGGAAGACTATTCACTGAGTTAATTGCACTGGGAACAGAAATAAACCTTTGGCCAATCGTGTGTTATCATAGGAGGTATCTTGACCTTAGATTATATAACAGAAAACCACATCATTGAATGTACTTTAATGCACTATTTCGGAATAAACCGGAATGGATCGTTGCAAGAGCCATGATTATGGCAACTGTAATGTACCTGTTAGCAATGAGGCGATCTACTAACAAATTCCTAATACGATTGCCTCTCTAGTCTAGAAAACTTAAGCAAGGCAACATTAATTATGTTGCAATGATTCACGCCGTGGCTTCAAACCATAAAGTTTTAATGAGTTTTAAACCATCGCGTTCATTTCCTACGTAATCTAGAGTAGTAAAAATTAAACCTAATAAATTGGCAAGTTCCCCGTCACGTTCTGATTTGTATAGTAGGTGGTAGGTAGGTACTCGGTTGTTTGGAGTGCAGCCTGCATAATGCATGAAGTCACGACGCGAAACAGGGACAGCGGGCATTACCATAATAACGCACGGATTAATGTCACTGAGGTATTCTCATTGTTTACTAATTCGTAAAGTAAATACGCGTGCCTGTAGAGTAAGGTATTATAAATATTAGGAACGATTCCTCTCAGATCATCATTGGAATGTGCAAAGAAGAATTTTTTAAATACCCAACTACTAATGTTTACACGTTCTTCTTCTCCTGAAACTAGATTTATATCCTACGATAATAAAATATAGGCCCTCCAGACGTCGTCATACTAGCAAAAAGCTGCGCCATCTTCAGGCTCCACTCAAACACACGAAATTTTAAAAATATTAAAGATATTAATTATTAGAATACAATCATTTCTCAAAAGTAAAATTTGTCATCATTTTTAAATGTTTTTATCGTGATCGTAATCACTCTGAAAACGGTGCCGGAATATCGGAAACTTGTAATACATTTATTATTTATAATTTTACATAACCCTAGCCCTGTACAGGATATCGTATTATATCGTCTACATAGACGACAAGCCATAACTGCGTTGTCTGGTAGACACATTAAAGCTATGCGGAACCCATTGACCTATATGTATAGCCGGTCTCCATTCATTCTGTTTGGTTCTTGAATAATTTTACACAGATAGGTAGGTACCTAACATATAACGTAGTTGTGTGAAACGTGGTGTACAGGAATTTGGGAGTACTGATTCCAATGAAAAGAATAGCGGTATAGGTAAAGTACCAATGGACTCATTGAAAAACTGGCACATGCAAGCATGTGTGTGTATATGTATACATTTTAGTTTTTGGTAGTAGGTACCTGACGATGTTACACATAAACAAGGTTTAAGCCTTACGCTGAAAAACGGTCAATTTGAGTTATGACTTACTGTTGACATTATATGTGGAGACTTTGTTTGCACATCAGCAGTCTTATATATAATAAAGCAAGGCTTAATTTACCAATTTAAGTGCAGGCCGCTTCTCGAGACATGCAGCACTTAACGATATCATACGCCGGTCCCTTGCCACCATCAACGTGCCAAGTCTACTTGAACCGACTGGTATTGCAAGAGACGATGGCAAGAGACCGGATGGTATGAGTTTAATTCCATGGAAGATGGGCCGGGTGCTGGTATGGGATGCAACCTGTTCAGACACGCTGGCCCCTTCCCATCTACATGGAACCAACAACACAGCTGGTGCGGCATGTGAAGCGGCTGAAAAAGCTAAAGCATGTAAATACAGGGGTCTAGGTTCCGAATATGATTTTGTCCCATTCGGTGTCGAGACCCTCGGTCCTTGGGGTCCTAATGCTATAAGACTTTTCAAAGAAATAGCAAAAAGGTTAGTCGACATCACAGGAGACCGAAGGGCTGGCAGCTTCCTAGGACAAAGAATTAGTTTAGCTATACAAAGGGGGAACGCTGCCAGTATCTTCGGATCCTTGCCTAAAGGGACTCCTTTTAATAATATATTTTAGTTATTAGTTATATTATATTTTTTAAGGTTTTTGATTGATACTATTGTTTAACATTAATTAGCTATTCCTAGTACAAGTGTTTGTATTTACCTTGATTGTCAATTTACCAATGTTTTATAATAAAAATCATGACTATTTAATAGTTTATAAACAAATTAAAACCCTATCGTGTATTTGATCAACCGATGCAAAAGAATAGGTTTTGAAAATTATAGGTACATTAAAATGAAAAAACTTTGGATTTCACTCGCGTTTAGGTTTTTTGGTTTTACGTTATATTTGTTTATTCCGATGTTTCGAACTCTTTACAGCTTTTACATCATAACAAAACTTAAAAAAACCTGAAATAAAAAAAAAAAACACCTCAATCATCAAAAGTTAAACATAATGTTGAAAGTTTTAGTAAGAATTGTTTTATTTATTCTAGATGAAAACAGTTTTCCCCTGTTCGATTCGCTTTAAACTCATGAGTCCATAACTTTTCGCTCCTGAATCCTTACGCTGTCAGTATTTGTATTTTTATAGTACCTACTTACTATTACGACAACCTTGACTGCCTAAGGAAACACTAAATGTAAACAATGATAAATCAGGTTAGTTACTTATTGAGTTAATTGTTTCAAGTATAAACAGCTAAATGAGGAAATAAACTGTCTATATAAATTCCAACTAGAATATTTTGTGTACGTTTGTCTGCAAACAGGAAACATGTAATTATCTCGGCCCATTTGTTCTATTTAGCAAAACAACAGGATGACTAGGTCACTTAACTTTTATAAATAAAATAAAATAGGTTAAATCAACTTCACTGTTTATTGTAAATACTTACATTAAAATATTATCTACTGATGTTTCTAGTTCAAGTTGTGTGTGGAATTAAATCAACAAACAAAGTTAATAAGAGAAATTGAGGACTTGGTAGTAATTATTTTAGATTATGTATTTCGTGCTTTGTTTTCTTCAAAGTTTTTTCCACGGCCATTAATACAATCAGAAAATAATTTATTAAAAACGGCTTTGTTCTATTCTATTGATTCTATCAAACCGTATAAAACAATACAAACCAGACGTCCGGTTCCTGTCGCCAAAGCGAAGCTTACTATTGATTACCGCCGATCCAATGTTAGGAATAGAACACTACGGATCTTAGGCTAATTTTAAATAGTTTTACGATTAGCGCCGTTATTATAACCCAGATGTGAATCATGCGCCGTAAATTGTAGGCGGCACCAGTTTAAGATGGAACAGTAAGTAATTTTAATTTGGCTAATGAATTCATCTGATAGCAAATAAAAAAATTAAGTACTTACCTATTTTTATTTATTTGATGATTTATTATTTTAATATGTACAACTAAGCCCAACCATGCATTGTATTTTGTCTTGAATATGTCACTTTTTAATTGAACGGTAACAGTACTTTAAATTTTAACCTTTTAACATTCATAGTACGTGTTTCTCTACTCCACCCAGTTCCGTTACTGTGGAAACGCAGCCTTCTTTCTGAATTTAATTCACGGATTTAAGCTTCGAAGGTGTGTGTTGCTAATTGTTGGCCTAAAATATAATGAACAACACCACCTACTCTCGTCCTAAGGGTGACGTAAGAGCCAACTCGCCGGACAAGCCGGGCGATTAGACAAAATTATTCCTTTAAAAAAACGCCTATATCCAGCTGCTGCAGACTGATGTCGACTGATGTTATCAGTTATCAGTCTGATGATGATGCTGTTTTGAAGACGAAACTTTTACTGTGAACTGCTTCCACTATTAGCTACTAGAATTTAATAATTCCTTTCTCAATTCTCATACAAATTACAAATAAATTGTATCCTTTAATAGAGGTGTCGTTGATACCGATCAATTTTTGTTGCGGCTTCCGATATTGCAAATCTAAAAGGAACAGCGATAAAAGCAATATTGTATTGCATGAAAATACTGAGTGAATTTTTTGGCGGCACTTGCGTGTCAGTTAAGAAAATGTAATACCACATCGCACTGCACTGTGCCGCTGTGCCCAAACTTTGTTTCTCAATGCAATCGTTCTCTCGCATGTGCGTTTGTGTTCGTGTATGTGGTCGCGGACCGCAGACATTGACCTTCTAGGCTTGAAATAACATTCACTCTGTCTTGTTGTGCAATACGCCAGTGCCTTTGATACCTTTATGTCCGCTTTAGATCCCAGATTTCCTGCTAAGATTGTTATAAGAATACTTGGCCGTTTGTTAGACAGGTTATTTTTTCTAATATTGTTTTATAGACTTGTCTATGAGGATTAGAAGAAGTAAACAAAGCTAGCAATGTATGCTATGAAAATACTGTTGACTTGCCCATCTTAGGATTAGCAATTTGACTGTGATACTATCCAATAGCATGGTCAGCATTTGCTGCAACACCATGTCCGTAAATTCGACTCCGTCTGTCTCTCTGACTCATACCAATATCTTACGGCCGGTCCTAATAACCTATCTATCTTCAGTTTTGGCATATCGGAGATAGAAAACAACTTCTGTCTTTGTTTCTCTGGGCGGCCAAAATCAGAGACAGAAGATGTTTTCTATCTCCGATATGCCAAAACTGAAGATAGATAGATTATTGGGACCGGCCGTTAGAGTGTTGACAGAGATTCATGCGGGTTGCATAGTGGGGCCTCTGAATTCGCTAAATATTTTAGTACCTACCACGTCAAAGTAATATTTCCTCTATTCTCTATACTTCCTTTTAAGAACCCTGTGTCTAGTATAGATGATGATGACTGACTATGTGCCAGATAAACACTGCCTAATTGCTTACATGGACTGCACAGTGCATACCTTTGATGTCAAATACAGAGAAATGAAACAAACCCAGCATGTGGTGCTCTAGGATAACTGAGAGATCAACATTGAGTGATAGTGTGGTATTAGTTGGGATGGTGGTTGGTTTTTCAACTGGACTGACCTTTGCAAGATATTTAATTGGTTAAATTATTTCATTAACAATTAAGCATCCGTTATTCTTTAAATAGAAGCTAAATTAATATAGTGTTAAAAGCGTTACAGAATCACAATTCATAAAAATCCCGATTCTACTTCAAAATGAATGAACGTACTTCAAATGAAGACGCTACTAACCTGTCTTGTTCTGGTAGTACTTTTTTAGTCCACTCTTACGACACCCATAGGATGAGAAGGTGTGCCATTCCGGATAGGACACCACACGTCAAATAAGAAGTAAACAAATCCAAATAGTCAAAAGTTGCGGTGTGAAGAAAATTAATGGCCAGACACTTCATTGAATATGACTTAGCTCTAAGACTAAATGATTAATAAAATAAAAGCAGACATACTGTCAGGTTTTATTTGAACCTGTAAATCTTGACACTATTAGTATGACACTAAACTAATGATTGGCTTCAACGCCGAAAATTTGAGGATTTATCATCTGAATTAATGGCAATGATATTATAACGGACCCAATTTACATACGGTTAAGTATTCTCGTAGTAAAACAAAACCAGTTTATAGTTTTTACCTTCGCATAAAATTATAAAACTGTAAATAGCTATAAATCAAGTTTATTTTTAAATGATCTTCTTATCGAGACTGGCCATTAAGGCCTCCGTTCCTGAACCCGGTGACCTCTATTACCGCGTTTGGTTGCAGATTCTATTCCTATCTTTTGCAGGTGTAAGTACTCAAGGGACGCAAGCACTCCCAAATGTAATTGTGTGACTTTTTCCGAACTCACCCTTTTTTATGGATTTAATTTAATGCTTGTTTGAATATTGCTTATTTGACGTACTAATCTAGAGCTTCCTTTGAGATCATTTAGATTGAAGCCTTAGTCATTTACAGATATACGCATACCTATGTAAATTTATGAAGACGTAAATAGGCTCAGCATGTCATTACAAAATGACTCTCCCTGGTGCTATCATTGCTCAGCAATGAAGTTTAGTCTGTTAAACGAAACCTACATTAAAATGCATGAAAAACAGTTGGCAAGAATTAAAAATAATATTTGAAGTGGGAGCCGAAAAAACTACCCAGATATGAATGATTTAAAGAAATGGAAATTACGAAGGACTAATGTGCTCAAAATATTTGCTACGAAGATTATGAAGTAATCCTATGTAATTTTCTACTAACCTAACCACAGCTGTTAGCGAAAGCAACATAGGAAGGTAGTTTGGCCTTTCAAATTTCAACACCAATATTAGCTTTACGCAAGGTACTCCTGGATATGTCTACTCGTCACCTCTAAGTGATCGTGGCTACGAAAATACAAACCTTTTATTTATATTAATACGTATGCTTAATTTTATAATTAATGGTTTGGTTATCCAAATTCACTTTATGTATGCCTATATAACTATCAATTACCTAATTGGTTTCAAATAATCTGCCCTCACTGCCCACTGCAGGGCAAAGCCCTCTTATCATTGAATTCAAGTTACCACAGTAATGATGGGAACAGGCATAATCAACACGCTTGCCAAATGCGGGTTGGTGACCACAAACCCGAGATATTTTCGAAAATATGAAACTCGGGGAACCCAGAACTTATAGCATCTTTCGGTACACCCAAATCTGAATCGATTTATGAAAACCATTTTCAATAATTGCATTGTGTTTTAAACCCATCTTAACTCTACTTGGAAAACCAATTTAGATTAGGCCATAATAGGTTGTCACAGTTGTGAATTATAAAAGTATTTCCTGCTGTATGCCTTTGCCTTACTTCCTTTCTTCCGTGCTAGTGGCGGACAATGACCCATGTTCAGCAGCGGATGTGCACAGATAAATAACGGGGCTGCAGTATCCGCAGGGCTGAGCTATTGTTTAGGGCCATAGAGAAAGTTTTCTACGACTCGTATGGATGGACTGTTTCAAGTATATTTCTACTGCAGGATTCCTAATTTGGAAGGGGAAACTCGCCCGACGTGCGCCGTAAAGTCATTATTAATCATCTATTGCATTTGCAGCGTAGTCATCAAGTTTCGAAAATGCGCGATCCCTAGTTCTACTTTTGACTATGTTTTAGATTAAATTACAGCAAGGTTAAGAAGGGATAAGGATTGGGATTTACTGACTGAGGGGCGAGAGTAAAACAAATCCTTAGATGAAGCTTACTGCAAATAATTATGTAGGTAGTAAGCTGCATGTGTAGCCCGGGTTCGAAAATGGTCTGATTTCCCTCAGCGAAGCGAGCCTCATACCCGACAAGGGCCCGTCACATAGCATTCAGAAAAATGCCTGAAATAGTTACACAAACTACCTTCCTTTATCATGTTCATTAATATCACCTATTCAGTTACACAATACATTTTGTTACATTGACCTGCCCAAAGTTCATCAGTCTTTTTTTTTTTATTAAATTGACCTACCCAAAGTTCATCTGTCTGTTGGCCATTAACTATTTTCCCAGACGTGTTTACCAATATTGAAGGGTCTGTTGCACTCTCATTTGACGTGTACGCACCAATTAACTCGATCCCAAACGGAATAGCTGTCGTCACCACAAATTAAAGCGGTCTGTTCTCCACTATTGCTGCTAGGATATCTCGTACTCACACTGAATTTTCAAACAGAGGTGATCTACCTATTTTCATACATGTACTTCAATTTTTCATTTCGTTTGGCACATATTGTATTTTAACCATACATTTCTGCTGCTAACCAACCATTGATTGGACCTCTCGAATTGATTGATCATTAATTGCTGCTTACATCAAGTGTGTCTGCCATCATGAACCTAATACGCAGTAATTTCACTGTTCCGATTAAGTTCTTAGTGGTCCAAAACATGTTATTACTATAAAAACACATTACTTTATACTTTATTTGATATTTTAGCAACTTAATTGCACTTATAATATCAGTATATAAACTTGAAAAATTTTTTTTTTGTCTCAGGCGGGACTCGAACCCGCATCTCCTCCAAAAAAATTTTTCAAGTTTATATACTGATATTATAAGTGCAATTAAGTTGCTAAAATATCAAATAAAGTATATAAATAGCTGTTTCATCTTAACTGACTGTCAAACATCTGCAAAGATGTTTCTTTCGGGTGTTAAGGGTGCAAACTCCTAACATTTGATGAAGCAACGCTGGCTCACAGCGTAAGAATATGCTTGAAAAATTCGCGCCGTGTCGCAGTGTCTCGGTGGCCTAATGGTATGGCGCCCGCCCGGCATGCGAGGAGATGCGGGTTCGAGTCCCGCCTGAGACAAAAAAAAAATTTTCAAGTTTATATACTGATATTATAAGTGCAATTAAGTTGCTAAAATATCAAATAAAGTATATAAATAGCTGTTTCATCTTAACTGACTGTCAAACATCTGCAAAGATGTTTCTTTCGGGTGTTAAGGGTGCAAACTCCTAACATTTGATGAAGCAACGCTGGCTCACAGCGTAAGAATATGCTTGAAAAATTCGCGCCGTGTCGCAGTGTCTCGGTGGCCTAATGGTATGGCGCCCGCCCGGCATGCGAGGAGATGCGGGTTCGAGTCCCGCCAGAGACAAAAAAAAATTTTTTCAAGTTTATATACTGATATTATAAGTGCAATTAAGTTGCTAAAATATCAAATAAAGTATATAAATAGCTGTTTCATCTTAACTGACTGTCAAACATCTGCAAAGATGTTTCTTTCGGGTGTTAAGGGTGCAAACTCCTAACATTTGATGAAGCAACGCTGGGCTCACAGCGTAAGAATATGCTTGAAAAATTCGCGCCGTGTCGCAGTGTCTCGGTGGCCTAATGGTATGGCGCCCGCCCGGCATGCGAGGAGATGCGGGTTCGAGTCCCGCCTGAGACAAAATTTTTCAAGTTTATATACTAATATTATAAGTGCAATTAAGTTGCTAAAATATCAAATAAAGTATATAAATAGCTGTTTCATCTTAACTGACTGTCAAACATCTGCAAAGATGTTTCTTTCGGGTGTTAAGGGTGCAAACTCCTAACATTTGATGAAGCAACGCTGGCTCACAGCGTAAGAATATGCTTGAAAAATTCGCGCCGTGTCGCAGTGTCTCGGTGGCCTAATGGTATGGCGCCCGCCCGGCATGCGAGGAGATGCGGGTTCGAGTCCCGCCTGAGACAAAAAAAAAATTTTCAAGTTTATATACTGATATTATAAGTGCAATTAAGTTGCTAAAATATCAAATAAAGTATATAAATAGCTGTTTCATCTTAACTGACTGTCAAACATCTGCAAAGATGTTTCTTTCGGGTGTTAAGGGTGCAAACTCCTAACATTTGATGAAGCAACGCTGGCTCACAGCGTAAGAATATGCTTGAAAAATTCGCGCCGTGTCGCAGTGTCTCGGTGGCCTAATGATATGGCGCCCGCCCGGCATGCGAGGAGATGCGGGTTCGAGTCCCGCCTGAGACAAAAAAAAAATTTTCAAGTTTATATACTGATATTATAAGTGCAATTAAGTTGCTAAAATATCAAATAAAGTATATAAATAGCTGTTTCATCTTAACTGACTGTCAAACATCTGCAAAGATGTTTCTTTCGGGTGTTAAGGGTGCAAACTCCTAACATTTGATGAAGCAACGCTGGCTCACAGCGTAAGAATATGCTTGAAAAATTCGCGCCGTGTCGCAGTGTCTCGGTGGCCTAATGATATGGCGCCCGCCCGGCATGCGAGGAGATGCGGGTTCGAGTCCCGCCTGAGACAAAATTTTTCAAGTTTATATACTCACATTACTTTAACTCACAGTTAAGCACTATAGATCTATAAATGGTTTAGCAATTATACACAAGTGGAAATTGTAATCTTTTCGAAGCACGCAAGCTTCTGTCAAGTTCCTAAACCTTTGCAGCTTCGGATTACTAATGAATTTACTTTTGAGGCTCTTACTTTGAGGCTGTCTATAGCTACACTACAACCTTAATGTGTTGGTATTACAGCTTGGTTTAGAGTGTTAAGTATTCACATTAAAATTGTTTTTCAAAATTTGGTGGACTTGAATCCTTAAAAAAGCTGTATCGACCTCAGTTCTTTTTAAAACCACGTAACATTCGGTCTGCTGGTTTTGTCTGTTACGTGATCGCTTCACGGTTTCACACCACGACCGCAATGTACAGTAAACTAATTTTCTGTCTAATAGCAGTGGCCCAATTAAGTGCTGTCACGGCATTGAGTGACGTATCCTTTAATTGGTTGTTTACAAATTGCAATTATGTAACTGCAATGTTGGGCATTGTTGAATTCTTTGCGCAATACAATACCCTTTAAAAGATGTGTATTTTTTATTACTAAATTACTGTTTTAAAGTTTTAAAGGGTAGTGATATCTTAGCTTGAAAAAAAAAACAGTATAAAACACCAAATGATACTAATTGAAACTTTCACGGTCATCTCTCATTCATCGTTCGTTATCTTTTTTTTTCACTTCAAGAGTTAATTTATTTGGATTGTATACTATAATAATAATAAATAATAAATATTTCAGACATGCCACACTGGGCCACAATGAGCCATCTAGTCCCAAATTAAGGTACTATTAAGTACCCTGTCGTATGGGGTACTAGACAACCGATAAACTTACATATATACTTTTTTTTTTGTAAATACATACTTATAATACATAGAATACATAGAAAACACCCAGACCAGTACAAACAGACATGTTCATGCACACAAATATTTGTACTGTGCGGGGATCGAACCCGCGACCCATGGCTCAGAAGCAGCGTTAACTACCGCTGATCCAAATGGTCGTCTAAAGTTAGTACCTTGTCTTTTATGAGCTCCCAATTTTTTTAGTTTTCGTAAAGTTCAATTGCATCAGTGTCGAAAAGGCGGAATTTTATAATAAACAAAATACCTACCTACATAGTATAAACGCCGAACCAAATTATTGTCTAACCATCAACTTTATTTCGATTAGTCGGTCAGTGTGTGTTGTATGTAGCTTTCTATAACCAGTACAATCGATCCGACTTCAACGGTATACGGTGTCAGGTCCCGATGCGATTGAACTGTTTCCCTTGAACAGCTGGCCGGCACGCGGCAATGCGCGGAAGTGTTACTTTTAATGCAGCCGCATTGTCGGTGGACATATCGATTTTTTTCTTGGGTCTAGTGATTTGCAACTCGATCGGAATATTTGTATTGCACCTCCTTAACACCAAACACGTGCAGGTTTTAGTACACTTTGGACAAAATCTGAGATGCACCATGCTTTATAGCAGGGCGTTACCACTATCCACAGTCAAATGTCAAATGTGTCCCATCAATAAAACCCTATCTGTCTAAAACTCATTCTGGATTTCAAAGGCCTCATAACTCCTTATGCGGCTAGGTATTTACAGAAAATATAATGGGCCAGATGAGTCAGATCCGTCCTTAACCGTTTATAAAGCCAAGTCTGACTTGTTGACTTCAGGATCCTTTAAATCTGCAATGCAACCCTACTATGCAGAAAGAGGGTAAATTCCAGATTTCAGACGCACTAATCCGGTTTCTTCATTACTACACAAAATTGGCAAGATTGGCAACCCTTTTAAGCTAAATCCTATAGACAGAATAGCGTATTTATGAGGATTTACTTCAGAAAAAAATAATGCCTACTCACAAAAGATTCCTTAGGTTGATAGTCGGACATACTTCTGAGCCCGAATTATATAATAAACTTAAAACTGTATTGCACACACAAAAAATATACATAGTTAGGCAGGCTAAGAACATAGAAGCAAGGTCTTAAAAAGATACGTACAAATCTCTACTGCCATCAGATCAGTCAATTGAACACCCCTCGATACGATACATATGCAAGAGACACATAACCCCTTGTCAATGATTCATCATTGTCGATAACCAAAATCACTAGCTCCTGTATAAAGTTGCAGACTATCTTTCTACTAGCATTATACGTCTGTGATCTGTCAATCACAAACGCGTCGTGGGAACGCCGCTTCCGCTACTCTTCTACCAAATAAACATGTCCGATTTGGATAATGGAGTTTTTGACCTGCACTTGTTACATTCCGAAAATGCTTATTTGCTAACTCGCGATTACTTTCATCCTATCTTTTGATTATTTAGACTATTTCAGACATCGGTTATCGTGGAGTAGATACGTCGCCTGATTCCTATTGTTATGATAATAAAATTTTCCGTTTAGCATTTTGCCATACATTCAGCAAGACTGATATCAACTTTAAATTACGATATTTTTAATACGAATGTCGACTGCTGCTAAGTACTTACTGATTAGAGGCTCAAACCCTTCTGCTGCAGTCAAGGAATTTGCTTTGCACTGTAAGCTAGCGTAGTTTTATCAATAGTCCTTGCTAGAATATCCGAAAAACTTCATTTCAGGATCTTTATTTTCCAATTTTCTTTCTATTCGTGAAGCTAAAACAGCTTAACTTTAGGCATTACACCTGAACCTGACTATATAAAAAAAAAACATTCAGATTGAATTAAACGCCATTGCTGGCACGTTTGTTTTATTAATTAAAAACATCTACGTTGCTTCTAACATTGTTATTACAGGTGAACTGTGAAATGTTGATTTAACTTCACCTATTTACAGACTAAAAGATCCCATGGATCGTTAATCTGGTTTTATGTAGAGCCGTTGACGTCCGCTTCAATACATCAATTCAATTCAAAACTACTATCTTCCAAGTCCAACAAAATATATCTTTTCGAAGTCAGACTTTTCCTATTCTCAGAGGTTCTAACCTATTACTGTGCTGAGATACTGCTTGAGTAGGAATGTAATGAAGACTTTTCGCTTTACATCCGTTAGTTCGGCTACGTTCGCTTGTTGTACTTGCGCAGGAGTTGATGAAAAAGCTTCCAGTGAGGCCCGCGTTGCGTAAACGGGTGATTGAACTCGACTTGTTGCGTACACTGCGTGCGAATCGAATTGTTTGCTGATGTTATGATATCGTACTAGAGGTGTCAAAAGGTACGCGTCTAATAAGTTTGCGTGTCACACAAGTTACGATCCAAATTATGGCAATGAACTATATCGAAGATCTGTGACTTTTTATCTTTTGTTCGTCTCTCAGTCCATTTTATTCAAAATAGATAATACTTTGGAGATTCTTGGTGGAAGTAAAAGAGTGTAACAGGTAATAATAACCGAGGTGACGTCTAACATTCATTTTACGGTTTTTAATTTTTGAGTTTGGGCTTGGGGCTATTAGATGAGTTTTTTGCGAGTTTCTATGTCGACTATTTTTTTCGACCTTTGTAAAAAGAAAATTAATGTTAGTTGAGTGTCTGGGATTGGGAAAATGTGATTAATATTGAACTTGCTGTAATGTATGAATAAAACGTTAGAACAATTTTTTTTTAATGAAGGTTTTTTTTTTAAACAATGTGCTAGCTCTTGACGATATACTTAACTCTACGGTTAAAAGCCTAAAATGAAGCGAGCTTACCCAGAAGCAGCCTATACACTCTTGCTTTAAAAATCTTAGGATTATAATTTTTCGGGAAAACAGACGCAGGCAGGGCAGTCCACTCCTTGGCGGTGCGCATCAAAAAAGACGAGGAAAAGCGCTTGGTACGCATTCGCGGTACATCAACCAGGAAGGGATGATAACCTGCAGTGCGCCTAGATACCCGAAGATAGAAAGGGGAAGGCGGAATGAGCTCATGCAGCTCAAGAGCACATTCTCCGAAGTACAATCTGTAAAAAACCGACAGGCAGGCAACTCTGCGACGGTGGCCTAGACTATGTAGCTTAGTTTTCACCAGGTCATCGTCTCCAATAATCTTTCTGGCTTTGCGTTCTACCGAGTCAAGTGCAGCCAGCTGGTATTTAGCTGAACCATCCCAGAGGTGAGAGCAATACTCCATGCACGACCGAACTTGCGCTTTATATAGGATCAAGAGCTGTTCCGGCGTGAAATATCGCTTAACCTTAGGTAAAAGTTAATATGTACATTTTCAAAAGATTAATGATAATTATTATTTTATTATTATTATTATTTATTAACTAGAATATGAAGCTATGAATAGTTTTGATTGTATTTCTTAAGGCGCCTGGTTATTAATACCATATTTTCCCCAAAATTTTGTTACTAAAAGGTCATGTAAAAATAATGTGGAGGTAGGCACGTACGTAGGTGATCATATTTCAATACGTCACTACTTATGTCATTGAACTCGAAGATTAGGTTTCGCTGCCAAGATCAGTGCCTGATGGCTGTTGATGATTAAGATTAGAAATCACTGAAGGGTATTGGCCTATTTGCCACGGCGGATAAGTTTACATAAAGTTTCACTGGTGCTTAGTTTCTTGGCACCTCTAAAGTGTTATTCGGTAGGAGATAGTGTTTTGTTGTTAGGAAAACTTTTAATGGATATCCTATGATAAATTCATTTGTTAAGTTTATATATTGGTACACGAGTGTAGTTTTCAAACATAAATACGCAGATTCCTTTTGATGAATTGATGTGATGGTCTTATTTTTTGCTATGGAATAAAGGATGAAAACTTTCAGGCTAATTTGAATCTTTAAGCCTCATATTTGTGTTAGTGTAGCGTAGTTACTACGAAATCTACGCTTCTAGTAATATCACTGATAAGATAATACTTTAGTATTAATTTGAAAGTTTTCATCCTTTATTCCCTATTGTTTCTCTTTTGCATTGTCAATTTATAGTGCCTATCTAGTGTCGTATTAGTCCATAGCATCAAATAAGACCATCACATCAAATCATCAGAAGGAATCTGCGTATTTATGTTTGAAACCTACACTCGTGTACCCCTATTAACTTTGTGAAGCTGCAATTGCTTAGCAATGAATCCACATCTTTACATAATGCTTGCCTATATATGACATAGTGTTCTTTCTACTACTATCATGTACTGACTACCTACATAAAAGTATAAAGTACGGGCATAATACAATAAGATACGGCAAGCACATTGCTCATTTTCTAGTTTTAACCTATTCTCTTACGGTCTTGCATCCGGTACTTTCATAAAAAGAGACAGATAAATAGCACCAAGAAAGAAAATGGTATTGATAAAATGTCAATACATTTTGTCAAAACTAGTTTCGATGAAATGTTTAGTCAAAACCATTAACTTTCTTGGTGCTATTATCATTATTATTGGTGATTTATCTGTCTCCCTACGAAAATACCGGATGCAAGACGAAAGTGGACATGACTTGAGCATTGGCCAATACTGACTTTTCAGGATTTAACCAATGATCTTCAAATAATGGTTGTATTAGGTATCCATTGGATCTGAAAGCTTGTAGAGAGGCGTTTGCTTACTAAAGCATATGATGAGGTGGAACCAGTCTGATGTCTGATAGGCAATTATAAAGTCCGTCGGAACATTTTCCTCAAATTAAGAAGCTTCAACAGAATTAACTGGGTCTCTTACTTGTCTTCAGAGTCCTTAGATATTTAACTAAGCTCTGTCAAGTTCTTGATACACTGTAAACCGAGATTTTAAGTGTGTGCTAGTAAGAGCTGGTATACCCCGGATATATCAGAGCGTCAGACAGTCAGCTCAGCTTCATGGGCATTACTTTTTGGCAGTTGATACGACGTATGCGCATGAATACTATGCATTCCAAGTTGTAATGAGAATCTGTGACATACTTTGTCACGGCGTTATGGAACTTTTTGTCACCACTTGCATGACTAAGTTAGGTAGGTAATTGCAAAAAGTGAGCCTACTGTTGTGATACAGCAATCACGATCAAACTCGTTATACTGGCAACATTCCGAGCCATTGTTTGCAGTACGAGATGAACAAACCACTTATGTTCCAGTTTCTTGTTTTGTGCCTATTGTTTTTTGTTCTCTCGAGAATCTATGGACTGTGTTAATGATCCCTTATTTATGGATGTATTCACAACAAATTTTCAGGATCTCATCTCTCTGTTATTGCGGTTGTATTTACATATTTGAAATAAACGAAACATTCGTTTATTTTCAGCTAGTATTTTCTGTTTAGCCTATTTGTTCTTCAAATCAAAATGTTAACAGTTCTTAACGTTTTAAATCATTGCCTTTAGTTCTTTTTTAGAATTCAATTCTTGCCAAGAAGGTATTGTATCGGAATGAACAACACAGTTTTCGTACAATTTTACTAGTCTCAGATCTAAATCTGTGATATAATTTGAACAAAATCAAGGGTCACGTTAGAAAGGAAAGAACAACAAATGAAGTAAAGATCTGAATAATCAAAACAGTCAACCGTCTGTACTGCACATAGGAACTTCCTTAAAGTGCTTTCAACCTGGCTTCCATCCAATCGCTAACAAGACATTTCATTCTGTTTAATGAAGGCACTAGTACTACCAGTACTACTAGTAGCGTCCTCACCTCTGTGTAGTGATTATTTGCACAGTTTTAAATACTAAACAATGTGAGTAATGTAATCGGAATGGATGACGTCTCGTTAAATAAAATAACCGGCCAAGTGCGAGTCGGACTCGCGCACGAAGGGTTCCGTACCAAAAAGGCCAAAAAATCGGGTTTGTTGTATGGGAGCCCCGCTTAAATATTTATTTAATTTTGTTTTTAGTATTTGTTGTTATTGCGGCAACAGAAATACACAATTTGTAAAAAATTTCAACTATCTAGCTATTGCGGCTATTGAGATACAGCCTGGTGACAGAGCGACGGACAGACGGACTGACAGCGAAGTCTTAGTAATAGGGTCCCGTTTTTACCCTTTGGGTACGGAACCCTAAAAATACCTTGTGCTATCCTAGTTGAATTGTGTCGAATCAACAGTCTATTTGAAGGCTACACTGCAATAATGTTTAATGTCCTTTGTTTTTTGTTCTGTAATAATTGTGTTCTAAGTTCATACTCATTACTACCGTAAACACCCTGTGACACTGACGCGTTCTAGACGTGTAGTCAAATAAATATTAGAAACATATTTAAGCGATATTGCCGAGATTGTAAACAAGATTACTAATTGCTTTATACCAAGTGATAGAATGATGTTATCAATAGTTTTAGACATTCGTCATTATTGCAGTTTACCCATCATTTACAGATTAAGGTAGTAAATGACAAAGGTACTGTAACTTACAAGCTTACTTAAAACCAATTTTTCACCGTAGTAAGCAGTTCTTTGAGTAAATGTGGAATCGAGAAACAATATTAGCTTTTCCATACATTTTGGTGGTCTGTACAACCTAGTGTAGATTATGACAGGTTTACTAATTTTCAAAGGTAGAAGATTGGTTTCCTGCGTTTTTTGTCCCATAATATTCAGACCCGAGTTCACCAACAGACGGTTAAAATTTAAACAGCGTTTAAAATATTTTTTGACATATTTTGTATGGGAATTGTGTTAAATTAATCGTCAATCTATGTTTACCGGCTGTTTAAGTATTGGTGAACTCAGGTCTAAGTGGACTTAAAAATTAAAGCGCATTGACCATTAGAACTAAAGGATTTTTAAGCATTTCTTTATGCGCCGTGAATAGTTTGAACATTAATTCAAAAACCGGCAAATCTCTTTATCACATACTAGGTACCGTTGCGTACGAACGCGTCAAGCGTGCGAATTCACTTGAAAAACAGTATTATAAAAGCCCCAACTAATTCCGATCACGTTGGATTAACGGAGTATGAGTGTTGGTGTGAATAAGTTTATTCGCATTTGACAGTTACTTGAAGTTCGGTGACATTGCCGACTGATGTCTAGGTAGTTAAGATAATATTTTTTATTAAGTTGGTAGGTAGGTATACCTCGGGCTTTCTATGTTTATAAAGTAACCTTTTTAAACGATGCAAAATGTTAAGGTTTTAATTTCGTTACCTTTCTTACTTTACTGGATATCTTTGTGGATGTTACTCGCAGATAGTACCTAGTTGCCTTTTGTATTGTAATGTACACATTTCTGAAATTCTTTGCCACCTACCCCTCTATCTATTTTCAAGTATCCTCTACCTGAAGATTGTCTGGGAGAGATCGCTACCAGCGATAAGACCGCCCGAATTGTACAGTCCTTAGTGTATTTTCTTAGTAAAACATTATTTTTTGTATGGTGTGCAATAAAGAGTACTTATATCTACCTATCTAGTTTCATTTAAGTTTCAGTTACCACTGGTTCACACATTACAAAAATATAACTATTAAAAAAATAGGAGTCCGATATATTTCATGATATTTGTTGGTACGACAAGATCTATCTAGTTAAATCTTATACATAACTCAACACAATTTTACTGCTAATATCTGCTGTCATGATCAAGCTAGCCATTAATACCTACACACATTAATAATGTGAAGTAATTAATCATTCACATATTATATTTAAGAGAAGATGAAAAATATATTTTGAATGAACAGGATGTATTTAAAGGTTTTGTCTTATTGTCGTTGTTTTGTTTAGAGTCTAATTATTGTTGCTCGTACATTTTGCAAGCTAACAAACGCTACTACAAGTAAGAAGGAAATTTTAAGCAATTAGGTATGTATCTTATTTGTTTTGTACCCAGGGCTTAATTTTATATTATTCTTATCTCTAGAGAATTACTTTTACTGCAGGACCATTATAATTTCGATAAAATTAATTCATCGTCAAATAATAGATCGAAAATCAGTGGCCGCTATTAACTACAAAAGCACAGCATCTGAACGTATTATATAATCAAGTAATTTTTACACAACTTCCATCGAAATATTTCTTTTTCTTTTAAAGATTTTCTGTATTACCTATTAGGATCTTTAAAGCAATAATGATGTTTGCTTAAGGCAATGTACATGATCAATATCAAATATTATTATGTCAATCTGTTACCTAATTAATTCTAACGACAATCGATCCCCATTCATAACAGTCATGATGATGTTTTTTTCCCGACACAATGCACGCTCATTATCACTGGTATAAAAAGATCAATCCAACTCATTGAAGCGGCTGAATGAGTCAAGAGGCTATTAATAGTTTGTAACGATACAACTGGTTACACGCGATGATATGATATCATTTGAAATAGGGATGGTGATTTTTAAAAGAAAATATCAGTAAAATAAGTTTTATGTCTGCAAATGGGCTCGAGGCGCAATCTTTAAATCTACCACTTTTTCTCGATTTTAAAATAGGTTCGACTGAAAATCTAACGTATCGACGAGAATATTTCAAGGGCAAAATTTGCCGAATTTAATTAATTTATTAAGATTTATTCGTTGTCCTGTGTTTGATCCCCGCTTCGGGCAACAAGAGCTTCGAATTGTCGAACATTGCTAGGGTTTGTGATCATCACCAACGCGCATTATTTGGCAATCGAGGTGATTGTGCCTGGCCATCATATCTGTGGTAACTTGAATTCAATAACAGAGGCCTTGCCCTGCAGTGGGTTGATTTTACATTTTATTCGGATTTATCCCAACGTTCCGAACTCTTTACATCTTTTGTGGTTGCAGGGAGATTACCAGCTTCATTCATACTTTTTTCAGAAGTCATGAAAAAGTATTAGAAAGGCATAGTTACTTACGAACTTCCAATATTAGTATGTGTTTAGTAAGTATCTAGAACCCATAAGAGAAGTGTCAGTGAGTTGAGTAAATGGACGAACGGCTGTTGAACCTCGCTCCGATATTGTTAATTCCATTAGGGGAGCCATTAGGTTCGTGTTGACGCATTTCGAACTAATCTAGTCGATGGTCAGTTCACGCGGTTATTGTGTGAAATGTTCGTAGTAATTCCGTTTCTTCAGCATGCGAAAGGTTGGAAATTCGTTTATGGGAAATTTCTTTAGCATTTTTAACAAATTATTACAGTACAGTAAAAACATGTCATCAATTGTGTATGTTTAGTATAGTTGAAGATTACAAAATGGAGCACAAATGAAAGTTTTTTATGATACGTGTACAAAAATACGGGCAGACAAACAGAATTGTTTGTTTTTGGCTTCTGATACTTAAATTTAAACTAACTCTTTATACTCGTTATTATATTGGCTTTTCTTTACTGTTTTAACTAGGGGTCAATAAATAGATCTAGCTAGATGTCGTTTTTAGAAAACGTCGCTTTATCCTTATTTTCGGGCAATGGAAAACTGCTATAATATCATCAAAACACGAAGGAAAATTTACCACCATCTACAACAATAGCTCAGGTGGGAAATCGGTTGGTCCCAAAACCAGAAGACTCCCGTTCGAGTCCAGTCCAGATAATTATTTTCCTCCTTTTTTTAAGTTAAAAATACTGAACATAACTGAACACCCAGGTAATAATTATTAGAATAAATTATTAATAAGGCCATTGATTTCGTAAATATATTTTAGGATTAGGTAAGTTAACTTATGCGAAAAGTACTTATTGTAGATTTAAACAGTAACCACCATAGAAATATAAATTCTTGAATATCCCCCTGAACAAATTTAGGATATGTTAGTTGGACTTAATGTTTATTTGTCTTGGATGAATGTTTATTCGTCTAAGTTATTTGTTTATAAGTGCAGTTATAATAAATTATATCCTTTAATGATCCTACTTCTTAGGTACACCTTGCAGTATAGTGAATCTTTTTGATTATCTTTCTTTTCACGAACCAATGAATCAGGGCACAAAAGTATTGTGCACTTGCCAATATCCTGTGATTCATACGCCAGATATTCACGCCATAAAATCGTCAAAGCTTTATTGATTTTGGCTTTTTGTTCTCTGGATATGAAAATCAAATTAAGTTGAAACATGCCAAGAGTCACAAAATAAAGCCGTAAAATGTCTAACATGTAGTTTATAACGACCTTTGGAAAACGTATATTTCATAGAATTACAATTAGCTATTTCTTTTAGAGGGCGTACTAAATGTTTCATTGTAAAAGTAAAGTAACTGCCTATAATCATCCCGCTGCGGGGGAAAAGGCCTCCATCACTGAATTACCACCACAGCAATGACGAGTACAGGCATAATCACGTGGGTGATTGATCATAAACTCGAAGGGTGTTCGAAAATTCGAAACTGTTCTTTCCCGAACCTATCGATTCCGAGATCTTGGCCTGGGTACTAAAATCACTAGACCAATCTGGCGTCCAAATGTAGTAACTAATACCGGAAAAGTACCACAAACTTTTTAGTTACACTAAAGATAAATGTAAATAAGACAGGAATACTATAAAAGCTAGTATTTAATGAAATGGTAATTGGACAGGAATACTATTAAAGCTAGTATTCTCAATACGAACCTCGAAACTTCACTTCCAAATGGCGAAATTGCGAAAGTCACATCACATTGTTGCGGTTTGGAAATATTTTATGATCCACGACAAATCGTTGATCGTCCACAATTCAGCCCTGCCAGTTGCTGCTCCATTTCCACCTATTTACGATGTATGATAGTACCCACATCTCTGACGCACGTCACGACCGCCCGATTTGTATGCCTCACATTCGATTCAGAACGCAATCACATGGGTCTACAGTTATTTTAGATGACATTACTATCGTTCCGTGGAGTAGAGTAACGGCATGCTTTTGTGGAGTGAGCTAATGGGTTTGTTGTGTTGCTGCATTGATCCTTCAAGCCTGGCAAATTGTTAATTGGTAAAAGTACATTTAGGTCAAATGGCTGTTTGGCATATAAATGATTTAATGCAAAGTATTCAAGTAAGGTGGGTAAGGAATTGTGTCCTTAAAATAACGAAAGCTTACTTACTACACACTATTACATTTGAAAGCATTGCTGAATAAATAGCTGTTAGTATTAAAATTAATATAACCTTGCAGGTGTATGTCAAATATGGGTAATCTTACCTAATCCCAAGAGCTAGGTAATCCGCGTGCTCAAATACAACAGATTTTTCAGTAAGGGCAGCAATAAAATTTAAAATAAACCTTTTCTGTACAAAAGGTTTAATAGTTATTCATTAAACAAAAAAATTTATGGCTTTGAGAACGTGTATGTAAGGCACCATTATTAGTGACATTTACTTGTGTTTTAGTCTTACATATTACTTTTTAAACCAATGTATACCTGCCATTACTACTGAAGAAGCCAATTTGTTGGAGGCATAAAACAATACAGGCTGCAGTTTGATTTACTCAAGTTTGTATGAGATGCAAGGCGCCGTTTCTTTGTCCAATAGTGCCGCCTAAAGGCAGATTCTACCAGAAGGTTCACTTGGAGAGTTTTTAAAATAAAGGTTTGCCTAATACGTAAGTCACTTATCATAGGCACTTTGCCTTCTTCTCGACTCTAAGATGATCAAATATAATCTTTATTCACTATGAGCTTGGGCTTAGAAATCCCTGCATGTTATCCGAAAAGGCTAATCGATGCAGATGAAAATCTGCTAATGTTGTAAGAACTGCTCCCAAATCAACATCAGTGAGTTACAAATTACTAACTTTAGTCCACATTTGCATTTGTGTACTATGGCAGCCTACTTATAAGAATAGGTTGCGGAATCTGCTCCATATTGCACTCCGGATTATCGCTCTCTTTAGAGATTAAATAAATTTTGAGCTATTTCTATCTGTTATCTCTATACAAAACTAAGTCAACATTGATTTCCCACCCAGGCGGGGTGGAACTGATTATGGGAAATAAACTCAACTCTTTTAAAGGATTATTTTAAGAACAAAACCATCGCAATTTTTAGGATCTCAAACTTACTTTGTGCCAAAATTAATTTTAAGTTCTACTGTTATAGGTATATTTACATAAAAACAAATCATTCCTCTTTATAATATTAGTAAGTAAAGAATACAGATACTTAACTTAATTTGCAAAATAATATTTGTTTTGAGAATCTGTCTCGGATAATTCAAAATCTAGTAAACGGTCAGAGAGTAGGTAGGTATCGGGTTGGTAAAAGGGTTAGGATGTGAAGGCTGTTGACCTTAGCATTATGAATACCTACCGATTGGATTGCGGCCAAGATCAAGGGCATTACAGCTAAATAACAACATTAACTTCAGTCTCAATGTCACTCTATGCAACAAAAACATCTACATTTGAGTAAGTATTCATGTCAGTAAGTAAACTTCGTTGTTTGCTTGAGTAAAATGTATTTAATTTATGTCAACTAGGTACTTACACACAAATATGACCTTAGCTGTTTAAAAACTTCAATAAATGTAATCGTATTCTCCTATTCTTAGGTATTTAAATGTTAGATACCTACTTCCAACTAAAAGTTTATTTCGTATATTAAAAGTAGTAGATTCTCAATCGAGGTTGTCTTCTCTAGCAACATCCTTAAGATAGGTACCCAATTTCTTAAGTTTATTTAATAAAATTCTTATGGATCTTTATGATGAAAACGTATGATTCGGAAGATTGCTGATGTTGATGTCTGAGACACAGTATGCTACTTCTGCATAATATCGATTTATCCACAAAAGTTGCACTTTCAAAATGTTTTTTTTTTAAGACCCAAACGGGACCATTTATCTATAGATAATCACCATGAAATCGAAGCTGCTGTTGGCCATCTGTTTAAAAATATGCTATTGTTTCAGTTAGCAGCCGCCATGTTTAATTTCATCAAGAAGTCCACCGTTCTTGCGGGTGGCGACAGCGGCGGCTGCGAGGAGAGAGACGGCGACAAGGAAAGGAGGAAACGGGAGAAGAAAGAGAGGAAAGAGCGAGAGAAGAGGGAGAGGATAGCCGCGGGCCTCGAGGAGCCGTTGAGACTTGAAGAGGTGAGTACTGTATTGCGAAATGAAAAGTCGGGGACGTTGAAACGGAACCTATACTGATATTATAAAGCTAAAGAGTTTGTTTGTTTGTTTGAACGCGCTAATCTCTAGAAGTACTGGTTCGAATAGTCCATTTGTCGAAAATCACGCTGCGACCAATAGGAGCGAAGCATCAGTGAAAAGTGTTGCAAAAATAATCGCGATCATAATAACAGAAATTGACGCGGACGAATTCGCGGGCAACAGCCAGTATGTAATAAATTACATCCCGGGTTGCCGGCGGAATTAAGGCATGGTAATGAAATGCGTTTTAGTAAAAAAAAACAGGTTAATTTAAAAAGGTCGGGATATAGAACATCCCAACATGAAAGGGTATCCCTACTTGTTAATTTGATAATGATGCCAGCAATATGCTGATTAAATCCTACAACACATTTCAGTATTGACCATCATGACTGTTGTCAGAAGCACGAGAGATAATTAATTAAGTAGACTAGCAGATGACGACGTGTTCTTTTACAAATTAGGTAATGTGATCTTATTTTGCTTTACTCTTGCCTTTAATAGCAGATTGCTGTCATATTATGGTCGTTGTTCAGTACCAATTCCACATCTCACATTTTATTATTATCAACACTTGAGATCTGCCCACCTACGAAGTCTTATTTATTTATTAAGTTAAAGAAATTTATAGACTCGGGCGTTACTTTACGGAAATGTATAACTAAATATGAATTATAAAATATTTTGCTACTAATTTCCGCTCTATAACACGGGTCTAGGTATCTCTTATTGCATTGTAACAATGTGAAATCATAAAACTAGCTCCTAGCCAGCTCGAAATATATGTCGATTACAGTAAACATCCATACTTGAGGAAATTATTAACCTTACGGTGGGCAATTGATTTGACAAATGTGGAAGTAATTTGATTAGTCAGTGATTTTTTGTTAACACAGGTAGTGATAGTTCGTTTGAAGTCGTTTGACTGATTGCACATTACTTTAATATATCTTGTCAACTTGTTTGGAAACGAGACTTATAAATTTTTTGGAATATTTTATTTGATACTTGTGAATAATCTCATTTATTATACTTACTTTTATATTCTAGATTATATTATGCTTTTATAAGCATGTTTGGTAAAATATAGTTTGCACCGTAAGTGAGAAGGAATGTTTCTCAACAATTCATTTATTATATTTCATGTTCAGCTTCCTACTAGCTAGTTTCCTACTTAGCAACACGATTTGTTCATCACACCCACTCTGAAGAATGCTTATACATAAATAATAATATTTTTTTTTCCTTAATACCTAAACCATTCCTTTTCCCCCTTAATATTTAGGCATTGACCTAAATATTCATGCAACTTTATAGCTCATACCGGCATTTGATATTTCATTTACCTTTTTAATGTTTAATAATCACAAAACAAACTGAAAGCTTTTTTTATAATAGTCTAAAATATTGTCAATATTATAACAGGCATTAATAACCGAATAGATCAATAGATCCTTAGTAATGTGTCATGTACAAATACCCAAATCAGGAGACTAAGTGCAGAAAATCTATGTCAAACTAACGAACTAATATGTTTCACGATAGACACGGCGAAACTGGTTATTCTGGAAATGATTTTTACGCTAAAACTGTGAACTGTATTTTATTACCATGGTGGTATTGACACTTAGTAAATATTGGGTTATCATCGAGCTCTAATATTGGTGGAGTTTATCGTTGTCCGATACAATATCTAGATTTGCATTCACCTGACAAAGATAAATCGCCCGATTATAAATCAATGTCTGGTTTGAAGCGTTTAGATTAGTTCTGCTGCGGGAAATAATGGATCTTACCTGTATATTTTACGGAAAATTATCATTACATGATTGCCTATTCTTAGATCGTTGACTGGCTATTCGAAGTTTTGGTGGGAGGTCTCATTAGAGGGATTCTCTGATTCCCGTTATTGGAGCTTATAATAATAATTAAAATGTTTTGCATCAAAGGATTTTAAAATTGATGTCTGAAATCCAATCATTAAGGTTTTTAAACTGTTTTTTAAGTAATTGAAATGCTACTGTTAATTAAAACACTCTTCTCATAAATTTCTTCGATTTGCATCCATCTCTTGTGCGTGATATGGTATAGGCTGTTATTTGGTTGTTATTATGGTCGATTAAATGTTTTTTCAAAATATTTGTATTTTGTAGAATCTCAACTCTATTTTTCAACTCTTCTGGGTGATATCTTCAAAAAAAATAAAAATAAAAACATCTATTGAACCTAAAAAAATATTGAAATCTGCCACTTGTTCCCCGTTTGTGCGTTGTCCTCTTGTCATGTACAGAATATACATATAGGCATCCGAATTAAAAACCTCTTTTACGTCGGTTCAAATATGATTAGATTGTTATTTTTAAATCACTTTTTGCCAAATTGGCTTTTACATAACTGCACCACTATTACACGGTGTTTACCTCTTAAAGCGAGAAAAGGAATAAACTGTGAAAGTTTGTTATAGAGTTTTTTTTTCAAGGGAATTTAATTACGTATCAACTTTATCTAGCCTTCGTTTTGTAAACATATTCCAATTAAAGCATATATTAACAGTTCATTCCTATCATTTCTGAAATCATTCATCTAATTTAAATAAATGCTAAAGATAAAAAAAACTAAGTTTATAGAATAGGTACATAAAGATGTTTGAAGCTTCTAAATGTCAGTTTTACCACGATATTTGGCCAAATAGATATGATCTCAACGGCATACCCGTCCACTGTCGCAATAGGTCATAGAGGGGTGAATTGCACCATCGTCTTGGCATTCAGCATCTTCTGCATTCTGGTGGCATTTGTTTGATTAGTTTCCTTAGCTAAAGCTTGACATTTTACTTGTATGAATCATCAGGTCAAGAGAACAATATGTATTTTACGAATAGATATATCTTGATTTAATATATGTTTCCTTCTAAGTTTATTCATAAAAGCGAAAGTAATATTTGATCATCTGTGTCAATTAACATACACAGTTCCTTATCATCATGATATCGTGACATCAGAATTGCTTTTATCAACTTGCTATCTTAGTAATTGGCCGTTAGCGATAATCGTGTATTGGAGGTCCGAGATTCAATGATTCAGATAAGCGTTATTACTGTAAGATTGAAAATTTATCTCTTAGATAGACACTTGTTCCTTCCTCTTTCAGATTGCAATTTAGATAGACGTGCAATATGTTCAAATCAAGTGTTAAGCAGATATTTATAATAATAATATTCTATTTTATAAATTATACAAATTTTTGTTATACTTCAGCTCCATTTGGAAACATTGGAATTATCTTAGAAATAAGCAAAATTTATTAAATATTTTCTCATGATATCTTTTGAAATACAAAATTGATTAATACAACATACGAGTATTATGTCCTAGAATAATTTTACTGGATCTGATTTTATTTAGAATATCAGATAAAGTTCAGTGAGATAGAACAGTCCTCTAAATATGTTGCAGTGCCAGTGTCAAGTTCGCTGATTTATTGATATTTGTGTCATGTTGACTAAGACAGTCTAATATGTTCGAGTCAACAAATGCTTGAAGTTGTAATTGTCAACAAAACAACTGCAGTTTCGGTGTACGAGTTCGCCGTATATTTGGGTCTCGAACAATGTGGTGCATATATTACCTAACGGCGAGGCTTCTGTTATTTTTTTTTCCTTTTTAATGAATGTCACGGTTGGAAGACACAGACCGGTGTTCGGTGTCTAGTGAGTGTATGATGGGAAAGGTTCACAGGCTACTAGGATACATCATGTAATATTATATTGGGTCAACTTACGTGAGAGCGCTCTTGCAATTTTAATTTGTATCAGTTATTTCGTGGTTAGTTTTTAGTGTAAAATTTAATTTTTTATTATAGTGACGTGGACACTCTTGATTAAAGAAGCATTTCTCGGTTTATTTTCTTGATTTTTGCGATCAACATTTGATATCGTTCTAATCCCCGGTGTTTGTTTATCCTCAGCTATGTTTTCCTTTTCTGTTTACAAACTAAACAACGTTCCAATTATCATAGTTTGACCGTTCATCATTAGTGTAGTAGTGTCGAAGTGTTAGATTATATGTGGTCTCTGATTAGTTGCCTTCAATGGAGGAGCTATATAGAATTGAGTCGAGTGGCTTGAAGATGATTGGATGGGCTCTCAGTGCTTTGGTATCGTTAAATCAACTTTTACTACAATAGAAATTTCAAATACAGTGATTAATTTTAAACATAGACAAAATAAAATAACGAGCTGTTGGGTGTGAATATTTCTGTATTTTCAATTACAAACTATTTAACCAATCTCGCAAAGATCAATCAGTTTGAATGAATCTTAACTGAGGTCTAAAAACTCTTTTGAGGTTTAGTAGACCAAATATAATCATTAATTTTGAATCTTCGTTTAGTTGACTAGAAGAAACAGTTTAATCTAGTTAGATTGCATCGATATGTCTTCCTTCGTCATAGTTTTATCCCATTGTTATAATATAACATATATATATATATTATATGACAAATAAGTCATCACTCCAATTCAAAAACCGGGTAATTGCCGTGTTAAATTTACGTCAGTAACTACTAAAATCAAATTGAACTTTAATACATTTGCAATTTGGTTACTTTTCGTCGGAACCCTGTTACATTACTTCGCCTTTTGCAAAAGAAAGTTTTTGCCAGCTCATAAATAAGATTCCAACAATTAAGCAGTAAGAAGTCTGAAACCTGTATAGGGTTAATTGTAACACTTTCGGTGTTAGCGATTGAGTTTCGTTCGAATAACCGAGTAAGGAGTTGGACGTGGAATGCCGTTTTTCGCAATTATAGGAACTTGTCGGGTTTCATCGCAGCCATCTGTGATTGTAGCGAGCGAGGCATTATTTATAACGCCTTTGTGCCTCCTGTCTCACTTACGATTTTAAATCTTTGTATGACACTCCCATCTAGTAGTGGTCTCGTCTCAACCTCGCGTTATTATGATCATCGATATGTTATGTTAATTGAGCCTTACAATCTGCACCTCGCTGACAGTTGTTTGATAAATTATAGCCTTTTGTTTTGCTCTATCTATGCATAGTAATATCTTAGAAAAGTAATTTATGAATGACTCTCTAATTGCTCAAGGTGAAAATTATTACATTACATATGCCGCGCCGCACACCACGCAAGTTAGGTCCACTGTCATTCTACACGTCAGATTTACCAATCTATTTGTTAGTTTCGACCTTCATGTTCATTGAATCGTGTCTACGGAATAGGTATTATTACCGTCACAATTTACTTAATTTTGGTTTGTTGTTCGCAGGTTCGACGTTCTCTGAAATTACGGGGCAGACGCAAAGAAAAGGAGAAACTACCCTCCGGCATCACTGCCGATTACACAGCCTCATTGTTCGCTCATCTGGAACAAGATTCAAATTACACCAACTACCCGCTTATACCTACCTCGGGGTCTAACTCTAACTTAAGTGATGAAAATAACCACCTGTCACCCGTTTACCCCACCACCCACAGCTGGACTAAAAAGGATAGTGTTCTTCAATCAGATAGTTCAGAAACTTCATTAAATTCCCTAAACAACCCCAATAATGCCAATAATAGTCCGCGACAACCGCCTAACCTACCTCCTATTCCACCACGACCTCCGAAACGAGGGATCCTGAAAGGACCTCGGTTAAGCAATACTAGTTCTAATTCTCAAGAAAGTAATGCTCAGAGCAACGACACTGTCGACCATATGAATGGCCAAGATCCAAACTTACTGGCACGCAATACTCAGCAGAATGAGAATATTACTTACGGTATCCAACCTTCAAAGAGCACGTCTTCTAGCGATGACATGCAGCTGCTGCAAAACTTTACAAAAAAGGTTATCCATAGTCCGGTGGATACACAGTATAAAAACTATAAGAACAATTCGAATAACCCTTCAATTGTCATGCAAGATGTAGACGAGATACCAAAGACGAATGGGAACAGTTACATTGGAGTCACTTCGACGTCTCCAAGTGCTGATTCTCTAACTGATACGACGACGAACTCTTCGTTTGCTACTCCACCTTTCTCTACCTCGCCAGTTGGTGAATCACAAGGCTTCCATAGATGGTCTAGAACTAGCAATTTTGAAGATGTATATTTACCTTTACCACCATTGAATCCCTTACAGTTACCTAAGCCGAGAGCGTTAACTATACAAAGACAAAAATCTCCTAGGAATGATTTTGGATTTAGTCTTCGTAGGGCGATGGTCCAGGAAAGAGTCTTCATAGGAGATGTTAAGGAATTCAACGGTCACGAGGAGAATGGTCTTTCGAACGGTGATTGTAAATACAATGGAAACATTACAAATGGCATAGCTAGCAAATTGACATACAAAGCAGTGATTCTTGCTGAGCCTGGATCGTATCCTGGAGCTAGTGAGACAGGATTACTTCCCGGGGACAGACTTTTGGAAGTGAACGGTGTTAGCGTGGAAGACAAAACTAGGGAAGATGTCATTGACTTGATTAAGAGCAGTCAAGATTCTGTCAGTATAAAGGTCAGTATCAATTATCTTCTTTTATTTTAAAGGTAACTAACGAAAATCATGAATCTAATTGAATGTGGTGCCAAATAAACAATAATCTACTATTCTTATGTTTCATGCATTTTGCCGGTATTCTTTAAACTGCATGTAGCTGTGTTGTTAGTTCACACTCTTCAAATTAGTATAATCTTTATTAGAATAACATGGATGTTAAACCGTTATACGAATAAAGCAACGTATCAGAAGCAAACGGTAATAAATAAATATCTCGTTAAAGAGCATATAGCGTGACTAGTAAAAGATTTCGGCGCATTAGCAGGTGGAAATAAATTGTAAAAGCTGAGCTAGCTCCATTAGATTGATACGTACAGCCAGGAAATACTGTTTACCGACGGATTGTCTAGCTAGGACGCAAAAATTATATTTTGGAGAATTCCCATTAGCCTAATGACTCATTTTGGCCGCCATACGAGTAGATCATTAAAACTTACAGGCAATGATAGTAAGGTCGGTCAGCTGTTGTGCAAATTTTATTTGCATTACTCAATTTTATTAACTACTGTATCTTTTGGAAAATTATTAAATGATGTGTGTTATTTACTTCGTTTTGCTATGTATGGACGGTGAACATTGATCGGCCTATAACCTTTATCTGCTGACATGCGACAAGCAAATGATTTAATCAATGACATATAATGACAGACACAGAGAAGTTGGTTAAAAATGTTTGGGTTCTGAATAGACTGACTAATATGACGGTGCGATGCAAGTGTGGAGTAACTTTATTTAATAGTTAAAAATAAAGCTTACACATTTAGTATTTAAGTACACTTACTAATAATTAAGACTATAACTAAATTACTTAACTAAGATCTAAAATACAAATATAAAAGAAATAACAATAATAATAACTATACTTAATTTAATTATATTATGTACACAATACTATTTACATAACAACTACTATTAGATTTAATTCAAACAACACTGTACATTATTTACGAGTATAGTATAGCATCAACGCCGCGCGATAATAGCTACCGCGCTGTACGAATACCCTTGGCGCGCATATCGCCCACCGGTTTGTAACAGCTATATCAGTGAATTCGCCTACTTGTGGTAGACAGTGCGAACATAGTCACGACGCGGAGCGCACGCCGCTCACCCCGCGCACTTCACCTATCTGCGTACGCGCCTGACATCCTAAACAACTATATCTGTAGTTTTCCTTCCATCACACCTTCTGAACAACATAATATTGGAGCATTGGTGGTATTCAACCTGCCGCCACCAAACTGGTGACCCCCGTTCAGACCACATTTGGATATGGAAGGTAACAAAGACTTCACAGGCATGGCACAAGGGCAGTGTTCCAGTCGGAGCGATGCGAGTGCGAGCGATGTTTTTCATGTTGCTATTCGAAACATCCCATTCTACCCGGACAAGCCATCGCTTTGGTTTTCAATGCTGGAAGGTCAGTTTGCACTTTGTAGAATTACTGCTGACTCCACTAAGTTTTACCACGTCATCGGTATGCTCGACCACCAGTACGCCGTGGAAGTAGCTGATATCATCGAGTCTCCACCTGATACGCAAAAATATGATAAGTTGAAGTCGGAGCTCATAAAGCGATTACCAGCATCGAAGGAACGCAAGGTTAAACAGCTGCTGGACCATGAAGAACTAGGTGACAGAAAACCGTCACAGTTTCTGCGACACCTACAACATCTCGCAGGTTCCGGAGTTCCAGAAGATTTTGTTCGCACCATCTGGACTAGCAGGTTACCTAGTAGCATGCAAACCATTATTGCTTCCCAGTTGCAGCTTCCGCTTGTTAGTTTGGCAGACCTCGCTGACCGCATACACGACATCGTGCCGTCTGTACCCACTGTAGCTTCTGCTTCCACCTCTAGCACTGCTTTCGCTTCAGCTTCGCAACTTAAGCCAAGTGACCAAATCGCACAGATGGCTAAGCGGATTGAGAAGCTTACCCAGCAGGTTCATGCTCTGACCATGAGAGGAGACAGATCCAGGTCCAGACGCAGTACAGACTACAGGTACCGTAGCAACAGCAGAAGCCGCAGCCGTTCGCAGTCTAACTACCAGAAACATCCACTGTGCTGGTACCACGCAAAGTTTGGCAGCAAGGCCAACAAATGCCAGACACCTTGCGACTACAAACCGGAAAACGTGCGGGGCGGTCGATAATGGCGACTGACGATTGCCCATCAAGCAACGGTCGCCTGTTCGTCACAGACCGGCACTCCAGATTGCAATTCCTCGTGGATACTGGCAGTGATTTGTGCGTATTTCCTCGTTCAGCGCTAAAGGAACGACGGGCCAAGACTAAGTACGAATTGTGTGCGGCGAACGGAACTGTGATTAACACGTATGGTTATGTTAATTTTAAGTTAGATTTAGGCTTAAGACGAGATTTTATGTGGCGTTTTACAATTGCGGATGTTAACAGGCCCATAATTGGTGTGGATTTCTTGTCGCATTTTAATCTAGTTGTAGATATTAGGAATAAGCGATTGTTAGACAATTTAACATCATTAAATGTGTCATGTGTGTCAGCAGATAAGTGCAGTAGCATATCTTCTGTTAAAATTTTAACCGGTAATTCACGATACCATGCTATACTCGCTGAGTTCCCTGAATTAACCAGACCTGCAGGCACACCTCGCGTCATTTTACACAAAACTGTACACCACATTCACACCACCCCAGGACCGCCCGTAGCTAGCCCACCTCGTCGTTTAGCCCCCGATAAGTTTAGGATAGCCAAGCAAGAGTTTGACATTATGATCCAGAATGGCACCGCTAGACCCTCAGATAGTCCCTGGTCTTCTCCTCTGCATTTGGCTCCCAAGAAAGACGGCTGGCGGCCGTGCGGCGATTACCGCATGTTAAACGCCCGAACCATTCCTGACAGGTATCCGGTCAGACACATCCACGATTTTGCGCATAATGTTGTAGGATGTAAGGTCTTCTCCACCCTCGATCTCGTGAAGGCATACAATCAGATACCGGTCAGTAATGATGACATACCTAAAACGGCGATCACGACACCATTCGGCCTCTACGAATTTCCTTTCATGACTTTTGGTTTGCGTAATGCAGGTCAAACGTTTCAGAGATTCGTAGATGAGCTGACTCGTGACATGGATTTCGTCTATCCATATCTTGATGACTTTTTGGTCTACTCAGTAGACCAGAAAATGCATGAAACACACTTACGCCAATTGTTTAAGAGGATGTCCGAATATGGAATTTTGATCAACACCTCAAAATGCATTTTTGGTGCTGCTGAAGTGACTTTCTTGGGATACCGAATATCTAGTGAAGGTATCAGGCCACTGGAAGAGAAGGTCCAGGCCATAAAGGAGTTCCCCCAGCCAACGACCGTTAAACAGCTTAGGAGGTTCTTAGGAATGCTTAATTTCTATCGCAGGTTCATACCTCGCGCAGCTGAAGTCCAAGCACCTCTTAACGCTTTATTAACTGGCTCGGTCAAAGGCAATCACCCTGTGTTGTTAAAGGACGAAAGTCTGAAAGCTTTTGAAGACTCGAAAATCAGTCTCTGCAACGCAGCACTTTTAGCGTACCCCGATTGCCAAGCTCGTTTAGCGCTTACCACTGACGCATCGGATGTTGCCGTAGGTGCGGTCCTCCAACAACAAAAGGAAGGCCATTGGCAACCGCTTGCATTTTATTCTTGCAAACTAAGCCCGTCACAATGCAAGTATTCTCCATATGACCGTGAACTTCTCGCCATCTACCAAGCAATAAAATATTTCCGTCATATGTTAGAAGCAAGGGATTTTACCATATTTACCGATCATAAACCAATTAGCTTTGCATTTCACTCTAGAAAGTCAAGTTGTTCTCCTCGGCAATATAGGTATCTAGATTTTATATCCCAGTTCTCTACCGATATTCAACATCTCTCTGGTAAGGACAACGTTGTTGCAGATACATTGTCGCGTATTGAGACACTAGAGACCAATATCGACTTTGAATCTCTGGCAATAGCACAGGAATCGGATCCAGAACTTAAGGAGCTTATGGATAATAGCACTTCACTTCGGTTAACGAAAATGAAAATACCCGGTAGTCGGTACGAGCTGTTCTGTGATATCAACACACCGTCTCCCCGGCCATTCGTTCCGAAAACCTTGCGCCGTAAAATCTTTGAGTGCCTACATTCCTTAAGCCACCCAGGCATCAATACTACAGCCAAGTTAGTCGCACAGCGTTTCGTGTGGAAGGGCGTTAGAAAAGATTGCAGAGAATGGGCAAGAGCTTGTTTGAACTGCCAACGGTCTAAAGTAAACCGACACGTCTCTGCACCTATAGGTAACTTTCCACTTCCGAGTGCAAGATTCAAACACTTGCATATTGATATTATTGGACCTCTTCCAATTTCCAACGGTTATCGCTATTGCCTCACGGCAGTCGATCGGTTCTCACGATGGCCTGAGGCGATACCCATAACCGATATATCAGCAGAAACAGTAGCAAAGGCTCTTTTGCGAGACTGGATTGCACGTTTCGGCTGCCCCACCATCATAGTTACGGATAGAGGACGACAGTTCGAATCCGAACTTTTCAAATTTCTGTCCCAAATGATAGGCTTTGAGCACCGCAGGACTACAGCGTACCATCCAGCCTGTAATGGTCTCGTCGAACGTTTCCATAGGCAACTGAAAGCCGCTATCATGAGTCACGCGAACATCAACTGGACGGAAACACTTCCATTGGTTTTGTTAGGTATCCGTAGCACTTTCAAAGAAGATCTCCAAAGTTCTTCAGCCGAAATCGTATATGGCGAACCATTGAGACTTCCAGGAGAATTTTTTCACTCTAATTTAGACTGTACCACAGACATTACTGATTTTACAGCACGTCTTAGGTTATTTGTGCAAAATTTACAACCCTGTCCAGCTTCACGGCACCATACTGGCAAAATTTTTATACATAATGATTTGGCTACCACTGGTCATGTATTTTTAAGAGACGATACAGTCCGTCGCGCTTTACAACCAGCTTACACCGGACCGTACAAAGTTCTAGACAGAGGTCCAAAAACTTTTAAATTAGAAATTAAGGGCAAACAGGTGACAGTATCCATAGATCGATTAAAACCAGCCTATATATTGTCCCCTGAACAGCACCCAGTCCAAATCAGTACACAAACTTCACCCACTGTACATCAAAACGTTGTACCTCCAGTAGATACAATACCAAAACAACAAAAAACTACCCGTTTTGGTAGGGTTATACGTTCACCAAATTTTTATCGCCCGTAGTGACGGTCTCTGGGGAGGAGTGATGTGGAGTACCTTTATTTAATAGTTAAAAATAAAGCTTACACATTTAGTATTTAAGTACACTTACTAATAATTAAGACTATAACTAAATTACTTAACTAAGATCTAAAATACAAATATAAAAGAAATAACAATAATAATAACTATACTTAATTTAATTATATTATGTACACAATACTATTTACATAACAACTACTATTAGATTTAATTCAAACAACACTGTACATTATTTACGAGTATAGTATAGCATCAACGCCGCGCGATAATAGCTACCGCGCTGTACGAATACCCTTGGCGCGCATATCGCCCACCGGTTTGTAACAGCTATATCAGTGAATTCGCCTACTTGTGGTAGACAGTGCGAACATAGTCACGACGCGGAGCGCACGCCGCTCACCCCGCGCACTTCACCTATCTGCGTACGCGCCTGACATCCTAAACAACTATATCTGTAGTTTTCCTTCCATCACACCTTCTGAACAACATAATATTGGAGCATTGGTGGTATTCAACCTGCCACCACCAAACAAGTATTATAATAAGATTTACGGTTCCCGCCTTATTATAAAATCATCAAAAACCTGTGTCTGTATTCTTGCAATGAACAGGTTTAGTCTTACACTTGATGATTTGGCTAAACGGTTATTTTATAACGTTCTCCTTCAAATGTGGGTTAATTGTTAACTTTGCTTTGTCCGTGAAACAATAGCCATACTTTTGTCTGTTAAGAACAACAAAATTCTTTTCATTCAGTTTGTAGCTAGGAATGTACTAAGTCAGACTACTGTTATTACTTTTCTAAATTCAAAAAATAGGAAGAGGTTCCAAAACAACACAGCTAATCAAAGACAATCGTCTTAGTAGATATCTAATCCAAGCAATATTTTATAAATTTTGGAGGTATGTTTGTAGAACGGCAAAATGAATGGAATATTATACTTATTTATTATACATATAAAACACCCAAACCTGTTCTAACAGATAATTATGTTCATTCATTTGTATCAGTATAAACACAGAATGATTATTTTGTTTGAGCGCGCTGTGGGAATAAGGATTCATTGTCTGGTAATTTGTTAAACAAGCATTTGACATAAGGTCTAGAGACAAGCAATTTTTTAATCCGACGAATAAAAGAGGACATTTTGAATTCAACGCGTGTCATATATTTATTTATGTATGACTTTTGACTAGGTAAACATTCACAATCTAGGTTCAGTAGGTTAATATTCGAGGGTATAGCCTAAAATGTTGGCTTGAAAACAAAAAAACACCCTGAAGGGTAGAACGATAGGCTTTACAGGATTTAAAATCATATTAAAAAAATAATACCGAAAAGTGTAAAATAATTCACCAATATCGTTTGGCACCGCATGCGATGACTTGCACGTTTTTCCTCTGTTCAATTAAGTATTTGTAAAAGCAAACGTCTACCATGAATTCCATCTTCAGGTGCAACCCATAGCCGAGCTGTGCGAACTATCGCGCAGGCGCGCTGCGGACGGTGGTGGCGACGTGGACCTGTCTGACAGCAACGTGCGCGGAGGCACCCTCAGCCGTTCCGGCAGCAGGAGATTCACTTCAACTCAGGTAAGTGTAGCTGATTAATTATGTAACTTAGCAACAATTACTTTTTCATTGATCTCGTCATCAGAACAAACATGCTCAAACTCTTAGAGATAAGCCTCCCCTAAGGATCTGTCTCTAACAATCGATCCAGCGCCACCCGCATCATTTTCACCAGATCGTTGTCCCCAACAGTCCTCGGTTCTTTTTACTATGTGTCCCGCCCTCTGCCTCGTCAGCTCCGCAATTCTTAGTGATGTCGGTTTATCTTAGTTCTCCCACTTTTTATTTTCGACCGTATAACTATTATCAAACCGTTGAACAGTTAGTAAAAGAACCGAATGGTGCCAGCATCAAAATAAAATATCATCACCCCTTTTCTACCTACACGTCATGTCTTAAGAGACGACTAGAGAACCCCACACTAGCGTCTTTCGAGCGTCGACGTTTTGGCAGCATCCAATCAGTGTTGACTTTGACGCAACGCTTGCGCAGCGGCATTTACTTAACGCTGATTGGACACTGCCGCGACGTCGATGTTCGAAAGACGCTAGTGTGGGGGTGGCCAAAGGAGTATAGTCAGAAGAAAACGAGCAGCAGGAGCTCTACCATTGGTTAAACTGCGATCGCCAACCCGTCTTCCAAAGCGTAGCGATTATCGCGAAATCCTCCTTTTGAACAGGGGTTGTGTCTGGACACAGACCAACTGTCTGGACCATAGATAAGATAATACTAAATCTGGACGCAGTCTACTGCTGGCAGTGGACTGCGTAGGCTGATGATGATGACCTATTTAGATCACTGTTAAGTGAAGACGCAGTAGTGGATGGATAATAGACTTAATGCCAGAAGGATGACCATTGACATTCGTTTTTTTTTGTTTAAACCTTAAAATGGACAAGGCAAACCTTGGGTTTTCTGGCAATTGAATCTAAAAACGTATATGACGTGTAGGGATATATTGATTATAAGTAATTATAACTCTTTGAACTGTGTTTTCACTTATTCGGCTAATTTTATTTCTACTTGATTCTTGTTTCGGCGCTTTAGAGATTATCTGGGGCTAGCTTTAGCATTGTCACAGGTTTTGTTTTGGTGAAGTCAGACATTTAACTTTAGCGAATTTTATAACTTAGACATTTTTAATTTCTCCTTTTCGACCTTTAGTTGAAGGCTGTTATCAGATTTAAGCAGCACTTTCTTTATTTCGCAAAAGTCAGCCTATTAATATGCTAATTAAGTTATCGTGATATTTGAAACTGTGATTATTAAAATGACTCACTCATACGTAAGGTACCTACCTAGGTAATTTCCAATAACCTATCTATCTTCAGTTTTGGCATATCGGAGATAGCAAACAACTTTTTTCTTTGTTTCTCTGGACGGCAAAAACAGAGATAGAAACTGTTTCCTATCTCCGATATGCCAAAACTGAAGATAGATAGGTTATTGGAACCGGCCGTTAGTGTTTAAACAAAGTTGCATGTTGCACCATAACGTGCGATTGTCTTCAATTCATACTAATTGAATGGCCGAATATTACTGTCACTGCGCATGAGTCATCATAAATCATCTATCATCAATCATTTGTTGTGGGCATTGAATGTATTTGTACCTACCACAAACTTACCGAACACACGAACTGAGAACTCTGTAGGAGTACTGGTGCGGTGGTTCCTACTACACAAGAGTTCCAGGTTCGATTCACTATCTGATCAACTTAGGAAACAATCTTTCCTAAATTGGCTTCAGTCTGGAATGAATAGGGCGTTGTAATCATAGTCGTACCTTCCTAATTATATTAACTTGAACTTGATGTATGCTTTGCGTTACAATAAATATTTACTTAAGTAGGTAAGAAATTAGGTAGGTCATGCATACTTTAATTACTTATCATATGTGTCAAAATACAACATGGAAGTTTAAAATCATTGCTGGGAATGTCATAAAAATCATTAAGCAACTTATCGATCTTAATCTTCGTAACGATAATAAATCCTGAAACAATTTGATTTTAACTTAAATACAAAGTTACCTAGGTTACTTAGAACTTAAAAACATAGTAGGTACCTAGGTAAGGTACTGTGCTTTTAATACTATAATAATTTATCATACTAGATAAAGTTTAAACGACATTCTTATGTGTATTGGCAGTGGTGTGTTGGTTGTATTAGTCCATATTTGTGGCCAAACTGACGGCTCGTGCGATTGTTTTGACGTGTGCAGCATTGGTGTAAGGCAATACTGCGGTGAGCTAACCATCGATGTTGTTTTAAAGCCACAGAACATTTTAGGATACAGGAATATATACAAATCTGCACATTCTGTAAAACTCAAGGTATCGTTACATAGAAATTATGGTTATAGAAACAATTTTTTTTTTTTTAGTTGCCAGTCACCTTACTCTTTTTAAAAGGGACCAACAATTAGCTTTCGACCAAAATAAATCGATCAATCCCGGAAAACAAACCGTAACTATTTTAAATAGACAGGTTCCGCTTTTTTATTTCCCAAAAGGTATAACTAATTTTTGTATGTTAAAACACTAGTAGGTAAGCGCCTTTACAGAAGGAATGAATGACCGAATTGTTTCGTTTAATTGAAGCAAAAAACCGGCCAAGTGCGTGTCGCACTGAGGGTTCCGTACCAATTTTAACTAAAATACTACAATATTTTGTTGACTGCAAAAAAAACTTTGTTTTTCATAGTGTTTGTATGAAGGACAAAGTTATATTTGCGGTTGCTAGTTTAAAAGTTAGAGGGGGGGGGGGGGGGAAACCCATTTCACCACTTTGAAAGCTTCTATCTTCCAAACTTTAGACTTTTGGGAAAAATGGTTTTAGAAACCTCAATGTCATTTTAAAAGACCTATCCATAGATACCCAATAAGCGTAGGTTAAAGTAAAAAAATTTTTTTGTTTTAGTTCTATGTATGGGAAGCCCTCCTTAAATATCATTATTTTTTATTTTTTGTATGAGAATCTTAAAGCGGCCAACATGATGCACCTACCTACTAAGTTTCGAATATGTAATGCTAATACTTTCAGAATAAAGTGGCTGTGACATACGGACGGACAGACAGACAGACAGACTTGACGAATCTATAAGGTTTCCGTTTTTTGGCATTCGGCTACGGAACCCTAAAAACACTGTCATAAATGCGTAATGACATAATTTGGCATCGTCAGCCAACGGCGAGTGATTGATTCATGATTGAATGAATTCGCGTCTCTCGTCTGCTCGTCTTTAAATTAGGACGCGTTCAATGGTAGTATACTCATTCAAGTGAAAGGGTGTTATTGCAAACTGTTTTAATTTAATTTCAAAGTAAACACGTTAATAGTTTAGGCTCTCTTTTTACGATAGTAAACATGTTTTTTTTAATTATTTATTGAAATTACGAGTATAAACACAATCTTATGATTCAAGTTTCCCCTTAAGAGAAATAGGTACCTACTTGGATTCGTATAATAAGCTAACTTCTTACCTAAAGTAATGAATTAGGTCCAGCAATCGTTAAACATTTTGATTTGAGACAATTTTCTCCTTTTCTTAGAAAACAAAGAAAAAAAAAAATTTTTTTTCCTCACGTAACTCGTTTTCTTGAATCAAAATTCAATCGAACTGAAATTAAATGCTTCCAATTTATTTTTAAATTTTACCTTTCATCATCATCATATCAGCCGAACGACGCCCACTGCTGGGCATAGGCTTCCCCCAAGGATCTCCACAACGATCGGTCCTGTGCTGTACGCATCCAGCGGCTTCCCGCGACCTTGACCAGATCGTCGGACCACCTTGTAGGGGGCCTGCCCACGGAACGTTGTCCGGTCCGATTTTACCTTTATGATGATATTATATACTGTGGGACCTGGAACAACCCAGTTATAAACAAAATACAGAATTTGTAATACTTTGTGATCTACGCTTCACGTGATGTCGTGTAACTTGAATTTATAAAAATACAACCATTAGATCCATCTGTCGCATCCGTTAAATTACATATTATTATGAAACGTAAGTAGGTACTTAAATCATAACGTGAAAGTCTTTCCTATCAAACTACCCAGTTAACGTTTTTGTCGCAATCTGTGGGAAGATCGCATCAAAGGTTAAGAGCTTTCATCAGACATTGGCAAGATGGTGTAAAAACTAAGATTAATGCATTATGATAGGTGTGCTCTATTATTAATACTTTTAAAAGGCAATACATACGAACCTACCCATTTTGAAATTGTAGTTACATAATGTATTGTTTCCCAGGCTAGCAAAATATGTTACCGACACTGTTAGTGTATTACAGCTTACCTTCCTATTATTCGTAGTCTTTTATGACACAACCTTTAGTCCTGTGATGCTTTTAGAATTATGACCACCTGTCCTGTGACCAAATTGTCATTACATCTTGAATTATGACCACCTGTCCTGTGACCAAATTGACATTACATCTTGAATTATGACCACCTGTCCTGTGACCAAATTGTCATTACATCTTGCTGTAAATTAAAATTGATCCATTTCATTTCTAATACAAAAAACTAATACCAGTGGTATTTGTTTTTAAGTAATCGTTATTAATTTTCTATTCCGGACGAATACCATTAGTCCCAAAAAACGATATGTATGTGTGATAACGATTGAAAATTTGGTATTCGTTCGGAATAGTAAATTAATTACGACAAAAACAAACCCATTATTATTAGTGTTTGGTATTAGAAAGGAACGTTAGAAGAACCAATTATTCTGCCCAGGGCATAACGTTAAAAATAGGATTAGGTAGGTACATGGTAGAAATATCGAAATAAAAATGAGTAGGTCTGTATACTCGTATCAGCGTAAGAAATCCAAAATTTTTGGTAGAAAAACAAAAAAATATGTTGTGCGTCAAGTTCACAAAGTAAATATAAAATTATGAACAGTTGTAACATTTTTTATTTATTAAAATTTATTTCGAATGTATTCTCAAACCCTTTCTCAACTTGTCTATTAAGCCAACTACACTGAAGTGAATCTGGTCATTAAAACACAATCCATTCATTTTTCTATTTCAATTCAATCGAATTGCCTGCTCCAACTCTGCGGTCCAGGGACAGGGAGGAGAACTCGTTCAATCATATCCTCCCTCCTCAGTTCGAGTGAGTGACACGAACACACGAACGTATGACTCATTGTTGAACGCATTACCACATTACTTGGGTAGGGTTGCCAGATGTACCGACTATTATTCCGGAATAATTTCTAATGAAATATTCCTAATATCATAAATAAGGAATAGAAGATCGACAAAGACGTCGAAGTGGCGTACACAAGTTTTCAAGGTGTCGCCTGCTCCGAGGTCTGGGTTCGATTCCCGGACGGGTCAATGTAGAAAAAAAATTTTTCTAAATTTTACACGGGTCTGGGTGTTTGTGGTACCTTCGTTGTTTATGGTTTCCGAAATACGAGTGCTTTAAATAGTTATTCAAATTGGGATCAGAACAATGTATGTGATGTTGTCCACATTTATTTATGTATAAGAAGAATAATATCATAAGGAAAGTTTTTTGGATGGATGTTTGTTACTCAATCATGTCAAAACGGCTAAATAAATATGTATGAAATTGATGTAGTTTAAAGGCCGGAATAGCATATAGGCAACTTTTTTTTTAATCCATCTTCACTATACTATTTATATTATGCACATGTTAACATGGCTAGTTTCGGCTAGTTATACCATTTACTTAACACCCTGTATATGCGAAACCTGAAAACTGTTTGTTTAGAACCACTAACAAAATCGATTTAATATGTATGGATATTAATAAAAAATAAAAAAAATTACATGATGTAAGTTCTATTGCATTTTGTTAATTAAAATAAAACAACAACACAGTTTGTTAAAACTCGATGAAGTTGCGCACTGCACACAAAATTAATCAGCAACACTCATCTGGCTTAGTGCTCTAGTATAGTAGGAGGATTCTGTTTGATTTATTTTAAATAAACATGTAGATATAAAGCCAATCTACCGCCTTGCTTTGTTAAAATTGATAATTGTATACGTACCAAGAGACATAAGGTAAAACAAAAAAAAAAGGTACCACAGTCAAATTTCAGTCGCCAATAGAACAATTCCTATCAAAATCTTCAATTCGCTGTTAGGTGTAGAATTCCAGAAGAAAAACGGCAAATGGCAACCCTAATGTTAGGGTCAGACAAACCCTTCGTAGGGACGATGCTATTGTTTTACTTACAGCACATATGACTGGGGTGCAGTCTTAATATTCTCAGTAGGATAATGAAGATATACTATTTTTATTTGCTCTGATTGGAGGAGTGTAGTACGTAGAGTTGTTATCTACTAAAGTGTTTTATCACTAGGGGATGCTAGCAACTTAAACTTCGACTAAGAAATTTACAGAATTGAGAATTAATGTGTATTAACAACTGAATGTTGAATATCGCAAAGTGCATCAAGCAACATTAAAGATCAATTAAGCTTGAATATGAAATGAATTTATTATATTTTATGCTATAAGACAACACCAAATGGCTTTTATAATTTGGCATTATCAATTTCATGGTATTAATCTTTATTTTTATTGAGGTAATAGACTTACTGATGATGATTTACTGCGCTGTTCATATGTAAACTATTTTATGTCAGACTTTTTACATACTCCCCAGTAATCCCATCCGCACTTCAGTCGTTAGTTCTATACAAACCTCATGTCTGGGTGCGTACCTCGTTAGCTCTTTAAAACGTTCTCATTCTCATTCAAGTTGGTACCGAGGGGGTGTCTGTATTGTTTAAGCTACTCCAAGACTAGTTTAATGTGGTTGTGTTTGTGAACGGTCAATGAGACGTATGAATGTAATATCTGAATGTGTTTTATTGTTAAGAAAATTAAAAAAAAAAACAGCTGGACGTACTGCCTTAAAGCGTTATTATCAACAGGCATGTTGATGATTGGGATAAACGAAAAAGTTTAGTCGGCGATGAGATAAATTGAAAATAAATGTCTTAAAACCACTCAATCCGTTAAAGTCAAAAGGTACCTTACCAGTAACAGAGTTCACTAAATACAATTTCATTATGAAATAATTAAACTAAAAACATACAATAGGTACCTACGATTAATAGTTAAATATGAATCATTTGCATACTGATGATTGCAATAGATACGAAAAGACATATTAAAACCGAATGCGTTTCTCGAAAAAGTATTTACTTAGTTTTTGTTTGATATTTTTCGTTAAGTAATTTCAAAGCCTGCATGGCTTTGAATAAGACTAATGTTATACAATAAAATTTACCGTCGAATAACGCGAACTAAGCCACGGTGCATGATAATTCTTGTCAATTTCTTGTTTGGCATTGAGTCAAATTTATTGGCTGATTTACACGATTTTCGTCGGTTCAAAATTTTGTGAATATTTCATAAAATGTTTTAATTTTTGAAGGTTGTCAACCATATTTTTTACATTTCGAATAGTATTGATTTTAATAGTTAAAGTACCTACATACCCAATAAAAAAAAATGCTGGACTTAGTAAAAAGGTATGCGTTGTCATGAATTAAATGAAAAGGCCGCCACAAATTGACAAGGTACTATTTTTTTCATCGGAATTAAAGGAAAGGGTTCTTAGCAGATCCAGCGCGGTACTTATTAAATTCGTTATATTTGGACTACAAACAAACTATTATCAAGCAGTCATTTTTTATATTTTACTGTCTGTGCTGCCAATATAAAAAACCAAATTGCTACACATGCGTAAAAAGGTATGCGTTGACATAAATAAAATAAAAAGAATGCCACAAATTGACAAGGTACTACTTTTTTCGTCGGAATTAAAGAACAAAGTTCCTAGCAGATCCAGCGCGGCAATAATTAAATTGTTCCCGTTATATTTGAACTAGAAACTATTATTATGCAGTCATTTGTCATATCACTGACTGTGTTGCAACGACAACGTAATATCTAGCTTATACTGCTTCAGGTTTGCAGTTCTGGCACATGTAACTGTTGGCCAAATGCCAGAGGATTTTTAACAGGGTATCAGACATATCAAGTTATCTGGTTACCTTGTTTTGGGGTTTAAAATTACATTTCAGATGTAAAATATTTCTGTACGGGTCAGACTCGTTATTTAAGGAAGTAATAGTTGGAAATACTCGTACAATTCCTTAAATTCAAATTTTTCGACTGTCTTAGGTGGGACTTGCAAATTTCCTTGACTATCCATTTTTGACCATACCTACTAGTCAGTCTTGTTTATAACATAAACTGCAACATTATCTACCTTTTTTTAAAAGATTCCTTAAATACTTAGGATGTTCACATTCAAATTAGGTATCTGATCATAATTGGAATTGTAAAAAAAAAACTAGCAATAACATAATTAACACTCATACGCAAGATGATAATTGTAATAGGGGTTAAAGTATGAAATTGCCGATTATTTTCCCACTTATTATTTTGTTTATAGCTCTTAAGTATAGTCATATTATTGCGTAATTCTTTTTGTATTGTATCAAAAACTAAATAAAGTAACTTTTGACAAAAAAAAAATGCAATACTAGTGCCTATTACTTCAAAGGAAGTCGTTGAAAAGACCCCTTACAATGTGTCACCTGACCTTCTTGCTTCAATTAAGTATATTTGTATTATATACTTTGATTTTCAGAAATTTAAATACTATAATGCGTAGCTTTATAACCATCTAACTTTCACCTTTAATTGCATCGAAAACGGTTCAGGCGTTTTTAAAAAAACTAAAAAATTGTTAGTATGGAAAAATGACTTTTCTCGATTTCGTCCATACAAAACGGCAATTTCATACTTTAACCCCTAATATTCTTATATGTTTAACAGTTAGCAATTCCGATCTGAGTATCCGAACAAAGTACTCAAGTAAAAATTGTAAAGGGCATGAACCTATAGGATTGCGAATCGTTATGGGCCTAGCTAGGGTCATATCACATTTGATTTGGTCGAAGCTAAAACGTTCGGGCGGTGAACCGTACCAGGTCGTCTAGACGCCCCGCCTCTTGTAAATCACATACAAAGTACCTACGGGTAGGCACCCTTTTAGGGGTGTAATGTTTTGCGTGAAGTTTCGCGATACATGTGGTTTTTTTTGCAAGTAACTTTGCGGCACTGAATTAGTTTTGTTTTTTTATAATAAACATGCGATCAGCCTGGCTTTACAGTTGTTGCAATAGTCTTCGTAACTTTTTTAGTTGTTGACGTTAATAGCGTTTACTTAGGGTACGCTATAAGGGCTAGAAACAAGGGGCCTAATTCGCGTAACCGAATCGCAGTTCAATCGTGATTGAATTGGACGATTTTGACATTTAGCCCATACTAGAACTGTCAAAAACCTGTCGTTCAATTACGATTGTGATACGATTTGGTTACGCGAATTAGGGGACTGGAAAGATATTAAAAAAAGACTATGTACCCAATTACTTCTACATACTATTTTATCAGTGGCGAAGTTTTGTTTTAATGAAGTTGTTTCAAAGTTGTTCCCAGTTTAATGTGAAAAGAACGTTCCAACTTTTGCTGAAGAAAATTTTGTAGCAAAAACATTGATGTAAATCCTAAACCCCCCGAAATGTGTGGGTTATTTTACGCTTTTCGGTTCAATTTTAGTGAAAAGGTTTTTGAATCTTATAATGCTGTTGCCCGCGACTTCGTACGCTGATAAGATGTATACCCTGACTCCTAAACCACTATACTTCACCTCATAAAATCATGTCGATTCCGATATAAAAAACATGTCTTTCCCGCCGTAACTATTTATTATTCCAGGAAAAAAGAAGCCTATAATCGATTTCCATGCTAAATTTTATTCAGATCACTTAGCTGTTCGGTCTTGATTAACGGCCGGTCCTAATAACCTATCTATCTTCAGTTTTGGCATAATCGGAGATTAAAAACAACTTCTGTCTCTGATTTTGCCGTCCAGAGAAACAAAGACAGAAGTTGTTTTTTATCTCCGATATGCTAGAACTGAAGATAGATAGGTTATTAGGACCGGCCGTTAGTAACTAACATCGATCCAAACTTTCGCAGTTATAATATTACTAAGATACGAGTATAATAGGTCTACAGAAATAATGGCAGCTCGGCGGCCTTAGACAAGTGGCTTTCTAATATCGTTTACGCTGGACGAATAGATAACAAATGTATGAAAATGACATAACCAACAATCGATTGATCGTAAGCTTATGTTATTTTCATAAAATTGTCGTCTATTCGTCTAGCTAGCGTAAACGATAATAGAAAGCCACTTGTCTAAGGTCGCTAAGCTGCCAGTATTTCTGAAGTCTGAAAAAAACATGACACTCAACCAGCCGTACTCGGGTCGAGAGTTGATTCGGTACGTAAGCCGCTGGCAATGCTACGTATACTACTTCACTGAATTGCTTTTTAATTGGGTTTTCGTATGAAGTTTAGCAATTAGAAAATTTAATTTCGAAATAACCATAGCTAAAAAAGAAGAGATCGAAAATTTTACTCCTTGGTTATAAGTGTTTTTTCTTTGGTAACTATTTAGTCACAGGTATCTTTGCAAACTATCAAATTTTACGCTATTAAAAAAAATAATTAAGCAAGCCACACTGTAATGGGGGCTATCGCTAGTGAATTTGCCACTAGAGGCGCTTGTGTTGCGTGTGGTCCAATATCATTCACTTTTCACTGGTTTTAGCGGGCTTTGTTGCATAAATTATAATTTCTTTAATTTACCTGCTGGAAAGTGATCTCCTTCGTAAAATATCGTAAATATGGATTATTTGGCGATTAATGTGAACGCTTTGAAAGCGGAATTAAGAAAAAGCGCAAAAATAGGCGGCCTCAAGAGCAACTATTTCAGAAGTTAATTTGTTGATATCAAGATAGTTATTTATAAATAATAAACCTTAATTAGATTCAAGATATAACACTTTGTTTCGATGCCAATCGCCTTTGACAGCTATACCTCCGGACCTCAGTCTACAGTGGCGCCAACTGGTGAGCAAAGAAACGGTAGTCCCCATTGTAATGTAGTTAGTACCTGTAACTAACTAATCTGTGAAGCAGCAGAAGCTGCGGGAGGGTATAGATTTATAGGTAATAGTAGTGACAGTGGTTACCGCAATGTGCATCCATCTTTGTATTGCGTGTGTCGCAGTGTGGGGGAAGGCAAATAAATATTCAGGGTGTTCGGCGTATGGAATTTGTTTGTGGGCTACTGGTGGGCTTACCTGGTATATTTTTATACTTGGACTAATGTCCTAACAGGCATAATAATGTTACCCAATACATGGGATTGAAAACTTCATAAATTATAATTTACGATATTAAATTCCGGATGTAAAATCCGGATTTAGAGTACCTAATTTAAGAAAAATCATCTCTATTAACTGTGGCTCTCTGAGCCCAGGGTCAAAAGGGGGAAAAGTTCCAATGTCCAATGGTACTAAAAATTTTACGGACTGTGCGCCAAACAGCCTGTATATTGATCATAGTTTACTGTTACGACTAGTGTTAATTAAAACTAATGGTAACGTATTGTTGTTTATTCTTGTACATCGAAATGGACACAGAACAGAAATAATGTCTGTTCTGTAGAAATAGGTATGGGAAACAAATACATGGTGGTCCTTTTTGGCAAATGAGAAATGTAACACGTGGATAACTAAGTACCTACATAATGTAAAGCAAATTTTTCAACTGATGAAAAAATTTACTGAGTTCATACATGTAATTTTTTAACCAGGCTGACCGATAGAGGATTTTTAGTTTCATAGGGTATATGTATCTCAAACTATAAATTTCTGAGTCGTCATGCACAGAATCTTAATTGGTGACCTATTTTACGCTTATAGTCGGTTAGTTTTATTTTGCTTTACTGTATAAAAATTTACGGTTCGATATGGGCCATGGGATAGTAAGTAGGCAGGGCTTAACCCTTTGCAACCGAGGAAAATAAAATTAGAAATATTGAAATTGAGTATGAAATATTTTGTTCTAGTGTGCCATAGACCTGAGGAAAAATATTAGAAAAAATCCCTCCATTGCAAGTACGGCTTAAAACTAACTGCACGTTCGTGCGGTTTAGGAATTAATTGCAAATGCACGATCGTGCAATCAATAAATCGTTAGTGATAAAGGATACAATAAAAGGCAGAACTCATAATCAAAAGCGTTTAATTTTAATTCTTTCTTATAATCAGTCTTCTTAGTTTTCATTCTGGAAACAAGGTCTTAAAAATGTTTAATGACATAATATTTTATGTACCTAGCAAAGTAGGAACTAACGAGATCAACGTTAAAAAAATAAAACTAAAATTATTGTTTTTTGTGATACTCCTGGAAGCAGTTCTGCCTCGTGGGATATTCCTTGCCAAATGGAGAATTACAGATGGACCCAAGCCAAGCGATCCCCCTTTCTTGCTTGCAACATCCGTCTTTTATTATGTCAATCATTGGATGGACTTTCCAGAGAGGGTTGTTATGACCTGGTGGAGCGGCGTCTGATTCCACCACGTGTAAAGCATTTCTCAACGTCAAGAACCTGTCACGAGTCATCAGCGTTGATATTTTGTTGAGAGCAATACCGGTGCGCCAATACATTGGTAGTCGGGGGTAGGGAAGGATTCCCATCAACGCATGCATACCCATGAACTTCATTATTTCAGCTTGTGTAGTCTGCAGCTTTTTTGCCAGTTTTCCTCATGGCATATAAATTGGTACACACGGCCATGTGTTCAAAGAAAGGTTCATCTAGGTATTCATTGAAGTACTGGATTGGGTTTCTTACATATTGTCTAACTGGCATTTCAGGGAAATCGTGATGTTTTTCTCGGAATTGTTGTCTTTTCCATGGTTGAGGAGTACTAAAGGCATGTTTCCTGGTGCGCGTGCCTGACGATAATGTAGGTGTACCTTCAGTAGATAAAATACGTTCTCTGGAAGTCGAGGGTTGGTCATTAAGGACGTCATTGTGAATTCTTCCGAAAGAAACATTCCTTGATCGAATTCTGTTTCCAATTAACGTAGATCCGGGCGTAACTTGGCTGACGATGACTTGGCATTCAGAACTGGTAACTGGTATTGCTGGAGCACAAAAGGCGTTATATGTTTCTTTCTGTACATCTGAATTTTGTTCTGATAGAAGTGAATCCAGGAACGTAGAATCAAGAGTAGAAGGTTCGAAGTTTTTATCGTCTATTCCTTCAATCTCAGTGTCATTTCCTTCTCCTAAAGCAGCGTAAACCTCTTCGTTGTCCAGATAAATGCCTAAAATGAAACCCACATACAATTAAAACCAAAAGAAATAAAAATATAAACCTAAACACAGCTAATTAGACCTATCCAAATACTAGTACAAACTTACGATCAGCAACCGAAAGCACACGATCGTGCAACTTATTTTTTCGGGCAGATTTGGTAATGAAAAACCGCAGTTAGAATTAAAAAATTTTCATGCAACACTAGTGTATATATTAATAAACATAATAGCAATGCACAATTATAAAGTTTTTAGCAAAATTATCGATAGTGAGTACTTACGTGACACGCGGTTTCCGCCAAAATACGCAGCCATCTCGGACAACGGCTCGCGGGCCACTGGTTCACTAAAGATCACGCGCAGTGCTTCCCGCTAACGTTTGTAGGCAAAACAGATAAATGCACGATCGATCGATGTCGGTTGCGTGTTCAAAAGTTGATTTTTGTAGAAACAGGATTTTTTCAAAGTTATTTGCACGATTATTACAGCTCGGTTGCAAAGGGTTAAGGGGATTAGGTGAGCTAAGTGCTGCCCCCAATTGATTTAATTTTATTACTTTTAAATAAAAGCTATTCACAAAAAACTGGAATAATAGCAATATAGCAAATTACCTCTAGTAATAGGGGTTAAAGTATGAAATTGCCGATTATTTTCCCACTTTTTATTTTGTTTATAGCTCTTAAGTATAGTCATATTATTGAGTAATTCTTTTTGTATTGTATCAAAAACTAAATAAAGTAACTTTTGACTAAAAAAAAATGCAATACTAGTGCCTATTACTTCAAAGGAAGTCGTTGAAAAGACCCCTTACAATGTGTCAGCTGACCTTGCTTCAATTAAGTATATTTGTATTATAAACTTTGATTTTCAGAAATTTTAATACTACAATGCGTAGCTTTATAACCATCTAACTTTCACCTTTAATTGCATCGAAAACGGTTCAGGCGTTTTTAAAAAAACTAAAAAATTGTTAGTATGGAAAAATGACTTTTCTCGATTTCGTCCATACAAAACGGCAATTTCATACTTTAACCCCTAATATTTATTGAACCACTGTTAACTGCTTTTCATCCTGGCATTCTTTCGTATTGTACATTATTGTTAAAAGCGGATACTTTTGGCGTTAGCGACAAATTCGACTTTTTAAACAACTTAATGAAAAGTTAAGAGGTAATTTTCTAAAATGATACTGTTCTAGTTTTTTGAGAATTGATTTTGTTTAGAAGTAAAAAAATTAAATCAATCGGGGCCAGCAATTAGCTCTAGTAGTCCCCTTAATACAGAAATTGTAGCAAATTAGCTTTCTTGTCATAATGAGATTTCTAGTTCGAAGTCCCGACATCCGCTGAATGCAGTCAGGCCTGATGGGACACTTTCGATGATTAGTGTTTACGAGCCGATATCTCTGGAAAACTATATCATTAATTTGCTGTTTAATTTTTGTAGACAAGCTCTTTAATATTAATTTGTAGGTCTACCTTTATTATAATCAGTCAACAGTGTGAAAACTATGTTTAAAAACCTTTGAATTGGTTTAATTTTTTTTTGTTTTACAAATCGTTTTATTGACGAACAGTATGAGATAAGCCACCATAGTTGATTCGGTGATTTCTTGTTGGACATCTACTCAAACTCAGTGGCTTATTTCATACTTTTCATTGATCCAATTTTTGGCAAGTTTTTTTACAATCAACCCTAATTGACTCCTTTCAAGGATGAACTTTAATGGAACCTACCTTACCTTAAAAAACATCGACACCGGCAAACCAGTAATTAACAGACCTATCATAAAATTTGAAGTTATTTATGAAGTATTTAAAGTAAACGCCCCGTTGGTCTAGTGGTTTAAATACCGGGCCAAGATCTCGGGGTCCCAGGTTCGAATCCCGGGTCGGGCAGCGAAAAGTTTCGAATTTTCGAACGTTGCTCGGGTTTGTGATCACCAACACACATTTGGTGATTATGCCAGTACACCCATCATTGCTGTGGTAACTTGAATTCAATGATGGAGGCCTTTTCCCTGCAGTGGGATGATTATAGGCTGTTTGACATATAAAAGTGATGACAGCTATGACCTTTACATACATTAATGAAAACCAAGAAATTATCATGAACAGCGTTTATTAGTCAGCTGGACACAGGCCTCCCCAAAAGGACCATTCTGCCATAATGGCCACGCTTGGCGGGCAGGTTGGCCATTGCAGTCTGGCAATGGTAGAATTAAGATGCTGCTGCCCTAATCCTCGCAGTATTCTTTAGTCGCCTCTTATGACACCCATAAGTAGGGAAGAGGTGGCGCTATTCTATTCTAAACGATTCTAAGCAATATTACATATTTATTGGCATAAAATTTTCAATTTATCTTTTAATTGTGCAATAATCACCGAATACTGATAAGCGTATTTTCGTACATACATACAAAATGAATACAATTTCGTAAGTAACTCAAGGTACATTTATTTATTAATAAGTATAAATATACCGGCAGTATAACATCGTCATAGTAGTTCAACCTTACAGTTATTATTGCAAGTCGCACTCTGTTGTTAGTTATTATTTAGTTAATCTATTTAAGTAATCTAAAGTCTTTTATCACAAGATAGTTAAATTTTACAATTATATTACAAATACAACCAGAAAATGGATCATATAAATAATTTTATGTTTACAATAACGATATATAAGTATGGTATATTATATCTAGACACAGATACTGCCATAGGGTTGTCTATGGGATGTTTTTAGCAAGTTTTAAACTCGTTTCCCGAAATGGTGAGGTTTAATACTTCTTCACCCATATTAAATCGTTTAGTAAGGTTTCCAGAATATTATCTTATTGTTGTATTGAAGCGCGGTTAAATCGTTAAAACAGTGAGTTCAAATCAGTCACCGCTTGGTTTTAAACTTTTAAGTATTCAAATCCCGCGATTAACGAAAGGTGATATTGAATCTTCCTTCATCTTTCGAGCTTCACTTGATAATGGACGTCTCCCATGCTAAAACAACTCTTTTAACCTGCAAGTAGAGAACCACCAAAATAATTGCATAAAAATACGCAAAAATCACATAGTAATGCGTCATCCGCTTGATTAATGTTTCGGTAAACTACCTGTACTATAATAGTCATAGATAAAAAATATTAACTAGATACAAAGTCCGATACAAGAATCACACGAACTGTCCGCGATATCTACGTAGCCTTTTTCATGCTGTCTGGATACTTCATGACATAAAGATAGAAACAAAATGGACCAATTGCTATTTTGACAGTTTGAGATATGGACCAATCGCTAATTTGACCGAAAACGATTTTTGTCTGTTACCTATTTTGTCACTTGACCGATTGCGAATTTGACCATACGCGATGGAACGATCCAAATGTTCTTGTGAGTTTATTTTGGTGAGGACAAATTTCGGTCACTATTGTGCATCTAGTAGTTTTATCTTTAATCTGTGAATAGTATAAAAACACTAAATACAGCACATCTTACACCGTACGTTACGTATTTAGGCACTATAATATATACACAAAAGTCTTATTTCCACTTGGTGACACCATTTTCGAAGGTATAACTGATTTTCTTAAGTGTTTTTAATAATTCTGCATATTTTTCTCAAAACTTTGCATCTCATATTTTGCAATGACATTGCACACCTCCATCTTCACTTTAGGGATTAGATTGGGCTGTAGTTTCTTAACGCTAGCTGCCATACTGCGGAAGAAAACATCTATTTCATTTGTGTTCTCCTTGAGAATTTTCTCTATGAGCTGGTCTATGATTTGGGATTTTTGTTCAGGTGCCTTTGGATCTTCAACATATCTCACTAGCTTTGGGCCATTTAACAGAAACGGCTTGGGGAGTATTTTTATAGGAGGTATGTCCTTAGGCATAGGTGTAGCCTTCTTTCTGCCACCGTGTTTTACTCTCTTTTTTGGTGGTTCATTTGATTCTGCTTTTGGTATTATTTTGATGAACGGCTTCATAGTTTCGGCTTCCTGGGGACCATCTACGACAGTGATCTGAAATGTTAACAAAAATATTATAGAATAATACATCCACTATGTGGAAGTAGTACACAATTTGAATTGCAATTACCATTGCTGTAGTTACCTCAATCTCTAAGATTTTTATTTATCTATCATTGAGTTTCAATTCATTGTGCAATATATCCAATTGCTTAGTCAATAATATTATGCAGCAAATTTAACTTGTTTGTTACAATATCAGTATATAAACATGAAACTTGTTGACTTGTTTTGTTACCTTAGCAAAAATACAACGTTACTTGTTTTGTATTTATTATATAATAATTAATAAGCTTTGCCAAATTACTCACTTCATAATACTCCTGATTGTCCGTAATGACTTGCTGCTCTGTGCCAATCAGCGCTTCCTCCTGAATGTGTTGTTCATCCACTACCTCCAATGTATCACCGAGTATTTCTTCACCGTTTTCTAACACAGCCCCGTCTAGGAACTGAAGCTTTTCAAACATACCGATCTTGGTTTTGTGCATAGCTCCCACACGTTTGCTCCTCATATATCCATCCCGCAATCCTCGCCAGCGTTTTTTGCATTCTTCAACTGGAATTTCCATCAAAATTTTTTAATAATTTTTTTATATTTATCTAGCATAAAATATACTTGTCACAATTACCAGGATATTTAAATATAGGTATTTGCTGATAAGATAGGCATTTAAATGTAACTTATTTTGTTTGGTCGACACTGCTACACAAATCACTGGACTGTAATTCACTTTGTTTCTTGTTTATTTGTTTATCATTCAAAAATTATTATTACCCTAATCGTTTATTCTTTTGTTTGATCGAGTTTGAAGAAATTAATGTACATTTGTTAAAAGTTTATAGCAAGTAAGAAATATTTATTAGGATGTAGGTAATAACTTAGCAATAAAGTAAACAAAGTATGTAATAAGTTTACCAGTTCTTCAACTGCAAGTACATTTCCGGTATCTCATTCATGTTGTACATCTCTGTTGCTGTCGTGTGGTGCAGCAACGATTTTTTACTTGACTCAATGCCAAAGTCTTAACAAATATAACATTTACCTGGCTTTGATAAAGCTTGCGCTATGTCCTGCCATGTCGATTCTCGTGCCAAAATATTATTTCTTGTTGGATCTTGTACGTTGTACAAATTAGGGTGAGGTTGAACTAATTCGGCTAATTTCTCGTCCTCTTTAGTTGACCAACCACTCGCGTTCAAAGGCATCTCAGTCGCGTTTTCGCTTGCGTCAAAGAATCAGACAAGATGTCCGCTGCCCTATCACGAACGAAAATAGACGCGCTGCGCAGCACGACGTCACAATCAACGATCGTGCATTTTTACCTCCGCCTTTCCTATTGGTCAAATATATTTGACGTAAGCAAACGTCACATCGGTGACACTGCCATCTATTGAGGAGTAGTAGCATTAGTTGCTTGTGCTGCCTACGCCATCTAGTGACGTATATACTAGACACTAGAAGCGGACAAATCGGCTTTCCAAGTATTCTCAGAGATAGCGTTGTTTAGAAAATTTTTAATCCTGTACAATTATTTATTCTCAAAATTATGCAATTGACGATTCTCGGCTAGGCGTTGTTCAAGTTTTTCTTGAATTTAAATGCGCATTATTAAAGTTGCTACAATGGGGACTACCGTTTCTTTGCTCACCAGTTGGCGCCACTGTAGACTGAGGTCCGGACTTCCGGAGGTATAGCTGTAAAAGGCGACTTTATGAGATCTAATTAAAGTTTATTATTTATAAATAACTATCTTCATATCAACAAACTAACTTCTAAAATAGTTGCTCTTTTAGGCCGCCTATTTTATCACTTTTTCTTAATTCCGCTTTCAAAGCGTTCACATTAATCGCCAAATAATCCATATTTGCGATAATTTTAAGAAGGAGATCACTTTCCAGCAGGTAAATTAAAGAAATTATAATTTATGTAACGAAGCCCGCTAAAACCAGTGAAAAGTAAATGTTATTGAACCTCACGCGACACAAGCGCCTCCAGTGGCAAATTCACTAGCGATAGCCCCCATTGGTTAATTGTACTTCCCTAAAAGTAATTATTTTCTATTATAAAAACAACTAAATTCTCACGCACTAAAGGGCTGACTAATTTATCAATTAGGTACCTACTTTATCGACGAAAAGTTAAATGTTAATGTCTTAGGTATATTTATTTACTTCACACATACCTACACACTTATGACACCCAAAAGAGATGATTTCGGTATTAAAACTGTTCTTTAACCTACCCCACAACCTACCTACCTAATTTAATTTTTAAACATTTTATCGCGTTTTGATGTTTATTGCTCCCTATATAAAACTCCAATCTCCTTTAAAATTACTTCGGGGATAAAAAAGTTTAACATAGGAAAATTCCTATGGGTATTAAGTTGAACTTAAAACTAGTATACTAAATCTATGCTTAAAACTATCTCTCGTCTCTACCAAGTTTTGTAAAAATCGGCTCACTTAACAGAAATATAGACACTGTTCCGCATTTCTAATATTAATTAATAAATAGTTATTAGCTTTTCGCTACACTCTCACGGCTCGTCAACTACACGTTATATATCGAGTAGGCGGAAACCCGTGCCCAGCAGTCGGGTACAAAATATTCTATGTCCTTCCTAATACTTTTGAGAATATCCGTACGAAGTTTCATGATGATCAGTTAAGCGTTACAAACAAACTTACATTCACATTAATAATTTTATTAATGTGAATGATTGTGTATCAAAAGCTCATGTTATCTCGTTCCTTCAGTTTTATCACAAGCTCGAGCTTTTATATCGTACCTAACTAATCTCGGTCTTGTTTGTTTTGTGCATATTTAAGTGCATAGATTAGATAAACGCGCACCCTATAATTTACTTTATACTCGTAAGGTGGGCCACAGGACAGGCTAAGACCTAATTGTATGTAAGAAGGACGCAAAGAGACATACATTACTTACGGACTTAATTCGCGTTTATTATCATTTTACATTATATTTTGTTACGTCTCCTGATCTTTGCTACTCAATATAGCCGCGAATGGATCAGAATGAAAACGGCACGGGGATAAATATTAGGCTGTTATAAGCACATAGGCTTTTTATCTCAGAAAATTCTTTGGTTTCTCAGAAATAGTTTCAAATTCTATTGCGTACCGCAAGCAACAGCTAGTTTATAATGAATAAATGATTGTGTTATCATAAGAAATGATGATTAGAGCAGTCGCCCTGTAAGCGGAAGGTTTTGGATTCAAACCCCACCTAAGGCCCCGTTGGTCTAGTGGTTTAAATACCGGGCCAAGATCTCGGGGTCCCAGGTTCGAATACCGGGTCGGGCAACAAAAAGTATCGAATTTTCGAACGTTGCTCGGGTTTGTGATCACCGACCCGCATTTGGCAAGCGTGGTTATTATGCCAGTACACCCTTCATTGCTGTGGTACGAGTAACATGAATTCAATGATGGAGGCCTTTTCCCTGCAGTGGGATGATTATAGGCTGTTACTAAGGCAGCCGCCAATTTATCCAAGGAATAATATTGTTAATGTAACTACATTGATTAATAAAAACAATAATATAAAACAACATTGGTATTAAAACTTGAAAAAATATGTTTTAGGCGGGAGTTGCACTCGCATCTCACCGGGCGAGGTTATTTTTTTAAGTTTAAATACTATTATTATAATTGTAATTAAGTTGCTAAAGTATCATAAAAAACAACATTAATTTTCGAACTTACTTATATGTTATTTCATTGTATTCAACTATCAGTGTCTAGAATCACATTAATTAACCCTGCCACTAATCTGGACAGACTGGTCAGCTATTTCAATTATGTTGATTGTAACTCATGTCCAATATTTAACAGATTTATACACTTGGAGTTGTTTTATCTGTAAGAATTTGCGCATTATGTTTAAAATTCAATGATTATATTAATTTCGAAGATACTAGACAAGCATTATGAGAACAGGGGACAACTACAATTTCACGTTTATAGTACAATAATCCATCCATACAAACTTATAGGGAAGATTAAAAGTGTTTGAAGCTTTTTAAAGGGAAGAACTTTAGAAAAAGCGCTGAAAAACTGTGCCATTCGATTCCGGAAAAAAATATCCTATGTACAGAACCCTCGGTGTGCGAGTCCGACTCGCACTTATTACCAAAAAAATATTTAGTATAAATAATAAAGTTTGAGTAGGTAAAAAAAAAGTAAAAGCCTAAATAATTAATATTGGTACATCGCTACCTCTTCTCGACCTATGGGTGTCGTAAAATAAAAGGAGTAGGTACTGCCAGACGGGCAGCGGCGTGTTCTCAGTTCTCACCACCATGCACCATGCCAAACTTCGATCGCAAAGCTGCCTGCATAGCGTGGTAAAAGTTTATTTTTTTGATTTTGGGATGATGATGTTTATAACTCAGTAATTTATGTGACTGTTGGGTAAATTAATTTACTAGTATTTATGATGATTAAAATGCCTCCCTGTTTAAGGTCAAGGGTTGCATAGGTTAGATGGCAATCGCTTCGGTTTAATTACAAGACCGTTTGGTTAATTGGACTAGGTCTAGAACCTACGTACAGTAACGGACTATAAACATCCCACTGCAGGACAAGGCCATTATAGAAATCAAGCTACCTCAGCAATTATGGGTACATGCATAATCAGATCAATAGTGCCTACGTTCTTCGGTTAAAAAGGTCTCAAAGCCTGAGGCAAGGTAGAAAAAAAGGGTTGACAGCTGTCGAAAAGTAAAATATACACACGAACACTACTTTTTTGTCTGAAGTCTGTTAAAAAGATGATTTTACACCAATGTAAGGTGAAATAGGCCCCCAATGTCGTGCTGGCGCCCTAATTTAAAATCGCCTGTAGTCAACAAAAAACGTGGCCTATTCAACACTTTTCGTCGGATATAATTTTTCTAAAAAAATGCCTATTACTTACTTGATTCGATTACGTTTCAATCGAATGATCGCGCTACAACAACGCCAATCGTGGTTCTCGATGGTAGGACACTCGGCACCATTTACTGCTTGGTCGTGCTTCGAAGTGCGTGACGTAACGTGCCAATGCATCGGTGTGCCTTAATGACACAAGTGTCACAGGCCAACAATCAGGGGTGCCCGATGAACTGAAGATCCGTTGTATGATATAAAACTACTCGTATTATGATTACTCTGTAAATTTCTTGTAAGTTTTCTTATTGAATGAAATTATACTTGAAATTATTGTGTCCGCAGATTCAATATCTACGTACCTAACTGCTTTCATGATTCATTCATACTACCCGCTTTTAAGGAAATTTATAGCTAAAAGTTATTAAAAGCACCCAAAATATACTAGTAGGCGCTAATTTGGTGAAGACGTGTTTTGATCCACGGTTGTGTTTTTTTCCTATTCCTATACCTATATGGTGGGTTCTGCCTTTCTCGTCTTCCTTCTTCACCTCCCCCTGTCGGATGTGTAGCTCACAGTGACGTTGCAGGCAGCAAGGTGCCGTTTTGTAAACAGGATGAAATTTTAAACACTTTCCAAAATTTTTATAGGCGTTCAGTATCGTATTTAGAGCCTATTTATGAAGTAAAAAATGTAAATCAAGTTGTCACCTAATAATATTTTTCGCGATATAGTTTTCAATTTTTACGGTCCTAGACCTGTTAAGGTATAAAGGGACAATCAAAAACTTAGGAATAGTATCGTAAAAGAGAGTGAATGAATGAGATACGCAACGCATAAAAATAGTGTTGCTAGGAGGCCGTATCAAAAATTTTAGATTTCTTGTGGACATTTTCTAAGTGCTTTATCTTGACATTTTTGTACTGGGCTATACCAAAAGAAAAAATACGTCATTTGTTTTTTGTCTAGTAGATTGATATATTAAAATTTGAAAGGTGGTTTAAATTTCACTCTGTATACACCGTGCAAAACACAAAACGATGCCCACGTTATTGGACCATTATGTATAACATCATGGCAGTGTTGTTTATAATATTATTTAAAATAATTTTAGAAAATTTTTATTTTTTGATTTAGACTTTTTATTTTGTAACACGCTGTGACGCGCCCAGGCGTATTATTTTGCTGCGGCGAAGTCTCGGTTGAATGGACCTTACACAGCTACATCTGTGTGCGTCACAGCGTGTTTCAAAATAAATAACTGAACCGATATTCAATGTTTTAATAAAAAAAGTTTTTTGAAAAAAAAAACATTGCCAAGATGTTATACAAAATGGTTACATAACGTGGGCTTCGTTTTACATGTGGTTAAAATTGCACCGTGTATTATATTTCTTATATTAACTTTACAACAAACTTCCACCCAATATTAAAGCTGCCGACACCCTGGAAGTGCTTAAAGCAAGATTATGTGAGCATGTTCTTTCCGACCATAGTTTGCTACAGTGGTAACGACTTGTATTCTTTTGTCTATTTTTATTTTTTATTTTGTATCATTCCGTGATGTGTGACTGTATTTATCTTTTTTAGTTCTCAAATAAGTGACATGTATGTCTTTTCTGAGAATAAATTTCTTTAAACTGATATTAGTTCTAAGTTTTGTCTTTCAAAATTTAAATTGATTGTGTATTGTTGATACTCAGGACTTGGGAGCAGTGTAGCAGCTCTGAATTTCCTAACATGATATTTTACTTCAAAAAAGAACATCCACTGGCATAGGTGTTACAGGAATCTTTGTGCTATCCGTGTTATGGATCTTCCAACTGGAAATATGCTAACGAAAAAATTATCTACCTCTTGAATGAATTTTACAATATCAACTTTTCATACGTTTTGTTTTAACTATTAATACAGAATGAAATTTTATCCACCTTCCAAATTTTAATATAGCAATCTACGAGACAAAAACAAATGACATATTTATTCTTTTGGTATAGCCCAGTACAAAAATGTCAAGATAAAGCACTTAGAAAATGTCCGCCAAAAATGAAAATTTTTTGATACGGCCTCCTAGCAACACTTTTTTTACGCGATGCGCATCTCATTCATTCATTACGATACTATCCATAAGTGTTTGATTTTCCCTTCATACCTTAATAGGCTCAGGACTGTAAAAATTTAAAACTACGTTGCGAAAAAAATTTTCAGTTAAAAACTCGATTCAAATTTTTTACTTCATGAATGGGCTCTAAATACGATTTACGATAAGGAACGCATATAAAATGATGAAAAAGTCACCTGTATGATAAATTTTGTAAACATAATTAAAACAAAATGTATCTGTGTTTGTCCTCTATGATTTCCAATTATTATTGATCAAATTGTGATCATAGAAGAAATTCCTAAAGAAAAATAAGTGTGAACGCAAACGAATTCGCAAGCAATACCTAGTTTTGATATTCGTTAATTAATTTGCAAATAAATTTTCTAGTCTCATCATTATTGCGAAATATTTCATCTCTAGCACTGGTCGTAAATGTCTTTGATAGTTTTTTTTTTAATTTGTAATATTCAATTAATATTACAATCGGCGACCAATTAAAAATAATTAGATACCACAATTAGTGGAGTTTATTGTCAATTTATTTTAGTTAGCTTATTAGCTAAGCTTATTAGTTCGGATTTGTCTGAAAAAAGTGTGCATTTCTCACGCAGAAGCGAGCGAGATACAAACCAAAATACGTTAGCCGTAAACAGTTAAAATCAGCGCCGCGTACGTTGCGCACGCGCCGCTCAATCGCACGCGCGCCTACGACCGCGACAAGCGAACGCACGGAATATCAGTTGTTTTTAAATTTTAATTTGGATGTTTTGAACGTGTCATTCGAAGTTTGAATTTTTTTATGAATATACTTGTAAAGTATTGGTAATTATAAAAACGTTACAGTGTTTCACTTCTTTCTTAATTATTTTATTCTACCCAAGTGAATAGTGCTGTGCAGTGTTTTGTTTTGTGAATAAAAGATACGTTTTACGGTGCACATCGTCGCGACAAATTGTTTTTACAATTCTCTCGACGTTTGAAATTAACTTGACAGCCATCGGCATGACCGTTTGTTTCGATGACAGCTACAAGCTTTCAATTGTTATGTCAGACTAACTCGTTTGAATTACACAAATGCAGTTCGACGTTGTGATTAAACATATTCATGCTTGGTTAATTGATTGGGTAATAATAGTCGAGATTTTCAAACAGGAGATAAGAACTTGATGTTCTGGTTGTTGTCTTGTGTAGCATACGAGATTATAATCGAGATGTTTGTTTTGTAACCAGCATTATTTATAATTATACAGCTGCTGCCCACAACTTCTTCAGGAGCTATCTAGCCACGGAAAACGTACATTATTACGGGATGAAAAGTATCCTATGTGTTATTTCAGTCTAAAATAAGTGTGAGTGCCAAATTTCATTCATATCCCTTCAGCCGTTCAGTCCCCTAATTCGCGTAACCAAATCGTATCACAATCGTAATTGAATAGCAGGTTTTTGACAGTTCTAGTATGGGCTAAATGACAAAATCGTCCAATTCAATCACGATTGAACTGCGATTGAAATACGAGGGCGGGTCAATGAGTCCGTGACTTTTGGAATAAAACACAGATTTTTTGATAAACAAATCATTTTATTTTTCAACGTAGTCTCCCTTGAGCTCTATACACTTTGTCCAACGCTTCTCCAATTTTTTTATCCCTTCCAAAAAATATGATTTGTCGAGGTCCTCAAAATAGGCCTTTGTTTGCGAGATCACTTCATTATTGGAGTCAAATCTTTTTCCACCAAGCCATTTCTTCAGGTTTGGGAACAAAATGTAGTCACTCGGAGCCAAATCTGGAGAATAGGGTGGATGAGGGGGCAATTCATAGCCCAATTCATGGATTTTTGCCATGGCAACTGCACATGTGTGCACCCTTGCATTGTCTTGGTGGAAAAGAACTTTTTTCTTGGCCAAATGAGGTCGGTTTTTTTTCAAATCGTCATTGAAGCGGTCCAATAAGTTGGCATAATATTCCCCATTGATTGTTCTTCCCTTTTGAAGGTAGTCAATGTGCATTATCCCACGTGCATCCCAAAAAACAGTCGCCATAACTTTATTGGCTGACAAACCCACCTTGGCCTTCTTTGGCGCCGATTCACCCTTAGAAACCCACTGTTTTGACTGTTGTTTAGTCTCTGGTGTGTTGTGATGGATCCATGTTTCGTCCACGGTTACAAAACGGCGCAAAAACTCCTCCATATTGCGACTAAACAACGCCAAACCTTCCTGTGAAGTTGTTACACGATTGCGTTTGTGGTCGACTGTGAGCAAACGCGGCACCCATCTTGCGGAAAGCTTTCTCATGCCCAAGTGATCTTTCAAAATTGAAACCACTGAGCCATGCGAGATCCCTACGGCTTCCACAATCTCTTGCACTTTCAATCTTCGGTCGGCCAACACCATATCGTGAATTTTTTCGATTGTTTCGGGTGTAGAGATCTCAACTGGGCGTCCAGGACGTTCGGCATCTTCAGTGCTTGTACGGCCACAATGAAATTCAGTAAACAACTTTTTTACCATTGAAATCGATGGTGCAGAGACCCCATAGTATTTATCAAGCTTAGCCTTGGTCTCGGTAATGGTTTTTTTTCGCAAAAAATAATGCTTAATAAGCACACGAAATTCACTTTTTTCCATTTATTCCTCAAATTACTGGGTAGTTTGATAAAGATAGCTGTCGGACACAAACTAACTGACGCAGCAAGTTCAAATTTTGATAGGAGTCAACTGACAGATACCTGTTGCCAGGAGTAGTGTTGCTTTTTCGGTAAAGAGGACAGAAATTCAAAAAGTCACGGACTTATTGACCCGCCCTCGTAGCTGAATAAGGCCCCAGGCGTGATTGAGTTACAAACATTCATTCAGACATACGCATTTATAATATACGAGTAAGAAAGATTAATAAGATGAGATGTATTTTCTTATGCTACTAACGGAATTTATTTCAATAATCTGTCAATAGTCGCTAATCCGAGATTCTATGTGCATTGTTTTTTTCGGTTGACGGATAACCTTGGCTTAGAATTAAAAACAAAAAAGTAAGGTGGAAAGGTTTCATAAAATACTGTAGGTATTTTAGCATTGATAAAAGTTAGTAAGCTTTAAGAGGAAACACTACGGGCGAGAGAATTGAAAAAATCGGTATTTGTAAAATCTATTGTTGTCGCGCAGTGCCCAGCGCATTTACCGCAGAGTGTGATAGAGACAACTGCTTCTTGGACCGAAAATACCTACTAAAAGCACACCAAATCAGCGTTTCGTAGTCCCCCGATTACTTTTCCAAAACTAGACCGATTTGAATATTTTTTTCATTAAAAATTAAAGAAAGACTTTGGCCGTGTTCGTATGTTTTCCTGATTTTTCTAAAATTTTGCCAAATTTATTTTCTGGGTGTTTGAACACAGCGGATTTTTTTTTTCGATTTTTGTGGGCTCATACCTTTTTTAGGGTTCCGTACCCAAAGGGTAAAAACGGGACCCTATTACTAAGACTTCGCTGTCTGTCCGTCTGTCTGTCTGTCCGTCGCTCAGTCACCAGGCTGTATCTCAAGAACCGCGATAGCTAGACAGTTGAAATTTTCACAAATTATGTATTTTTGCTACCGCAATAACAACAAATACTAAAAACAAAATAAAATAAATATTTAAGGAGGGCTCCTATACAACAAACTCGTTTTTTTGGGCTTTTTGGTACGGAACCCTTCGTGCGCAAGTCCGACTCGCACTTTATTATTAATTAATTTATGAAAAAACAGAAAACATGGAAACATGCTAATAGTGGCCATAGATTTTTGTAATAAAAATTATTGCTGTGCGGGCATTATCCAGGGAGGAAACAGAGGACTACGTTTGTATGGAAAAACGGTCCCCTGTTGTTTTCTCTTAAGGGGCCGTCCAGAAATTACGTCACACATTTACTTTTGGTGACATTGGGCAAAATATGGGAATTTTTCGTAAAAATGCGTGACAAGGGGGGAGGGGTGGGGTCTGAAAATCTCAAAAATCGTGAAATGGATGACCCCTAATTAGGTGACTAACAAAAAAAGAAAAACGTGATGCATCAACTCAAAATTAGGTTAAGTACTTTTAGATTGTAATTTCAATGTTAACAGAACTTATCTTGATGACCAACTCTTCGGATCTAAATGAAATTCTTGTATCTGTTACCAATTTATAAACACTTTTATTATTTACACTTTCTTTTATTTATTCTACTTATAGGTAGGCTGTGTTGAATAGGCTGATGATGAAAAAGAGAAAACATCAAATTAGGATATTAGCTAAACGTACACAAATTGATTAAATCTATAGAAATCCAAATTTCTTTCTCCATTCAGAAATCAAGAAATCCCTTCGGAGCCCTTTTGTGCTTTTCCTTTTTATTTGCTTCCTAACTGTCTGACTTATTTACGTCCGATACGCATTCCTATTTATTATTGGCTCAATTATTCGTCTGGAATGACTACTTGTAGGGAGGGAGGGGAGGAGGGGTTGATAGTTACCATTTTATCCTTTATTCTCTTTTTTCCTGAATATATTTCCATTCAAGTAAAAAGATAATGTTTCTTCGTTTACAACACATTTCTAAATGAAACTCTTAAAAATATTCTTAATTTTTTAACCGACATAAAATCTGATTTTCATAAAAAAACCTTTTTTCGACGAAAGAAAACAAGTATCGACAAAAAGCATGATATAAGCAACTTCTATAAAACCGTATTTTTTTTTTGTTTGGAATGTAACATATCCGAAGCCGTTGCTGTCCTATATCCTTGTAGACGTGGCAAAAAGTCGAGCGGTCGGTCCCGGCTCCGGAATGTACCAAATAACTCCGCGTCTATAAAAGGCGTTCGGATTAGTGGATATGTGCGCGAGCGCACTATTTTTGAATGTCCGTATAATGTTCTGTACAGGGGACTGCGTTCAAATTCAAGAATTGGTTTAATGTTCGCGCATTTCCTTGTTTATCTTTTGGGATTTTTTTTTATGAGATCATGAATTAAAATAAAACACGTGATCAACTAAAAATAATTAACATTTTCTTTTATTTGCGTAGTAATTATGTTAAAATTGTGTGTGGCGTTTATTCCAATGAATAAAAAAGTATGCTAGGCGAATTTAGGAACATCAAAGTGCCTAGCCAGCAAATTAAAGTCTGGTATGGCAGGAAAAGTAACTGATTTTGTTACGTAACGAAATTAAAGAATACAGCTTAAATACGAGTATATACGTAAATGACACTTAGCACTAAACGAAGTTCAATTATTCATAACTTTATACATTTCACGATTCGCTAAACATTACATATGAACAGGTTTAGAGAATTATGTTACTTGGTTTCTTATGTAAGAATACTAATGAAAGCTTTAGATATTAATTATCATGTGCAAAATTCTTCAAAATGACCTTTGTTAGTCTGGAGAATGTTAAATGTTGAATTCTAATCAAACCAGTTTAAATTATTTCGGGACATACTAGAGTAGATTTTTTTTAAATAAATTTGCATCACTTTTAAGCTAATGAATTTTTATTATGTGTATGTGTATTGTCAAAAGAAGACAGGCAGTGTCTTCTCTCCACTATTGCTCAAGTGCAAACACCAATCTGCTTGCCAAGTGTGGCGATGGCGAAAGCATCAAGTTGAAGAGGCGTGTGTCCACTAGTGGATTGATATAGGCTGTTAATAATGAATATGTTTTTTTAATTTGTTTAAAAATAAAAATAAAATAACAATCCAGTTTCCATTGATGCGTACAAAAGATAAAATTTCAATCAAAATAGTTTAATGTAGTTATTTACAGGTTAGTTCTACACGCAATGATATTTAAAAAGTAATACTTTATAAAATTTATTAAATATTATAAAGTATAGTAATACTTTATAATATTTAAATTTATTTTATTTATCCGAGGTAGCTGCCAGCTCTTCGGTCTCCTGTGATGTCGACTAACCTTTTTGCTATTTCCTTGAAAAGCCTTATAGCACTAGGACCCCAAGGACGTCGTCGTCCCATTCGGTGTCGAGACCCTTGGTCCTTGGGGTCCTAGTGCTATAAGGCTTTTCAAGGAAATAGCAAAAAGGTTAGTCGACATCACAGGAGACCGAAGAGCTGGCAGCTACCTCGGACAAAGAATTAGTTTAGCCATACAAAGGGGGAACGCTGCCAGTATCTTCGGATCCCTGCCTAAAGGGACTCCTTTTAGTAATATATTTTAGTTATTAGTTATTTTACACATTGTTAACAATATTTTATACCTAGATTTAAGCCGAATTTATTGATTTTAGACATTGCACTTTTATTTATAAAATTACTTTTATAATATCATTGTCTACACGCAAAAACGGTTTTAGTACAGAAACTAGTATAATATAATATAAGCAATCTCAATTAATCTTATTCCAATACTTAATTAAGAATAATATTTAAATAAATGACAAATAACTGATGACGTTCGAGTAAAATTCATTATGGAAATCAAAGTAAATATCCATTAAATGGCTAAAGGAATTTAAAAGTTTTAAACATTCTTGGTACAGGCAAGTTCGAAGCTTAATGCGGAATCATATCAAATTCTTTATGATGACTTTTGCTAGGGTCAGTAATATATTACGTTTTATTGAACATTAGCATCCTCTCTCCTGATCTAACCGAGTCGGGTGGTCCCAAATGGACTAATGCATCAGATCAGTGGACGTTATCTGGTGCAGTTTGCAGATGGTCAGATGTATTTAAATTCGTCTGATGTTATTGTTAGTTCGATATTAATGGGCTCGTTACAGAATCAGAAGCATTTACTATCCGATCGGAAACCATCGGAAATCATTTTGAAGAGTTTATAGCGATGATTGTGTTTTTAACTTGATAGGTTTATAAAATTCAATAATTCTGGCAATCATACATAATATTTAAACATTTGTTAAAGATTATGAAGTCTTATAGCTGAATTTGTCGTAAATATTTTACATTGCTTAATTCTAACATTTTGCTGTAATATTTCCTTACTCTAAATATGCTATAAATTCGGCAGTCACATTTACAATGTACATATTTGATCAGACTATCGTAAGTAATTATTCAACGCTAAATCAAGAGCTTTTTAGTAACTTAAAATGCTAGTCGCATTTGTTATTTGGTTACTTCTTAAGTTAAAGAACTTAGTTAAATGGAATTAGGTTACTGATTTAACTTGCAGACTAAAAACGTTTAACCACGTTCGTTCTAAAGCTACAGAAACTGTATTTATTTGTCTATTTTATACTTGCTCACATTAACATGCCGAAGTTCTAATGTCACCGTAACAGCAATGTTTATCTAAAAATTTCACTGCGCTCAAGTTCTGCCCACGCGCATTAACTGCGTGTCAATTTGCCTCTGACTTCCGAATGCAAGCGTTAATATATTTAGTATTGTGCTATGGTGACAGACGGACTTCTTGGGAATAACCGTGTCAGAAATAATAAACATATTATCCAAGGTGAAAGGTCAAATGGCAATACATTTAGGTTATGGGTTACTGCATATAAACCGTGTACATCACATAATTATGAAATCGTTCTTTGCAATAATCTGTTCCATAGCAATTATTTTTTGTAAGAACTACTTAATAATATTTTATGGAAAATCCTATAGGTGACTTCAAACAGTTGAGGAGTAAGTACATTTCAATAAAATTTGGCCTAATATAACATATGACTTAACTGTCTTCCATTTACCTTTCGCATTTGCATAAAAAAATAAAGTTTTAATCAGTCTTATCCTAACACTCCAGATGAAATGCTGGATACGTGTTAGAAAAAATACTATAATTTGGACTTATATTAAATGCAATTTTTTCCATACTTGTATTTGCACTAATAAAAAGTGTTTATTAATTTTGTATTTATCTTGTTCTAAATAATTGTTTTTATTTAATACCTTAATGATTGCACCGTAATAAACTTTTCTCATTTACTTATTGCAATTGGGTTAGAGTTGTCAAGTCACATTATTATCACTATAAATTTTTCGTCTGTCCACTCTACGTTTGACAAGGCTGTTGCTATGAATTTCATGCCAAACGATACATTTATGTTAGATTAGTTACATAGTATTACACATCTTAAAGGCGATTTGCAAATTAAACGAATTTTCTGATTGATGGTAATTAAATAGTTGTCCTCTTAAAATGTTACTTATTTCATAGTTACGATTACGATTATTACGACCTCATAAACCAGTTGTGTTACCGCTTCTGGGCTACTCGCCATCGCTGAGTTGGTGACATTTCGTAATTTTTCGTTAGATGCAAATCACGGGATTTAGATAAAGTTGAGGGGCCAGTTTTTTTAAAGTAAAATTAAAGCTTGTGTTCTTAATATAATTTGCTTATTGGGCTGGCTTTTTTTAAATTATTTTTACTCTGATTTTGAAGCTGCTGAATAGAAAACGACTTTCTCAGTACTGTTGCAGTTAGTCGAATTATTACTTATGTATTTCTAGCGACTTAGTTACTGTAGGTACTGTAGAAACTAAACTATACTTACTTCCAAAAAAAAAATAGGAAAATCACAGATTAACTGTTAGAGCAGTGATAATGCTAAGAATGCCAGATATAAAACAGAAGATAGATATATATAAAAAAAAGACGTGTGGCACTTGGAGACTAAAGCGCGGTAAAGCTATTGCATAGCATTTTTTATCAACTTATGCAATTATAAAACTAACAAGGCCCGCGATAGAAGCTATGCAATAGCTTAATTTTATAGTTTTATGTATTTTCTAATTTTGACTTTTGTAATTAAATTTTTCTGTTATTTTGACAGATATTTTTACCATAGGCAACCATACTGTCAAAATCCTTATTTTCTTCTAAATTCTTTTAAATTTCGGAAATTCAAAATTGTTCGATCGTGCCTCGCCCCGAGTGTTAGGTTAGGTTATTTTCGTTACGGAATTTCTGGATTCGGTCTCCACGCTCAAGGCCCGCGATAGAAGCTATGCAATAGCTTAATAAACAATTGTAAACCAATCGTAATGTAGAGATGTAGTATTAAAGAAGTACATCATAGTAATAAAACGAAGGTGCATGAAACGCGTAACCAAGACAATTTTCTTCTATAGGAATACTGTCATTTTCGCCTTAGATTTTACGCAATTTTTATTTACTGTTAATTAGTGTTAACGCGGAAAATTGACGGATACGGACTGATAGTGATTACCCCGAATCAGTGTATTATATAGGTACCTATGGAGAGGATACATATTTCAGTAGGTTAAACTTAGACTATCCATCTTTTACTTACTTATCGATGTTTGGTGTAATTATTTATCATCCTACATCCGATATCTGAATTAATGAAACGCATGACTTAGCAGTTGATTGGAGTAAATCAGATGGAGATCGGAATATTATGTTTCAGTAGCGTGACTTTAGTTAGAGAGTGTTTTATGTCTAATAGTGAAATTATGCGGGCTAAAAATTATGAATACTTTCCCACAAATTCAGAATAGGATTTCAAGATTTTACTTGTTTCATGTATATTTATGAAAATTCAAGTGAAATCGAGCGTTGAGAGTTGTTCATTGTGCCGTTGAGCGGCCGTGAAATCAGCGGAATTATGTGTCGGCACACCGAGTCTACGCGGACACGGCTTTTACTGTCTTTACACGTAATCAGCTTGTATAATGTTATAGAGATTGACGCATTTACCCGATGGATTAGTGAAAATTTATTTTTGAGATTATTAACTTGTAGTTCTCCTTTGCAAGTAATCAGTGCAGCGTAGCATTGATTTATACTGAACTGGAAAATGTTTAGGAAACTCTTCCTTTTATGTAAGGAGAGAGAGGTTTTGTTAGTAAATAAAATTTCGTACACTTATTAATTCAAGCCAACGATTTCAATTAAGTACAATGTAACTAGTTGATACCCGCAACTCGTACGCTTGGATCTACCAACGGGAACCGAATTTTTTACAGAATAAATAGTAGCCTATGACCTATTCAGCCTATAATCTATCCCTTTTCTAAATTTCGTCTTGATCTTTTCATTCTTCTGGCGTGATTGAGTTATAAGTATCCACCCAAACTCTCGCATTGTTAATATATTCGTTAAATTAGGCGTAATTTGCAACTTCGTTTATCTAGTTTTCAATTCACCTTATAAGTTTACCGCATTGCCATAGAACATGGTCTTAAATATAAATCATTTTTTTAGAACTCATAAAATGATTCTTCATAATGCGACTCCGTTTTTCTATAAAGTAACTTCTTCAATTTCCTCAGCATAATCCGTACCATGAAACGTGGTTGAACATTTATATATACATAGGTACCTGAATTTAAAAGCAGTGTATTAAAAAGCCTTATAAATCAAAGGAATACACTTTATTTGATATTTTAGCAACTTAATTGCACTTATAATATCAGTATATAAAATTTTTCAAGTTTATATACTGATATTATAAGTGCAATTAAGTTGCTAAAATATCAAATAAAGTATATAAATAGCTGTTTCATCTTAACTGACTGTCAAACATCTGCAAAGATGTTTCTTTCGGGTGTTAAGGGTGCAAACACCTAACATTTGATGAAACAACGCTGGCTCACAGCGTAAGAATACTATGCTTGAAAAATTCGCGCCGTGTCGCAGTGTCTCGGTGGCCTAATGGTATGGCGCCCGCCCGGCATGCGAGGAGATGCGGGTTCGAGTCCCGCCTGAGACAAAAAAATTTTCAAGTTTATATACCGATATTCAAAGGAATACATTTATTAGCTTTAACTAATAAGCTAATGGGAAACCATAGTGATAGATGATATAGGATCAATTAAAGACAATATCAAATATTGCTTATTATCTAATTTAACTTACAGATCCGTGATAAAATTGGTGAAAGAATGTCTATCTTTCTATATGTAATGTGGCCAATAGACAGCTTATACAGTAACAGATATCTAGATAAACTTCAATAGTAAATTTTGAATTCAAATTCATTTTTTAACCATCATTCATGCCTTTATGATGAGCGAAAGCTTATTTGCGGGGGCGGTATTGTTTTCACCTCAGTAATCGAGTAATAATACGATGTTTCGAGGTAGATTTCAAATGTTGCGATATCTTTTTATTAAATTCTTCGATATCCATCGCAATACGATTGATATTTATGATATTGATGTCAGGTTTTTGTAGGTTATGTGTATAAAATATTGGCTAAGCAAATTCAATTAATTCACGTCGAAGAATTTTTATTACTATAACCCTTGTCATTGTTAACAGTAACTGCTGCATTTTCAAGTTCTTCATATTCTATTATAAATGTATTATTATAGTTATGATACCGTCTAGAGAAAACATGACAATATCCCTTAGTTAACTGTCAGTGACTGTTTTGTGGAGTTGTACCTTATTATTGTACAAGAATCAATACCTGCGTACATTTTGCTCTTAATCAGCTACAGTTGGTACAGTTTATAAAATACTTGGTGGAATTTACATTAAATCTTTTAATTCTTCATTATTTACTGCCACTAGTGACTAATTGTATATCCTTGAAACTATTCTTCGGTTTGTATTAAATGGCTTCGAAAATATTTTCTGTCCAATGCATGTTATACTAACAATACCTGTTTCGTTGTTATTCTATCCTTATTCACAAACGTCTTTAAGAGGACAAAGTGCCATATTATTAAATGAACATTGATTTTCAAGAGTTTCTAATGGTCTATTATTTCAATTTCTTGAATGTTCCACATGCAAATATGCAGGTGTTGTACCGATTTGCATAATATGCATTCAGTATTACCATACACACAACTCGTGTACATTTGTAGTGGCGCATAGATTTGTGTTTGCAAAGGAAGGTATGTTTTTTTATTGTATTTTCTGTCTTTGTCAGTAATAAAATACTTAACCACACATTTTATCTAGCTACAAACTGAGCATTACTTGTACTTACTTGTACAGTCAATAGCTTGTCGGCCTACCATGAAATGTTTATTGTTGATTTTTACTACGTTGAACTTTAAGTTTAAAATTGATTGGGAATATTTGTCATTTGTAGGTAACTTCATGACTGTAATGTGGCGTCTAGATGACAAATAGACTTCTTAAATACATTATGAGCTCGGTGATACAGGTAGAAACGGAAATGCACATCTTAAAAACGTTGGCCTCTTCCTGGATTCAAAACCACAACTGCTTACTTTTATTAATAACTTTCGAGTTCTAGCAGTTTACGCTCCTTGTAAACTGCTAGAACTCGAAAGCCATCTGGTTCACAAAAGTCTTGAGATGTAAATGTTGAATTTACTAAATGATTCTCCCCATTTTATATGTTACAATTTTAAAATCCTTTGGTTTAAGAAGCTAAATGTTATTCGTCTTTTTATTCGTCACTTAGCAATTGAATATTTCGAGACTTCTTGCATCCCACATCCGAGTCTCAAAAAGGTTACAATATCAAAACTTATAGATAAAGATAAATATCTCGTACAAGAATATACCCGGGGCTTGACGCGATGATGTGAACAGTTAATATGTCATCACCTCGTATAAGAATGTCTTAGTAAACCGGCATGTAAGGGTTGACACGAGTTAGTTAACTTAATAATTCAGTTGCAACCAGGTTGCACAATGTCATCAAAAAATACAAATCCTAGAATTTTAACTTATTACTAATTTAAAGTAATCTATTGTTGAAATGGACTGTCTTCATAAAGTACACGGATTTTATTATGTGTTTTACTTATAAATATCAACAACCGATTATGTGTAATATCCATAAATTTAATTATTAAATCTATGGTAATATCCATATATTTAAGACCAGATGGACTTAAGCTGCAGCATAGAGCTGTTTTAAAAAAATAATTAAATACGCAATTGACAGAATTTCAAAGGTTTTAAAAACTCAAGGTTCTTAAAATATGTCTAGCGCCAACACATACACAAGTTCCTCTGAGTCGACCAGATACCTACAGAATCAAAACAACTTCTTCTTAGGAGCAAAAGGAATTGATCCTCACACAAACATTATTCATCCTGCAAAAACACACCATCAACCTTTTGTAGCCCTAATAATTTTTCACTTGACGTATATGGTTGTTGATTTGATATCTAACTTAGGGACGTTCATTCACATTATCCACCTCCACTCTGGAATATATTCATAACCCTAGTTTTAAACAGTATTTGGTATTCGTTTTAGTAGTATATCGACCGCCGACGCGTCGCCCGGGGCGCCTTGTCGCGCTTTGTTAATTGACTTGTATGTTTTTGATGTTAAATGCTGATTTAAAAAAGAATATAAATATGTTCGTTTTACGCCTGTCCAAAAGGAAGGTTTTGCCTTAATCGCCACGCTTGTTAGACGGGTTTTGACTGGCAGAGTAAGAAGATGCTTTCAGCGAGACTTTCTTCTAAACTCAACTTGAATTCAAATGTAATCTGCTTTCAGTTGTTTCACGTGTTAGTTTATTTGCAGTAACTATTTGTTACATTAATCTGATATAATACAACTAAAGTAAACCAAACTTAAGATGTCAGCACCTTCATAATTTGGTTCATATGCAATGTGATTATTTAAGGCATTTATACACCTACATTTAGATATTGCACGTTAGATGAGTTAGCTGTTTAAGGTATTAACAACGTCTTAATTTTTATCTGACCAGTGATCACAAAAATGACTGTTTTCGTCATGATAATCGAGTGCTGTCCCAAATGCTCGCATTAGTTTTGTTTATGTAAGCTGTCGTATGATTGGTTAGATAATTGTCTATCCATCGCTTTGTCCTGTTCCTACCCGGATCTTTCTTAAGCATTACGAACGATTGCCATGCCTAATAATAAATTAAGTATAGATGACCACATAAACGACATAAATAGTACAATAGAAACAATAATTTTATGGATCAAAAATAATAATTTAGTTATAAACATTGACAAAACCCATTTTATTAACTTTAATAATTTAATAAACCAGACTACAAATATTCATTTCGAAGGACAACCACTTCAGGGTACTAACGTAACGAAATTTCTTGGCCTATGGATTGACCAGAAACTAGATTGGACGACCCAAGTGGAAAAAATATGCAACAAAATTAATAGATTTTCCTATGCACTGTACAAATTAACTAAAGTTGCTACTAAAAGTGCAGCCCTTACAGCATACTTTGCCTATGTTGAATCTGTACTGCGTTACGGTATAATTGTATGGGGAAATGGTACTGACGTGAACAAGGCATTCATTGCACAAAAAAAATGTATCAGGGCATTATGTTGTACAGCACCTGATGAGCCATGTAGACCTTTATTCAAAAATCTTAAAATATTACCACTTCCATGTCTTTATGTATTTGAAGTTTCGAAGTTTGTTAAGCAAAACATGCATTATTTTAAACAAGCCAAAGATGTATATATGCGGAATACCAGAAATAGCAATAGACTAGTGTCTGATAAGATTCCTAGGAGTGCTAAATTTAGGAAAAACTGCTATTGGATGTGTATTTTAATCTTTAACAAAATACCCCAAGACATAAAGGACCTGCCGTTTAGTAGATTTAAGTGCGCCCTTTACAGTTGGCTAAATAGGCATTGTTTTTATTCTGTAAATGAATTCCTTAATTTTAATTGATGATTTAATTTAATTTAATTTACATTATGATAATAATCGGAGTCCTGGAATACAGGATTATCTTAGCTCAGGCTCTTCGATAGTGTTGTGTGTTTAATGCAGCTCAATTGTCTGTTAGTAATAGTAATGATTTTATGACATTATGAATGAAAGTAAAATTTATCTTTTATAATTTTTTATTTTATTTTTTATGACAACTGTATTATTAATCCTAAAATAAAACCTGACTTGTTTTTTGTTTAATTTTTATATGTATCGTGCTGGACATTTAATTTACTATAATTTAATTTATTTCGATTTATTCGACATTTGATTGTATTTTGTTGTAATGTTTATATGCTGATGTTAAAAGTGCAATTGAGTTGCTAAAATATCAAATAAAGTATATGATTGCTTTGTTTAAATATTTTGCTATTTTGCATGCTATCTCTATATAGTTGAAAAAGCTGAACTTTATTATAAAATAAGATCTATATTGTACCCTTTTTCATACGCAAATAAATTTCATTTCATTTCATTTCATTTCATTTCATCAGCAATACTTCATAACCCTAAGAACAGAAAATTTGAGACTATGGCACACAGTCGAGTATCATCACATTTCACAATATGAACTTAGGTTATTTTACTATGATTTCGCGTAAATTACCGCCTAATCGATTAGTTTTAATACAAAAAAGTTATTTGTTTCAAAGTTTCGACCATGTAACTTTTGAATCACTGGGTTCTTCCGGGATTATGGGTCTTGTAACAGATACAGAAATTTCCAAAGCTCATATTGACAAACTCTGAAACAATCAACTTTTATGATAGCAGCCATAAAAATTTTTTTAAATTAATTTGTATAATTTGTTTGAATACTTTCATTAATTTTCAAAAATCCAGAGCTAAGATTGCTCTCAATTTATTGGTATAAATCGTTGATGTGCAATGAAAATTCTATGTTCGCTTTCATCGTGTTGATAATCACAATGCAACTGAGTAATTTATAGTTCGTGATGTTTGTTGCATTAATGCATCTTCGTAATTATCACCTATAACTTACAGCTTTTATTTATGGCTCTACACTTCTACAGACAATACTGAGAAGCGATTACTGGCGCCTACACTAGCACGTAATTGTTAAAATTTATTGTTCCGTTTCGTTTGTATTTCCATCCAACTGCTGCTTCCTAAAACGGTTTGTGTGTCATTAAGTTCTGGTAGGAAAGGTTTGATGAACTGAATCAGATGAATCCAATGCAGTAGAATTAATAATAAAATTGTTATCTTGAAAATTCAATGTTTGTTTTTCGATAATAAATTGTTGATTGAAGACTTTAATAGGCTATTTAATTGGTTTTTGAAATCCATTTTATAATATAAAGTAGAGGTTGAAGAACACAGTAAAAGTAGTTATTTTAAATTCTGGTACATATATTTGCTGAAAAATATCAAAATGAAAATTGAAAATTTAAATAGCGCGCCAAAACGCTATTTTGTCACTATGGCGCTGCAATGGGGTCGGTGACATCACTTGCTTGTCTTGTGATCTGTAGCAGATAATCATTTACATACATTTTTTGCAAACAAATAACAAAGGTGCGATTGGATCTATATTTTAACAGTGACTTATGTAATAAAATGAGTTTCAAATGGTATGCAGTTCCAAAATGTATAAATATACATCTATAAAAACTTAGGGAAACTATTTGTAAGTGTTCAAAAGAAAGTCTAAGTGTGCCGAAAGTTGCTGCAACTATTTCGGAGGGATCAAAATAACATAGCGAATAGTACAAATATTTTCTTCTGTGAGGACCATTTCGATGTAAGTAAACATAATATTTATAATTTTTAATAATTAGGAACGTAAATATTTTGTTATTGGTTTGAGGTTATAATACCTAGGTACCTCTAATGTTTTTAACAGAATGCCTCTTGCAACTCACTTCGAATATTTACGATGTTTTCATAATATTAGCTAAAATTGTGGCTACAGTCTTATGATTTCAATAAACAATACACATAAAGATTCCGACTAACTAGTTTGTTTTTTACAGATTTTAAATGAATGGGCAGGTTATCGCTTTCTGCTTTACAAAATCGTTGTCCATGGTAAAAGTAATTGACAGAATTTGTAATATATTGGAAATAAATCACACAAAAACAATGGACACTATTATTATAGTAAAACATTATCAAAACATTTTAAAAAGCTATTAAAACACAAGTAGGCATACGAAGTTGTCAAGCAGGTGACGTCATCATATACCCGACCAATCAGGAGCGTTTCGTGTCACGTGACAAACGTTTAAATGAATGCATTTTTATTTCTGGATTTATAAATAAATCGTTTATTATTTTCAACTTCCGTTGCTAAATAACCATTTTTAAACTCATAACATAAGCTGATAATAGTAATTCGCACTTTATTTTTCGCATTGTCAGAGCCATTAGGTACTATGACTTGGATCTATTGAGTATGGAAATTATATCGTATCAAGTATTTTTGAGGAGGAGATGTGATGCTGCAAAGTTTGTCTATTCCCTGAAACTTTACATGACAATTAACTTTTTTAAATAATTGAATCATGTGTGGCCAATAACGCTTCTGAAGTCTGTAGAGATAACCAAAGACGTTTTGAAAGCACTGATTAACTCCCTGTACGTACAATAATGTAACACTTCCTAGATAACGTTTTTGCAAATTTACATTAATTACATCCATTATCAAACGTTAATTTTAATTGTACAATACGGACGTAATACAGACCGTTCTTAGATAAATATATATTTCATCTCACACTGTTTGATATGATTCACATCCATTGACACATGTGTCTGTGAGATTACGATCTATTATTGTTTGATTATTTTTCTGCGAATGTGGTCGTATGTGATTAACGGTTGAATACATTAGGTGCCAGTTTGTACAGTATTGACAATCTGATGTTACAACTTACACCTTTAATTCTTTGACATAAGAATAAAAATGAGCATACTATAACTATGTGGAAGACTGTACTCAATGCGGGCACTCAAGGACCTTTGCAAATATTTTAACGAGGTCTCTGCCTCTGGAATTCTAAGGACGGATTTTAATCCTGCGTCCCCTTTAATGAATACCTAAAGTCGTATTTAGATTTAAGATTATCTAAAGAGGTATAAAATTGCACTTATTGTGTGCTTATTTAGAAAAAATCATGGGTACTGATAAACATAATATGCAGGATAAATAATAATCCAATGTCAAAAGGCTAACATATTATATGACACTCGAAACATTCAAATGCTTAACCGTTAGAGATATATTTTTTTTTTGCTATTACCTAAATTATACATTGCAGTAATAATAAATTGATAATTTTTTTTAATTCTTTTATTTTGTGTGAGGCTTTTATCCACATGGATATGCCAGCCCCATTTTATCTTCTCGTTTACATTTCAAAAAGTGACATATACATTAACAAAGAGGGAGAGAGAAGAGGAACAGGTATTTTATACTAACAACATTATGATACTAGTATCAATATAGGTACCCATTTAGGTATGATATAAAATATGGAATCACTGTTCGACCAGTTTAACTAGATTACACACTTTTTTAGCCATTTCTGATGTTGGTTTGGCTAAAATAATTTGGATTAATCCTATGTCTCGAATGTTTAATTTATATTCCTTACATGAAATCAATTGTTCGTCACATTCTTATCTTGATTACGTACCTGTATCTATTTTGATCAGCGATTCACCTTGATCTTAGTTTCTGTTGGGTACATTATGCAACTCACATAATAATGCGTCATTAACATTCTAGTCATTATTTATGATTCATAATATTTTTGACTTCTGTCTTATTTATTGAAGACATCTTACTACGACAAATTGGCTATTGCTGGGCATATATTTAAGATAAATAAAACTTGATACGCAATAAAACCAGCACTCTACAGACACATACAGTAAATTTTTATATGTTGAGGTAGCACAGAGTGTATATTTCGCTTCTTGTCGAACTTCAACTGTGTTAAATTGTCAATTAGCAAACTCATTTGGAATTTTACAAAAGATTATATCATTAATAAAGATTTTAGATTCCATATGATCACTAGAGTCTTATTTTATTGCAAGTTCAATAGTTAACAGCTTTTCATTCATAATATGTTAGGGGGTTACATTTGCATATTTATCGAATACGTCTTCTACATAAGTGGGTGAGCTACAGAGAAAAACATTCGTAAATTTTTTGAAATCGTGATTTCGAACTTTATTTGTATAAAAACAAAGATGAAGAAATTATGTTGCCTTTTTGTGAATGGTTTTGTAGAGTTTTTATTCTTCTTGTATGTTTAATATTTAGCAATATTTGTAATTAGACACCCAGAATCTTGATTATATGATTTATTGGTAACCATATTATTGTCTACTAATTTGTATTTAAAATATGCTTTAGTGATGCTGGTTTATAGCTCTAGGAATAGTTATAAGTACCTAAGACTTTTATAAAGCATCGATTGGATCATTTGTGAATTGGTATTTAGTGTTTACAAGTTTGTCAGTGAGCCAAATACCGGATCTGCGCTCTTTCACCTATGCTTATTTGTACCTAAAGCAATTTATCAAACGGACAGCCCTAATATGTCACATGCTTCTAAAGCTTCTATAAAACATATTAAGACGTATGCTATGCCTACATTTAAATTGTAGTATAATTTAAGGATTTCATTATTATTTATGAATTCAAAATATAATTATTTTAAACCCTAATAAACGCGAGTTGAATCCGTAAATTTATCTTTTATTTCGTTAAATATTTTCTTAAAATTTTATGTTTGCTTAAGTTCCTAGTCCTAAATAATTTCGTAACTTTGATCAGAGACCTTACATAGTCAACTTTTTTTTTTATTGTTAATGTTCTCAACTATGTTTTGTTCTTGCAATTCCTAAATCAATTCATTACAGTAGAGGCTGATTGCCGTCATTATGCGTGCATGGTTCAGGATCTGCGTTCATATCGTCAATAATAAGCCTCCAGTCACGATCGGTAGCTTAAGGCGGTGTTCTATGGAACACATCTTGATTTATCTGAAGTTTCCACTGTGCCACGGTTTTTGTAATGAGAACTGTTCGTCGCCGTTATTAAAACGGCACTTGTTCTTAAGGTGTAATGCATGATGGAAAAAGTATATAAATAAATAATGCAGACAACATAACGAACATTGTTCTGGCGGTAAAACCATAAAGTAACTTTTTAAAGCACATGTTTTGTGGAAATCAGAAACTACGAAGGTACCATCTACACTTCTACACTAATATTATAAAAAGGAAAAATTTATTATATTTTTGTGTGTGTGTATGTTTGTAATGAATAAACTCAAAAACTAAAGTGCCGATTTCAAAAATTATTTCACCATTGGAAAGCTGCATTCACCCTGAGTGACTTAGGCTATATTTATTCCTAGAAAAGATTAGGGATCCTTATAAAAATAAACTTATGTCCAGCCGTGTCGCTAGTGTAGTATAATTTTAGTGTATATATCTTATAATTCAATAAATAAATAGCTTTTATCAATAAAATTACGTAAATAAATTTTAGCATGTGTTTATAAGTTGGTAGTGTTTAAAATAAATAATTTTATATTTTTATTTACAAAAACTCGCACCCCACAAATTCACACAATTACACACTCGTCTATACAAATCGTCACCTGGTGCTACAATGGATATTCGATTATTATGCAACTAAAAGTTTCGTTATTATCAAATAGGTGAGATCTGTGTCGACGCGAATTTGCATGAATCGTTGACCAACTTCGATGTCAGTAGTTTATCATACGCTAGGGCTACTGTTCATTCATCTTCACCATTGATGCTTACTTATAGTGATGGCTAAACGTTTTATGTCTCATTTAAATAGGTTACTTCTCGATTTTTATCGATATTTTGGCTGCAGTAAAATATATGTTTTCAATTACCATCCTTACAATTTGAAATTGTCGCAGTACTGCGCAGCAACTAAATATTACCAGTATTAAGTGATAGTGTTCTGTGGTGCGTTGAAATTTTAAAGATGGATAGCTGCGTCTTCTCTCCATCTTTTTCTTTGAGGCTGGAGAATGCTTAAACGCAAATTCAGTGAACCGAGTTTTGTAGGGCTCGTCCGGAGTTAGCGGACCCTACTCCCTCCATTTTCTCCGGTGCCAGTAAGAGGTCAAACTACGATCGCCAACCTAAATACCTAGCGTTATCTTCAAGGCAAAATCCTCCTCCATTTAGATAGGCATATGCACAGCTTTGAACCGATGTGTGTGCTAAGGATATTGATAATATTGAAAAAAATTGACGATCGTCTGCCATAGATTTGTAGCACCATAGCATAAGAGACCATAGTATGAGGAGATGCACTAATGAGGAAATGAAATGCTGTAAATTATGTGAATATTCTGTAATTGTAATAAATTTAAATACTTAGCTTTAATTTCTTAATAGATAGGATAACAATTATTATCGACCCTCGACATTCGCTTGCTACCGTGCCTATCTTAACAATGCCGTCTCGCCTGTCCGGCCGGTGTTGCCATATCTTATGTCAGAATGATCATTTTTATTTTTAATTTATATAAAACTATAGAGTAAAGTAAGCAGACAATATAACAAAATATACTAAATAAGTTACTTATGCTAGCACATCAGACTTTCGTATTTTGTAGCAAACTCGCATTTATGACAACGACGAAGTGTATGCCCCAGTGTATATCTGATGGGCTGTCGTCTGAACAAGCTTTGCTTATTTGCAGCTAGATAATTTGACTGTTGTTATTCTTTTATATTAGTCGACTAAAACGCGGAACCCTTTGTTATTGGGTTTTGGTTAGTCTATTTTAAAAAAGCTATTTAAAACTGTTTGTCGTTTTATTTTGTTTATCTTTGTACAATGGCAACCCTATCAATAGTGTATTTAGGATGTTTGTACTCACTGCTTAAGTGACTTTGCCTGTATTTTCCTTATTTGGTCAAGATATTTCTTATAATATGATAGAGGTGCTATCACGAGATTTTTGTTTGTAATATAAATAGTAAATATAGGGATATAATCTATGTCGCTTATAAATATTGTATTTTATTGCAATCTTTGGACGTTATTCGTCCATTGATGATTCCAATTCAAAACTTTCAATTAGATAATATTTTACACTTGAATTAAAGTCTTTAGCAACGTTAGGTCTGCTTTTAAGTCAGAATTGAAGAAATTGTTAGTAACACATCCTAGTTAAGTGAATCGTGAAAACTCGATTAGAACCAAAAGTCTTTCCCACGAACTGATGCTGTGGTGATATCGCCAGTATCGTCACTAAAACATAGATCCTTTTAATTCCCGACCTTTCTTCGTTGACTTACGGGCTAACATTTTCGCTCGGTGCTGTACAAATATTGACACTGATAACCGAATGGGCGTAGGATGGGCTCGATGATAAAACTACAGCAGTGACTGGTTCAGTTGGGCCAGTTCAACTACCTATATCTACAGCACCAACTCGTATTATTGAGGCTATTGTTTTTCTTTACAAAACTTAGGTGACTTAGCATACTTTTAATGAATATCATCATCATCATCATCTCAGTCAAATACTGCTGGACATAGGCCTCCCCTAAACCCTAAAGACTATAGAAGCACAGGAATTCAGTGCTATTCTCCCGGTTTATATCCTGGTTCTATCAGTGCTGCCACTTGCGCGATTGCTAAGTTAGAAGTGCCCTACTTATTCCAAACTGACGTAGACGAACCTGAGGCTTCGCGCTTTCTTTTTTAAGCATATTTGGTCAGTACAAATTAAGTCTTGTCTAATTTGATCTTTGTGCAACAATTCTTTGCTAGTTCAGCCCAGCCTTTATATTATTTTATGTGCCTAATGGTTAGTAAACACTTCAATAAATATATTGTTATATAGCAAACCAATAGTTAATCTAATTTCTCTACCAAGTTACGGATCTACAGTGACAAGTATAACATACTTAGTACCGGGAACAGTGAGCTTACCACATTTGTCTTAATTGTTTTAAAACTGGTGAATGTGATTCTGTTGCATAAACTTCGGTTTTAGTCGTAACTACTTTTAACGTGTTTAACACCTACACAGCAACGTACTCAAATATGCTTCCGTTATACGTGTAAATCAAAACTATTTCTTTAAATCATGGTAAAACTGTACAAACAAAAACATATTTTTTCTATTCAACGTAAAATCAAAAAAGTCGACGCATGATATTAATAGGTATATATTTTTAAGTAAGACTTGTTAAAATTTGAGTTGGTGCAAAAAAAATCTTTGTCTATCATACATATTATGACATACATTTACATTGTTACTACCTTACTTAATGCTATTAAAAATACTAAAGTTGTTGAGTTATAAAGCTAGGTCGTTCTTTTAAGCAATTTGCTCAGTCTGGCTGATGTCAACATCGTCACAGCTAATCTGGTGACACCCATGGCTCATGAATATTTATCGCCATAATATCCGAATGCTAAACTCAAGTACACAATGTTACGACAACTTTTACTTTCAAAGAAAACTGACTATAAGACGTCGTTGCTCATTCTTCTTCTCCCGAAAAGTGGTAGGTTTAAATTAAGACGTGTAAAAGCGCCTCCTGGGGCCCTTTTTGCAGAAATAAAACTGATTTTTACTGATTGCCGATTAACGAAAAAGGTAGTAGGTAGGTAGGTATTCGAAGAATTTTTTTCGGTGCTTCACCTGAAAAAGTTTTACTTATCCCTAAGTAACGTGATATAACCAGGAACACTGTATACAAGAAAAATTTAACAATACCCTATTTTACTACCCTCCCGAGTATTTTTTATATTTAGGAGTTAGGAGTTTAGTGTTACTAAATATGGCGTGCCAAACAAGAAACCAACACCAATCACCTTATTGCTTCTTTCACGCATCTCCTCGGCAATTTATTTTGTGATACATAAATATTTTATATTTTATATCCATAAGTTTACAAGTAATAACGGACCAAAAAGAAGAACTTTACTCGTAGTAATTATCAACAATTAAGTAATTTGACTAATTCAACAGTCTTGAAAAAATAAACCTTATTTTACTCATAAAAACTTCATGAATCATTCTACTTGTAAACAAAAATATTTATCATTAAATAATAAATAGGAAATATGAAATACTGAACTCCAATTTTATATCAATCTCAAACATTTAAATTACGTACATCTTGATTGTGTAAAAAGAACGTGTTACCTAAATAATGACATGGCAGAGCTATTAATGATTTTTGTAAATGATCGATGGTCTGAGATAATACCTGTTGCTTTACAACATCGTACGTAGGTTTTTATTACTACACCTTAAATAAACGAATTCGTGCCACAAAATATTACACACGTCCTAAATTTCAATCGTATAGTTACCAAAATCAGCTGTTACAACAATATAATACATTAGCTAAAAAGTACTGTTTGTAATCAAACAAAAACTATGGCGAATGACAAAGGCGATCAATATTATTATATGCCACTTTAGGCTCATCGTCATTTAAAATTTATTCTCTTATTAAAGCCCAATCAGTCAACCAAGCTATGAATTTCATGCAATTATCTTGAAATGTAAACCTAATTAAGTCATGCTCTGTCAGCATGTCTGGCGATCTATTGTTGAATGCGCCATTAGTGCAAGTACAACGTCAATGTACCGAAACATGACTCCGCTGGGAGTGCGTGCAGAAATGCTACGCGTGTTTGAGCCCGAATAATTTGCTCTCACTATCTTTACAACCTTATTCTCCAAGCATAAGGGATATTAAGCGCGAAACTAAAGTAACTTATTCTACACAATAGCTTTTATACTGAGGTCACGCGCAAGCCCTACGCGACAATGGCTCTCAAGACCCTAGTCTAATCCACTTACAATCTACCTGTCTATCCCATTATCTCTGTTAAACTGACCTACATTCGCTACAAAGCATCAATCACTCCAAATATGCTTTTATAATCACGATTTGTCATGCCCTACCTCTTTGATATATCCATGCGATACAAAATATCGCGTCGATCTGCACCGTAAAACCCGTAACTCTAGCAAATATTCTTGTTGTACAGTGACGTGTGCCATGATTTGAACCATGGAACTTTAACTGTGAACTCTGGAAATGCCAGTCGTGGCGGCCGGTCTGCACGAGAGCTTGAATTGAATACATGAAAAATGTTTCACGTACAAGGATCGTTCGAGCAATCGCTGCGTTGTGGCGATGAATTATCACCCAATGGCAACAAAACGTTGGCTGCTTTAGCCAAGATTCACAGACACTGCACAGGCAAAGCACATGCTAACGGATGCATAGACCACAAGCACAACCCCCTCGCTAAATCCGACTCCAACACCAGCCTCCAGTCTCGAAAATCTTTTCGAGGCGATTGCATTATAGAAATAAAAGAGGCCGACAAACAACACCAATTCATGAAAAATAATGACGGCTCGTATACCAAAAGCTTCAGCAACAGCACTAGTTCTTATGAGGGCCACAGTGATACGGATTCAGAGAATACTTCTAAAACCAGAACAGAAAATCATAAAATAACTGACCCATGTGATCGTCTGTTCGCTCAGAATACTCGAGCTTCCCTGATGAAAACTGCTCGTATGCGATATGCTGATGATAATGTTATATCGTCCTTTTATGACGAAGTGGATGGTGAGAAATGCAAACAAACATTTTGCCGTACTCCTTTGAGAGCAAGTTACAGAGAAAGAAAATCTGGTGTAGTTACTATTGAAGAACTAAAATCCGATGGGTCTTACCATGATGAAGATATAGCAAACTCTGTTCTTTTTGATGAGAAAAAGAAAACTCCTGTTCAAAATAAGCCAATACTTCAACGCAAGGGATCATCTAACTCAATTGTAAATGGCAAGGGCTCTATAAACGGAACGAAACCCCCATGGAGAGGTGCAAGCAAGAATGGGATTCCAACAGAGCCTTTCGTGCGGTCACCTTCCCTGCGAGGGAGTATAAGGAAGAAGGTGGTGAATGGAATACCATGGCGACGGCTCTACGAACTTTCGCTTTGGCGAAAGTGTGGCGTGAGCTTCGCTTCAGTCGGCGCTGATGTCGAGCGTTCTCTACTGAGACCATGGAGCGAATTGTCTTCCCAACAGCACCCGCCGCCGTTCTCGGTAAGTCAATCGTCAATCGGACACGAGCCGCGGGCAGCGTCTGCACTTTGATATCTTACTTCGCTTATTTGGCAGCACTTGATTACCCACTCGCTGCTTATCGTCGGGATCTCACGAACTCGAATGCCATTATGTCGGAGGCGGTCACGCGGTTACGCTTTCAATAGTCCTTACTTTACCAATAAATTGTTCTGCTACTGCCTCATGCAATACCAAAATTAATCGTGGATCTCATATAGAGCTTAAAACTATTTTAATCTCCAGCTCTTATCACATACGCCAGACGTAGCCCACCTTTGTTTGAAGATACGGTCGTAAATGGTCTCTTTATATTTGCCAAAATAAGAGATAAATGGGGAGCCTTTAAAGGCATTGTATTACTTAGTAAAGCGAGGATAGTGTACAATGTAGTTTGAATAATGGTTTCGCTTGTTCTCAGGGTGTTATATAACGTTGTTTGATATTATTAGCGTGTCCTGAGGGCATTCAAATTGGACGTCTTTGCGTTTCAGTTTGTAGTAATTCCGAACACTTTCAATTTTCTCGGATCACGATATCGCACCGGGGTCGGCGCTTCGTATTTGAGCTGTAACATTTGGACTATTCGGACCCATATGAGGTAACGACGGCGAGCGCCGACGGCGACCGGTGGGCGTCATGATCTCGGGAGCACTAACGATTTTCACCGTGGGACCGTTTTATGATTTACTGCATTGATTTATAACGATCCGCGTAGAAGGATCTATAAATTTCGCAAATTCTATTTAAGGCTTACCATTCTAATAGACGTGTCGTAATATACAAATTATGATTGTTGTGAAGAGGTTCACTTGGTTTGAATTTAAAAACAGACGATGTATTCAGTAAAGATAACGAAGTATCCATTTAATTATTAAAGCAACACAAACAAGGAACAATTAAAAAAACACAGACTGTCTGCATTTTTGTCCTTAATGAAAAAAAAAACTACCGGCATGAAATTGAACGCTTTATATTACTGAAACTAACTGAATATGAAGGTTCCATTTTATGATACTGATTTCTGCGTGCAAGAAGTCGCTGGTAAAAACTGGATCATGAATAAAATTCAGAGCGATTTATACAGATAATGCATCCACAGCATCCTATTTTAAAGCAATATTACAGTGCAAATCGACAATGTCCCTGATTCGTTACAAGGCGTGTTTACATAACCACCTCAGGGGAGCGACGTGAATACAAATGAGATGTTGATCGAACATACTAATGTCAGTGTTAAGAAAACAACGGGGAGCGTGGGTATCGGTGATTTGCTGAGGACAGAGAACAATTGGAGCTTGACTGTTATTCAAATCGTCTAGTTGCTTCGTTCGACCCTGTGATTGATAAAGTAAAGACGAAAAACAATTACCGTTACTATGTTTGACGATAATATTTCTGTCAGAAATGTGCTTTGCTTCCAAAGCCTTGTAATATCACTTTATCTGTCATCATCATTAATCAAAACGTGACATTTGATTGTTAAAGTCATACATCGTAAACCAGTTTCAATTTTTTTTTTCGTTGCAATATAGTCATTTAGCTCGTGCATATTTAAGTTTGTCATATCTATGCGAAAGTGGTATTACGATAATTGAATGTCACAACTGTATGTGTATCGCTAAACAATGGGAATGTGTCGTAACTTCTTTAAATTCATCGCTAATCTCACGTATAATTTGTCTCCTACACTCTTCTTAGAAGTTGCAAAATCCTACAGTCAGATGCCACTTTGTTTAGCCGCATACTATTGCTTCTGTGCTCATGAGTATACCGATCTGTTAATGTTCCGATTCCGTTACCAATTAACTTAAAACATTTGGTGATTTATGGTATTCTTGTATTCCATTTCAATATTACGATCTTGATTATTGAACGGGAATCATCGCTAATCTGGCAAGAGATTAAGATTATAATTTAACAGCTCCAATAAACCGTTAATGAATATTGTTAATATCTGTAACTTATTTTGATGATGTGCCAAAATATAAATGTGATTTAGTTGATTAGTAAGATTTGATTTATTAGATTTTAAAATTGTCAAACTTACTTCAAAATCCAATAAATCCTTATGTTCGTTTATTCAAATTCAAACATTTTGTGATCATTTTATCATTATAACTTTCAAGTATGTATATGTATTTCATACTAGTTATAACGCAAATAAAAAGAGTCATTCAGAACATAATTCTAACTAATGGCTTGACTGACTGACTGTTATTGAAAATGTCGTTACTCGTTGCACACGATAAAATCCACAGAACATGGGAAGAGGTTTCCATGTTCTGTGCTAAAATCATTAGCGAAACTCTAAAGATGGTCGCTGCAGTTAACAATTAGAAGGGCCTTTATAAAAGAGACAAGGACAGGATTAATGTCAAGTATAATTTGTCTCCTACACAACAAATGCCTATTGCAAAACTCACGTGCAAGATATGTAATTATTATGCGAATGCCGAAATTACACATTCAAACACTTAGCGATTTGCTGCATTGTTCTAATGGGTTTCTGTTGTTTCTTTTATCTATAAGTTTAAAGGTTTGATATTGTGTTTCATTAAGGATAGTAATTGCTTCATTAGCTGTCAGTAACCGACTTTTATTAGTGCTTATGCAGTTAAGAGTAAGTTTGATTATGGCTATGGTTTGTTTATTTATGTAGGTACGAACTGTCACTCGCAAATTCCAAACGGTAAATTTCCCTTATGGGGCTTAAAAAAGTTTTCAGGATTAATAGTAGATTATGTGTTGTAATAATTTACACCCCGTAATCTGTCTGCGTGGCAATTTGTAATATTAGTAAAATTAGTGAGACAAGTAGGATTAATTGTAAGCAGGGCATAATGTTGGGCATGTATTGATACTTTTAAATCACAATAAGATCGACATTCTGCTGAGTTTTGAGTCGTGTTTTACTTAAAAAAGTACGCCTTTTAATAACCTGTTTATTTGTCCATATTTAAAGGTGTAAACATTTTACATATCTTTTAAATCAAATTTAATATACAACCATTTTCGGATATTTCAACTTAGTTTCACTGACTATATTTGACATATTTGGCGAAAGTTGTTAGTGATTCTGATGCCGCATCGTCTACGTAGATCTCATCTTGTGTATTCTCAGCGGTGCTCTTTTTACTTGTAGTTTTATGTATTCTAGATTCGAATCTGATGATAGCTATAGAAAGCAAGTTTTCCTTGGCACTGGCCTCTCGTTCTCAATTAGTGTTGAAGTAATCTTATGTGGAATTCAAATTAACCTCAGGATGTAATAGGAGAATATTTTACTAATCGTACCTATTATTTACATTATTGACCTTAATATGTGTTTTGCTGTTAACTTATTAAGTTTTTTTTTATTGTTACAGGTAAGCATGCTCGTCTAATTGAAGTGGTAAACTACTGAAGCGAATTGGTAATGTATTTCAACTGATGAAGACCACGTAAATTTTTTGTTTTTCTGTAGTAAAGTAATGACTTGCGCTAAGATCAAATTATGGTTTTAACTTGAAAAAACAAATCGATCAACGCCGGGATTCGAACCTACGTATTTAACGCTTAACGGGTGACTACTGTGTCTGCTGTACCTGACATACCGAGTTAATTAATCACACGTAGGTTTAGACGTATATTTTGCTGTTATAACCAGCGTCGTCTCATCTATGTTCGGTTGTACTAACATTTTCTATCAAATATTGTCGGAGTTTACGCACACTGAATAATATAATATGTCATATCATACACCTGATATCTATCTTGTGGTAGAAAACCCGTAACATGTAACTCTTATAAAATTACTGGTTGTTGTCCGCGACTTCGTCTGCGTGGAATAAAGTTGAAAAGTATCCCATAGGAACTAAAAATTTATTTTAGATCATAAGTATCGTGTGTGATATCTTATCATATCATTTATCTTAATATCATGTCCAGCCTATAATCTATCTCCGTGCCAAAGCTTAATTCAGTTCCGTCTAGATATTTTGGTGTGATTGAGTTACTAACATTCATCAAAACTTTCGAATTTATAATATAGGTAGGATTATTATGATTATTAGTTATTAGGATATTACTGTCAATTAGCGTAATAAATAAAAATTCTGTCATTTCCAAACAAGCCCGAACTAACCTATGTTAACATGCATAATTAATACTATGGAAAGTCAGAAATTTGATATCATCATTTTGAAATAAAAAATTATACAAATCGGAATCGCAAAATTTTCGTTTGTATGAATTGAAATGATGATATCAAACTTCTGACTTTATTTAGCGTAGTATTTATATGCATAATCATGTTAACATAGGCTGGTTTGGGCTTGTTATTCAATGGGGGCTATCGCTACTGAATTTGCCACTAGAGGCGCTTGTGTCGCGTGAGGTCCAATAACATTCAATTTTCACTGGTTTCAGCGGGCTTCGTTACATAAATTATAATTTCTTTAATTTACCTGCTGGAAAGTTATCTCCTTCGTAAAATTATCGCAAATATGTATTATTTGGCGATTAATGTGAACGCTTTGAAAGCGGAATTAAGAAAAAGCGATAAAATAGGCAGCCTCAAACAGCAACTATTTCAGAAGTTAGTTTGTTGATTCGAAGATAGTTAATTAAAAATAATAAACTTAAATTAGATTCAAATTTAAAACTTTGTTTCGGCGCCGATCTTATAAAGTCGCCTTTTACAGCTATACCTCCGGACCTCAGTCTACAGTGGCGCCAACTGGTGAGCAAAGAAACGGTAGTCCCCATTAACCTAACACCCTGTAATAAAGCGAACCAATACATGAATACCTCCTTGAAAATATCTTGATCTAGTATAACCTACTTTAAAACGATTGAAGGTGTCAATTGAATCTTCATATCTAGTTGTTATCTAAATGGAATCATCACGATGCACCGTCATCCCTTCATTGCCGATCCTTATTTAGACGATCTAATTTAACTGAATCGATCACTTGTAACCGAAGATTACAGTAACTGAGTTCTAATCATGTCAGCCTTTAACACGTACATGCTTATGTAAATCTCACTTTACTATCCGGGACGCGGTAGTGCTCCCGCCAAGATCTAGCGTTTTCATAAAAGTTTTTTGAATTTAAAGGCAGTTCATGACAATCGTCGGTTATTTCTGGATTGATAACTACTCAAAGTGTATGGCTTATTTACATGCTGTTTAAGAAGAAGATAAACAGCATTTGTTGATGGAGTGTGTCCGGACCGCCACTAAAAGGGAACTTCTAAGGAAATCTCTTAGTCTGTGCACAATGGACGTAGGTATTATCCACGGCATTTTAGCAAAACCTAAGTTATGTGCAGCCAAAGTTTTGTACTCATTTATATTTAATAGGTGACCTGCTGATTTTTAATAGGTTAAGGAATGATGGGATTGACATTGACGCTGTGCGCTCAAAAATCCCGTAAATAATTAAGATTAAAAAAAAACCTCTTCAAGCTTAAACATCTAAACAGAACTACGATGACAGTAATTAAACAATAACAGAAATAATCTATTACTACGTTCTCTAAGGAGAGTAATAAAACCGGTTTGTGCGATTTAGTGGCTTCCCATTCGGACGGAGTTACGGCAGGCGCATCGGAAATTTATTACAAATGCGACCAAATCCGAGCTATTACCTATTAAAAAAAGTAAACAAACCCGTAAATAGTTATGCGTTGTCCATTTTACGGGTTTAAATAATTCTAAACTAAGTAAGCAAACATAATTTTTTGTCGTAGAAGAAACGCTTGTTACCTTGAAATACTAACATTTATGCCAGTAGTCTGTGGAATAAATTATATTTGTATTCTCACTATTGTTTATTTTTGCAGTTCATTACGTGATTTTAAATATGAATAAGAAATAATTCATATTTTAGTTAATCTGTCATTTGATTTAGTTAAAATTAGAGTTAGATGCAAAAATCAAGTTTTTTGTGTCCGATAAGTATTGCGGATTGTGCATTTCGATGGCTCAACTATTCGTACTCGCAAACCTAAACTAAAATCAAAATGTATAAAAAGACAGCTAGAGTAACTTGGCCCGACCTTATCCTTCCAACTTTTTGCTAGGAGGTTTCTTACTGTGAGCGATCGCTACCGATCCCTATCATTACATCGCCAACGGGACCCTCTATATGGTCAGCGCCTGTTATTATGGCATGCTCGAGCTGGCACTAATCTATGGCTTTGGTACTGCGAGTGTTAATCTGTGGATCTTCATTCCATTAGAGTTGTTTGGTTTTTAAATGTAGACCCAATAAAAGAGGTTTTAAAACTAAAACGGTACTACGAAACTTAATGCGAGTAAAGGTACAGTGTGCACCTTTCCGACATTTCTATTCAGTTGCACGAATCAAAGTCGCCGGCCCTAAAAAGAGTTAGGAAATTTATTTTTACGTAAAGAAGGAATTTTGAAATCCGCATTATGAAACATAAATACAAGAGACCATGAGGATTTCGTTTTATGATGTCAAGTTTTGAGTTCTTGAGTAAATCAAAGAATAAATACTTACCTACTTACTTGTCTTTCACCTTACACTAAATTGATCTAGACTAAATGGTTTTAGTCTTTGATTTTGTTCAATGTAGATCTTTGATAGTATTTTAACCCTTGACTTTGTTCTGGAATTCTTATAGAACCTTCATGAGGCAAATATAAGAAATAGGGGTTTGGAACATGACTTGGGTCTTATGACAATAATCTTAAGTTAAAATTTGTGCTGATTATTACGAAACTTACTAATTACAATCAAAATTAGCTCAATCGAAGCCGTAGGCCGTTAGTATTTTATTACTTTGTAACGAGAGACGAGGTGAAACGTAAGATCGTCTTATCTTATAGGAGTAATAAATAGGCCTAGGTAGTAAATTTTAACTGACCTTGTGCACGTTTTGCTGTTTCATGATGACTAAATCATCTCTTTGTATTTGTGGTTAGATAGAACGTTGCATGTATGAACGAGACATATACTAACACAAGGTTTGCAATTCGTATCGTTTCTTGTAATCTTATTTTTAGGGTTCCGTACCCAAAGGATAAAAACGGGACCCTATTACTAAGACTTCGCTGTCTGTCCGTCTGTCCGTCGCTCCGTCACCAGGCTGTATCTCAAGAGCCGCGATAGCTAGACAGTTGAAATTTTCACTCATTATGTATTTCTGTTACCGCAATAACAACAAATACTAAAAACAAAGTAAAATATACTGTGGATGCACAAAAAGCCTTTATCTCACAGAAAAGGTGTGTTCGTGCTATATGTAACGCTCCGCCTCTGACCTCGTGTAAACAACTTTTTCCAAAACTAAATTTGCTCTCTCTTCCGTCAATGTATTTGTTGGAGTGTTGCGTCTTTGTAAAAACTCATCCACATTTGTTTGTACATAAGGATGACTATGCCATTAAATCTATAAGACATCGGGGGAAACTATTGCTGCCCAAAATACAAACCCAATATTTTAAACGAAATTGTTATCCAAGTTGCATTAGAATTTTTAACAAACTACCACACTCATTGACTAGGCTTCCTTTAAATATTTTCAAAAATAAATTATATGACTGGCTGAGGGACAAATGTGTTTACTCAGTCAAGGAATTTCTTGAGTGCAAAATTGACATTAATAATAAATTGTGTATTGAGTAACTTGACTATGATTGGAATTTGTATTGTTTATTTGTAGGTTAATTGTATTTGACTTCTAAGTGTATTGATTAATTGTACCCATTTTAAATTTGCATGCTATATGTAGATGGCTAAATATGTGAAACTTTTTTGATCAAAGATCTTCTATATACCATATTTAATGCAAATGAATGAATCTTGAATCTTGAATAAATATTTAAGGGGGGCTCCCATACAACAAACTCGTTTTTTTTGGCCTTTTTGATACGGAACCCTTCGTGCGCGAGTCCGACTCGCACTTGGCCGGTTTTATTACTTATCACATACATATCGTCACATATATTTATACTTTAATCATACTAAATATTTAAGCATCAAACAATATTATTTTCATTTTATCTAACTCTTAACGGAATTCACTTTTTTTTTCTCTGACTTTAAGGTTATTGTTTATCACAACATCTTTGTGATAAACCATATCCTAAAACTCATCTTGGCTTGAATTGAAATAAGAACGCGTGCTTCTCATCATTAAAAAAAAAACATACGAATCTCTTTTAATACTTTATTTAAATCTCGTATCACGATGTTTGTGGTCGCACTTACTTTATTCTGTAGGTGCGAGAATAGGTTTTTTTTGATAAGGATTTTAGAATTTTCTTTGAACAATAACTAAATAATTTAACTCTCGTTCATTGACGTGAAGTCATTTATCAGACATTATTTATTTTAATAGGATTGCGTCATACGTGCTATTTCATTCTGCATTACGTTCGATTGAATAACGTTTGCCAAGTCAGCTAGGTTCATAAAAAAAAAACAACTACGGTCACACATTCGCTCTAACATGCCCTGCCCTCTTTACTTACGTCCATCAAGTTTATCCGACCTTACTTGCCGACTGCTAATAGTAGTAAAGATAAAACACTTACCCGTAACAATAATGATAGAGTTTGAGTGGCCCAGTGGCCATACCGGTAGACGGTAAAGTAAGTAATCGTTCGCGGCCCACGCAAGCGTTTCGAAACCTCAGCTTTGTCGATCAGCTGCCACTATTTTTGAGGAGTGTGAGAATAAAAAAAACCGGCCAAGTGCGAGTCGGACTCACGCACTGAGGGTTCCGTACCAACTAACAAAATTAGGGGTCCACTTACTTCCACTTAGCCAAAATACCACAATATTTATTTGACTGCAAAAATAATACTTTGCTTTTCATAGTATTTGTATGAAAGACCAAGTTATATTTGCAGTTGTTAAAAATGTGCTATTTCTCAAAAACCACTAGTTTGATCTCATTCGAACCAATTTTCGTTGAAAGTTTTTGTTAAGATCTAAATTATTTATTTTTGTCAAAATTTTCACTTGCTTAGTTTAAAAGTTAGAGGGGGCTGTGACTTACGGACGGACAGACAGACAGATAGACAGACAGACAGACAGACAGATAGACTTGACTAATCTATAAGGGTTCCGTGGTTTGCATTTCGGCTACGGAACCCTAAAAAAAGATTCATTAGCTGGCACTAAAAAATTAAGTTTAGGTATTTAGTTATGTATCATCATAACTAGAACACACACTACTATCACATAAATTAGACCACCGCTGGACATAGGCCTCTCCAAAAGCAGGATTTTGCCATAATCGCCACGATTAGCAGGTGGGTTGGCGATTGCAGTTTGGCCAGTGGTCGAGAGAAGAGGCGACTAAAAGGGATGCCAGTCTTCTTCTAGCAGCATTCCTTTAGTCGTCTCTTGCGACACCCATGGCAAGAAAAAAGGTGGTGCTACTCCCAATATTTTAATAACACACAATAACTTTTTAATAGGTCAGGTCTTTAAGTTGCTTAAATCTAAATTGAAAAATCCATATCTATTTTATAAAAAAGTCATATAGTTATAAACTTTACAGGTTAGAACAGACCTTTAAAAAAGCATGAAAGAAGTTGCCTTGCCAGTTTATAGATGGACCAAATTCTGTTTTTTAAATGAATTTAGTCCCTATAAAAGGTCCGAATTCAAATAGCGTAGGTTCATTGAACTTGTTGCAATGCGCCTGTGATATTTCAACGAGTAAAGATGCAACAGCGGTTTTATTATGCACTATAAACTGGCAACTATAGATTAAACATTTCAACACATAATATTGTGCAAATATGCATTATTCTAGTCATATACCAGTATATTATTAGCGGCCATTTTATTCCATTTATCTTCTGCCTAATATTAGTAACCTTGTGTGGGTTCTGTGTTTGTGTCAATTTAATCATCAATGACTTTATTTTGGATTTTTTTTAATTTTACGTCAAATATATACAAAACATTTGCCGGTTCATTAATTTTTTACTAGTTTTCTTCCCGTCTTTGCACGGGTTTACCAATGAAGATAACGCAAAAATGGTCATGTTTTTATGTAGATATTTTTGAAACAGATTTTATTAAAACAAATAATACAATGATACAATTTTTTTCTTCATATTTAACATAATATAATTATTCTCCTGAAATATATTATAATCTTTGCAGCCATTCTAAAGTGATGCGCGTACATACATCTCGGTAATTAACTTTTATTTAAAAAACAGCGTGTTAGGTAAATGGTATAACATCATAATTTTTGTAAAAAATAATTTCATAAGTACATATCGGAATCTCAAAATATTAGTTTGCATGAAATAAAAAAACATTTACCTAACACCCTGTATGGATTAAGAATGTTCTTAGGTAGGAGCTTGTCAATTATATCACTCAATCTAATTATGGAGTAGTTTTATCAAGAAAAAAATACAAAAAAACCTGTCAACCATCAACCGTCAAACCAAAAACAGAGTAAATAGTCGATTTTGTGTTCCAATTCCTTAACTAAATGAATGTTTTGTTGATTCACAACGATTTCTCAAAGCCTCTTATTGCGGCTCGGGCACGTAAATCAACATCGAATGTGCTCAGTTAGAATATTACTCTCGCTCTTACACCGATTGTGCATTAGTCTGTGCGAGGATCATACAATTGTGAAATATTGTGCGTGTGATTAGGGCTGTCAGTGCGCAGTTTTTAAATTCGCTGGCCATATTTTATTGTATTAAATTTAATATGCCTCGTTGGTCTAGTAGATCTCGGGGACCTGAGGCCTTACTCCGCAACACAAGTCCGTTTATTCGAATTCATCTGTCTCTATCACTCTTATACCGATTTCCAAAAGTATCTGAAAGAGACAGATATATCGGTAAATACGAGCTTCGTTTTGCAGAGTAAAGCATCTGTGTCTGATCACTGTGTCGGGCAAGAAGAGTTACCAATTTTCGAACATTGCTCGGGATTGTGATCATCAATCAGCATTTGGAAAGCCTGGTGATTAAATAACTAAATAAATAATTAAATGTGGACAACATCACATACTCCTGTCACATTGTCCTGATCCCAATTTGAATAACTATTTAAAGCATTCGTATTTTGGAAACCAGAAACAACGAAGGTACCACAAACACCCAGACCCGTGATAATGTAGAAAAACACATTTTTGCTACATTGACCCGTCCGGGAATCGAACCCGGGACCAAGGAGCAGGTGACACCTTGGAAACCGGTGTGTACGCCACTCTGCCACGGAGGTCGTTAAATTGTGCCTGTACCCATGATTAATGTTCTAACTTGAATACATTGATGGAGGCCTGTATTTGGATGATCATTGCCCGTTATTACCTAAGTATATCTGTGTGCCTTCAACAATCCACAATCTCCTCGCCTCGGATATCTTTAAATAAAACTGGCACTATATGGTAATCGTCCATTAGTAGAACGGTGCAGTCTGTCCAGGTGTTGTTTCACTAATAGGGCTCATCTGAACTATGAATAAATGGTTGATTTGCCCCACAAATCATGGCCTACAAACACTGTCCCTTAACTTGTTAACAATAAGACGGAAGAGCTTATGATTGTCATAGATCGCGTTTTGTCATGAATGAGTGAGAGGTACTTAGGTTGACTGCGTTAAAATTATTTGCATGATAACTTATATGTTTAATTTTTAAATTGTCTCAAGAAAAGTAAGATGTTTATTAACTGTGTCATGTCATAACTACGCATCCCTAAAGTGTATAATAAGATGACGGCACCGCGATATAACGATGTCTCATTCATATTCTACTCGGTGGCGTTCGCGATCGTGTTTACAAACAATGCACTTGGGCAGCGACCGTGGCGCTATCTCTCGCCCGATTTGTGAAACTTCGTTCTGTGATATTAATCCTAGTGACTTGTATGTCTTACCGGAAACCGACCACAGCTGAGTATCGTCTGTTTTCAGAATGTTTTCAGCCCTGGATTTATATAGGGTCTTTGGCAAACTTTTGTGGATACACAGGCTGTTGAACTTGTACTAGCACAAAAAAGATCAAAATAGTCAAGTATGCAGAAAAATCATTTTAGATAATCCATCGTAAACTATGAAGACTTATGAGTTTTGCGTACTTACCAAATCACGTAGAGGTTTAAGGTTGGAATTCATGAGAAAATAAAACTTTTATCCATCTTGCAATGTTGTTTCCTTACATACATGACGTTGAGTTGAATGTTAGTAGTTAAAAGTGCACTAACATTTTAAAGAGGCACCCATTTATTGGTGGCGCGTGCTCCGTTTTTGGGTATCTAGTTCTTCATATCATACTGTATGTATGTTTTATCGCTGTAAGTCAGCGTAGTGTAATCAATGTTAGGAGTTTTGCTCTCATAACAAACGTAAGTAGTGGCCTTATGTCACGGTAGCTTAAATGGACAAAGCACCGCCCCCGGGATGCGGGTTCAATTGCCGCTTGATACAACATTTTTAAGTTTTAATACTAATATGAATAAAGAGTATAGTAACTGTAAACGTAGCCTGATTTCTCTAAATCTTATCGTAATTATTTACAGACAGCCATTTTATTGACAAAATATTAGAATTTGATGCATTAACAGATCGGCTGTTTGAGGAACTTAGCTACTCGGTGGGCGGATGAGATCAACAGATAATCAGTATCGATGTATGGTTAGCAGAAATGTATCAAAAGTAAAGCCTATAATCATCCCACTGTAGGGAAAAGGCCTTCATCATTGAATTTAAGTTACCACAGCAATCATGGGTACTAGCATAATCACCACGCTTGCCAAATGCGGGTTGGTGTTTACAAACCCTAGCAATGTTTGAAAATTCGAAACTTTTGATTGCCCGACCCGGGGATCGAAACCGGGACCCCGAGAACTTGGCCCGTTTTTTAAACCACTAGACCAACGGGGCGTTTAAATGTATACAAAAAAAAATATTTCTATGAATTTCCGCTCACGGCCCGTTAAAAGAATAGCACCACCCTTCTCTTCCTATGGTTGTCGTTAGAGGCGACTGAAGGAGTACCTACTGTCAGAAGTAGATGAGTTACAGTGTTTTCTCTACCATTGGCCAAACTTTATATTTTTTTGTTACGAAACTGATTATTTTTTTATATTTCGAGTTGACCGAATATTAAACATTGTTAATTCGCTTCCTTTACTGTAATCACTAACCAACGGAACATCGTATAATTAAAAACAGTTCAAATATTTATTGGCAATTAGTCAAATAAATAACCAATTATTAATGTATTGATAATATTAACGAAAGCCATAAGTACTTACTATGTGTATCTACATTCATCAACAATATTATAAAAAAAACGACGATCACTGCTGAACATAATAATAAAATAAATAAAGATAATAAATAACATAAAAATGCGGTTTCCTTAAGGGGATCAGGCGGACCTGATCATCAGTCTACCAGGTATGGGGCCTACCTACAGATCCGATCGGCCATCGTTCCTTCCTACTACGTGTCCCGCCCACTGCCCGCTTCACCTTAAACCAATTCTAACCTAATTCTCCTACGAATTTTTGTTTACTAAATGATATAGGAAAATTATGTATCCTACTGATCTCAGAAACTTTTTAGAAGTTGTTTTGTGCTGACCGTATTAAACGGTATTATGTCACTTAACATAAACAGCTGTCATATTAGACTATAAACAACTGAAATTATTATCGTTTTTCTTAAACATATCTTCATCTTTGATGATGATGTATGAAAAAATGTTTTGGCTATGTAGCCCTGGTGGTTTCTTAGGATTCTATAATCAAATAATCCTTGCAAAAATAAACACCAGTAAGAATTTGCTTTTTTTTTCATGTCATCCCAGAGGGTTCTTTTGACTAATAAAACCTACTATTGCTACAATTGTGGTAATTGTTTGCTGAGATGAAGCAGTGCAAGAAACTCGTCACTATCAGTCAAAAGAATATTTAGAAGAAACATTTTAAAATTCATTTTCAAGAATACTACGTTTCCACTAAGGTAGTGGCTTTAAAATGTTTTCTTTGTACCGATGATCGATAAACAAATTTCTAAGTACAATTATATCGTTCAAGGGTAATTCTATAAATTATTCGGAGCTTAATAATCATCAAAAAAACCCTTTCTTAAATAACATACTTTAACATCCGTTTAACATTGAATTCTACAGTCACCTGGTATAGAAATCAGACAGAACTACTGCATAGATGCAAGCTTCGTTCCAAAGTGCATTACAATTCAAAGTGCATAGTGTATTTCCGGAGCCGCATCTATCACCACTAAAAGTATTTCCGACGTTTCTACCAATTTCGTCCACATCCCTTATTTGATATCCCCATAGAGTTCATGTTTGCTTGACATTTATGGCGAGACCTATGCACCGAACCATATGAAAATACCTCATACATTCATGAGGAGTCTATTTATGGAAGGTAGTACTAAAAGTGTCTACAGAATATGGGTTTTGTCTAAGAGTGTTCCGTATTAAACATTTACTTTTTTTAGGTTAAATTTCTGTTATTTGACTTATAATTGGATGCAATAGTTGTAAAAAACCATAAAATATGGTAACGATAACAGGAATATCAAAATGACAGATTTCAAATAGGTAAAACAATGTTTTGAAATGCGGCTTAATAGTAAGTCTAAGCCCAAATATGCAGGGTGAAATTTTAACCACTTTCCAATTTTTAATATAGCAATCTACGAGGCAAAAAACAAATGACGTTTTTTTTTTTTGGTATAGCCCAGTACAAAAATGTCAAGATAAAGCACTTAGAAATAACCCGCCAAAAATCTAAAATTTTCGATACGGCATCCTAGTAACACTTTTTTTACGCGATGTGCATCTCATTCGTTCATTACAATACTATTCATAAGTTTTTCAATTTCTCTTTATACCTTAACAGGTCTAGAACCTAAAAAATGGAAAACTAAATCACGAAAAATATTTTCGGGTGACAACTTGATTTAAATTTTTTACTTCATAAATAGGCTCTAAATACGATACTGAATACATATAAAAATTTTGGAAAGTGGTTAAAATTTCATCCTGTATAGTACTCAAATATATCATAATATCGGACTACTAACCAGCTAAACTAATGTTAAATTTTTAAATTCTTCTTTTTCTATTTATTCCAACCATCTTTACTAAGATGTAGATACAGTTCGTCGGTATAAACACTGTATGCATCTTATATTGTTGAATTAGGTCTGATTTTGCAACAAAAATCTATTGTATGATCAGATGTGCTGGCTACTGTACCTAAGACATCGCACACATAATGTTGTAAGCTTCATATGGCTAATTTATGCAATCTTATATTCTGAAAATCAGATTCTTCTTATATTATAGAGAGAGAGAATTCTTATATTATAGAGAAATATTCCCAACCGACGAACAAACATGAAGACGACAAATACGGTTTCAAAGGCGTTTCATTTTTACCTGTACATTTAAAGTTTTCGCCTCAGAACCCTATAATGGCTGCCTATACGGAATTCTAGCACGTCTTCGTTTCCTGTCCACACCTCATGAGTATTCCCAGCGCGAGTGCGCTTAAAGATTAGACCTCATAAAGAGCTATTGTTTTTATTAACATTATCCTTAGCACTATTGTGATGGTTACTTGGAAGTTGGAAATTTATTAATGAGTATAATTTATATCTCTTTTATTGTTGTTGCAGTCTGTTTTTCTACGGAAAATAAACTCTTGATGCTGCAATTTATACTAAACGATTTAGGAGATCGACTTTTAATAAAAGCACTATTAAAACATTAGCAATTGCCATGTTGTTACCTTTTCCTGTTTAGTGAAGAAAGGCTTTACATAATTATAGTACTTAATATATTTTTCTTAGTTTTTGTCTCGTTCCTAGTCGCGGTCTTGAGCGTAATATTATTACTATGCCATAAATGTTTACTAACTATGCCATAAATTTGGAATCCTTACTTTATGACCTACACTCAATGATGTTTTAAAGTAAAATCATTGCCTACACTGATATATATTTTTACGAATATTGTCACATACGTTAAACGTGTTAGTACACTTTTCATAACACGAGCGAAACAACAAAATAGGCTATTAGACTAGCTGCTGCCCGCGACTTCATACGCGTCAATTTCTGTTATTATGCGGTTAATCAGCTACATTTTATTATACACATTCTGAAAATCAACGTCATCTTCAAGAAATTCAAATTCAAATCCCTTATTGCGTGTCACTGTCACATAACTTTATTTAAGGTAGTATGAAAATATGAAAACTAGTAAAACAAATTACGTTAACCGTGAACCTTTTTAGCGGGAATATATTTGCCATTAAAATGATTTTTTCTCTCTCGCAACGTGATTCATTAACGACATGCATGACAATTCCTTTTATATAGAAATAAATGTACTCCTTTATTACTATTCGTATAAACTCTTAATAATATTATTTTGTATAATACATACCACATAAGAAATGATAATAATGAATGAGTCAAAGTGTCACATTTGGCGGGACGGCGTCAAGTTTCCATATTGCAAGCGCACGCGACCGTTTCTAAACACAGCGCGACGTCCTTGTATGTACAGAGAAATTCTATAATTACACATTACTGGCCAGGCTTAGGTTAACTTGTATTAGTTTATATGTTTTCTAATGGTCGAATTGTTTTTTTTTTTAGAGATTTTCCTGATAATACCTACTTACTTAAAATTCTTCGGTTATTTTTTACGGAAAACGCATTACCTGATTTTTTTGTATGCTGCTGGCAAGGCCTACGGGAACAAAATAGAATGACAGCATGCAACAAATAAGACAAAAAAAAAAAAAATATATCAGACCTTAAGTTAGAAATGAGCCATCAACTATTACTAAATCGGTGCTAACATCGTCGTCATTAGTCGTCATCTTCATGTACCTACCGATTTAAAATTCGTTGCCTAAATTATGCTTTTCGCTGTATTATTGTTATGTAAAAAAATATTTATGTATAAATTTTATCTAGGTTTCCCGATTTTGAATTTAAAATTTCGAGTTTCGAGTACGGAATATAAAAAAAAACCAAACACAAAATAAGCCACCTCAGCCAGTGATTATTATATATATATTTTTTTTATCAATTGTAAAGTTTTTTTTTGTTTTAAATGTCGCACTGCCTACAAAACATTTCGGTTTGACCCAAAGGTCTGACTGGTAGAGAATGCCACCTGGCATTAAGTCCACCTTTTGTACATTTTACTAATTTGTGCAATAAAGTTTAAATAAATAAATAAATAAATTATTTGCAATTTTTGGTGTTTTTAGTTCGATATGCTTAGTTATTATTTTTGTATATTTTATTTTTAATAAAGATAATGTCCTTACAAAAAGCTGTAATAAGTGGTTATTCTAAATAATTCCTGCACTTACTTCCAAAGGTTATTATTTATTAGTTTTGCCGGCATGCAATATTTAAAAATACTGTCATTTGCTATTCGATACGCCAAAGCAAATAATACTTGAAAACACTCATTACTCAACCGGCTATTAATCATTATTGCTGTCCGTGTGTATTACTATATCAATTGCAATTTTATTACTTTGCTAGAGAGATTTGATTTGCGAGAAACTCCTATCACTAGGTTTCTGTTAGTAACTCAATCCTTATAAAACAAAATACATTTTATTTCTTTACAAAGAATTAGGTAATAATTTAATAATTAAAGTGCCACGTCGGTCTAGCCCCTGGTCGGGCAACAAAAAGTTTCGAATTTTCGAACATTGCTCGGGTTTGGCAATCGGGGTGATTATGCCAGCACTCTGTTGATTTCTCACGCATTCTATAAACATCCTCCATACATTCTTCGCATAGGGGGTTATCTGTCAAACCTACGGTGAATAGGTGCTTGTTTTTAAGGTACAGTGGCAAGTTAAAATAACTATTATTTTGTAGAGATAACTCCTCTTCTCTTTTATAGATAACGTGATTTATTAAGTGTTTATCCGAAAAATTTTCAAGTGCAATAAGGTACCTATATAAACGTCTCCAACAGTTATTTGTAAATTGCATAATGTTATTTAAATGCATTATGCTTACAAATGGCTTATTAGGTGTGCCCCAGATATTATGCACCAATTGTTTGGTTTCTAACATAGCAAATGGGGTATTGTACCTAGACGCAAGCATCTCGTTTATACCTGGGCGTCTTAGGTAATTGATGTGTAATCTGGGTTTCCCTAAAGGCATGGTATAGATAAACACCAGCGTTATAATAAAAATATGTTTTTTTTAGATTCGGATACATACATTTATTTGTATGAGAATTGATAACTTTGTGAAATGACATAGATTTGACTATCCTATTTTTGAGAACTTGTGCATCGAATTACATCGTAAGATTAAAATGAAAATATCCTCGAACGATTATAAGGTAGATTCACCCTCATACACTACATTGACCATCTATCCCATACTTAACTGGGATAAGTGGCAATTTTTTGTCATATGCCAATAATTTAAAGACTTTTAAAATAGTAGAGTAATTATAAAAAGTCCAATGTTTATAGATATCTTCAGTAAAGATCCTTCTATTTGCTGCATGTTAAGTAGATACCGACTATACCGTCTCCCACAGCGTAGGATATGCGAAGGATGCTGCTAATTGTATAATCCGTTGTTTCTACAGTTAAATGATCGGCCGGCTATAGATTGAGAGTTACTGGCGAATAGTTAACAAGAGTTAACTCGCTATTTAGGTTAGGTAACTTTGCGAACCAATAGAATGCAATAAGCTTGCGCACTGAGAGACTGCAGGGACACTTTCCACTATAAATGTATTGATTTAATAAAAACAATGTGGACGGTGTATCTAATTAACGTATAAAAATATTTTTTTAACCAATAATGTCGGAAAAGGTAAAGTAAATGATGAATATTAAAAAAAACTAAAAATCTTGTTAAAAAAAACTAAAAAACTTGTCTTTTTTTTAATACGTTTACTTTTTAGGGTTCCGTACCCAAAGGGTAAAAACGGGACCCTATTACTAAGACTTCGCTGTCTGTCCGTTTGTCCGTCTGTCCGTCTGTCCGTCTGCCTGTCACCAGGCTGTATCTCAAGAGTCGCTATAGCTAGACAGTTGAAATTTTCACAAATTATGTCAAAATAAAATAAATATTTAAGGGGGGCTCCCATACAACAAACCCGTTTTTTTGGTCTTTTTGGTACGGAACCCTTCGAGCGCGAGTCCGACTCGCACTTGGCCGGTTATTTACTTTACGGAAAATTTTAATATTTTTCTAAGCAGAGTTTCAAAGAGCTCTATTAAGTTAAATGCTCATACACATACTTCTAGCTTAGTATGAAGTTAAGAAACGTCTTCGTCAAACTGAGAACAAATTTGTATTCGTTTCATGAATTTACGCGAACACTATACATTGTAATAAAACATACCTTTTACGGATTACCTAGCGTTAGGGTTTCACAATATATTTTCTTTTAACCCGACTTTTCGATCACTTCAGTGTTCGTCGTTACAGGTAGATTTACAGTCTAACAATGTCAAAACACTAATAGTAAGTAAGTAAGTAACAGCCTATAATCATCCCACTGCAGGTAAAGGCCTCCAGCATTGAATTCAAGTTACCACAGCAGTGATGGGTGCGGGCATAATTTTACCCACGCTTGCCAATTGCGGGTTGGTGATCACAAACCCGAGCGATGTTCGAAAATTCGAAACTTTTTGCTGCCCGACCCGGGGATCGAACCCGTAACCCCGAGATCCTGGCCCGGTATTTAAACCACTAGACCAACAGGGCGCTAGCTAAAAAAATACTAATAAGCGTGAGCAAAGGCGTGAGTTAATTCCTTAAATATTGATTTCTTACTTTTTACACTTTACTTCTAAATATGTGGCGCCTGTTGTCATTTGAAAACACTGCCTTAATTCAAAGTTATTGTAGTTTACAAGCAATGGCATACTAAAATATTTATTGAATGGAATTTCACGCGACAATGCTAATAGTGCGTATGAAAACATTAGGTGTCGGATAACACAATTCAATATCATACGTGGGTACAGTTGCAAACAAAAATTGAACATAATGTTTTGTATGATTGTATCTAATTGTACTTATTTTAAATTATCACTGTGATTTTATTTGTTTTTTTTTTTGATAGCTAGGGATGACAGTATCTTTGGGTAAATATATTTTGTTAGAATCTTCATATAACTTAAGTCCACTTATACCAATTTCGATACCATAAATGGGATCTATACTCAATGTAGATCCGAAGGTGAGAGCCTGGTAATGGGTTCGACAGGGAGCCCTGGTACCTGTCCTTTAGATTAACTGATGCACAGATACCAGTCTCTAACAACGATAGATATTCTTATAATGTAACTAGACAAGTAGTCTTGACCATTGTGGCAGCGGAAAAAAGAATCGTCATTCATCGTGCTTCATCATGGATAAACTTTAATAACCATGCTATTTTTAACTTAGATTGGTTATTTTTCTAGCTTATTTACTCTCATTGACACACATCATTATCACATATCGTCGATACACCCAACGTCTGGGTAGCTCCATGGTTAGAGCTGACGCTCGGCAAGCGGAAGGTTGTGGGTTCGACGCCCACCTCAGACAGACCAAAAATGTTTATTCAAGGAATTGATTAGACTAGCAATATGTTATTTGCTTGAAGGACAGTCCTAAAAACTCTATTTACTCGTTTTTGCTCTAGTCTAGTTGCTACGTTCTCCATAAATCTACCATCTACACTTCTACTCTACACTAATATTATAATGAGGAAAGATTTTTGTATTTTTGTATGTGTGTATGTTTGTAACGAATAAACTCAAAAACCACTGAACCGATAAAATTTTGTACGATCGTGGATGGGTACCTTGGGGAAGGATATAGGCTACTTTTTAACCGGATTGTTCAGTTATTCAGTTCAGTTATTCACGTAGAAGAAGTCGCAGCAAAAGCTAGTAAATAGTATAACATCAGTTGTTATTGACTGTACAATAGAGTGACCAATAAACGCATTTGCATTTTTCAAACATACTAGTAAATGTTTATTGTGGAAGTACCTAAGTAGTGTTGGTACAATGGACCGGTGAATGAGTGTGATAAATTTTTGCGTTATCAGTTAATGATTTTAAATTAATAAGTTTGGTGTATTTATTGTTTTTATTGTGATCTTACAAATTTTGCCTGTCTATTTATGAAGGTATGTGAGTGTCTTATAATAGGTCTTTGCCTATGAAATTGCCGTTCTGCAGTACTGGCCATTTCAAATTAAAATAATTTTTGTTTGGCTTAGAATTCTAATTTCAAATTAATTTTATTTTAAAAACATGGAATTATTTTCCAAAAGTAATCATTTGTTTATTGATTAGTGTTACAATTTCATCGCATTTAAATCTTTTTGGTCATCAGTGATACGTTAAAAATTCGAGTATGGAATATGAGTACCGTCGTGGCAGCAACGCGGCACAAGCGGCACGCAACATCAACGTCGTTTACGGAGCTAACACTACAAACCAACGCACCACCTGTTATTGGTTTGCACGCTTCCGTCCTGGAAATTTAGACCTGAAAAATAAACCTCGCGGTCGTCCGAAGACTTTGGTCGACAATGACGAATTAAAGGCGATTGTGGAAGCTGATGATACACAATCTACGGCTGAATTAGCAGCAGCTTTCGACGTTAGCGTCAAAACAATATTGGTCCATTTGCGTCAAATTGGCAAGGTAAAAATGCTTAACAAATGGGTGCCCCACGAACTCAATGATCACCAGCGCGAAGTACGCGTCGAGACGTGCCTTGCACTGCTCAACAGACACACAAATCAAGGAATTTTGAACCGCATTATTACCTGCGATTAAAAATGGATTCTGTTTGATAACCGCAAGTGCTCAGCAAGTGGGTTGGATCCTGGTTCAGCACCTAAACAATGCCCTAAACGAAAACTTACCCCCAGAAAAGTGATGGTCACTGTTTGGTGGTCTAGCGCCTGTGTGATTCATCACAGCTTCTTACCAAACAGGGTGAGGATTACTGCAGATGTGTACTGTGAAGAACTGAACACAATGATTGAGAAGCTGGCACATCTCCAACCAGCATTGGTCAATCGCTCGTCTCCGCTGCTCCTGCACGACAACGCGCGACCTCATACTGCACAGCAGACGGTCTCCAAGTTGCAAGAACTGGGGTTGGAAGCTCCCCGTCATCTGCCCTACTCACCAGACCTTGCGCCTACAGACTACTACTTTTTCCTTAATTTGGATAATTTCTTGGCAGGAAAAAAAATCAATACCCGAGAGGCAGTACAAAATGCCTTTGAAGAATTTGTTGCCTCCCGTCCAGCTGATTTCTTTAAGAAGGGCATCAATAAACTGCCACTGCGTTGGCAAAGATGCATTGATTGCATGGGTGATTACTTCGATTAATACAAAAAAAAAAATACATGAAAAAATTCGTTTAAATTTTTTCATACAAAACGGCAATTTCATAGGTAATTATACTCACCTTTTTAGCCACTGAAAAAGAAGGGGAAATATGTATACATGATGTACTTATAGGTATGACTTTTCTTGTAACTACCATAATTTGTTTCGAGAATTCTACTATGTAAGTGGTTTTATTTTTGTGTATGACGCATAACTTATTATTACCATATAGACCGGTTTCGATGATTTTTTATTTGATCGATATAGTGCCTATACTTAAGATCAGTTTAATTAAGTATAGCTCGAAGTTGGACTTATTTAGAAACCAATACTCCTTTGTCGATTGCAACAAGTGATGAAGTCCAATCAAGTGAATACAAAAATCGTTTTCATCCTGTTTATCTTCTCGGAAACCAAACGTGACAACATTACCATACAAGTTACCTCTACCTACCTGTCATTTAAATATACAGAATAGTTACAAATTAAACGGGAGTCTATGTCCGCACTTCGTTAAGTACAGCCGAGTTAATTATTAGTTTCGGGACTGGGTTAATGGTTAATGTCAACTGGCTTTCCACTTCTAAGTGGTCAGTAACGACAGGCCTAAGTAGCGGTCAAATGACTTTTAACTATTTAGATTTGAAATTCAAATTCAATTTCATAAATCCGTTGAATGAACAATTAAGATGTTAAGGTAATTTAATATTGCTTCAGTAGTAGGAGTGTCCGTGTGTTTGTGCCGATACAAAAATTGAAAAGCTCCACCCCTTCTCCTTTTTATATTATTTTTCCTTGTAACGCCAGAAGAAGTCGGGCTGCAGCGTCCTCTCCACCTATTATTTATTTCAAATTCCAGTAGTATTTGAGTAACCTATCCTCTGGGCACCAAAAAAATATCATTATAATCGATCAACCTGGTCAAAAATATAAAGGCGTAGAATTGAAAACAATCTCTTATTTCGTCGGTTAAAAAGTAAAAACAATTACGAAACTTACATGACTACGAGTATAATAATCTAATTCACAATTAAATTGACCAACTAAATACTGACTGACAAAACAATACTTAATGGCATTCAACAAAACTAATGCAACTCGCTAAAGGAATGCCAAGAATCGCCACCGAGACCAACTGTGAAATGCAGGAACGTTTGTCTTGACAGGATTTACGGTGGCATTGCGATAATTACCGAACTGGATACACGTCTAGTAAACTCGGCCACATAAATGTGCAAAGATTTAAGAGGAAACACAAGGGCCGTTTTTCCATACAAACGTAGTCCCCTGTTTCCTCCCTGGATAATGCCGTAGAGCAATAATCTTTATTACAAAAATCTATGGCCACTATTAGCATGTATCTGTGTTTTCCTTTTTTTTCATAAATTAAATAATAAAAGAGATATGAGCCTCCAAAAATCTAAAAAATTCGCCAGATTTTCCGCTGTATTCAAACATCCAGAAAACAAATTTGGCAAAATTTTAGAAAAAAAGCAAAACATACGAACACGGCCAAAGCCTTTCTTTAATTTTTAATGAAAAAAGTATTTAAATCGGTCTAGTTTTGGAAAAGGAATCGGGAGACTACGAAACGTTGATTTTGTGTGCTTTTAGTAGGTATTTTCGGTCCAAAATGCAGTTGTCTCTATCGCGCTCTGCGGTGGAGGCGATCGGGACTGCGCGACAGCAATAGATTTTACAAATACCTATTTTTCAATATTTTATACATATAATTAGAATCTTGTACCTAATTATTGGACACGAGACTCTAAATTATCAATTGAATAGACATCGTCGGCATAATTTTTGAATGTCATTATAAATGTAGCCTCGGTTTTCTTCGAATAAACAGCCCACACAGTTTCTATTCCCAATGCACGTTTGATATACTTACTGACGTTTTAGGTTGCTTAATAAATGCGATTTTATGTTGTTGTAGCGAAACTTATCCTAAAAAGTGCTTAAAATCCTGCTATACATTTTTGAGGTTGACTACCCCCGACTTTATTCTAGTCCCATTACAGAAGTCCTGCTCGTGTGCGTGAAGAATGAAAAGGACGAATGTCCGTGTCAAGAATTCAAAATGGGTCGGCTTTCATAGATTGCAAAAGGCCGGTTGCTCTGATTCCGACAAACGCACCAGTTCTTAATATAACTTACCTGATAGCTGGGTTATGTATTGTAAATACTAAATTTGTTGCAAATGTTTTGGTGTACTCGTAGATTAAACGTTTACAATAAATCATTTACCGCACTTAATGAAACCAAGGCACTAAAAATAAAGACGGTAACTGTTGAGAAATAAAGAAAACTTGTATAAATTGACGTGAAAATGACTTTTAAGTAATACTTATCTAAGTATATAAAACGCAAAATCTCAAAAAAAAAAAAGATACCGCACAAACACGTAGAAAATGATTTTTTTTTATTTACTTCTCTATTGATAATAACAACTTATTTTGATGGACCATAATATTTGCACTTCTGCAGAAAAGTCCACTAGTTTAATTCTATAGCAATCAATTAAATAAAATGAAGTGTCCGTTTTTGATTTCGAAATAAGTTCTAAATAATATGTCTAATGTTTGATCTATGATTTGGTCATGATCATGTAATCTAAATATCCCATATGATTTTTGGATTTTTTTGTCAGTTTATCGATAGGCTCCGAACTGCCCGACGAATTTAATTGAACATTTAATTGATTACATTAATACTCGTATTTATGACAAATATGTTCGTGTTTGCTTCAAAAAGACATCTTGTAGGGTTCAGGACATTCTCATAAAAAAATTACAACTAATTTCGGGTCAACCGAATATTACTCGTAGTGTATCTCTTGGAACCTTAACCTATTATCATGGGTCAGGGCACTCAGGGCTCGACAATAGGTGCTAATACCAGACGCAAACGATGTCTCTGACGTTCGTCTTGCCTATACAGATTTGTGTAAACGAATGTTATGTGTGATGGAAATGTTATATTGACACATTTTCTAATAATATTGTTTGATGCACGATCAAATTCTCAAACTAGTGAATGCTGTCCGGAATCAATAGTTAAGCGAATCTTTGTTTCATATGCTACAATTTTGTGTACTTGTACAGACATTAAATCGTGTATTAGGGAGTAATATAGATAAATCCCTGAATCTACGATTTAATGCAACCATTCTGAATTTTGCTTTAGGAAAAATATCTTTATAAACACATCTCTAAATACTACGATAAATATGTTTCTATTTAGCTACCAATTTTACGTAAGTTATTCAAAGCGAATGGCAATCATAACCCAATTAGTAGCTTAATTCACTCGAACGACTTCTAAGTCAAAGTAGGTATTGTAGTAATGACACCTGTCAAGCAATAAATGGGAACATAACAAAAACAGGTGGGAGGTTTTGTAGCCATATCTTATGATTACCTAGAGTTTATACATATATATTTAAAAAAAAAGTAGTATGCATTTATTAAACGGTGCCGTTAATGCCGTAATAGAATTTGTATAGGCTCGAATTCGTGTAGGTTTTGATGATATAAAGATACGAGTATAACTAAATTTAGTATGAAAATTTCATTTTTACAAAAACACTGTTGAGTCTGTTATTCCGTACAATGTAATTTGTTACAAATGCACGATTTGAAGAAATATTTTACCAAATGATAAACCAATTTTAGTTAAACCATATCCATGCAAAGGATGAAAAAGACAAATCTAATTATGTTATCAAAATAATTTAAATCTTTTCTGGCCGATTCCTAATAAGGTGCCGCAAATGTATTAGTCTTTCCCAAATTCTTATAAGGCACATAATGTTGTTGTACGGCACAGCTGAACTATATATCTCTAAATTTTATTACACTGATTAAGGATCTGTGATCTCTTGGGTTCGGGTTTGGGTTGATTTTATTTGTACCTCTTAAGCTTTTTCGACTCAGTATTAATAATTTATAACGTATCAGAATATTTGCTCAATATTTCAAAATAGCTGTACTAAAAATCTTTTACTTTAGGATTGATAAATCTGTTGTTCATTATATCATTGTAGACCATCATGGTTGGAAAAGTCCTTTACAACAAACAAGTTTTTATTTTTATTATAGTTTATTTATACAGGATGAAATTTTACCCACCTTCTAAATTTTAATATATTAATCTACGAGACAAAAAACAAATTACGTATTTTTTCTTTTGGTAGATATAGCCCAGTACAAAAACGTCAAGCTAAAGCACTTAGAAAATGTCCGCCAAAAATCTAAAATTTTTGATACGGCCGCCTGGCAACACTTTTTTACGCGTTGCGCATCTCATTCTATCATTACGATACTATTCATAAGTTTTTGATTTTCCCTTTATACTAGGTCTAAAACCGTAAAATTTTTTAACTATATCGTGAAAAATATTTTCTGGTGACAACTTGATTTACATTTTTTAACTTCATAAATAGGCTCTAAATACGATACTGAACGCCTATAAAAATTTTGGAAAGTGGTTAAAATTTCATCCTGTATATTATTTCATTTCTCATTTATATCTTATAAGTTATAACCCAACTCTCTAAACATGCTTTGCCTTTTCTTTTACGTAGTACCTTGTACTGTTTTATTGTTGTCACTTGACACATTTTCAATACACCAAAGCAACGTTATAACTATCTTCCGCCATAAATTCACAGTCAGCAATCTATGCAAACAAAACAATTCCTAATCTAACAATTTTACAATCGGCATCTAGACATAAAGCATCAACATTATCGCTATTAGTTTCACCATTGGCACTTTCATTCGCTACTGGAACTAAAGTCGCCTCACACCTGCGATTAGTGCCAGCGTTCGCAAGAAGAAAACAGAATGCATTTACGCTTGACGAATTGCTTTACGCTCGTATGAGTCTTGAGTGAAGTTACAAAGGAACTAAGAGGAAACTATAAAATTATGAAATTTGTGTAGTTTCTTGGTGTAGAGCTTTAGTCGCAATTCCTACATTGCGTCGGTGGATTAAATGTGATTTGACAGCGATGTTATTTAATTATATATATCATCCAAGTAAAACTACATAAAAAATAAAATAAATAACTGATAAGTTTTCGGTATCCATTCTATTTGAACTTACTTTTATTTTATTAGAGCTTTTATAAACGTCTTGTGTGTTTAGCTAATACATATCGTCGTATATTTGAGAATTTTCTGTATGACCTTTCTACTTTTCAATGAAATAACTTATTTTCTTTCATATATACGTTGTTACTTGTATTTTTTTTTTATCAAAAATATTTTAGCTGGTATTTTAACTAACGGAAGCATAAAATAAACTTTGAATTAAAATTCGGTGTCACTCCTAGACCCAAAATGCAGGGTTAATTTTAGTTTGTTCTTTCCGAAAATTTTGTATTTGTTAAATAGGTTTTTTGGAGTATCGTTTCGCTTGATCCAACTAAGTATTCAACTAAGTTTTCTATTTTATGAATACCTTCATAGTAAGTATTAATAAGGTTTGGTATTCTGCGTTTTAATATGAAATGTTTACTATGTTGCCTACGGAACGTGGGCGAGAAACATGAGATGGACTTCCAAAGCGTTTTGCTTTCATGTTACGATTTTATCGTTGAGTTATGATCGCTAAGTACGCTTTGAAGACTGCCACAGGAATTTAATATGTTATGAAAATTTTATCGAGATTGAATAAACTTTTATTGGACCGTAAATGTAGGTATAGAAAACTTGGAATGTGCAACTGTTTATTTATATAGATACTCGTATTTTGGTTTGACAGCAAGTTCTGTCTGTCTTCATATTGTTACAGAAGGAAACTTATCATTAAGACTATAGTACATAAATGCCTTTTGAAATTAACTGTAAAATCCACCGTCGCGTCGGTTTCTTTGTTCCTCATTTTAAAGCAAATTTTTGTTCTCCAGAAAGGTAATGATGATTTTAAATCTTTTTTTTTTTCATTTTAATTGAGTTGTTGACTTCATTTTTTTAACTGAATTTGGTAAGAACAGAACTTCTGCAATTTCGTTTTGCTATCGTTAAAATAATTACGCCAATTGTAAACATTTAGCGTCGACATCGAATGCTGCAAATGCGGAAATGTCATTTATAATTCTCAATAGTGTTGTACAGGCGTAGGAAGATCAAATAAGTGAACTTACTTCCTTGTGGAAGGCGCGTGTGGGTTTCGGAACGAGTGCCATGCGGTAGGTAGGACTAGGGATACCGGAACCGTTTACTGACGATATTTAGACTCGTGAAACTTATTCTTTGGTAACTCTTGGGTCCCACTTATGTTTACACAAAAATTACAATATTTGTTCGTCGAGTACGTACAAATATTTCTGGTTTGTGTAATTATGTTTGTTTGTTATTTTTTTGTGATTTTCTGTACCATTTACAAAGCATTTTAGTGTGGGGTATGGTTGCAGATTTTCAGGTTTGCCGTACCTACCTGTCAAAGATACGTGTGCGTTGTTGCTTTTTCTTTTTGCAAATTTTTTTGTTATGTCATTTCGTAGGTATAGTTCCTAAACATAGGACTAGTAAAGAAGCAATAGAACATTGACAAGGTTTTTATCTAGCAATCCCTCAAGATGTCAAGATACTGTTTCAAATTATATAGCAGCGACAACTCCTCGGCATACGATTAATAGTAACGTCTTATTTAACATACGTGACACCAGAGGCGTTGTTAACCTGTTCTCGTCTGTTTCCATTGTTATACGTTTCGATTAAAATATCACTGGATTTCTATATCTACTGGCTAACCGTTTAATTCTACTGTAAGTGAGGCTACATGCATATTCTTGATCTATTTGACCAATATATCTGCCCATCTTATATACTGGAATTAGACGCTCTGTCGATCTAACTAATGCAACTGCAAGTTTTAGACAGTTCTACAAAATATGTTTCCTACAAATTGTTAGTTTTCTACTTTTACAAGCAACAAAACAAAACTATGCGAACGAGTTACGAAGACACGATCTGCCGCCACCAACGGACCTAATGACCCTTAAATTATAAGTATTATGACAAGTGAACGTAACTTCCTTGCCATCTTTACAATTTCTGAGAACATGTCAAGGGGAAGACTATTCCTCTTCTGATGAAATTTGGATTTTCATAAACAATGTGGAAATTGTTATTGAGTTTGTTGTCAATTTTATTTTAATAAATCCTTTTTTATTCCTTATGTGACGTTTTTTAACAACAACAACGGTTGTTTGTTACAACCTTATTAGGTTGTACCTAGATAGGTTTAAATTAATATTGACATAAAAACATTTCATGTGTTCTTTCAATTAATGTGTTACTTTTGAAGGATCGATACTTTAATATGCCTCTTGATAGTAAAACCTTCATGGTTCAAAGTTATTATTAGATGGTCAGCATCTGGCTGGACTGGAGTTCTATAAATGGAATGTGGAAACATCTGGGTCGAGATCATAGAATTGACCCATTATAGTCGCACTTACCGTACCATTTATAAATTATTGTCACAAAAACAAGGAAATTAACTTTATGAGTTTTTGTTTGTTCGTTTGACGTGCCTATTTGACTTGCTTGATGGCAAGTGACTATTTCATTTTCGATAGAGCTCGTTTAGTATTCACATTATTTTCTTACTTTATGGGGTTCAGTGAATACCTGTTTACTTTGTTGTTAAATTCCTATTGTAGAAAGCTTTCTTCCGCTTAATTCTCAAGATTTCAAGACCTTTTAAGTGAACGTTACAACCTTTATCGTAATTCGCCTGTAAAATTGTTGTTAGGTTATTACCAGTACAGTAATTGATTCTGCATGACCTGTAGTTCCATCTACCTCATTCCAGGTATCATGTTTTCAATTTTGCATCTTTAGTGTTTGTTAATAAAGTTGTTTATCGAATGTGTTTAGTGTGTTTGTATCTAGAAATTCTAAACGTCGCTCGGTGCATACGTTTCCTAATGCGTCAATTAGTTGTATTGTGATAATAAATCGTTATGCAACTAGCGATTTGCATAAAGATTACATGCGACAAGGTAACGTAACGTAGGTACCTACTTGCAGGTGATAATAAGCACTAAATGTATAACGTTTATACATTTAGTGCTTCGTAGAGGCAATTCATTGATTTCATCCGATTCGGATTGCAACTACCTATCGCGCAAAATTTTATGACCGCATAATTAAAAGAATATTTGATTTAATTTATATTGATCAAGAAATTCATATGGTTTAAAAATAGATTTTAAACTTTTTTTATGAAAGCAATCATAAAAGTTTTAATCAAAACGCCGACCTTGAGCAAGTTTATCCAGGAATAGTTCATTTTCTCGTAGCCCAAAGGATAAGGTCTCGTGATTACTAGACCTAGTCTTAACATCTTTTTACCAAATATTTGCGTAGTTTATAGGATCTAAGTTTACAGTGTCGTATTATGCCGGCATTCCTTCTCATCCTATGGGTGTCATAATATAACTAAAGCTTTCTACCTCTTTGTATAACTCTTACGTTTGTTTTATATCTTTCTAATTATAAATTTTCTTTTTTCGCAGGCCAAATCAGAAGAGCAACTAGCGTGCGAGAAGGAATGGCTGCAAACAGGTCACATGTGGTTGGCTCACCGCGGAGGATTCACGGCGGTCATCAGAGAGGGAGACGCCGACGCTGGCAGAGCGAGGGTCCGGGTCATCCAGACCGGGGAGACCCTGACCGTCGATGAGGATGACTTGGAGAAGGTAAATATGACTTAAAATACAAATGCAAATCTCTGTTTAATGTAAGATATATATAAAAACCCTGATTTAATTACAAAAACTTTAGTATAATTAAATACGAAAAAAAAAAAACTAATGATCTTCAGGAATTCCGTTAACATTATCAATGCGATTATCTCGTAAGAATTAAACAAATGTGATGTTAGACAGTTTCCAACTTTAATATAGTTTAGCAAATCATTGCTATATTGAAATCGGGCGAGAAATGTGACCCCTCTAATTTTCGACCAATCCAAATCTTGCCAGTACTGAGTATAATCTTTGAGAACATAATCTTTAATCAACTTTCGTCCTACTTTTGTGTAAGTAGATTATTAGACATAACAAACAATCTTTTCAGGAAAGGTAATAATACTACTGATACTGGAATTGCACTCTCAAAACACGTCTTTGGTGCTTGGGAGAGTAGGTTAGATGATATAGGTGTTTTTAGTGACTTTTCAAACGCTTTTGGTTGTGTGCACTGTGCACTATTATCGAACTTTACATCAAAGTCTAAGACATGCATCGAATGATTCCTCGGATCTAATAAGCTCTTGAATCACAGAAAGAACACAAAAAGTTTGCATTAGTGAAACTTAGTCATCAGGATCAGCTCATATCAGTATCCCGCAGGGATCATTAATTAATGAATGATTGCATTAGGGAACATAATCTATATGAGATAGATTGTTTGCTGAGTTTTAAAACTAAGAGGAACAAATAATCATTTGACGATGTCAATACTCTGTCGAAATGAGGTTTATGACAATATTTTGCTCCATGCAAAAAATACAAAATAGTTTTAATTTACTATGCCCAATGTAAGGTTCGCCAGCACTCATATTTGTAAAAAATGGACGACAGTTACTGTACATTTCACTAACTTTTAAGATATAACTTAAGACTCTCATCTGTAATGGAGTGCTCATTTATCAGTCTCTGCCCGAAAAACTTAGTTCAGCTGTTTATGTTGTGAGAAGTCACCGTGGTGGGAACTACCTCCTAGTGGTCCACCCTGGGCCGTTGCCCAGGGTTTTGCCCGTTGCCAACGGCACATTTGGTTTTCTTACCAATGATGGCTAACAGATGGATCCTACCACCCTCCTGCCGGAGTCCAGCGCCAAACATTTTTTCTGTGTTCCGCTGGTGTGTGGGATAAACAGTACCTCTGGGCACAGCTCTGGGTAAGCTCGCTCCATATTAGGCTTCTTCTTACCCGTATAGTTAAGTGTGTAGTCAAGAGCAAGCACATTATTTAAAAAAAACCGTCTTCTTGTCTCATCCCTTTCTAGAACTAGTTAATTTAGCAAATATTCTTACCCCTATAGACCGAGTAAGTACTCGAAGTACCCGGGTAAGTACCCGAGTTCCGGGTTTGATTCCCAGAAGGTTACAAGTAGGCGGACCACTGAATCACTACACCATCCGGGTCATTCCTTCAATGTGTGACACATCAGTTAATTGTAATCATGTAACCTTTTTAGGCGAACCCACCGCAGCTAGAACGCTGTGAGGACATCGCGTCCCTTCGCTGCCTGAACGAGTGCGGCGCCCTCCACGTCCTCCGGGCCAGATACGCCGCGGGGCTGCCGCACGCCCGCGCCGGGCACGCGTTGCTTGTGATGGGGCCGCCCAGGCGCACTGCCCCTGTTTATACTGAAAAGGTCAGTAATAATAACAATCATTTTTAGTGGTTCAGTTTTTTGCGAAGACTCAGCCATAAGACGTGCCAAAAGCAAATAGAGACCCAGCAGAAAAAACCGTATGCCCCCCAAATGTCTTTGAACCCTGCACTCCGTCGTTGTCGTGAAAGGTTCAAGGCTTAACTATATTTAAAGTTAAATTACTAAGGGTCTGTTAAAATCAGTTAAAATCATATTTCTGCAAATAGGCCCCAGGGAGGCGCTTGTAGAAATGCTTCTTCAAAATTTTCTATCGATTTCTGATCTACTGTCATGTGGTTTTGAAATTGTATCCCTGATCTATGACTACTACTTTACAGGTGGCAGCTATGTTCCGAGGCTGCCGGGCTGATGATATGCCTCCTCATGTGTTTGCTGCAGCGCAGTCCGCTCACCGCTGCATGCTCGCTTCTAGAAGGGACCGCGCTATTGTCTTCCTTGGAAGGTATTTACAACATTGATGTTATATATATTAACAACAGTTATGTTTCCCAGCAGGGAATAGAGGCAGATGCAGCTAAAGCTCAATTTTTTTTTCAGGCAATTTTTTTTGTATATTGTGTGTTAATTTTGTTTTGTTTTTGTGTGAACTCTTAGGTGTGATGTTGTGTTGTGTGTCATATGATTAATTTTAACTATTTGTCATAAAGATGTTTCATTGCTTTGAAATAAATAAAGTCATTGAAATGAAAAATATGTTTACGGATTATAGTGCGCGTTTATTTTTGATTTAGCCCGAATAAAAAGTTATTTTAGTACGATAACTTGTGACTAAAGTTTACTATTGGTATATAAAATCGATGTCTGAATTGCTATTTGACAAATTGTAGAAAGTATATGAATTTAATACATACTTGCCAAAGTTGGTTGTCTAAAGTTTAAAAAATATGAATAATTTGTAATAATCTTGTATCGCTTAGACATAAGTAGAGTATCACAATCTGGAATTCCGTAGCTAAACAGTATAATAAGGAAGAAATATTCCATATTCCTCCGATTTTAGCTTCGCATTTATCGGTGCATCATGCGACCATAAAATACCACTGTCGTACACGTTACGAACAAACGTATATTTATATATTAATAATTCATAGCGCGTAAACTAAAGCTGATATTTCACTTTGGCGGTATCAGTTATTATAGGCAATATTATTTAAGTAACGTATAAAGCCGACCATTTGTAAGATCCGGTACGTAGCCATATAAGAACCCGCCCTTTAATAGAAATTGTTATTACTCCATATCTTTTGTTTAATCTTTGTCCTATTTCATTGTAGGTAATCTATTAATATTGTACCGACTAATTACCAATTACATATTAAATTACTTACGATCTTATCCGAGGTAGTTAAGATTCGATCCACAGTTCTATAACAATTATTTTCCATTATAATCTCTATTGAAAGAGTCATAATGTTTTCAATTATACACAAGGACTTATGACATCATAGTATGTATCGTCATAGTTTGCGCTCTAAAACAATGCTCGATTTCGGATTTATTCTCGAAATGGTTGAGTGTTTTAGTGATCGGCATTCATTCCTGAGTCGTCGCCAGAGAATAAAAGATGTTTTAGTCTGACGACAGGTGCGATTGTCGAAAAAATGTATTTTCAGAAGTATCTAGAGTCCGTTATTTTCTTTATGGACGCCAATGACAGATAAATGTGCAAATGTGTGGAATCTTATGCAGATTACTGATTAAGGCAATTGTAGATGGCGCTTTTGTATTTTGAGATAAATGTTGAGAAATCGAGAATCAACTACTGGCAAATCTTTATGTAGACTAGTAGATTTAGGTATTGGGTTAAGAGAGAAACTAATGATGTTTGCTTGGTAAATATGTGATAACCAACCGGCAGCGCCATCTACAAACTTTCGCGTTTAGAATATTAGTAAGGATTAATAAGCATTTTGGGACTATCTTCGGAGGGCATTATATTATAAGTTTTCCCAAAAAGACTTTGGACCTTATATTTTGATAGACGCAGAGACCCTACCATCTGTAGGTTTTGATAGAAGTTTTAGGATGTCATTACAAAACCTTATACAAGTTTATATCTAGGTGTCTTAAGAGGTGGAAAACGTCTAAGATGACTGGACTAATATGTGATGTTGCTTCCTACAGGTCGGGTTCAGGTAAGACGTCAGCGATGCGTCACAGCGTGTGGTACCTCGCCAGCGCGTATCCAGCGCAGAGCTCGAAGCTGACGCCCGAGCGGTTCGATGCAGCTTTCGATGTTCTACACACGTTTGGCTCTTGTCGGTATGTCTTTTATGCTTGTGAACATTGGTGTTTATAACCTATCTGTTGACCTAACTAATGGCCTTGCATACAAAATTTAATTTCTGAACAGACGGCGACCTGAAATATCGTAGTCAATCAAATATCAAATTATTGCGGTGACACATTCGTATTACTGATCTGATCATTAAAAAGTTTACCTGTGCAATTATTACTCTAGCCGAGGTGATGAAATAAATGCTTATAATGCCATCATGCCACCTCTATACAATGTTCTCAAACCCAATATCAAAGCGTTTGTCTATAAAGAGAACGCGAATGATTTTTGGACTTAAAAAGTTGCAACAAATAGGCAGCAGAGGTAAGGCTCCAATAAATCGAAATAGTACTCTGAAAATATTTTATGTTGATATCCGGAGATTATTACGAATAAAGTAAAAACAGTAAACAATTTTAAAAGACCACATTTCCTCCGATTAAGTAATGTATAATTCTCATTATTATTACGTCATATAATATCACACTGATGTAGGCATCAGTTTACTCCTGAACTACTCTCAAATAGGAGGATTTCTTTCGTAATTATTGCCAGTTTTAGCAGACGAGTTGGCGATTGCAGTTAATCTAATTTGTGACCAGATTTGCGCGTAGGACTGGATATGGGATGGTGATGACTAAGTATCTATCTATCTACTTTCAGTACTAGTTCCAACGTGCACGCGTCTCGCTTCGTCTCTCTGACATCGCTAGACTTCGACGGCGGTGGCGCGCTCGTGTCTGCGTCCGTGCAGACGCTTCTGCCCGACCTGAGGCCTGGCCAGACCCCCATGCGGGCTATACACATGTGAGTACCATAATTATAATTAACGTGGTGACATTACACCCATCATTGCTGTGGTAACTTGAATCATAGGGAAAGAGTTTATTTCTTTCCCTATGCTTGAATTGAATGATGGAGGCCTTTGCCCTGCAGTGGGATGATTATAGGCTGTTACTTCTTTACTTCAAAATGTATTTCCTCGAATCAATATTTATTTTTGTTTCTCAGCCTGTTCCACGGCTGTGACGGCCGCCTTCGTCGGGAGCTTCTTCTCGACCAAGCGCCGCTGAACGCTCCGAACCCTTTCGTCGGATCCAGCGAAAAAGCTGACGCCCCTACCGAGTTCTCTGCGCTGAAGGAAGCGCTGCAGCTGCTTGGCGTCACGGAACAAGAGCAGTTGGCTATCTGGAAGATACTGGCAGCTATCTGCCATTTGGGATGGGCTGGAGCTGTTAAAGGTAAAAAAAGGGTATTGGACGCCATTCAAAAATAATTTTGAACCTTGTTGAATGTTACCTAATTTAAGCTCTGACAATAAAGATTACAACTAGTATGCATCAAAAAATGTCGTAAAGTTAAATTGACCAGATAAGCTGACTTGATCGTTTCAAACATTTTAACTGACCGCCAAAGTTGATTAATCGAGTTACAAACATTGATAAATTATAAGGACTATTGCATAGTTAGACCGTCAAATGGAGTCCTTGCTTGCGGGGTACAGGGGCGCGGGGGGAGACCAGAGTGAGAGAGACCACCTTGAGAGGTGCGGAAGTGATATTTGAATTTTGACATGAATGCGCCCGCCGCCCGCACTCCGCCCAGTCCCGTTCTTGTCCTTCCTCCGCGCCTCACCACCCAACAGGCGAAGTTCCAATTTGGCGGTTTATCTATAGATACACAGTCCCAAAGTTAATTGTCACTTCGCGCTGTCCAATTTTAAATATAAGCAGCCAATGTCGTACGTCATACTTTATGTAAATTCTTCTTTTGACTTAAAAGGTTGATTGAAATGGTTGATTTGAGCCCATTTAGTTTCTGTCAGTAATTGTTTATCTATTTCTGCATTTCATATCAATGGTGATCCGGCACAGAACTAAAGTTACCGACATAGCCCACCGGATCAGCAAGCTGAAGTGGCAGTGGGCTGGCCATATTAGCCGCAGAACCGACAACCGCTGGGGTAAACGAGTTCTTGAGTGGAGACCGCGTCTCGGCAAACGTAGTGTAGGACGCCCTCAGGCTAGGTGGAGTGATGATTTGCGCAAGGTGGCTGGCAGGAGCTGAATGCGAGAAGCCGAGGATCGATCTAAGAGGCGCGCAACTGGAAAGGCCTTTGTCCAGCAGTGGACTGCGATAGGCTGATGATGATGATGACATCAATGGTTTCCAAAAAAACTTTATTAATCTATTTAAAATTCCTATATTAGCAACAACGGCCTCAGGACTGAAGTACCAGTTCGCAAGTACCGGATGCGGGCTAAGAGCGTCGAGGTTGTTGGGCGCGGCTGCCGAGGAGTTAGCGAGGGCTGTGTTCTCAGCTGCCGCACCCTCTTCGCCGCAATCTGTGAACAGTTTGAGGTAAGCTTTGTATTAGAACTACTGATGTAGACTTTTTGTGAGATGAAAAAGTGTCAACAATAGCATTATTACCAAATCGTATTGTTACGTAATCTATCTGCCTATTTATCTGCTGCTTCTACTACTTGCGACAGAAGCCAGGACCAACGACTTAACGTGCCTTGTGAATCACGAGTATAACTCTCACCTCTTTCAGACCTAAGACTAATCTACTAAATCTTGCCTACAGAACACCATCGCCGTCAAACGAAAGAGAGATTTCGGGGACCGAAGCGCTGGATGCGTTCGTCACCGGACTCTACAACGAGACGTTCAGCATAGTCGCTGCGTTGGTTAACAGGTTAGTTATAATCGAAAAAAATAAGTTGCGTGTCTTTACCAAGTTCAGGAAATAGTTTTGAATTATTTTGACCTAGCATCGTTGCACTGCATGTATGTTTGTGTATATTTGTTAATGGTATTTCCGCCGGAGTAAAACTTTGTAAAGATGTAGTTCTTTTACTACTAACCTATTTTATGTTTGCAAACTTACACGTATTCCTATTATATTGTGGGCTGTACAAAACAAATATAAATAAATATTTTATGAAATTGAGACACTTTTGAATAAAACATTCAGTAAACATTTTGATCCAATGGCAATTTGTAACGTGTTTATAATTTAAACAGGGTTAGACATTTGTAAAGATGTCTTAAACTTACGATTTTGACTTTTTTACATAAGCAATGTTACGATGTAAGCTTTACTGACATCGCAACATCAATTTGCGATAAGCGAATTTAAACAAAATATAATTAATTGCATACCTTGCGACGGTATAAAACCATAATCTGTCTTGTGTCTTACCTATTCCCTTTTAATTGTGTTCGCCTAGCTGTCCTCATAGAATAATTGTAAAATATAACAATGCACGAAAACAATGCCTGACATTAATAACATGCGCAGGAGTATATCGACATCGGCGCGGACTTCGGCGTCGATTCTGCTGCTCGACACGCCGGGCGCGGACAACCCTATGTGCGCGGGGCAGCAGAGCGGGGCGCCGCTTTCCAAACTACTATCAAACTACCTTCAGGTTTGTATACAGCGTGTGTTTTTAACCGCCTGATAAATAAACGAAGTCCACGTCTTGTAACCATGTGGCAAATCTTAGCAATATACAATTAAAATTAAAAATTTAATTTGATGATCGATGTTCATTATCATACTCTCCCAGCCAACGACGCCCACTCATTGGCCTACGCCAATAATCGATAGTCGAAGTTCAGTAACTGATAATGATTTTCGTTTATTAATTTTGTTTTATTAAGGTAATTGTTATTATTGATTCTTCCAGGAGCGACTTCAAGCCGTATTCCACGACGCGTTACTTGTGGCGCCCAGAGAGCGGTATGCGCAGGAGGGCATCACTCTGGACGATGGAGCGGAAGAAGGTACAGTCGCCTTTTCTGTCTATAATTTTTTGTTGCAAACTCGCACCTATTTCAATGATGCTAAGAGGCCCCAGTTATAGTGCGTTTATACTGTCGTCTGTGCGTACATGGCCTCTTACTGTCTATAATTTTTTGTTGCAAACTCGCACCTATTTCAATGACTTAAAGATGCCCCAGTTATAGTGTGATATGCTGTCATCTGTGGGTACACTTTATCAGTTGAAGCACACTAGTTATTTTTCTCCTGACTGAGAGAATCTTTTGCCTTTTGATATATTTATTAGTAACAATGCCGTGCCTGCCTATAATTTAAAGAAATGTATTTTATACACTTGGTTTGAATTTGTGTATTTAGTTGGTATTCTGAATAACGTAAATCAAATGTTAAATACGTAAAAAAAACAAATAAATTGCGGAATATGTAAATGTTCTGCTAGTGAATTGACAGCGTAATAAATAAAACTCATTTAAAATTTTGCCCAGTGGTAACTTATACTCAAAGTTTGATATTCAGAGTGGTGAATAGCACCACCATTCTTGTCTTCGGGGTGTTGTGAGAAGCGGTTAAACGCACGGTCAAAAAATGCGATCGCTAACCCACCTGTTAAACGATCGCGACAAAATCATCGTTCTAGAAAGTAATATGTCCAGTAGTTGGACTTAGGTATTAATTATTAATTTAAAAAAAACAGGCTAAGTGCGAGTCGGACTCGCGCACGAAGGGTTCCGTACCATTGACTAGGTAAACAACTTACAGTAGGTATATATTTTAGTTAATGTAGTTACCATATTCATTGATAGCGAGCAAAAATAGCCAAAAAATATTTATGTTTGTTTTTAGTATTTGTTGTTATTGCGGCAACAGAAATACATAATTTGTGTAAATTTCAACTATCTAGCTATCGCGGCTCTTGAGATACAGCCTGGTGACAGAAAAACGGACAGAAGGACAGACAGCGAAGTCTTAGTAATAGGGTCCCGTTTTTACCTTTTGGGTACGGAACCCTAAAAACGACATCTTAAAATTTAAATGATCAAATCAATGAATCAAATGCTGGCTTGAAAAATGATAGTAGCTATGTTTTATTGTTATGTTTCTTCTCAGACTGGTTGTCAGAGACAGTGAACCCGGGACCGATGGTGGAGCTCCTCGACAAAGCTCCACAAAACTCGATCGTGCGCAGCTCTCAGGCCGACCTGCGGGAGTGTGACCGCCGTGGTCTGCTTTGGTAAGTCTTTATTCTTCTTCATAATTCATTTTAAGTAAAGTAACAACCTATAATCATCCCACAGAATTCAAGTTATCACTCCCACCACATGAGGCATAATTATCACTCTATCCATATGCGGCTTGGTGATCACAAACCCTAACAATGTTTGAAAATTGGCACCTCTTGTTACCCGACCCGGGGATCGAATCTAGGACCCCTAGATTTTGGTCTGTTATTTAAATTGCTAAAACCATCAGGTTTCTTGGACCAACAATGTAATGAGTACAGGCGTAATCAAAACGCTAGCCGAATACGGGTGGGTGATCACAAAACCGAGCAATGTTCGAAAATTTGGAACTCTTGATGCCTTGGCTTGATACCCAAACCGCTAGACTGGGCGTTATAGACGCAGTCAATATATTACGTATCTTTCTTATCAGGCTACTGGACGAAGAATCCATGTACCCAGGCTCATCTGACGACACATTCCTGGAGCGTGTGATGACGCACTACGGCTCGCCGAACCAGACTCAGTACCTGATCAAGAAAGCTCCTCACGCTCGGCAGTTTGTTCTACAGCACTTGCAGGTATGTAGCAATTCTGATTAATATCACAGTTAAATATGGAAGATAGATCAGCGATTTGATTTATGAATAAGCCTTAGACATGTGGGTAATATGCGAGCGCAATCGTAATAATAACAAAAATGACGTCATTGGTCTGTAGCAATAGCTTGATATAGATTTTTTTTCTAGTGAGTAAATAATCAACATGTTATATGAAACACTATATTACCCTTTGTTTTTTTTTTGGTTATTCGTTTTACTAGTTACGTGTTAATTCTTCTTCTATCTGTACTGTAACCAGGGCTCGGAAAACGTTTTATTTTTCGAAACGTTTTCGCCTTAAGTACTTAAAAACGTAATTGTTTCGTTTATGTTCGAACAGAATCACAAAAAAACACGTTTTCACGGGGAACGAAATATTAAATCGTTCTTGCTCAACAAAACGTTTTTAACCATTATAAACCGTTTTTGCCCATGCTGGGCCTTCCATACGAACGAACATGCGGCACGAGCTGTCTCGGTTCAGCTCTCTACGGATTAAACCGTTTTATTACGTTCTCATATTACGTTCTCATTTCGTTTTTGTTCCGAAACAAATGTTGGACAAGGAATAATAATTGTCCTAAACGTCTTAAAAACGTTATTTTGAATAACGTTTCTGAGCCCTGACTGTAACATCGATGTTTGAACAACTAATATTTTTAAGTAGAGTTGGAATATCCGGATAAGGGCCTACACACTTCCCAGCAAACTTTTGCAGAGACTAATCTGCTTGTAAATCTAGAGTACAATTCGCAAGATTGACTGGGATTAGTTTCTCAAAGGCATTACATTTTCAACCCATTCAGATGCGATTAAATAGTTTGTGGCCTATGATCTAGAAGTGTTTTTTTTTCTGTTTTTAGGGTACCAATCCAGTTCTATATGACGTCACTGGCTGGGTTAAAGCGAGCCGTGAGAGTCCTGTAACTAAGAAGGCTCTTACTCTTCTCCAGGAAAGTCAGAAGTAAGTTAATTGATTAGAACATGTTTTTCGACAAAGTTTAACATTGATAGTTAGGAAATTGGGGAAATTTAATGTTTCAAATCGTATTAATTAATAACGCTTTGTAAGTGCATAATCACGCAGGAAGAATTAAAAACCTAACGGTGTTTGCAATCACACTGATTTAACTTAAATAAACGTTTTGATTAGTGGGTAACCCCTTATATTACTAAGTTTAATTTTTGTGTCTAACAATAGTTAAGTCAATTGTGTCTTGTCGTTTCATAACACCTTTTTGAATGAAAAATTAAAATTTGATTTTGTGTTGCATTTTGTTTTTTGCTGTTTCCCGCGACTTTGTACACGTGAAATTTCGGAAAACTGAAAACTATCCCACAGGAACTGTACATTTTTACCGGATAGAAAATAGATTATGTGCTATTCCAGCCTGTAATCTAGTATTCGTGCCAAATTTCATCAATATCCTTTTAGTCGTTCTGTCGTGATTGAGTAACAAACATCCATCCAAACATTCACATTTATGATATTAGTGAGATGGGCATTCATCTGTTGTAATATAAAAAAATAAAGATAGTACTAGCGCCATCTTGTGTTGCTTATAATAACTAATCTGTTGTGTTTTTGTCCTTTACAATAAAGTCGTTCATTCGGTGATCATAGCCATAACACGTTGTTTTATTTTATCTTCATTGCTTATGGTACGATTGACTGTTGTAACAGGGAGTTTTTGGCGGGAGTTCGTGAGATACGTTTGGAGTCCGTTTATTTTATCGAATTTTTATTGTTTATAGTGATTTTTGGGTCGTAAAAGTGGTGTTATTTTGCGAAACAAAGTGTCGTGCGAGTGAACAATATACAGTTCGGTGAAATAACATAGTGTATGGGTCGTAACCAAGAAAAGTGGACCGTGAATTTTGCGCGGGAACGCGAACAGTTCACCTCTTTCTTGGGGAATTGTATACATTCCTTCAATCTTTCGACTGTCTCCAAAAACTCCATCAAAGCATTAAAACGTCTAACATCAACGTTTTAATGCAAAAATAAAGACAATATTACTAAAGAATTGACTGTATGGACAAGTATCCGAGGCCGTTAAACATACTAAAAAAAAAAGAAAAATTGTTGTAACAGCGAGGAGGTGGGGCGGCTCTCGTCGTGGGCGCGCGGCGCGTGCGGCGTGGGCGCGTGGTCGGCGGCCGTGGGCGACGCCTCCACCCTCCGCCGGGCCTCGTCCATTCGCCGGACTCTCACTTCGGGTGAGTGGCTTATTATTTTATGACACACTTACACACACTGTGCATTTTGCGCAATGACGACCATTTGGATCGGCGGTAGTAAACGCTGCTTCTGAGCCATGGGTCGCGGGTTCGATCCCCGCACATTGCAAATATTTGTGTGCATGAACATGTCTGTTTGTACTGGTCTGGGTGTTTTCTATGTATTATAAGTATGTATTTAAAAAAAAGTATATAAGTAAGTTTATCGGTTGTCTAGTACCCCATACGACAGGGTACTTAATAGTACCTTAATTTGGTACTAGATGGCTCTGTGTGGCCTAGTGAGGCATGTCTTAAATATTTACTTATTTATTTTGAAACTCCTGGAAAACTAAGCCCACGTTATGTAACCACTATGAATAACATCTTGGCAGTACACATAAACTAACACACACACACTCACACACACACACACACACTCACACACACACACTCACACACACACACACACACACGCGAACATACACGCTCGCAGATAAACACACGCACATACACGCTTATGATGTGTTTTGGAGTACCTACGTTAATACATAAAAATAAAAGAAATACGCGCTATAAAACGATGAAAGAGAAGAAGAAAACCACCTATACAGGGTGTTACGATGAAGTTAGAAATTTGATATCATCATATTATTTGAAGAAATTTTTTTCATACAAATCGGAATCTCAAAATTTTTGTTTTTATAAAAATATAAATAATTTAAATGATGATATCAAATTTCTGACTTCACCATAGTAATAGACACCAGCCGGTAATTGAAACACGAAAGTAGATTTTCACACTGTATTTATTCGCACACTAATTAAAAAACATTCAAAGGTATCACAGCTCCGCACAGCTCGATGTCTCAATCCGACTACCCCCGAGTCCAAGTATTTCCTTTTTATAAGTTGATCAAAACAAGGTGGGGTTTTAACCACAACGGAAGTACAAGTACCGCGTAATGTTTTGATCAACTTATTTATCAATTGTATACCATTTTCACAATTATTTTAAATTTCAAAGTAACTTAAATATATATTTGTATATAATATTTGTTAATAATATTTGTTACTAACACTATTATTATTGATTTTACTAACACTTTATTATTATGGGCTTTCATGCTACGAGTAAGTTGCCTGAAATAAATGAGTTTTAATTTAATTTAATTTAATATCGAAATATAATATGTATGTCTATCGATATTCTTTATAGTTCATAACTTTACACAAAAATACTTTATTTTTAACAATAGTATTCATAAAGTAAAGTAAAGTAAAGAAAGTAACAGCCTATAATCATCCCACTGCAGGGAAGAGGCCTCCATCATTGAATTCAAATTACCATAGCAATGATGGGTACTGGCATAATCACCACGCTTGCCAAATTTATATGCATATGTTAATATAGGCTGGTTTCGGCTTGTCATACCCTTTACCGAGCACCCTGTATAGTCTTTAACATATCCACTCACCACAGCCACTGTGGCCAAAACTTCTTAGTTAGGCCATCTTTCATCCTTTGCTGAAAGTAGTGCGCTGAAAAATTTTCAACTTGTATAAAATGACGAAAATCTGGCAGTCATAGGCTAAGAATTAATTAAAAGGAATTATGCAAGCAAAAAAAGGCATTCTTTCATTTTATTAATAGAACAGTATACATCGCTCTTATTTAACATAAGTGTGAATATTTAATTTTGACCTTGTCGCCAATAACGGATTTACAATATTGAATCTATACATTTTTTTTAACGGTACAAAGAACATTTATTTATGTACTGTAGATTTTTTTGGATTGTGGGCTAATAAAATGGTAAATTCAGAAATGTATAAATACCTTTATTTTCATGCATCCATATCTCTTTTAAAAAAGTATCCTGTAAAACTGTTGTCACAATTTTTTACAGGATTGGATACATGACGTAGATTAGAATTAATTACACAATAGCTAAATATAATGTAATGTAAATAAATATTAGGGGTTAAAATATGAAATTGCCGTTTTATTGTAATAGGTTCTTTGAATTGACATAGAATCTTCATGGTTTGAGGTTTTCGAATGAAACTTTTTTCACATGGTTTCTATGATGTTCTTCTTTTAAAAAATGTGAAACATTTGAATATCGACTTTCAATTGTTTTTGTTATTTAACTTAGACAAGAAAGATGGATACTGCGAAAATTCGAGTGATTTTTGAATACGAGTTCCGACGCGGAAGTAACGCGGCAGAAACAGCCCGCAATATCAATGTTGCGTTTGGAGAGGGATCTGCTAATGAACGCACCGTGCGATTTTGGTTTAAACGCTTTCGTGATGAAAACTTCGACTTGAAGAACGAGCCACGAGAAAGACCGCCCCCACACAGGTGATTAACGATGAATTAAGAGAGATGGTGGAAGCCGATCCTAGTCAAACTACCCAGGAATTAGCGGCATGGTTTAACGTAACCTTACCCACAATATTGACTCATTTGCGTCAAATCAATAAAATAAAAAAATACGAAAAATGGGTGCCTCATGATTTGACTGATGTGCAGAAAGAAACGCGTGTTGAAACTTGTGTTGCCTTGTTGAATCGGTACAGAAATGAAGGAATATTAAATCGAATTGTGACATGCGATGAAAGGTGGATTCTTTATGATAACCCTAAAAGAAAAATGCAATGGCTGACCCCAGGTCAAACGCCACAAGTGTCCTAAAGCAAAACTTACCAATAAAAAGGTAATGGTAACTGTTTGGTGGTCTCAGCATGGTGTTATTCACTATAGTTTTCTCCGATCTGGTCAATCAATAACGGCAGATGTCTATTGTGTAGAACTCCGAACAATGTTGGCAAAACTAGCAGTAAAACAGCCCCGACTCATGAATCGATCTTCACCATTATTGCTCCATGACAACGTGAGACCTCATACAGCACGAGAAACCGTTTTGACCCTTCAGGAACTGCAATTAGAAACCATTCGACATCCTCCGTATTCGCCACACCTTGCTCCAACGGACTACCATTTTTTTTCGTGATTTGGACAATTATCTACGTGACAAGAAGTTTTCTTCCCAGGAGGCAGTACAAAATGCTTTCACACAGTTTGTGCAGTCTATATCCTCAGAGTTCTATCACAAAGGCATAAATGACCTTCCTATTCGATGGCAGCAATGTATAGATAATAATGGTACTTAACTATTTTGATTAAATAAATTTGTTAAAAATTAAAAAATAAACAATTTTGATTTTCAGTACAAATCGGCAATTTCATACTTTAACCCCTATTACTTTTTCAGTTGATTCCTAAAAAAACATTTAACTGGATTCCTTCTTTATCCTCGGGTAAGCTGTGTGGAAAGTAAACTATTTAATACTTAGGTATAAAATTCATGATACTCAAACTATGATTTCACTCTTATGTACAGACTACGGCAGGTAAGCCTACCCAAAAAGTTAAAGGTCATTGAATGGATTTTCAACTTTAAATCCAACAAGTAGATATCAGTATCAATTGAGAAAATTTGACGTTTTGTGGTAGGTTGACGTGCTGTTGTATGTATATTGCACAATAAATTTTAGGACATCCTAATAAGCTGCATGCCTGCATTATCAAACATCTTGTACAGGACGATAAAGTTCATTGAACTGTTAAAATAAATAAATGAGAACAAAACATTTTTTTTTGTTTTGATCGCAAATTAAGTCGATTCGATATACTTAGACCCGAGAACATATATAAAAGTGGAAATCTAACCCGGGACTTCGAAGCTGATTCTTAAATACCGTTACTTAAGCCATTCGACCAAGCAGGCATTTTTGATGAAACAGATCTTAAAAGTTGTAATGAATTAAAAAATCACTAATTACCTACGAGTATATTAACTTGATTTTATCACACACTATAAAGATTTGATCTCGCTGATGTGACTAGAAAGTGTTATATCCTGTGAAGATCGATATATTTGCGACCTGCACCATAAACTCTTTTAATATAATCAATGCCAGTTATAAAATCATAAAACCTAGTTAATTGTCAAATTAAGTCCAAATTAATAATAGTTTTTACCTAATTACTAACGTTGTTATGCAAAGCAATAAAACCATCGGAACGGAAACATTTTTACTGCCTCAAGGTGGTTTGAAGCGAGTGTTTGAATTTCTAGTTTGTGATATAATAAATTATGATAAAAAATATCTACCTATTGTAAAAACATGCAATGTTTTGCGAATTTAGGCAATAAAAACAGTAAGAAAGTTAATGATAAAACTATTTTTACAATCTTTAAATTATAAACGTTACGACACAACGCCTGTACAAAAATTGTGCATTAAAATCTAATAATCATCACCAACTCATATCAGTCCACTGCTGGACAACGGCCTATAAATAAGGAGGATTTGGCATAATTGCCACGCTTGGCAGGCTTGTTGGCGAACTCAATTTGGCCAATGGTGAAGAGAAGCTGACATTTATTTAGATTTTATATTTTTAATAAAAATAAGAGTTAAAAGTACTTATAAGTTACTGGTAGATGTGTTTTTAAAGATTATACTTCTGGAAAAAACACAGCTTAGCGAACCTCAGTCCTTAAGAGGTTAAAACTGTATTAAAGTCATCCTTCATTCTTTTCTTGTTACAACTAACGAGAAAGCGAAACCAAGTGAGACTGCTTACCTTACAAGAATACAGTTACCCATAATAGTTACACGAAACCTGTAGAGAGAAAATAATATGTATCCACTTAATTTGCGAGCTAAAGAAGGACTGGAAAAAATTTAAACATACGAGTATACGTCATATGTTATCAAATTTTCGTAGCGTAATTAGAGTACGATTCGTGTTATCGTCCAAAATTCGTTGCAAGGATGTGAAACAGCCTTGATGTATGTGTAAGTTGGAATAATTTTTAATTAATTTGCTTTCGTAATAGGCACAGCGGGCATGAAGCGGCGCTCGACCGCGTTGCAAGCGAAGTTCGTGGCCGATGGCATAGTCGACACGTTGCGTCGCTGCGGCTCCGGTGGAGTGCAGTTCGTTTGTTGTCTTCTGACCAACCAGCCCTCTGAGAGTCCCGATGACGTCAATGTCCCACTTCTACGTTCTCAGGTAAGCCTTTAAAAGCCTTTTTTTAATAACAAGATGTAAACATTAGCGACGCTATAGGCAAAAGAGTTGTTTGATTGGTCAGCAGATAAAGAATGCGCTATCTGCAGACCAATAAACCTTCAAAGATTCACGATTACGTGAATGTTCCACTTCTCAGATGAGCACTAAAGTAGTCTCGATGATGTCTTGTGATATTTCCGAACATCGATTTAAAATAAGAACTAAGTACACATATCGACACAAAAATAACACCTAATACTTGTGTAGTCCTCGGTCGAATGGCTGACGTTGACTTTATTTCAGTCAATTTTATAACAAGACTTAATTATGCCTGGAAGAGCTTCCAGTGATAAGACCACCTAAATTGTACAGCTCTAAATGTATTTCCTGTATTACATTTAATCTGGGCCCCAATTCCGCTAATTTACAAATGGCTCAATTGAATCGCATTTTCATCTCAATCGTATATTTTGACATTAGTACCTTAATAAATGTGTCAAAATATACAATTGAGATGCAATTACGATTCTATTGAGCCATTTGTAAATTAGCGGAATTGGGGGCCTGTTGGTGTGCAATAAAGAGTATCTGTCTATCTGTCTATCTATGTCGGCATTTACATCATGATGTAACTATTCGATTGATTTATGTTGTACTCAAAGTGCACCCTTATATCAAATGGGTGCACATTTAGTTGGGATACTTTTCTGACGCTGATCGTGTATCTAGTTTCTTATGTTACAGTCTTGGGACTGTGAGAGGGCTGGTGGGTTAGTAGCACTGCTTATTCACAAATAAGCGCTTCGGAATCATTGATGTAACATAAGAAACTAGATACACGATCATCATTGGTGACGTGAATATTCCACTTTTACGTTCTCATGTGAGCTTTTATAAATAAATATTAACACACGCTGGATTCGAGAGAGTATGGAATGCTATCTGCTGACCAATGAACCTTTGAAGAGTCCCGATAACGTGAATGTTCCACTTCTGCGTTCTCAGACGAGCAGTTAAGTACTCTTAATGATGTCTTGTAAATATTTCTTAAGTGTATATTTTTAATTAAGTAGTGAGTGTCCTGTCTGCTGACTAATCAACCTTCGGAGAGTTCCGATGACGTAAACGTTTCTCTTCTCCGGTTATTAGATTAGCCCTAATATTTCTGACGCGTTTAACATGCAAATTTACAAGAAGTCATTTAAAGCTCTCTCGACAAACCAGCTTTTGGATAGTCCTAGCTGATGCGTATACAAACATTGCTCTTCTCCCAGCTCTGGTCAGATTTGTAAAACTAAGAAACAACGAAGCGGGAAACGAAAAGAGAAAGATAGACTATCTTTCTGATTTCTTTTCCCGTGCAAAACTGCCAGCCGCTTGCGACGCCTGCCCACGCCAAGTGCCAAGCTGCTGCACCACCTTCATCTAGTAGGCCACTTGTTAGAACACCGGCCAAGGCCGAGACGGGATCGCGCACGAAGGATTCCATACTATTAGCTATAGAAACAAGCAAATAAATTTAGTTTTTTGAATGGCTCCCCTTAAATATTTGTTTTATTTTAATTAAACTATTTGAATATTTTGAATTGTGAATATACAGGGTGTTGGGTTTTGTCGTAACAAGACGAAACCAGCCTATGTTGACATATGTATGTGGGATTTTTCACTGAAAAATAGTTGGTTTCACCTTATTTCTTTTAATTTTGCAACGAATACCATCTTACACTTTTTCACCACATATCCGACAACCTTCAAAAAATCACGTCCTCTGACATTACAATCTTAGGGTTGCTATTAAATAATATAAAATAACAAAATAACGTTACTGAAACAAAATAAAAAACTTTTAACTATTCGTTATTCCCACACGGCTGTCCTGATTATTCATCTGTCCCAGATGAAATATCTTCGTCTTCTGTAGCAATCCACGGCTTCATGAAATCAGCAGAACTAGTCGTGTTAATAGGGCCTTCTGTATTTCCAATTTTCTTCAATCCATATCTGTCATTACGATTCTTCTTTATAATTTCGTAAGGACCAAGAAATTTAGGGTACAGCTTGCTTCCTTGAGAAAATTGCGTCTTCTTGATGGCAACCAAATCTCCGATCTCATATGTTGTAGCTTCCCTTCTTTTCTTGTTATAAGTTTTAACATTTTCTTCTTGGATTTTCTTTATAGATTCTTTTGCCTTTTCTCTTAACTCCCGTCTTTTCTCATTCATTCTTTCAATGTTTTCTTCTTCTATTATCTTTACAAGTTCATCATCTCTGTCTCTCATCTTTATTCCGAACATCAATTCGAATGGCGTCATGCCAATGCTTCTTTGATAGGTTCCGTTCAAACAACGTTGGACAGCAGGCATTTTACGATACCATTTCGTGGGATCATCAGCGCTAAGTTAGCTAAGTTTGCTTAGAACGCCGATTATAATCTGATGGATCCGCTCCACCTGTCCATTTCCTCTGGGTTGTCCAGTCGTAATCAAATAATGGGTAATATATTCTTTCTGACAATATTCTTTGAAGTCATTGGATGTAAAAGCAGCGTTACGATCTGTAATTATTCGTTCTGGCGAACCAAAAACTTGTTGTTGCAGACTAAGTTTACTCAGCGTTTCTTCCGTTGTCAGCGTTTTTACAGGATAGATCCAAGAAAACTTAGCAAAAGCGTCCACCACCGTGAAAATGTACTTATAATTTTTATTCGTGGAAGTTAGAGGTCCTAAATGATCTATGTGGTAAGTTGCCAAAGGTACATCTCCTATATTAATCGGGTTAAGCAGTCCTTCTTTTTTCCCTCTTTTGTGTGAAACAAGAATGCACTCAACGCAGATATCTATCATTTTCTTTATTTTAGTCTGTACATTTTCAATAAAATATTCTCTGTTAATCAGTTCTTCTGTCTTTGCTATACCAAAATGTCCTCTTTCGTGATTCTTTCTTATAATTTCATTCTGCATCTTCTTTGGTACAACAAATAATTTATCTCCATTTCGTTCTTTTTACAATATATCATTCTGTAATATGTAATTCTGGTAGGGTTCTTTTTGTAAAATTCTTTTTAGCAGCTGAATGTGTTCGTCTTCATCCTGTGCCTTCTTCAGTCGTGCAGTCGTCGCGGTAAGTATAAAACACGTAGGGTAACGGCTTAGGGCATCGGCGTGTTTCATTCGTGATGCAGGTCGGTGTTCAATCTGATAGTCATACTCTTCTAGAAGCAGAGCCCATCTTGCAACTCGTGGAGGTAAGTACCTTTTTTGCAGTGTCATCGTTAACGCAGAACAGTCCGTAACAATTTTGAAGTGTATTCCTTGTAAGTAAACTCGAAATTTCTTAATTGCTTCTACAATAGCTAAAATTTCCAAGTAATAACTATGGTATTTTCTTTCAGATGGCGTAGTCTTTTTACTCATAAAGTGAACTGGGTGAAGCTGGTCGTCTTTAGGACTTTTTTTGTAGAAGAACAGCACCATATCCGTCGGCACTAGCGTCTGTGTGTACTTCTGTTTCAAAATCAGGATTGTAGATTTTCAAAACAGGTGAACTGGTAAGAATGTTTTTTAACTTTAGAAAAGCTTCTTCACATCTTTCATCAAAAGTAAAAACAGCGTCTTTCTTCAACAGGTCGGTCATCGGTTTAGCAATCAGCGAGTAGTTTCGGATAAACTTTCTAAAATATCCTGTCAGTACGAGGAATGATTGAACAGCTTTGATATTGTTCGGCTTCTTGAAATTTGAAACAGCTTTAATCTTTTCTCTAGAGGGACGAACCTCATTATCTCTGATGATGTAGCCCAAATATTCAATTTCTTTTTTCATAAAATGACATTTCTTCCAGTTGAAATTCAGTCCAAATTCTTCAGCTCTTCTTAGTACTTTTTCTATCTTCTTTAATGCTTCAATTTCTGTTCTAGCCGGAATAATCAAGTCGTCGAGGTAAGCCAAAACTGTTCCGTCGTTAATGTATCAAACAAAGTTAACATTTCTATTCCTTCGATCTGTATCTTCTTAAATGGTGCGTCTTCTTTTTCTTTCAGGATATTCAAAGTCTTCTTTATTTTATTGGGACAATCAAAACCTTTGTGTCCAAATTCATTACATTTAAAGCATTTAATGCCTTTTTCGCACGTGGAAGATTGATGGTCGAGAGCCCCGCAATTATAACATCTTCGTTTAGAAATATCAACATTACCCGATCTTCGATTGCCTTGGTTCCCATGGTAATTTGACGTCGAAGGCATCAGGTTTTACCTGCTTTTTCTTAAACTCGCTGTAAATTTCTAGTTTCTTTCTGAACTCTTTAATATCAGCGGCGCCATAAAGTATAGCTTTGTTTGTCTCAATATCTCTTATTCCGTCTATTACATACTCCATCAGAGCAGCATCTTCAACTTTTCCGTGCAAAGCTATTTCTTTCATTGCCAAAAAGTATTGTTGGTAAGTTTTATCGCTCTTCATCTTCCGTGCAACTAGTCTTTTATAGATTGTTGCGCTATTTAGTTTGGGTCCGAATTCTTCTTTAAGTGCTTTCTTCAAATTTGTGTAGTCTTTTACTCTTCCAATAGATCTCAGAAATAGCTTGGCAGTTCCTCCCAGCAGTCTTTTTGCGTAAACTAATTTTTCTACATTAGACCACTTCATCAAATCAGCTACATCTTCAAATTCTTCAATAAATTCTGTTACAGGATAGGTATCATCACCAGTAAAGATATTCATCGACTTTTCTAAATCTTGAAAAGATATCTGAACTTCCACGTCTTCTTGGCATTCTTCATCTTCGCTCGGATCCTGACCTTTCTTCTTTGGCGGCATCTTCGGTAAAATATCTTTAGTCTTTTTAGTCTTATTCGTAAGGAAAAGTCGTCGTCGTTTAGTACAGAAAAATATTTTACTTGAATTCATTAAAAATGATCACCTTCGTAACAAGTCGTCTTCATTCATAACGTTCCAACAAAGCAGCATCAGATAACGTTATTTCATAACGTTATTTGAAAATATGGCAACACTAGCACATCCCGAAGCATTCGTTATGGTCGGTGAAACAGATCACAGAGCGACATCTAGCGAGACGAATGCGAACTACTCTGACATGGATGACTTGCCTTTCGTCGTATTTTACGCTTTGATTTTTCGTCTTTCGTCTTCTCGAACTACTAATTTTCAATGATGAACGTGATCCCGGACGAGCCCCCATAAAAGTTGTGGGATTTTTCACTGAAAAATAGTTGGTTTCACCTTATTTCTTTTGATTTTACCATCCATACCATCTTACACTTTTTCACCACATATCCGACAACCTTCAAAAAATCACGTCCTCTGACATTAAAATCTTAGGGTTGCTATTAAATAATATAAAATAACAAAATAACGTTACTGAAACAAAATAAAAAACTTTTAACTATTCGTTATTCCCACATGTAAATAAATTAAAAAAGTTTAAATTGTCAAAAGCGCTAAGGTTACATTAAAAATAATTTTAGTATGGTGATGAAATTTCTAATTTTTTTTTAATATTCCGCGCCATTTTTATATTTTTTTCTTTCTTAAAATCATTATCCTGACAGTAACAAACAAAACAAAAAAATATTTATCAAAATCGGTCCAGCCGTTCACGCGTGATGCGATGACCAAGGGAAATACGGATTCATTTATATATATGTATATATATAGATGTTAACACTTCTTTAAACATACTTAATTCTAAGCAGTGAGTTTCTCGCCGTCTCGTCACCGATACTTTAAATATATGTACACCGCATTAGGCCATACGCTATCTATCACTTTTAGATGTAACTAGTATGTAACTGCGAAAGTAAAATTCAAATTAGTCATTTGAAGACTTATGTACCGTTACTGAAATTGTACAGTGAAACTGGGAGCCATTTATATGGATACAAAATTTTTGAGGACGCAATATCACAAACTGACGACCTGGCATTGCACAGTTTCTTAACTGTTTTTTTTTTATTTATCACCTAAAAACTGTTAAACTGTTAATATTGACATGCAGGATTGATGTCCGAATAGGTGATTATACCTTTCGCAGACCACTTTGAAATAATAGAGGTCTCTTTAAATGAAGTTACGAGTTTCGAAACTCTTTTACTAAAATCAACTCGAGTAGCCTCTAATTTGACAACGAATATCACTTATTTGGGTAAGGTTATTGAGCAACAAATACAATAATTTCTTGCTTGTAATTAAATCACATCCCTATTTCTCTACCTTTGGACATTGTAATATCATTGGTCAAATGTATGTTTGAACAAGTTTTGAGCTATACCATAGTATCAAAATGTGTCAACTTCGTATCCGTCTCGTAATAAAGATATCAACTGACCTTATCTCCGACGACCTCCGTGGCGGAGTGGCGCACACACCGGTTTTCAAGGTGTCGCCTGCTCCGAGGTCCAGGGTTCGACTCCCGGACGGGTCTATGTAGAAAAAAAAGTGTTTTTCTACATTTTCTCGGGTCTGGGTGTTTGTGGTACCTTCGTTGTTTCTGGTTTCCAAAATACGAATGCTTTTAATAGTTATTCAAATTGGGATCAGAACAATGTATGTGATGTTGTCCACATTTATTTATTATTTATTAATCTTTTTCGTCGTTTTGAGATAATGAAATCGAAGCTTGCATAGCATAGTCTACCATCGTTTTTTAGGTCACCGTAACTCAATCCTATTTTTTGCGAACATTACACAGCATTCTTCTATTTAACTGAGTTGTCTATACATTCAATATACATCGCGGCTCGCGGCTATTAATCAACATTCTTGGCACAAACGTATTGCAAATTTAGGCCTAAAGTTTTCAGATTATGTACTGTCAAAAAAGATTTTTAATTACATGTCGGTTAATATAAACAAGTAACTAGTTTTTTTCCGCAAACAGTATCTACACTTGGAATGAAGAATGATGGAATGGAGTCTCTAATTTAAGTTTGACCTCTAGCAATACATCGTTAAAAACTGCATTTAATAAAATAAAATTCTAGCTTCGGTTGCCTTCATATATTTATATTCCGACATATTTGAAAAACTACCAAACCTTTCTTTATAATGTACAGACAATGGCCTGTTGCAATTCGATTATATTAATGTACTCAGAATAAGCAACATATTTTCCTGTCTTAGAAGCAAGACTATTTACGAACTGTTTAGTGTCAATTGTAGGATTCTGTTTTAGGGAAAAGTACACTCAATAATTTATCAGTACTAATGTTTTACTTATTTTACAGTTCCGTGGATTCCAACTGCTGGACGCTTCACGATTGTACAAACAAGGATTCCCCGAGCACATGCCGCTTTCGGAGTTCGCTAGAAGGTAATATTTTCAAATAGTGAAATGAAAAAATGTACCGTGTGGTTACGACGTAAGGTAGAACCTTCTCATCCTATGGGCGTTAAGAAGGGAGTTAAAAGTACTGACTGAAAAAGACGGGTAGCAGCTTTTATCCACCATTGGTCAGTCATCACCACAAAACACGGAAAAAAGGTTATAAAGGCCTTGTAGGCGGGGCAGGCGCGCCACGGAGGTTATGAGCAAATGCTCATAATTCCGCCCAAACAAGAATGTAAGTGATAGCTGTGATTGGTTTCCTTCTGGGACCTATTAGCAGCAGATGCTGGTTTCAACTGATAACTGGAAGCTAGAAACAACTCATAACAAACATATTTGATCGTATCTTTGAGCTAGACTAGGTATTTACCGGGATAGTAAAATCTTATTTTTTCTTTAGATATCGGCTGCTAGCAACATCGGAGAGCGAGGACAGCGAAAACAACAAGCAGACCACATTGTCTGATCGTCAGATTGTTGACGATATGCTCCTGGCTTTGGACCTTGACGTCACTAGCTACAGACTCGGATTAACTCAGGTAAGTGATTTATATGCACTAAAAATTTACTGCATTACTATAAAATTAAAAGAAATTTCTTAATTTCAATTTGCCAATAATCTTTAGGTACTTATTTACTTTATTTTCTCGATAGTCTTACTTCTTACTAATATTTAAAATGCGAAAGTTTATTTGAATGTAAACATTGCTGAATCACGTCAGAATGACTGAACAAAACTAGGTAAAATCTGTCACGAAGATAGATTATTATAGGTGAGAATGTCTCATTGCCTACATTCTATCCCGAAAAAAAAAAATCCTGAAAAAAAAAATTTCTTTTGTTCTATCTATAATGAAATCATAACTCTTAATACCTCTTACTAACATGTATTATTAATGCGACAGTTTTGATAGATGTTTATTACTTGATCACGTTAAAACGACTGAACAAATCTAGATAAATTTTGGCACGGAATACTGTTTATCCCGTAAAAATATTTCCCGTGGGATAAACATGTTTCAATCAATCAATCAGCCTATTGCAGTCCTCTGCTGGACGTAGGCCTCCCCAAGGGCACGCCACAGTGCCCGATCCCCGGCTTTCCTCATCCAGACACATAAACATGTTTGAATAAATGAAATTGGAAGCTACACTTAGCATTTAATATATTGCAAACTTACACGGCTGAAACCTTTGAATTTTTCTTCAATCGTACAAGTATATTAAGAAGTGTAACATTTAATACTCAACAATTCTACATCATAAATCTACTTTAATATCTTTTTTTTACTAAGTGGATGTAAAGAACAAAAACTAGGTGAGTATCTAACAGTTTTATTGCTCTCTAAAACACTCTTAATGAATTGTAAACTTTAATGTTGCCTTCATGTTTGCAATAAAATTGTTTTTTTTACACTCAAAAATCGAGGATGAAATTCGTTTCGTAGAAACAAGATCTTGTCATGAAAAGGCGATTAGTATTAATGCCTCGTTGTGTAAATCTGTTTGATCAAAATGATTCTTTAAAGTTTAATATCAGTGTTTTAGAAAATGGCTTCAAACATAGTATACTTTTATGATACGTGTAAGCCTTTCTAATATAAAAAGGCTAACTATCTCCATTCAATTATAAATTATCACTCCACCTGGCCTGAGGTCGTCCTACACTACGTTTGATAATATGACCAGCCCACTGCCACTTTAGCTTGCTAATCCGGTGGGCTATGTCGGTAACTTTAGTTTTTTGCCGGATCACCTCATTTCTGCTTTTATCCCTAAGAGAAACTCCGAGCATAGCTCTTGCCCTAGCCCGCTGAGTGACTTTGAACTTGTGGACTAGCCGTACCGTCACGCCGGCTCACTGTGTCAGTAATTTGAGTGATTAAGTACGTAACAAGGGCAGAGTGATGAATATGACTTGATAAGTGGACAGGTAGAGGGTGACCCAAAAGATGGATGGATTGTGTTAGAAAAGAAATGATTGAGATGAGGGTAGACGACTCGATGACGACTGACAGGATTGTATGGAAGAGGAAAACATACTGCGCCGACCCCACATGACCTAAAAACAGGGCAAGTGAATGTTGATGAAGTTACGAGATAGGCACTTTTGGATGACATTGTAGTGAGATAAAAATCTTTTATCAAGAGGCGCAGTTTAATTTTAGCCCTAGTTATAAAGAGTACCGTTTCTTTTGAAGGTTTACGCATATAGTCACGTCTTGTCAAGAGCAAGTATGGTGATAACGTCAGAGAAAGTTACTTTACTAAGTTTTACCGTGCTTTATAAAACATTACAAATAAGGGCAAATATGAACTGGTTCTTCAACCGACAGTAAAAATGGGGCTCATACACTTGTCGCAAAGATTTTTTCTTCATATAACTTTTTTTATGTTTAGCGTTAGGAGATTTGTTATTGTTCGTTCGGGTTGAAAATTAAGGATGGAAAAACGGAGTTGATAAGCTACAGAAATCAAACATAAACATTTTCGTTAAAAAATATGTAATTTTACCGTCAATTGTCGTGATGATTGTAGCAATATTTGTTTTGTGATTGTAGCAGTGTATGGTAGTCTAATTTTTACTTTCATACAGTTATTTTACGTTTTAAAAGTTTTCCTATTAGAAATGTTATCCGGGGGTTGTAAGTCTGCATATTCCAAGTGCTTTTCAGGGTCGCTTATGATTATTTTTAACTAAACAAAAATTAACTTGTATAGGCGTTGTGGTTTATTGCACTCACAAGCAGTTTTGGTCTTATTTTTCAGCTTAGGCCTTAAAAAGAGGTTGTACTGTATTTAATTAATAAACCCTATTGGTCACTACCGTAGGGATTCACTGTTGCAAGCGCAACCGTCAAAGATAAAAATCTATTTTGAACTTATCGTCAACAGAATAAAGCTGAATTTAAATTAAACATTGTTTTTTTTGCTGCGAAATGATAAGTTGTTGATAATAAATGGATAGCCGTAATTATTAGATTAAAACATTCTTGATCGCAACATTTGAGACTTAGTCGTGCGTGAAGTATTTTTAATTATTGTCTTTTGTAGATTGTGTTTAACTAAAATAATTAAATCAATGGGTTTGTAAGGAGGTGCTCGAGCGTAAAATTGAGGTGTTAATAATTTGTTATATATTATCTATATTAATTGTAAGTCATGTTAGCCCGCGTTTCGGTTGATTTTAGATTAAAAGATAATCACGATCTTGCCAGGTCTGGACTTATCTATGACGTATTTATGAATTAAAAAAAAATGTTTAAGCTTGGTCAAGTATTGGTCTTAACATGGTCGGCAAGCAATAGTTCGTCAATTGTGTTTCCTTATTGACTTGTAAGCGGATATTTACGAGACAAGGGTCTTACTGACCCTTTTTATTTAGCTAAGCTAGTTTCCAATATGTCGGTGACACACCATGAATTTTTAGTTGGTTCTTCTAATGGTATAACTCTGATTTTAAAATATTGTTGTGTCATAAAATTTATCATTAATGATGATCATTGGTGTCTTAATAAGGCGCTGGCGCTTACGTTACGCATAGGCGCTCCGTAGATAATAAGCGATCGATGGATAAGGAATCGATCCATAAATCCAGAACTACCGAAAGTTGATTGCGTCGAGATTTCCAATCTAGCTAAGATTTTTTCTAAGTGTAGAATGAAACTTACGATGTTACACGGGTGGCCTATACTTTCAGAATTTTTTGCTTGATTTAATCTCACGATTTAATTATTAGCGTCTAGTGAGGAGTATCATTCATTAATATTATCGCCATACAGCAACTTGACACTCCGTGAGCGTAATAAATAATATTTTTTACAGTTTTAGAACCTGTCGATTATAATGAACATAACTATTAACATACTAACACTTCGGGTGTTCATTCAACTCATAAATATTAGTTATTTAAGCTATCATTATTAGTATGAGTTATTGAATTAAAAATAGCTGCCTATATTTCAAAAAGTTTTTGTTCGTGGCAACGTTGTGGTAAGAAGAGTAAAGGATTCATTAATAATAAACTCAGACTTTTTGCCCAAGGTGAAACTATTTCTAAGAATCAAACACCACACTTCACGCTTTTCGTCGACTTAATATTTGTAAAAAAAGATTTATTGAATTCTATTGGCTGTCAACTCAAATTGCAAACCTTGGGGTGGAATTAAGTACTTAAATTGCAATGGGACTGTCTCATGTTCTTTTGTTTTGTAAATCCTCTTCTAATAAAATGTTTTATTCCAATGTCATGTCAAAAGATTATTGTAAGATTGTAAGTCTTTGATGTCTTGCTGTATTCATTTATGACCGCTACGATATTAAAAATAATACGTTCACGAGTATCTTCGCTTATACCATAGGGAAAGAAATATACTCTTTCCCTATGCTTATATCTAGTTTCTAAATGATTTTACTGACTGTGATTTTTTACGTGAAATGGCTTATAGGTCAAATAAATTGTTGAGAGGTACGAAAATTGAGCCCTTTCTTGCTAATCAAAAACCTCTACGAAAACGAATAAAAAGTTTCCACAAACAATTTTTTTTCATATTTTATAATATCCATTTGCTTTAATATAGGTATGTATTATCCAATGAAACAGATGTAAACCATAACACCATTATATCAATAAAAACAATAAAGATTTTTACATATTTAATCGCCCGTGTTATAAAAAGTTATTTAAATAAAATTAAAACGAAAGACGGTATACTTTGCATTCAAATTGTCCTACCATTACTCTCACTCCTATTAGGTATTATTCCATCTCGGTCCGGTAAACTATACTTACGTAGTTCTATCGTTGTAAACAAACCTATGCGCCGGCGCAGTGAAAGCTCTTACGTAACAATTATCTTATAAGTACTGCGATCGTGCCGTCTTGATACTTGAGGAAGTGTGATCATGTTACAGATACGTACTCTGGTTTGGCTTATTATTGAATGCATGGGTTATTCCTACCGAATTTCGTTTTTTTGTTGATACAAAAGTATCATTAAATTACTTGTAATATGATCATGTAAGATTTGTAAGCTATAGCATACATGCCGCTAGATGTGGGTGGGGCGGGACCGATCGTTGTGGAGACCCTTAGGAGAGGCCTATGTCTAAAAGTGAGCGTCGTTTGACTGAGATGACGATGATGATGATGTAAGCCTTAATGGGTGTGTTAGTATTTATGTTTTTTTTTCAAATTTATTTAAATCAACTAGGTACACACAATACCTACAATCTATGCTATGACACTATGGACAGCGGCACCGACCGTAAGCGAATATTACGGTCTTATACACCGTGATTTTCGAACCACATGGAAAATGAAGCCCACGTTATTGGACTATTATTTGTAACATCATGGCAATGTTTATTTAATATTTGATTAAAAATATTTTTTGTAAAATATTTAATTTCGATTCAAACTTTTGATTTTATAACACGCTGTGTCGCGCAACTACGTATAAATCTGCTGGACGGGGTTTCGTTTGAGTGGACCTTTCATACCTACACCTGAGCGCGTCACAGAGTGTTTCAAAATAAATAGCTGAACCAATAATTCATATTTTTTTGAAAAAATATTTTTGAAAAAAAAAAAACTCAGCCAAGATGTTATACATAATAATCACATTACGTGGGCTTCGTTTTCCAGGTGGTTTAAAATGCACCTTGTATGTTTGTTTAGTTGTAAAAGAAAATCCGTCTGTCGTCTCTTTCGTTCTATCTCTTATGTCCGTGACCATAGCCTGGCTTTGACTAGATTAAATTTGTCTGTCTGTTACTTTTTTACGCTTTAACAGCTCGTATGGAAATAGTTTGAAATCCCGGGAAGTTTGTATTTGAAATCAATAAATTCTTTAGGTAAAGAAATACCGATTTAACCGATTGTTTTCTTGAGTTTACTTGTCTACAGATTTTTAATTTTGCTTATTCTATCCGTGACTATAAACGCTGTAAAGTCTCGAGATTAACGCGAATTTAAGATCCGTAAACATATCCTTTATTTCGATATAACCGAGTTATGAGTTATATCAGTAACTTTAACGTTGATAATTATTTAACTTAAATATTTAACATCTGAACAACTAAATTTCGTAATAAAATAAAATATAGATAAGTGGATCATCATACGACTCGCCAACACAATATGCTACAACTACAACTGCCCCAAGTATCAAACATAGTCGCTCGCAGTTTACTCGAACCTTTTAAAAAAAAACCTTGCATAACCTGCATAAAATAATTACATCATAAACTCCATTTCTGAACTGGCTCTGTGGCCTTCTTTCCCTTCTTTGTCCGCAAGTGTTACGTGTCCCCGATAGTATCTATAGATCAATGTTATTTTTGATCAATTATCATAATTATTAGTCACCGGTCCTGGAGTTACAAGTTAATTAAAAATTATTTTTAAATAAAAAATTTAACCGACTTAAAAAAAAAACTCACTAAAAAGTACAAAATAACACAAGAACAATGTATTATTTTAAAACCTATTTACCTACTTACAATATTTTTTTAACTACTAAAACCTAAACAGATCGAAGTCGTTGCCGAGCCAAATAGTATAGGAGTATGATTACTACTGATTTGATTGCCGCTCGCCAACATAGCAATTTTTGTTTAAACTCCATATTTGATTTGTTTCGTTTGTAGAATTATTTTGTATTGTTTGGGCTCGGCACCGACTTCAATCTGTTTAGTTGTTAGTAGTTAAAAAAATATTGTAAGTAGGTAAATAGGTTTTAAAATAAAACATTGTTCTTGTGTTATTTTGTACTTTAAAGTGAGTTTTTTTTTAAGTCGGTTTAATTTTTTATTTAAAAATAATTTTATTGTTCTCTTTTTAGTGTTAAATAAATTACACAATTATTAATCCTCTGTTGACCGGTAACAGTGCCTACATAAATAGTGATGACGACATCTAGATGAAAATGTATGAATTATTTGAGAAACTCCCCCCTCCTCGCTATAGAATCTTTAGAATCATCCTCCAACTCCTAACTGCTTAGGAGTTTAACCTTCCATCATCAGCTCACGTAAATAACTTGAAGAAAGACAACTATCTGACTATACGCGCCTATGATATTTAAAGAATAATCCTCCTACTCCTAACTGTTAAGGGGTTGTACCTTCCATCATCAGCTCATCAACATAAAATGATGAGTACCAGACGCAAATACTGAAAAACCTTAAGAAAGATATGCAAAAACGTAATCCATGCTTATAAAATTTGAGGGTTTCCCTCTATTTTCCCGGATTCCACCATCAGATCATGACTTCGTTAATATGGGACCACACGGGAAGCACCAGCTTTCAGTCAAAAAAAGATTTTTTTAAATCCGTTCAACCAGTCCAAAGTTCTGAGGTAACAAACATGAAAAAAAAAACAGTCGAATTGAGAACCTCCTCCTTTTTTGGAAGTCAGTTAAAAATATCATTACTCTAGAGAAGCTGGCTATCACATGTTACTGATATGCATCACTCAATAAAATAAAAAGGAAACCTTAAATACACAATGCAGAAGTCTCAAAACGCATTCGAAGTTAACAATTTGTAACAATAACCAACTGACTTTGAGTAGACGCATGAAGGTCGTTGTTAATTCTTTGTTTATGACCGAATGATTTAGTCTCTCTTTATAATTAAATACAGTTATGTACCCAAAGGGTAAAAACGGGACCCTATTACTAAAACTTCGCTGTCTGTACGTCTGTCCGTCGCTCTGTCACCAGGCTGTATCTCAAGAGCCGCGATAGCTAGACTGTTGAAATTTTCACAAATTATGTATTTCTGTTGCCGCAATAACAACAAATACTAAAAACAAAATAAAATAAATATTTAAGGGGGGCGCTCCCATACAACAAACCCGATTTTTTGGCCTTTTTGGTATGGAACCCTTCGTGCGCTTGTCCGACTCGCACTTGGCCGGTTATTTGTTATTGCTTTAAGAAATTACGAGTATTCTAAAACTTGTACAAAAAAATAAACATTTGAACTCATTTCAAGCGTAAATCTTGCGGAAAGATATTTTAAGTCCATCTGGCCTAGTGAAATTCGTAATGTGGACTACAAAACTTCTTCAAAGTGAAATGTAAAATAAGGTTTGGTATAATATAGCAGTGATGGACCTTTTATTAAAAAAAAAATAGCAATAGATAATATCAATTTTGATTTCTCTATAGAATATCTCCCGCGACGTTCAGACGTTGTCAAATCGATACAATGGAAGCAATCAGTTGTCTTTCATCAAAAGCATTCATAAAGAAAACACCAATTTGAAATAGATAATGGCATGAAAATTAGTTAGATACACATCAGTAAGCTACAGCCATTTTAGTTAGTAGAGCGTTTGATGTCGATTCAAACGAGCCATAGATTTATGATTAATGATCAAAAAAAAAGGGCAGGCTTTATCTCTATTTATCATGTTTTTCCGAATTCAATAAAATTCAATTGATCTGGAAAAAAAAATGTAACTTACTAAAACATGATATTATTATATTATCCTTATGGAGTAGTTAATAAGGCCTTAAATACTTTTCTTTACAATGGATTTTACCGACAAAGAGCGCGATATAATCCACCAATTTTTCGTAGGTCGTTAACTAGAAAGTCGTCACTTCGTCACGCACTGGTTTAAAAATAGTGGTTCTTTTCTTTTGTTGTAAGTATTGCATCAATGTAAATTAAGTAGTATTGCAAAGTATCTAATCCTATTATTAATATTATAAATGCGAAAGTTTGTAAGAATGTATGGACGTTTGTTACTCTTTCACGCTAAAACCACAAAACGATCCAACAGATCTGAATGAAATTTAGCACTGTGTTAGTTTATAGTTTGAATAACATATAGGCCCGGGAAAAGGTACAGTTTCCGTGGGATTAATCTATACTTAATATAATAAAGCTGAAGAGTTTGTTTGTTTGAACGCGCTAATCTCAGGAAGTACTGGTCCGATTTGAAAAATTATTTTTGTGATGGATAGTCCATTTATCGAGGAAGGCTTTAGGCTATATAGCATCACGCTGCGACCAATAGGAGCGAAGCAAGAGGGAAAAATGATGCAAAAATTGTCGCAATCAAAATAACAGAAAATGACGCGGACGAAGTCGCGGGCGACAGCTAGTATACTATAAAGAAATTCAAAATTCCACGCGTACAAAGTCGCGGGCAACAGCTAATAGTGACTTATAATGAAAAACACACCTCAGATAGATTTATTGTTATTACTTATTTAGGCTACTGTCCACTGATGTGTTAGATATCAATTCCTGCCATGAATAATTTAATTTTGATTTTAACTTTTTCTGTTTTTTTAAAACTAAACGTACTACGAAAACGCCCCGTTGGTCTAGTGGTTTAAATACCGGGCCATGATCTCGGGGTCCCAGGTTCGATCCCCGGGTCGGGCAACAAAAAAGTTTCGTATTTTCGAACGTTGCTCGGGTTTGTGATCACCAACTCGCATTTGGCAAGCGTGGTGATTATGCCAGTTCCCATCATTGCAGTGGTAACTTGAATTCAATGATGGAGGCCTTTTCCCTGCAGTGGGATGATTATAGGCTGTTACTAAACGTACTACATCTGCGAAACACTCAAAAGCGTCCAGTATAGCGCCTAAGGAAATCTTGTTTTGTAAGAGGCTGTTTTCAAAATTTTAATTTGTATTTCCTTTTATGAGATAGATGTACCGTAATTACATATAACGTGTAACATTAAGTCATAAATTGAGTTCAAGTCTCAATTAAATTTTTATTGACCACTAGCGGACCCGACAGACGTTTCCCTGTCTTAACTGTAAATATTGATTACGAAATGGTTTGCCCCCGATTTGACGATATTTGCAATCTTATATGTCAAACGCCATACATTAAAAAAGTTTAATTGTCAAAAGCGATAAGGTTACATTACAAATAAATTAGTATGGTAATTGAGTTTTCTTAAATTATCTAATTTTCCGCGCAATTTTCTTATTTTTTTCGTTCATAAGAACATTCTCCTGACAATAACAAACACAACAAAAAAGGAATTAGCGAGATCGGTCCAACCGTTCACCCGTGATGCGATGACCAAGGGAAATAGGTATTCATTTTTATATATACAATAGATGACATTATAAGCACGACTAGTTTTTAAGGTTCCGCAGTTAACAAGAAACTCTTATAGTCCCGGTATATCTCAGAAAATAGTCTTAGTGCTTCAAAAATAACAGCTTATTGCGAGTTGGAACCCGGGCACGAAGGGTTTTGTACCATTAATGTTTTTTTTGGATTCTGTATAGGTATATTCCAAGCGTTTACCTGTGGTCGTTACGAATTGCTTTGGTTATAATACTGATAAGTCATTTGTGTAATGGCTTGCCCTCAGCCGTGTGAACTCTTATTACCCGGTAGATTTGAATTTTCGTAGATCTTTTTAAACAATTCAATTCTTAGACTGTACATTTTGAACGTGCTTATTGTAAGCGTGATCTCTTCTATCGTTAATTAGATATATATACAATTGGATATATAGCATCATCTGACAGTTGAGAGAAACTGAAAGAAATACTTTAAACAAACTTGGATTTGCATAATAGATTTATCTTTGTAATACCTTTAAACGAGCAATTCTTGTATAACCTATATATAACATCTATATATATAATCTGAATATCGGAGACGGCTCCAATTATTTTAGGAAATTATGACGTATGCAAAGGCCTTCGCGGGCGATAAATCGATCTAGCTAGGGTTCATTTTTGCTACATTAACATTAGAATACGAAGGTAAATTTCGCCACCATCTACAAGGTTAAAATAGCTCAAGTGGGAAATCGGGACCGTCCTGGAAGACTCCGGTTCGAGTTCAGTTGATTATTGTTCTCCTTTTTTTTAAAGTATATTCCAAAAAACACGGTTTACCAAAAAAAAAAAGATGTCGGTCGCAGCTTGATCACGATTAAAATTTTCAAACCGTATATCGCATTAGTTTTCCGGCCTTTTAAAAATAAACATTATATTGTACTTTCTCTTAGGATTACCACCGAATTATGTGCGTGTTCGTTCTGTGAGTGAAAGTGTTCGCGGTTGTATTTCACAATGTCCCGTCATGAATTAATGTTATTCCATTGAATTACTGCAGTTACGTATAAGTCGCTCGGTCTGATGTTTTTTAAACCGACGGTAAAAAAGAGGAGGTGTTCAATGTGTCGCGTAGGTATATTTACTTAAAGTAAATTCAAGTAACCACCCATTTACGCTCACTGTTGAGCACGGGGTCTCTCTCCTTTATATGGGGAGAGGTTAAGGCCTTAGTCCCACCACGCTGGCCTGGTGCGGGTTGGTGGATGGCAAGGGCGACGCTGTGGCAACATCACCCCGGCGTTGGTCGTTTCTCAAGCCGCCCGAAGGCTTCCAACAGGGTTTAAGGACTGTTATATGGTGACAACAGCCGGGACCGACGGCTTAACGTGCCCTGCGAAGCACGTAGTACTTATATATACTTAACCAAATATTTTTATGTAGCACCAGTCTGTATCAGTCCACTGCTGGACACTGGCCTCTCCTGAAATCCTGACAGTTCTCCTTTAGTCGCCCTTTACGACACCCATAGAAAGAGAAGGGGTGGTGCTCTGCTTTTAATGTGCTGACACCACACGACACACACGATAATCATAATACCATTAGTTTTTTTTCGCAGGCTTATCCGTGTAGAATTGATGGTCAGGCAAGTTTAATACTGCCATCCAATGATTGTTGTAGCATTTGCCATTTTGCTTTTTCTAAAGCAAAAGGTAGCCTGTTACATGGAATATAATGAGGAATCGGTTGATACACTCACCAAAATTGGATCAGTAGTTAAGCCTCAAATGTAGAACCCACATACAATGGATATATGGACTGCTAAAATCATAACCCTTTCTATTTATTGGCTTTGCCGTAGTCGGTTAACAACAAACTAGTCGTCGAGACGGTAGTAAACCTGTATTTAAAAACCTACAAATACTTCATAGACAAGATGTGTTATAAAAGGATAACTTTCAACTCACGGAAGCCATTTCCTTTCATCAATGACATACTAGAACGTTTATTACCTAGGTGTAAATTGGTTTTTCATTGCCCCATAAAAGGGCTCGACCAAACGTACTCACTTTTCTATTCTTTTATGTCGGACTTAAGAGTCGTAAAAATGACTCTAAATTTTTTATTACTTTAAACGCACACTACCGTGTAAATGTCATACGAGTACAATAGGAAGACATCTTTGATGATGGTGCAAAATCTGAATTATTTTCATCAAGGGTTTTCAGTTCACAGTTTTAACTTTATGGAGGAAGATTGTGCTCTTATTGATTCATCTAATGAATGCATAAATCAATTTCATTTGTCATTGTATATACATATATATATATATGAATGAATGAATGAATACTCTTTATTGCACACCACAAAGAGATTACAAAAATTGATTATTACTCGTACATTTAAAATGTACAACTTAGGCGGTCTTATCGCCGTCAGCGATCTCTTCGCCAGATAACCTTTACAGGAAAAACTATAAAGAAAGGGGAAGGTGGTGCTAAGTACTTAAGGCAACATGTAAAATTAATATTACAACTTATTTTAATAATCATGGATGTAAGACAACAAAAACTTATCATTACCTACGTGAGCATACATAATATAAAATAAACTTAAATACAACACTTAGATACATACTTGATATGAGCAAGAAACTGTCGTGTCTAGGTGACCAGAAACGATTATTGTGACAAAAGTTGTTTTGATCAAAGCGCTAGACAATACGTTTTGAGCCTGCTTTTGAAAATTGCTAACGAGTATATATATATATATAGACTATGAAGCTTGGCTTTCACCAGCTCATCGTCTCCAATAATCTTTCTGGCTCTGCGTTCTACCGAGTCAAGCCAGCCAGCTAGTATTTGGCTGAACTATCCCAGAGGTGACAACTGAGAACAATACACCATGCATGACCGAACTTGCGCTTTATATACAATCAAGAGCTGTTCCGGCGTGAAGTATCGCTTAACTTTAGGATTCCCAGCTTTTTTGCCGCATTTTTAGCCGTAGACTGCATAGTGTAATTATTTTTTAAACCTTTGAAATGTAGCAATACTGTCAAAAATATAAAATCAATAATAACAACCGTTTCACTCTATGAACCACAAAGATGATCATCAAGTCTATAAAATTCAAATGTTTATGATAAATCTAGTAAGCAAACCTAGCGCTTATCTCACTTAAATTGCTTAAAAACAGTTGATATAACATCGTCTGAGAACACTGAAACTTTACTCGTTCCGTGTTATCAAGTAATGACAATATTATACTAATATTAAAAAAAAAACACACGAATCAGTCTGCGAAAAAAATTATTGTAGTATGATCACAGTCTTAGCAAGTAGCGCTCATTGTGTGTGTAATTTGCAAGACAAACAAGTTCCTCTAGCAATTTGCTTTGTATTGAGGCGAATACATTCAGTTAGCAAAGTCGCTTTGACCCTTCATGGTCGTGGAGAAACTTGAACTCGGGACATTTAGCCTTTCATCTCGATTACCATTTGTTATCTAGTAGCACCTGTTTACTGTTTATATATAAACTGTGTAACTGGATTTTTAATAGTTCAAAAAAAAAGCTCTCTCAATGGGGGCTTTCGCTAGTGAATTTGCCACTAGAGGCGCTTGTGTTGCGTGAGGTCCAATAACATTCACTTTTCACTGGTTTTAGCGGGCTTCGTTTACATAAATTATAATTTCTTTAATTTACCTGCTGGAAAGTGATCTCCTTCGTAAAATTATCGCAAATATGGATTATTTGGCGATTAATGTGAACGCTTTGAAAGCGGAATTAAGAAAAAGCGCATAAATAGGCGGCCTCAAAGAGCAACTATTTCAGAAGTTAATTTGTTGATATGAAGATAGTTATTTATAAATAATAACTTTAATTAGATTCAAGATTTTATTTCGGCGCCGATCTTATAAAGTCGCCTTTGACAGCTATACCTCCGGACCTCAGTCTACAGTGGCGCCAACTGGAGAGCAAAGAAACGATAGTCCCCATTGCGCGTTTTTGTATGTAACCGCGCATAAACTTTAACACTCGACCTATATAAATATTTTTTATTACTTTCAGCTATAAAAAATTCGTATGAGCAAAAAAAGGGAAAACCTTGTTTGCTTATTGCCATTTTTGTTTTTGTCTTAAGGTTTTTATAATAGTCAAATGCTTTTTTCAATAATGGTAGCTTACTAAGTCTCGCTTCAGTTCCGTTATTTGCTACTCGTAGCTTTCTATCCAAGCATCTACATTCAATATCCTATCAACCCACCGTTACGTACTATTTCTTTCACATATATATTTTTATGCTTTCTTTTAGTTTGGTACGTAATTTTTTAGAAACACTGTCTAGGTATATACCTGAAGCTTTCACTTTAGTAGTAGCTTTCACTGCAAAAAGTAGATGGGCAAAGAATCACGATTGCCAAATTGATTCAGATAGAAAAACATGGCCGACGCAATTTGAAAACCGATTATAAAGATGTATGTTAACCTTTAAAAACTACAAATACAATACCTCCCCGTCATATAAAGTGTGAATGACTTATTTGTCTCGTCTGTCACCTAAAAATTTTGTTAAAATTTCTTTGAACGAATTTTTTCGATTTTTGAGAGCTCATATCTTTTTTAGGGTTCCGTACCCAAAGGGTAAAAACGGGACCCTATTACTAAGACTTCGCTATCTGTCCGTCTGTCCATCTGTCTGTCTGTCCGTCTGTCCGTCTGTCCGTCTGTCCGTCTGTCCGTCGCTCTGTCACCAGGCTGTATCTCCAGAGCCGCGATAGCTAGGCAGTTGAAATTTTTACAGATTACGTATTTCTGTTACCGCAATAACAACAAATACTAAAAACAAAATAAAATAAATATTTAAGGGGGCTCCCATACAACAAACCCGTTTTTTTGGCCGTTTTGGTACGGAACCCTTCGTGCGCGAGTCCGACTCGCACTTGGCCGGTTTTATTATTAATTAATTTATGAAAAACCAGAAAACATAGAAACATGCTAATAGTAGCCATAGATTTTTATAATAAAAATTATTGCTCTACTGGCATTATTCAGGGAGGAAACAGGGGACTGCGTTTGTATGGAAAAACGGCCGTTGTATTTCCTCTTAACAATGCTACTCATAGAGCACATGTTCACACTAAAAAAGTGATTGTTTTTTCATATACGCTAGTGCTTACCGTGTTGTATTTTAATATTATATAATTTCTTTGTACGTGTATTTGTAACTAACAATTCCTTCTTAACGCCTGAACCGATTTGGAAAAAATAAGTGTGTGTATTTCAATGGGTTCCTGGATGCTTTAAAACCACAATTGTACCACTGAGGTCAACGTGACAACATTTGTCGGGTCTGCTAGTATTATAATATAATATATGATGTATATTATGTATAATTTATATAGAAACACTTTATTTTTAGTGTGACGTTGTTGGGAAAACGTTTCATTGATGCGAAACCTTGACGACGATTCGCAAAACTTGCTTATGACATTAGGCAATTAGCGAATTGTACAAATTGGACTATTTAAGATGAGAGACGTTTGAAATCTTGGACATTTTGAGCCCACTGGGGAATTTGCAAATTCTACAAATGGACATCATACATACACGCTGTATGTGTTAGGTGCACATAATACCAATCTGCCTGTGAAACTGACGAGACCTTTTACCAACAGCATAGTTAAAAAAAGAAAGAAACATCATACTTTTTACTTTTTTCTAAGCTCATTGGAGCTTACGTAAGTTAGCTCAGCGTTGTTTACGAATTTAAACGACGGATACATTCGCGGTATTTTTTGCGATGATTTATGATATGATTGCTTAATTAACTCCGCACGTGGCAGAAAAAGCACAGAATCAACTACCGAACTGCTTCAATAATAAATAGAATATTAATTATATACTTTATTTGATATTTTAGCAACTTAATTGCACTTATAATATCAGTATATAAACTTGAAAAATTTTTTTTCCGTCCTGAGACAAAATTTTTCAAGTTTATATACTAATATTAATTATAATTTTAAATAACACAAAATGATCGTAGATATACTGAAAAAAACTACTGTGGTTATCTCTTTTATTAGATTTTTTAGGACGAATTAAAAAAGAGTATAGTAAACTTTTTGTGTAAAATAAAAAGGTGTTTAAGTTCTTATTGATTAGTGTGCTTCGTAAAAAACATTTAGCTATAATTTTCGTAAAATAGGATTTTGTATTATGTTAGCTTTTATTTATTCGTTGATCTTTACTTAGCCGAACCATTCCCACTGCTGGACATGGGCCTATATAGCAGTGACAGTATTCTTAGTCTTCTTCTCGACGCTACTTTCTGAACCCCTTCAACCCCATGTAAGGGTACGTCACATTTTTCAAACTCCTCCTCCTTATTCATACGTAAGATTCAATTTCGTTCTTCGAAATAAAAAAATGATATAGGATCAGTTACAGTTACAGTTAAGAATGAAATTTTACCGCGCGATTTGTAATATATATTTTTTTGTTTTTACATTGTTTTGTAGTTTATTTATTTAATTTTTTTTCCTTATCTTGCGGCCTCGGTCCGATCCATGGAGCCAATAAGTGGTTTGTTGTTTTTTTTATAATATGTTTACTTTTGTTTTGTGTTTGTTTTAAGTTTGGCATTGTGACGTAATTTTTACTGTAATTTTGCATACTGCGTAACGCCGGCAGTGGTGCATCGACTCATCGGGAGCAGCCGGATTCCTTGAGTCAGGCTTCGGACCTTTACTTATTGGTTATATTTGGTATATTTGGTACAGGTCTCGGGGTCGGCTGGGGGGTCGGGTAGTGGCCTGGTGGGTCTATCTGCTTCTGTCGGACCCACGCTCCCAATCAGGGTCCCCGCTGAAAATCAGCGTCGTGATAAGCCTCTAGCTGTCACGACTAATGCTGAGCGGAAAACTTTTTTTTAAAATGTTTATGCTTTATTTTTGTGTCGAATAAATATTTCTTTCTTTCTTTCTTTCTTTCAAAAAAACTATTCGAAGCTGATCTAATTGAACTTAGCCTCGCGAAAGAATACTGCAAAGGGTACTACTTTACTACTAAGATAAAGGTACTACTAAGATGACAACAATTTATCAATGGGATAATAAATAATTCAGAATCTAGTAAACTACGCAATGATACTTTTACCATTGCGTTATCTTTTATCAGTCTGGATACGCCTGTAATGCAATTTTTTTTAGTTTATGACATCATAAATATTTTTTAGGTAGAATGTATAATATGCCAAATGCAATATAAATAAGTAGGTTAGATATATAAGTATATTTTGTTCTGTTACTTGTTTAAACTTATTAATTTAACAATTCTTCAAATTAGTATAGGATTGTCAAAATAGACGTGTTATGCAATTTTTTATGAGTCAAAAAAGAAAATGGTAGGTGTTAACAGCTTTCGACTGTTTGATAAATTACGACAATCGGCAACTCGCTAAATTGGAACTAATAGTGCTTTGGCCCCATAGTAGGAGTAGTTTAACTATAGTGTAGGTACTTTGCACTTTTTTTAAACCTCACTATAAGACACGATACCGCCCTTTAAGACGGGAAAACTGTATTACACCTACCCCTTTACACTGAATGAGTATGCTACAAATTTATATTACACAAATATCAAAATCTTATCTATATCTCCGAATCATAGTGCGCAGCATCACAGCTGTTTGGATGTTAGTATATTTAAAAAAAAAGTGTCATTTAGTATATTTAAAAATAATATTTTATTGTGTCATTTTTGTACTTTTAAAGTTAGACGGATATTGAAAATTTTTTGGGCCTTCATCCGGAGCTTTGAAAATTTCAGCCGTAGTATGTAAAGCGCAAGCATATTGTTTTTTGTAAAACTCTTTTTATTGTCTACCTTTGTAATGACTCTTTGTCACACTTTAGGTTTATCGCGCGAAAACTCGTCGCTTTCCGATGTAACACAAACAGTTTAAAACGTTTGCTACAATTAAGCTGTAAAATTATTCTTAACGGCATATTGTAAAGTGTAGAAGGCGGGGCCAAAGCACATAAATAAGAAACGGCCGTAATTAATGGTGTTCGTGCCATTAAGTGAAACAATGTTATAGAGAAGACTGCTATTGCCCGCGGCATCACTTGAGTGTGTAATCAGAAATGTATGTGACGCTATAGCTCGTATGAGTCTGAATGAGAGGGAGAGATGGCAGATAACTACGAAAAATTAAATCATCTAAGTACTAATTTTTGCGACTAAAAGGTCTTCGTTTTGTCTCATAAAATTTACTGTTTATATCCTTCTGGGAACGAAGCTACCCCGAAATACAAAGTGGTAGGTACTTTACATATTAAATGTATTTATGTGATTATTTAATTACCATCATATCAGCCAAACGACGCGGCGACGAACACTGATGGGCATAAGCCTACCTTAAGGATCTCTACAACGATTGGTCCCACCACCCGCATGCTGAGGCTTCCTGCGACTTTTACCAGATTGCCGGTCTACTTGGTGGGGGGTCTACCCACAGATCGTCCGGAGCGCGGTTGCAATTCCAGAATCTTATTTTCGCAGTGGCCATCGCTTCCTCTGCTTCTGTATTTTCTTTAAGTACATAGGTACTTAACAGAAGAATTTCTAAATCTTTTCAGCCGTCGTTTCGTGATGGAATGTCAGCGTCCTGGTTTTGAACTTTCATTTTTCTAGTATTACTTTGAAGGAAGTGGCACTCAAACTACTTACGTACGTATTTGATTGAATGATGTGTATACTCGTAAATTGATTTAATCTTGATAATATCACAATCAGACAACACATAATAAATAAAGTATTGCAAAAAAAAGATATTGACTTTTGAACCTCATTATGATAAATGGACATAACATTTATGAAATCGAGTTAACATGACAAGGAAAGCGGCCATGCGATCCGTGTTTTTGCGATGATCGATAAAAAAGATTCGACTGAATGGTACGAGTACTTATGATTCATTCATAACTTATCCAACGTTCTCATTCGGGGGATTCTCAAATATTGTAGTGTCGTATGGAATCCCTTCTACCAGGTCCACATAGATCGGATTGAAAGATGACAGAAGCGCTTTCTATATCATCTAGCATACTCGGATAATAAATGCCATAGCCTGATTTCTTATACAGAACGCCTCTCTCACTACAGATTGGAGCCTCTTCACGTTCGGCGCAAGGTAGCATACATTATTTTTGCTTGCAAACTGCTGCGTGGACTCTTGGACTCCTCGTGTACCCTCGAACAACTGTCATTGTCTATTACGCGCTTAGGTAGCCGCTTAATAAATAGAATAACTTTTGCCACCCCTCTGTGTAAGACCAACTTGGGTCATCATTCACCACTCTATCGCATGACGTCGAGTTGTAACAGCGTTCGTGCCGATTTAGACGTATTTCATGGTTCTATTGCCTTAATTAATAAGAACATAAGGTACTTTTTTCGTGAGGATCATTAGTCAAATTAAGGAAATGTGTTTCAACCTGTTTAATTTAGTTTAGTTTAATTTGATTTTAGTGAATTTGATTTGATTTCACTTAGCTTGTTTGATTTCATTAACTTTAAGTTGTTTTTTTGTAAATGCATGCGGTTTTTGCATCTAGAAGGTATTACAAAGACCGATGTGCAGTATAAAGTAATTTATTAAGTAAGCCTCTATTGTAAAACCCGTTTCGCTAACCTAATATAAAAATTAAAAAAATAACATCACGAAGATTTTAGTTATTATACGTATATCACGCATGCAGAAAACGGTTTAATACTTTTATTGAGTCACTTTTAAAATGTCATATGAAAATCTACTGTTATGGTGTTTTAATTTTTTGTGGTCAAATATTTAAACAAACTCATGGTTAAGACGCCTTATCAACGTTTTTTGGGATAACATTTATCAATTCAATTACTAATTACTATAGTAGGTGGGTTATAATAACGCGATAAATAGAATTATAATAAGCGTTATCATAAATAAACTCAACATACCTTTAAAAACTTGGGTAATCAAGTTTTAAAGGTTGAGACACACTGCATCAAAATGATGTGTGGAGTAGTGTGGTCTATCGTGGCTTCGATAACGCCTCTAAATACATGCGATATGATGTGCGCGTTAACACTACTATGTTAGAGATTTATGTGCATAATTATCGACTTCTTTTATGGCAGGTGTACGTTACAAACATATGTCAGTAACCATCAGAATGTTTAATATTTTCCAAGAACATAAATAATTACACTCAAATTAAGTATTAAAATATAATGTCCATTTATAAATATACTCTCTAATTCAATAATACTAGAGATAATTTGCTAAAATGATACTGTTCTAGTTTTTTGAGAATTGATTTTGTTTAAAAGTAATAAATTTAAATCAATTGGGGGCAGCACTTAGCTCTAGACTTAGTAGACCCCTTAAAAACATAAGTCTCGCGACAACCTGGTCATGGGTAAAGAACGTAAAGACTGGTAAAGACGACTGACATTCAACCATTCAATTTTATATTGCGGAGATATAGATACAAGATAGATAACTTCGGTGTCTGATGCTATTGATTTTACTTCAGGTAATTTCAAATTTATCTCAAAATCTTAATGACTTAAAACATTTGAGTGGAATTCAGTGATGAATGAGTCGATTTAAAATGTATTGCTTACAAGCATGCTATTTTGCTATTAAAACGTCAGTGGAATACTTTAAATAAATAAAAATGAATTTATTGAGCAATTAGTTTTAGACTAATGGTAACAAACTATTTGCAAAATTTTATAACTGTTTTTTTCAGCAATCAAAATGCTAATGTTAATCTAATATATTTAATAAAAGTATTTCCAGTGTAACTAAAAAGCCACTTTTGATTTATTAACTAAATCTAAAGTTCTCGCGCTAGACTGGAACCTACAACAACCAGAGAAAGAACCCAATAATGTAGTATACAAAACGGATTTTTTCTTACGAGACTCTAAACAATTGAAATTATAAAACCAAGTCATAACTAAAACACTGTCTATAAATCGTAAATTAAGCGTAAGCACACATCATAGTTAAATGAACGGAGCCGTGTGGCTTAGCACATAAGAAAGCCGAAAGTAATAATCATCCATCAAAATTACTTTTACGTAACGTAACTCACCTACTTGTCTATAACAGATGATTGCAGCTGAAATAAGCAAATTACGAGAGCGCATTTTATAAGTATTTGTATTGTTAATGTGTGCATTGCTAGCGAAGCGTTCACGCACACTAACAAGGTTAACATCATTATCATCATTAGCAGACCTTATCAATCCTCAAGCCACTTGGAGTGGTCGGATCTACCTCCTAGTGGTCCACCCTGGGCAACGGCATCTTTGGTTTTTCTAATTAATTATGACGGCTAACAGATACCTCTGCGGTGGTAGGCTTCGGAGGCAGCCTGGATGCTACCACCCTCCTGCCGGAGTCCAGCACCAAATCAGTTTTTCGGTGTTCCGCTGGTGTGTGGGAGAACCAGTACCTCTGAGTAAGCTCGCTACATCGTAGGCTTCTTCTTAACCGTAGAGTTAAGTATGTAGTCAAGAGCAAGCCAATTGATTATAAAAAAAAGCTTCTCCAAAAGGTGGATTTTGCGATACTCGCCACGCTTGGCAGGTGGGTTGTCGATCGTAGTTTGGCTAATGGGAAAGAGAACATGCTGCTGCCTATTTTGTTTTTGTTTTTGACCACCTCCGTGGCGGAGTGGCGTACACACCAGTTTTCAAGGTGTCGCCTGCTCCGAGGTCCCGGGTTCTATACCCGGACGTGTCAATGTAGCAAAAAGGTGTTTTTCTACATTTTATCGGATCAGGGTGTTTGTGGTATCTTCGTTGTCTCTGGTTTCCAAAATACAAGTGCTTTGAATAGTTATTCAAATTGGGATTTAAAAAATCTTCTTTTAGAACTCCTCTAAACGCCTCTTACGATACTCATGAGGGTGTTATTCTTTTAATATTAACTTTATTATTATATTTTAACTTTTAATTTGTTAATGTGCCGGCATCACACGTCGCTTTATTTGTTTATCTCTACAATCGAATACGGCCCGTTGGTCCAGTCGCCAGACCAACCGGGTACTACCAACTATTTAAATAGACTTTAAATACCCAGCCAAGATTTCGGGCTCCATGGCTCGTTCCCCTTGTCGGGCAACAAAAGTTTCCATTTTTCTAAAATTTCTCGGGTATGTGATCATGCATTTGACAAACATCGTGATTGTGTCTGTACCCATCATTGCGGTGGTAACTTGAATTCAATGATGGAGGACTTTGCCCTGCAATAGGATGATTATTGGCCTTGACTCTCTTTTTACTTCACAATCGCTGTATTTCTTGATTACGAAATAAATTCATTATAAGTGCATAGTGTTAAAATCTAGTACGGTTGCACGGAACCCTCCGTGCCTTATTCCAACTCGCATTTCGTTTTTTTGACGTGACAACGTCTTAAATTAGGTTGCGGCTGGGAGTCACTTATGAAAAAGTGTAACGCTCGGTAACGTTACGATGACGTCATCGTCCTATCCTCAACAAAATCACTCAAATAGGAATTAGTTAAGTTTAAGTTTACATGTACAATGTTTTAGTAAACAAAATATATTTCTATAGTTAAAATTTGTGCAATTCTTATTTTCATTCAATTCCTTGTTCCTATTGTGCAATTTAATTATATTCATATCAATAAATATTCTATCGAGAAAAAGACGTTGTCACGTAAAATCTTCGCCCGTAAAACCGACTTTACAGGCAACCATTTTTTGCATTAGCGTCATGTACCGTAACGAATAGATACCTACTATTGGGTAGTAGAGCACGCAGCCGTCAAAAAACGTGCTTTTTTTAAAACAATTTAAGCCTCAACTGGTGTATAACAAAAAGTGTGATTGACCCTTATTAAATGGTTTTCTCTTTGTATAAGTCACGCACGTCTAAGGCTACCAGAGCTGTGCTATATTAGCTAGATTACAGAGCTACGGTAAGACAAACAAACCAATTTGTTCCCCAATGTTTATAGCTTATCCACTTGACCGTCAGCTGTTTTAGTCTTAAAAGACGTGCTTGTTTGTACTAATAACTTGTACCACTAAAGAAGTTATCACCACGTTGCTTGTACTTACGTCGATGCACGAGATACCACGAGCTGGTTCATCCTGTAAAAAAATATCAGTATTTTTTTTTAGTAAATAATGTTTTTTTTAAACATAAATAGTCAGAACAGCCAAATTATTTTTTAAATTGTCATGTTTTTATTTATCTGAATGTACAGACAACGGCAGCTCAACCTACCCAAAGAGTTAAAGGTCATTGAATTGATTTTCAACTTTAAGTCCAACAAGTAGAGATCAATATCAATTGAGAAAATTTGACGTTTTCTGGTAGGTTGACGTGTTGTTGTCTGTACAATTCTAGATGTCAAAACTGCAATTATATAATACTGAGATGATTAAACTAAAATAAAAGTAACGGCCTATAATACTGCCACTGCAGGACCAAAGGCAAACATTTACCAGAACATCACCACGCTTAAAAAATTCTGTTTGTTGGTACGAGTTGGATTGGTACGAGTAGGGTTGCCTGCCAGGTCGCCAAATCTAATAGCCGGACAGACATTTGGATAGAAAGGCCGGACACCCTATATTATTGAGGATTTTGTGTCTCAGTATATTAATAGGTAAAAATTTTTTTTATGTAAAATCAAGCTTTTTTGATTATTATTATAAATCTTTGTAAATGCGAGAGCTACTGACTGTCGGCTCGGCTTTTGCTCGTTTGCGAAATGTAAAAAGCCTAACAAAAGCCGGACGAGCCGGACACGATAGATATCAAAAAGCCTACCTATATCCGGCTTTATCCGGACGCCTGGCAACGCTAGGTATGAGTATCACAAACCCGAGCAATATTCGAAAATTCCGAACTCTTGTTGCCCGACAAGGGGATCAAACCCAGGACCCCGAGATCTTGGCCCAGTATAGGTACTTAAACCATTATTCGTTAAAATGATTAGCCGTGAATATGAAAAATATTTTTATTCTAATAATTTTCTACCTTTCTATGAGCTAGGCAGCTATTTGATAAAGATGGAAACTTCTAGTAGCACTGAGAAAGACATATTTTAATGTCATATTTAAATTAGCATCTTCCCAATCAAGACACCTCAATGTTTCTTCAGACATCTAGTAAAGACGAAGATTCAAACGTATTCAGTGAAAGTACGCTATGGTCGAGTGGTCATGTTTTTGTTTTCGTAGTAGGTAATATTGCGATGTTCCGTACTTTTGGGAAATTCCGTTGCGATAGACGTTTTCGCGACACGCTCTCATCGTGCTATTGTGTCGGTCTCACGCTTTTTAAGTTTGTATGGTGGTAAGTAAGTAGCATGCAAATTTCGTCTCTTTGTGTCTGCAATTTAGGTTTCAATTTCATGGGCTGAAATTAGATTGACGTTCATGCTGCCTATTTTTTTATTTAATATAGGTATATGGGCTACTATAGCTGAACAATGATTGCTTAAAAAACTATAGAAGTTCCATTACTTTTGGAATGAGAAACAACAAAATACGATCTAAAAAAGACCCCATTCTTCCACATTGTATAATGTAGCTTGGTGTCTCAATATGAAAATATAACTTTTGACTTTTCAGTACTTGTAAATTTCAGACAGCTTTTACGAGGTTAGTACGTTACCTCGGGTTACGTATGTAATAGATATACGACAAATAATACTTTTTGAAACTGTTGGCGATATTGTAGGTACCTTAAATAACCCCTCTAGACACACAGTCCCACTACTTGTGTCCTTGGTGTCCCCATGTAAATATAATGTAAAATAAAAAAGAAATACGCCACCACCAAACAACGATTGTATAAAAGCATGCAAACACACAACTAACAATAATATCTAGCAGCGTCATTCGATCCTCGTTTGAAGAAAATAATTGTATTTGCATACTTAGATTACCTGTTAATTGATGCACCTTCCCCTTCAAACGTAAAACCACCACTAATAAATCTAGTTACGTTTGCACGACCATTTCACTTGTCTTGATGACTCTAACAGTGGATATTGAAAGATGCGGTCAAAGTAAATCGGGCCGTGTAGCCGCCACTAAAATAGAATAGCATCACACCGGATCTCTTTATATGAGCGTCGTAATTAACTGATCATCTCCAGAAGAGGACAAGTGGCAACATTTTTCTCACCACAATTGGACCACGATTGCAACCAGATGGCCAAATCAACCTTTTGGAGATGCTTATGTCCAGCACGGGACTGTTCCTGATGATAAAAATAAATAATGTTTCTCCATCTTTTAAAATTTTAAGTTATTTCAATCAAATTCGCAAAATGCGATTTGAAATTGGAATTAACGTGTTTTATTTTTTAATTCGTTTACCAATTTGTTGCAATCCCAATGATAGATATCAGGAGAGACGTGTACGTCTTTTGATATACCTACTCGTATTAAACAGCATGAAATTTTAACCACCTTCTAAATGTTAATATAACAATCTATGAAACAAAAAACAAATGACGTATTTTTTCTTTTGGTATAGCCCAGTACAAAAATGTCAAGATTAAGCACTTAGAAAATTTCGGCCAAAAATCTAAAATTATTGATACGGCCTCATAGCAACACTTTTTTACGCGATGCGCATCTCATTCATTCGTTACGATACTATTCATAAGTTGTTGATTTTCCCTTTATACCATAACAGGCTTAGGACCGTTAAAATTGAAAACTATGTGACGGTAAATATTTTCAGGTGAAAATTGACCTAAATTTTTTACTTCATAGATGGGCTCTAAATACGATACTGAACGCCTATAAAAAATATGGAAGGTGATGAAAAAGTTACCCTGTATAATACTTGTATCATTGAAAAGCCTACACCTACTTATTGTCCACATACTTCTACAGGGCCCGACCTTAATTACTGTTAAATGTTAGCCTAATTAGGTAAATGTTTTCGAACCCATAGAATCATATGGTACGTACTCGTATGTGTAGTAAGTACCACTATATTATAATAGTTGGTTTTTAATACGTGAATAAAGTTTTAAGTATCAAATATTGCATTATATGTGTTTTATGATGACCAGACAGGTGTATACTTACTACAAGTGGATTCAGTATTGTATTAATGTCTCAATAAAATACGTAGTAGAATAGCGGCTCAGTCGATCGTAATCTTATCTACTAAACGTATCAGAATATTAACGTTTACGCCCGTAATCTGGGAATCCGATCTAACAGTTGTATTAGCTACCCTTATTAGATAATCGAAAGCGGAATTTCTCCAACGATTTAATAAGGTTACAAGCTTTCTTTGAATTGTAATTAGTAGCCAGAGTATCCGTTTCCGAACTGTAAGGAATGACAAAGATGAGAGATATCGAATCGTTCTGCTTCACATAGAGATGACGAGAAAGTATATTAGAATTGTATGTTGCTCTAATTTTAAGATATTTGATATGAATCTCATATCACTAATGTAAACGACTGATACTGGGATGACTATAGGAATTTGGGATAATGGAAGGAAGAAAAAACCATACATACGTACACAGCCGCTCTGACAAACCAACACTTTATTCAATTATTTACAATAGATATACAAAAAATAGATGATAAAGTTATAAAAATCGGCCAAGTGCGAGTCGGACTCGCGCACGAAGGGTTCCGTACCAAAAAGGCCAAAAAAACGGGTTTGTTGTATGGGAGCCCCCCTTAAATATTTATTTTTTTTGTTTTTAGTATTTGTTGTTATTGCGGTAACAGAAATACATAATTTGTGAAAATTTTAACTGTCTAGCTATCGCGGCTCTTGAGATACAGCTCGGTGTTAGAGAGACGGATAGACGGACAGACGGACAGACAGCGAAGTCTTAGTAATAGGGTCCCGTTTTTACCCTTTGGGTACGGAACCCTAAAAAAGCATAAAAGAATACAAAAGGAGGTTCACTAAGGTACAACTAATTTGTAGAAAAAATACAAGAGTATCACGTAGGTACTTCTTACTAAGTAAGTTATAATCTTAAGTGATATAGTAGTTTGATTTAAGGCGGCTATTAAAAAAAAACAGATTTGTAAGTATTTCAAAAAGAAATCACAGCAACTAAGCAGATTCAGTAACATCTATGGTAGGTACAGAAGACGAGTGAATTTTGGGGCCTGCGAAAAAGAAAAGAAAATGGTTTATTACTTAGATGTAAATGGATAAGGTTCAATTATCACTACACGTAGTTTTCTCTGTTTTCTAATTTATACCGAATTCTTATTTTCGCTTTATCTTTTAAATTTGCACTAATCACTCAATTAACATTTAAATTATTGCAGGTATCGAAAACATTCCAAATAGGTATACAAACCATTAGCAAAATTTTGCCAAACCCACATTTTTGTTAATAAATAATTGTGTATGTTTCATTTAAAGATTAACACTAGAATGTAGGTTAGCAATAAAGAGTCTTGAAATTTATTTCGATAAATTTTTCACTTGCCAAAGCGCCGACAACTCAATTGACAAACTGAATTAAAATTTAATACATTACGATTTCGTTTTGGTTCTCCGTATAATGCCTGGCCGCCTGTGGCATTTATTGAAACTGAAATGAAATCGAATTACATCCAGTATTTACACCTATAATTACGCAGCCCATATTTAAAGAAAAAATCTGACGTTGCCAGTAAAATTGTTATTATTAGTTAATGTAGTTCCCCTCTTCCAAAATAAAATTTAATATACTATCACTATAACCAAAGATTTTATTGGGTTAATTTAATTTTTCAAATACTAGATTTTAATATTCAAAATAATAATAACTGATTGATACTTTGATACCTACTCTGGAGGTAATGATTTCGTTCACAAAATGGAATCTTAAAAACATTGTTATTATAACGGTTCGAGTTTCGTTACAGAATATTCCTGAACCGAACAATTCAAGCCAAGACTCTATCGTAGAAACCCAAATCATAGAAGATACGAACGACAATAGGGCTTCAGAAGAAGTGGCAAACGTTATATCGAGTTCGCAAATAGTTCCAACTTTAGGCTTAAATAAGGCTTATAATCGTTCTAACAGGTCCAAACCTCAGTGGCTTTTAGAAATGGAGTGGGACGCAGAGATGGCTATCGTGCGAGACTGGCTTTCCGAAGGCGGGAATAATCAGACAGTAAATATAAAATTCAATTATTCAAAAATGTCATTAGGCGGGCAGAGGAAGCGGCAAAACTATTGGTGGTCACAGGAGATCGCCGAACTACGTTATGTCAGTAATAAATCTCGAAGGGCTTACACGCGCCACCGTCGAAGAAAAGTGCGTGATCTGACCCTAGAGGCCGATTTACACCAGGCCTACATTGAAAACAAAAGGATACTAAAACGTGCTATTAAAAAGGCAAAAGAAGAGGATGTAGATGTATAGATTAAGAAGGCATTCTTTCTAAATAAGTCCAATACGTTCTTTTGTGTTGCCTTTCACGGATGGACAATACAAGAAAGTGTGACGTGTTAAACATAGGTTTTCGCCCTGTTTTACCGTAATGAGAGACATCAAAATCATTTATGAATAAAATGGTCGTCTAATAGAGATGAAACTGATTCAAAATAATACCATCGCTTGAGAACAGCGTTCTAACTGTCAAACTCATCGCGTGATTAGTGAAATTAAGAAATTGGAAAATTTTCGTTCTTTATAAATCACATTATTCACGCAATTCCGACTTTGAACTTACCTTCCCATGATTGCTGAAGATTTAGTTCGTCAAGTCACGAGATATTTTGAAGCTCTCGTTACGACACCTATTGTTAATGACCTCCTAAGTTCCTATTACGTTTTAATTTGTTTAAACTTGCCATACGTTATTTCGTTATTTTCAACATGACGTTTTGATTAGAGAACATACCCTGGAAGGCAGATAGATTAGTAAATATCCCTAAATGAGGACGTCGTTGAAAAATTGGATGGTAGCTTCATATACAGGCTGTCCAAAAAATGTGGAATAATCCTTTCACGGTACGTTTCATAATATCCTTCTGTAAAAAAATTTTTTTTAGGTAGAGGTCGCCCCATTTCTAAAATATTATTTTTTTCATGACATGATAATTTTGTACTTTTTTGTTAAAATTCATGTCATTACTGCAGATGTGACTTATTATAAACCTGTTTTTTTTTAAACTCATGAATGCTTGTCTTTTATCATATAAATCAACGTTAGTCTTATCCATGAAAATTTGGTAGCCAGTGGTGCAAAAAATGTTAGTACATTTTTTGCACCACTGGCTACCAAATTTGTGATTATATTAGTTATGATTATGTTAATTACTTACAGAAGTTGCTTGTTGAAACTGTCACTGAAAATTTAAAATGGCATTATTGTTTAAAAATTATTAAAAATATTTTTATGGTAATTGTAAAGCACGAAAGTTGATATTTTCGGTCTTTATTAAAATAGAGGTTTATCAAAATAAAGCAACACTGCAAGCCTGTTGTTCAATATCAATATATAAATTCAGTAAGCAAGCACTCACACACACTATACTGCGTTTGATTCCTTTTTATGTTTAAAAGTAGACCTTTCATTGTCAATGACCGATTCTTTAAATGACATGTTATTTTTTGTCTGTGGGTGGTGTTACTAACAGCTGTGCGATGGGAATCTCTAACAAGCGTCATGTCGTGAGGCACGCACAACGAAACAGATTGAATACCTAATTATGACCTAAGGCCTTACTCCGCAACACAGAGTCCTTATTTTCGACTCCATAAGTCCCTCTTACTCATGCCAATGTCTTAAAAGATGTGACAGAGACAAATAGATCCGTATACACGTGTCTCACGTTGCGTAGTAGTAACGCCTCAGATCGCACAGTCATTGTCGATGAAAGCGCATACGAAATTGTTAAATGAGATAGTATCAGAATGATAGGCCTTTGTATCAATTTGTCTACGGTTTTAAAAGTTTAAGAAAGATTTATGTGAAATAAAACAGTAAAGGTAAACTTATCTTTTTGTTGTATATGTTTTTTACCTACTTTGACTTTCAATGTATTTTATGGTAAATGTTTTTTTTTTAAATTTGTTTCTGATCTAATCAAAACTTCAGATCCAAGAAAATATAAGTGATTTTAGTGGTAATACATATCCAGTTTACGTATTAAATTAGTTTTTTACACGCAAGTCACTTTGTGTTGGAGCTTAATTTTTTTTTTCGAAGAATATCCCTTTAGTTATCTTTTTTTTTGACAAATAATACTTATTTGACGAATTTAGCTTTTACTTAAGATCAATATAAGTTGTCATTTTAATTTTCGTTTTGGTTTTGTGAATGATCAAATGTTTGTATGTACTACATACATGCCCATACTAAAATATTATGTAGATTCGTTAAATGATCTATTTGTTTTGTCTTGTTACCACCAACTATGATTGAAATTGAATTCATAATGCCGCATCGTTTATGGCGGCCCTTTGGAGCAGCTTTCTCTAATGTCTGATTGTTTCTTGTAATCGAAAGTAATAAATCTGTTCCGTTTGATTGACACAATATTATTATTTCCCATGAGCTAATAACTGTCATCAAAGGGACCATGTTTCTTTTAATACGATGTTGTTTGCTGAGTATTAATCAAAATAAAACTTATTATTTCTGGACAAAGACCTCTTAATTAGGCGGATTTTGCCATAATCGCCACGCTTGGCATACGGGTTGGCAATCGCAGTTTGGCCAATGGTGGAGTGAAGACGCTGCTGCCAGTCTTCTTGTAGCAGTACCTACTCCTTTAGTCGCCTTTTGCGATACTTATGGCAACTGGCACCACACGACATAACTATACTAATATTTATTTCTAAAGAGGAAAGATGTGATTGTTTGTTTTTATTTAATAGGCTCCGAAACTACTGTACTGATTTAAAAAATAATTTAACGTTAAATAAGCCGACATTATCCCTGATGATCATAGGCTAATTTTTACCGCAGGACCCGGTAGGTGGCGCTGATGTCGGTATGTCAACTACTAAACGGCTTGACCGATTGGGTTGAAATTTTGTATGTGTATTTCCATGGTTTCACGGACACGAATGTATTAAGTCTACCTTATCTAAATTTCTATATGCTACCGCGCGATATGACGCGGAGTTCACGAGGACAGAGCCACGGGCGAAGAGCTGGTGGTTTAATAAACTTGATAAAACCATAACCTTAAGATGATGGACAGCATCGTCTGCTCACTTCCAGTGGCATTGCCAACCCTCTTGCCGAGCTGGCTATTTTGACAAATCTTCCTTTTGGAGAGGAGCAAGACAGTGAGCTGATGTGGGCTAGTGGTGATTTTAGCTAAATGATTCTCAAGTTCAGTGGCTAGTACATGAAGCTATACATTTTTGTTGCAAAATCGAATCTATTTCATTTGAATAAGATTCACCAGTGTTTATCCTGATGTGCTGCCTTTTGTACATCAAAAATCAAGACTATTTATAACCGGACTAATTTCTAAAACACAAAAAACGTTTTTCGAATTACGTTTTTGAGTTCATACATAAAAGTAACCTACAATAATTGGAGTATAATATCACATCGAGTCTAAATGGAGTCGTTAAATCATCACATGGTTAGATATAAGTCTAAAAATAGAGGGCAAAAGCCTTAACTCATGAGGTTAAGCCGGTTTTAATATTTCGCTCCGGCAGGTCTAGACTTTTCAAAATGGTAATTATAGCGGATCATAATAATATCCGTCTAGAGCTGTCTTTGATACACGAATAATTTGAGGCAGTGATGAATGAGTAAAAGTTTTGTTCTAATTGCTCACATACGAGTACACGGAATTCTTTGAGTTTGAGATTTTGTTTGCATATGAATGTTCTAGCTAACATTTCGAGTAAATTTGTTATTTTTAATTCTAAGCGTTTGTAATATGTTGCTTTGCGACGTTCTTTTGTGAAAGGAGGATAGAATTGTTATTTTAAATCTCATACTTAAAATGAGATATAAAATAACCGAAATCGATTAATTTGACGCGTCATAAAAATTAAACGTCTAGTTGTGTTATGTATTAAAATTATACATGAGCATAATGTTATGAGAATAAGGTATTTAAACCTGTAAATATATAGAAAATGACCTATTAGAATAGTCTAATCTTGGGGTAACTAACGAAATACTGGAAAAAGTTGCGTTCTAACTAAATTTGTAAAAATAAAATCTATTTTCTGTAAAGACAAGTGATTATTACGTTTAAAGCATACAGAAAACATTAGACCAAAAATGCTTTAGGATATCAAGTGTTTGTCAATTAGCCATTTATGTCCAATGTACGTTTTAGCAACAAAGAACTCAAACAGGACGATTAATTGTTAAAATTTCAAATCTATGCGCATTAGTTATGCATCAACTATACCTAACTCGTATTAGACTAAGACGTCAAAAAGGTTTTGGCAAAATAGCAAGTCACTGTTAATAATTAAAATCGCACGTCGTGAAAATGTATTGAATGTCTGAAGTGCTTTTGATACTGTCATTATTACAGAGGTGCTTCTCTACAAAAAACCGAACAAGTGCGAGTCCGACTCGTCCACCCAGGGTTAAGTACAAATTTTAAGTACAGAAAGTTAAAGGTCTTTGAATTGATTTTCAACTTTAAGTCCAACTAATAGAGATCAATATCAATTGAGAAAATTTGAGGTTTTGTGGTAGTTTGACGTGCTGTCTGTACATAATATTTAGACCGCGCATACCATTGATTAACTTTGATGATTAATTAAATTTAACTACAGATTCACCAAACATTTTTTCAGATTTTTCCCTATACCTTTAATATTACTTGCAAAATGTATGTGGTCTACGCAGTTGCATCTTCTTTGCAATATTTCTATAAACTGCAAATAGGCCCAAAAGGTTAAAATATGTTTGATGTTTTTACATCTTCAAGGGACTGTGGACTTGAGTAAGGTTTTAATTTCAACTCGACACCTCCATGTGATTACGAGATAAATGCAGGGACTGACGGATTAACAAAAAAGTCATCCTATTACGTTTCAGTTTTGTGGTACAGAACTCTAAAAATCATGAAACGACGTAGTAAGACGCTCATTTCTTTGTTAGGTTTTTTACCTCTGGGCCTTTCGCTTTCGACTGTGCCAATTTTTAAAATTAATAGGTGTTAATGAAAGTTTATCACTTGTGAATTTCATAATATATTATAACTGTTGAAACCGAAAGGCCAAGGCCGGAAGAAACGCTTTTTTTAACAATGGACGACAACGGACTGTTAAAGTAATCTGCGATTACATTAAATATCTTTTATTGTATGGATTTCTTGGTACATTTCAGACGTCAAAATACAACTGACTCGAAAAAAAAACCAGGTTTCTCTAAATCAAAATCAATCTACAAATGATTTTCACAGACCCACAATATTTTAAAATATTATCCACCAAACTGACAAAATATTTTTGCTTATCTACCTTAGATAAGATTTTTTTGTCGACGTGATTAATAACATATACATTGAAAATTACAGGCTTCGAGTACTTACGAGTTTTGAGAATTATCACTTATGAACAAACAAACAGACTTACAGTTGAAATGGCGAAACTGATATAACTTCTTGTTGGTTACGGATGCCTTATGATTAAATAATCCTATGCATTTGAATGATCTTTACATTAGGAATTTACTATCAGATCGCTAATAGTATTGTGTTGCAGGTATAACCTTATCCTTGGTTAGTATCGCCCAGCTTGGATAATTCTACCCAACATCATGTATGGTGTAGTCGCATTTTGTTTGTATAAATACCTAAATTTCGACTTATTAGTGGTCTAGCTTCCGCGAGGCCAAGTTATGGTGGCAGGGAAAGTGATTCTGACCTTGAAAACATTGAAACGAAGCGTAAAGCCAGCACAGTGAGTACTGGAAGCGATTCGGATTGATAATTTTTTGTGCAGTTTCTAATAAGTTCAGTTTGTAAAAAAATCTGATCGACTTGTCAACTGCTTTTCGCCCCATTGTTCACAGGCGACGCCGATTTTGTTATTATATTCTAACGGGCTACGTTATTCTTGCGGTAGGTAGTTGTTGTAATGACTAGAGATGAAAATGACTAACGTGACTGAATTTGACTGACTGTCATTTACGGTCAATATGGTCAAAATCAGTCAAAAATGATCATAAACTGTCAGAAATGGTCATTGACAGTCATTTTTATTTCAATCATATTTTAAAGTTTTTCTGTGTTTAACACAACAAAAAAGGGTTGTAATGAGTTATTACATAATATTAAATATTTTAAAAGGTTTCGGCGCGATACCCCGCACCCCGCGCGCGTTACCTGCGAAATGGCAACGTCGCATCGCCGTGTGCGCCCCGCCCTCGCTCCTCTGTGCATTACGGGCGAAATGGCAACGTCGCATCGCCGCGTGCCTACTTTGAGGCAGTCTTATTCTCTAATGAAATAATAATAAATAAAACCTTACTTGATTACAACTTACGTAAAAAATTTTCGCATAAACTACCTGCGTGTTGTCAGTGATGACTTATCTAACTAAAACGTGGTCGCTTAAATAAGAGTCTCATGAGAAGGTTCGAGAACTAAACTAATTTAATATTTTAGGGGTTAAAGTATGAAATTGCCGTTTTGTATGGACGAAATCGAGAAAAGTCATTTTTCCATACTAACAATTTTTTTTTTTTTTTAAATCGCCGGAACCGTTTTCGATGCAATTAAAGGTGAAAGTTAGATGGTTATAAAGCTACGCATTATAGTAATTAAATTTCTGAAAATCAAAGTATATAATACAAATATACTTAATTGAAGCAAGAAGGTCAGCTGACACATTGTAAGGGGTCTTTTCAACGACTTCCTTTGAAGTAATAGGCACTAGTATTGCATTTTTTTTTAGTCAATAGTTACTTTATTTAGTTTTTGATACAATACAAAAAGAATTACGCAATAATACGACTATACTTAAGAGCTATAAAAAAAATAAAAAGTGGGAAAATAATCGGCAATTTCATACTTTAACCCCTATTACTTCCTATTGACATTAAAAATGTGATGGTTTGGATGGATGCTAGTTGCTCAATAATGCCAAAACGACTAAACAGATCCACCAAACGATCAAATAAGTTTTACCAACATAAAACAGTAAAATGTTTTTAACTCATATTTAAAAAAAGTTACGTCTCAAATTGTGTACCTTCTTACTTTTTATTTTTTCATCAGACAAAATGCAATTATAGTTCATTCAGTAGCTCCAATAACATTGTTTCCTATTTAGCAGCCGTCGATCAAGACGAGACAGTGAGAAATGAGTTTCTATACAAATCCGAGTAGCCCTTCACTTGCACATTATAATTTTATTTACTTCTTTGATGTATTTAATGGTCAGTAATTAAATAAGATCGCAAGTTGTCTTTAAAAAAAAAAAACTAGTCTACATTACTCGTAGACTGTTTTTAATGTAAGTTCCGATAATTTAAAGTGGTCGATTCTTGTTTTATAAAACTAACTCCCTACGTGATTTCCATTGTTTTGTCTTATTCAAAAAAGAAACATTAATTAACCTTTTGATAAAAGTCCTTTGTCCTCACTTGCTTGCTAATATTATAAATGCTAAAGTAACTCTGTCTTACTGCCTTTAAGAGGAAACACTACGGGCGAGAGAATTGAAAAATAGGTAGGTATTTGTAAAATCTATTGCTGTCGCGCAGTGACAAACGCCTATACCGCAGAGTGTGATAGAGACAACTGCTTCTTGGACCGAAAATACCTACTAAAAGCACACCAAATCAACGTTTCGTAGTCCCCCTATTACTATTCCAAAACTAGACTGATTTAAATACTTTTTTCATTAAAAATTAAAGAAAGGCTTAGGCCGTGTTCGTATGTTTTCCTTTTTTTTATAAAATTTAGCCAAATTAGTTTTCTGGATGTTTGAACACAGCGGAAAATCTGGCGAATTTTTTTGATTTTTGAGAGCTCATATCTTTTTTAAAATTAATTTATGAAAAAACAAAAAACATAGAAACATGCTAATAGTGGCCATAGATTTTTGTAATAAAAATTAATGCTCTACTGGCTTTATCCAGGGAGGAAACAGGGGACTACGTTTGTATGGAAAATCGGCCGTTGTATTTCTTTAATAAACAGATTGTTTTTCAATAAACTTAATTTTATCAAGTTTTACAGAAATTGGCCTGAAAGGGAATGGCATTGTTTACTTAGTTTGATGAAATTTGTAACAAAAATATACATTTCAGCGACAAAGTGTAATTTATAGGCAACGCGCTTATTTCATGTGTAATTTTTTTTTAACTTTATCAAACAACTAGCCAAAGCCTTTCTTTATTTTTTTATGAAAAAGTATTTAAATCGGTCTAGTTTTGAAAAAGTAATCGGGGGCTACGAAACGTTGATTTGGTGTGCAGTTGTCTTTATCACACTCTGCGGTGAAGGCGTTTGGCACTGCGCGACATTAATAGATTTTACAAATACCTAGTTTTCAATTCTCTCGCCCGTAGTGTTTCCTCTTAAAGGCATTTTGCATGTATTACGAATACATTTTCAATAATTTGTAAGTTTATCGGTTGCATAGTACCCCATAGTATAAGCTTATTAGCAGCTTAATGTGGGACTAAATGGTTCTGTGTGGCATGTCTAGAAATATTATAAATACTATTAATATTACTTATCTTATTGTTTTGGCTGGCTAAATATTTTTCAACACTTTGAACATTCTATCATGATATATTTATCTGTACTTTTACTCAAGAAGCATACATTTTCGACCTTTTTATTAGATCATAAAAATGATAAAAACCGGTCCACTTAGTAATATATCAAATATTTATTCGTAGTTTTTTCTATATTTGGTATTGGCAGGAAATAAACAGTTGAATTCAATTAAGAATTCTTTATTCATTTAAGAATCGTTTGTGTGTGTGTATATTTTTAATTATATTGCATATTACTTCCGCTAAGTTACGCCGGCGTGTATCAGACCCCGATTACGCTACGCCTACAGGCGATAAACAAGAATTGTTAATGCCTAAAACCAACAAATAAACTATGTAAACTATCTTTTATACAGGGTGTTAGGTAAATGGTTTAACAAGCCGAAACCAGCCTATGTGAACATAATAATACTATGGTGAAGTCAGAAATTTGAAATCATCATTTTTGAAAACAATATTTTCATACATCGAAATTTCAAAAATTTTGTTTGTATGTAAAAAAAAAACTTGAGAGGTGTCAAGGGACACCCGGATGGAAGGAAGTTCATTTTTAGTGAAGGAATTGTAATAAAATTTAATTTAACACATTAAGCGCCATGGAGGTCTCCGGTGACCTCCAAACAATAAAATTGTAATTGTGTCTAGTCCTTCGGCAGTCAAAGGCTTAATAGTAAATGACTATTTTTAATTCTCTCCCTTGAATAATGTCTACATGCTGAGGTGGGACCTATATAAAAAAAAAAAAAATTGGCCATATTTCCTTGTCAATTCGTTTTTTTTGTATTTTGTTTTGTCTCTTATGTTCTATTGTCTAGCTGTAATTTTGTCTATGTGTACTGTAATGTGCTTATGGCCAATTAAATGTTTCTTTCTTTCTTTCTTTCCCTCTCCCTTTCCCTCCCCCCCCCTCTCTCTCTCTCTTTTAAATTTTTTTCCGTATAGCCAGCCCCCTTTCGCAACGCGCGGTAAGGAACTTCGTTCCAAAAATGTTGATATCAAATGTCTGACTTCACCACAGTATTTATATGCATATTTTATGTTAACATATAGGCTGGTTTCAGCTTGTTATACCATTTACCTAACACCCTGTATATATATCGTGAAAAAAGCCGCCCGTTTCAAGTCTGTGCATGATGATTGTCAATTATTATTCAAGGAATTGTATTATCAACTTACACTAGCGATTTATTTCCATAAAAAACAGTGTCCAAAAATAATGTAAGGATATTCTTTATCCTTTGTATTGCTAAAGTTGTTAAAAGGCACATGAGTAAAAATCCCTAATATTTATTCATGTGTTAAAAGGTCTTCTTTGACCTTAGCGCTTGGTATATTTTTTTATATTTATATAGGTATATAAGGTTCACTATGATGATTTTAGTTGTAAGGAAATTTGGGCGCCAATTTTTTCCTCTTTTTTTTGTTCGTACAACCCCTTATCGGCTAGATGAAAGCGGACGTACAAATTCAAACTCTGAACCAATCAACAAAAACCACTTAAAACTAAGGTATCTGTCAGTGCTTAAATTTTGTCTAGCTAATCGGGATGCTAGATCGGTGATCCAGTTTTGGACGGAGACTGATGACAAGCGACCGGTCAGATTTTTGACATGGGCCAGACATTGACATTGAAATATGTCACAATTCTAACCATTCCATCACTGATGTAAAATAAAAAAACTAGGTACATAACCAGTGTCAAAAAAACGTGCCCGCCAAATGAGCACCGACTGAACATTTGACTACTTTTAGCATGTATCTGTAATTCATGTACATAAGGTTCAATTTGCATTACGTTAGGTATGACACATGATTACTTTAATTACTTATTATCTGCCTAACTTTAAACTTTGCCAGTTGGAAGTGTCATTTTTGGTCTGTATGGTCAAGAATGGGTCTGTGTACCTAGTTCTTTTATTATTTACCTACATGATACAACAGTCCACAACATTAAACCTACTTGTTAACGGTTATCTAGTCATAGCACAAACTGAGCTTCACTAGCCTCTCATTTGTTAAAAAGCTTATTGATTGGTGTCATTGCTTTCTCGAAATATATTATGACAATGTAGGTATTCTGTTTCAAACCGACGGTAAAAGGGAACTCCTTTAGTGACACGTAACAAGAAAAGATAATAAAAACCTAACTTTTTAGGGGGTGGATAGTTTCGATTTATTTTTGTTAGTCAAACTAAGTGGTTTTCAAACTAAGGGTTGGTTGGTTTAAATAGAAAAGTCCATCTTAAAGGGTAGAAAAATAAGGTTTAGAGCCTTTAAACAATTTTACTAATATTTTTAAAGTCTTTATGGACGTTAGTTACTCAATTATGCCCGAAATGCTTATAGTATCTGGATGAAATTTGCTTCGGAGATAGGTTTTACGCTTGTATAGCACAGTGACTACTTTCACCCCAGTAAAAAATTTGGAATACAACGCGGAAAAAAGTTGAGAGCAACAGGAATTAAAAACTACTAACGAAAAGCATGAACTGAGCTACTAGTTTTAATTCAAAACAACTTAGTTTCTATAAATATTTACTAAGTTTATAATACTATTTAATGATATCGAGAATAATAGCTATATAGCTCAAAATTGGTTACTCTTTTATTTCTCAAGTGTTTTTTGAACGTAAATTACTCGTATTATATCACTGAAGGGCAAATGCCTTAATCATTGATTTACGGCCGGTCCTAATGACCTACCTATCTTCAGTTTTGGCATATCGGAGATAGAAAACAACTTCTGTCTTTGTTTCTCTGGACGGCAAAATCAGAGACAGAAGATGTTTTCTATCTCCGATATGCCAAAACTGAAGATAGATAGATTATTGGAACCGGCCGTTAAAGTTACCATAGCAATGATGGGTACCATTCATTTTTTATACGTAGGTATACAGTATATAAATATTTAATCTGAAAACTTAAGTAAGTTCCGAAAGAGGTAATGAATTAAAAAACGCTCTCACGCTCAAGAAAAGGAAGTTCGTCTCATTAAATTCTTACAGTACATCTAATTCGTTTTAAACATAATTCATACTGATTTATAGACCGAAATTGTACGACATATGTTATCTTAAGATCTTCTCCTAACTAGATATGGCCTTGTATGGTTAGCAACAAGTTGGCTCGCAGAGTAAAACTTTTCGTATAAAGGAGAAATAAATATGAATTTAAAATTATTAACTAATAATGTCATCTCGTTACCACCGAGCTAGAGTTACCTATTCCTACGTAACACCAACACATATTGAGTGATAGTAGTAGTACATGCAAAAATGCCGCTCGCCCTTCCTCAATAATGCATGCATTTGTACATATAATGCATTTATTCAAACCCAACACCGATATAAGAAAAACCTCGTCGCGTAACACCACTTTACGTGGCATCTTCAGGAGATGTTGTCGCCTTCGCTGACGAAATATTTTGTTAAGTTATATCTTTCGGCAAAGTAACGCCAGGAGACCAATTCTACTAAGGTAAATTATCAAAACGTAAACGCAACAATTGACGAAACGCAACTAAATGTCAACTTCGGTTGTCACACAAGACTGTATTCTACTAACCATTTTTACTAAATGAAATCTAATCGTAAGCTGAAACGCTAGCTATCGATCCAACAAAAGTAGCCTTTTAGCAGCTTAGGCTCGACCGGTTATTTTGACAGTTAAAACGTTGGTCTTCGGCTGCGCGCGCATCGACTGACAGCGACGTCAAATCACTGACGGAATGAATTTCGGAAATCGTTCCACTTAGTTTCGATCGATCGATAAGGAGAGCTGAAACGCTACCGATATTGTTATTAGAATACGAAAAGTTGACGTTTAGCTGCGTTTCGTCAATTGCTGCGTTTACGTTTTGATAATTAACGTTAGTAGAATTGGTCCTCAGTCTGTTAATTTAAAAAAAAATTACCTTTAAACTATTTGCACAAAAAAGTTACTGACTTAATGCATGCAATAATCTGTGAATTTCATTGTGGTACCATCTTAACTTCGTGTCGTGGATTACTTCAAGCTTTTTTTCGGTAAAATTATTGTGATAAATTAAGTTTTTATTTTTATTTTTGAAGGCTTATGATGCTATTTTCCTACCCTTTGTGGGTTTCTTTCGAATTTAAATGGAACCAACTTAAGATATACCCTATCAAACAAACGTTAGCTATCTTTTTCTACTATAAATTTTATTTTGGTTTTAGTTACGCAAAAACCCAACAGCAATGACAATCAAACGCTGACTTTCTTATAGACAACGCTTACACACTTTTTACGCCCCACCCATCTCGGGTTCCATTTTGTGAAGCTTAGGCTTAAGGTGCCTTTGCATTCTAGCGAAGTTCTAATGCCATGTTTAATATATTCATGGCCCGCTCTGCGTAAGTGGAAACTCAGCCTTAGTTACGCTTCGAGGGAATTATTACTAGTAGCGACTGCGACCATATCATATAAATATAAGAATAAGAAACATTTAACTGACTACAATCACCTAACAGTAAATAAAGATAAATATATTAAAACAGAAACAAAACAAAATTAAGAAACAACGTGTGGCCGTGTGATCATACCCTCAGCATTTGCCTATATTCCGGTAAGCTGCTACAGTGCTGGTATTCTGGCGGGACCAGAATGTGTCACATTTTAGATTAAAAAAAATATAGGACGGACTAAAAAAGGTATAAAAAGAAAAAATAATAATATAGAAATAAATATGATAATGTAGTCTGATGCTCGAACTAGTCAATCAAAACGGTCGTTTTGTGAATACTAAATGAGACTAGAAAAGTAGAAAGTTATTGTAAGTGATTGACTAATCAAATCAATATCAAATTATTATTATTATGTTGGTCTTTTTCCAATCACGAGACTAAGGAGTCCCGGACCTTTGGAAGGCATACGAGGGGCCGAAGCCAACTCGCAGAGGCCCGTTAGACGACATTTATCTTATAATGTGATGTGACACCAACCGACGATTATCCCTGTACACACTATACTTAAATGTGTCTAAGGACAACCCCCGGTTAGCGCAGGACTATTGCAGAAAATAGATAGAAAGGATACTGGGCTATGGGTTTGGGTGCTAGCTCGCCACAAGCTGCCCTGCGCGGTATTATTATTATTAACCACTTAAGTAGAATGTAGTAATGAATAACTTTTTCATTTCAATTTCGCTACTCCAATCTGTCTGCCTCATTTAAAATTTTAACAGGTTTTACAATTTTGACTGGTCTAGTGGTTTAAATACCGGGCCACGATCTCGGGGTCCCAGGTTCGATCCCCGGGTCGGGCAACAAATAGTTTCGAATTTTCGAACGTTGCTCGAGTTTGTGATCACTGTGGATTGCAGTGGTAACTTGAATTCAATGATGGAGGCCTTTTCCCTGCAGTGGGATGATTATTAATAGGCTGTTACTCTTATTACTATGTAACTTAATTACATTGTTATGTTTAAGTTTCAGTACCTCGGAAATTCTCTCTCGTGAATAATTGTGGTGCTTACAAACATTATTTTTAATACCTTTTTTATACATTCACGCTTAATGGTTATTAAACATTAAACAAACAAATAGTACACTTACATGGGTTTCTCATCATTGCTGTGGTAACTTAAATACAATGACGACCATTTGGATCAATGGTAGTAAACGTTGCTTCTGAGCCATGGGTCGCGGGTTCGATCCCCGCTCAGTACAAATATTTGTGTGCATGAACATGTCTGTTTGTACTGGTCTGGGTGTTTTATAAGTATATATTTACAAAAAATAGATATAAGTATGTTTGTCGGTTGTCTAGTAGCCAATACGACAAGCTTCGTAGTAGTTGCTTAGTTTGGGACTAGATGGCTCTGTGTGGCCGGCCCAGTGTGGCATGTCTGAAAATATTTATTTTATTATTTATTTATGAAAGAGGTCTTTTACCTGCAGTGGGACGATTCTAGGATGTTACTTTACTTTACACTTACATATGTACTGCCACAACTGCTCACCCTATAGACGATGGGATTAGCCGTAATCCTAAGTCCTAACTAATATAGGCTTTGAGGCCCGTGATAAGTAGTGCCCAGTAGAATGTCCGAACCTCGGATCGGGCCCACTAGAATTGGGATCATGGCTGCTATTCGACCTGACTCAGAAGTTTTGTTGGCACTAGCGAGTTTAGCATTTGGAAGGGTGCCTTTTGCATTCCACACTTGCCCTACCACACCCTTATACTATAAATGTGGCCCGACACAAACAAAATAAAATGGAGTAGGTGGCCAATACTTCACCGATAGTAGATAGAGGTATTCAGGCAAGGATTGTCGAGGAATAAATGGCCAATGGGAACGTCCATAAAAAATATTCTGCCATTAAACATCCATGCAACCAACAATGATTAATTCCTTAGTGCGATGTGTATAACAATTGTAATCATTTTTAGATGATGTCGGATTTAGATAATTATATATTAACTCGGTCGATCAAAACTGTATAAATAAGGATTAACGGGATTTCAAAATCGATTCGAAAAGCTATAAATATCAAAGTTATGACAGGTTAAATTCTCACTTGACTATCGCAAAAAACAGTTAATGATTGTAGAGCTAGAAACTGTTGTCTATCGATTTAATATAGTAAATTATCATGTTAATTATAAGTTTTGGCTTTGATTGGAGGTGCTAAAGACCAATGATTATTTTGGCAACAGATTAAGTTAGACAGGTAAGTGAGGCAACTGTCGATAATTTATCAGTCTATGCTCTGTATGTGTGAATAACCATTTATATTTAAGTATAGAATTGGAAGAATAATCCATATCATAGTTATGGCCATTTATTATTCGATTTTGATTAAAATTTTATTAGAGAAAGTTGCTATATTTGTAAATGAGGACCATTGTCACAGTTTTCCATAAATCTCTATAATATCAGGTATTTATATGATCATTGCGAAGATGTGATTTATATTAACATATATATTGAAACACAAATTGAAATCAATCTTTATCTAGGTGAAGAATTTGAAACAGACGACAGTGGTGGAGTGGTGTACACACATACCAGTTTTCAAGATGTCGCTTACTTCGAGGTCCTTGGTTTGGTTCTCGGACAATGTGGAATAAAGTATTTTCTATATTTTCACACGTTTGAGTGTTTGTTTTTTGTTCTTTTTAAGGGTTCCGTAACCAAAGGGTAAAAACGGGACCCTATTACTAAGACTTCGCTGTCTATCCGTCTGTCCGTCGCTCTGTCACCAGGCTGTATCTCAAGAGCCGCGATAGCTAGACAGTTGAAAGTTTCACAAATTATGTATTTCTGTTACCGCAATACCAACAAATACTAAAAACAAAATAAAATAAATATTTAACGGGTGCTCCCATACAACAAACCCGTTTTTTGGCCTTTTTGGTACGGAACCCTTCGTGCGCGAGTCCGACTCGCACTTGGCCGGTTTTATTTATATGTACATTAAACAAATGCTTAAATTGTCACTTAAACTTTGGGATCCGAACAATGTATTTGAAGTAATAAAATAAACACAGTTAAGTGTCATTTTTAGGGTTCCGTAGCCGAATGGCAAAAAACGAAACCCTTGTAGTTTCGTCAAGTCTGTCTGTCTGTCTGTCTGTCCGTCCGTCCGTATGTCACAACCACTTTATTCTGAAAGTTTTGAATTGTTTTTAGTAAATAACTGCTCATGCTCATCAAACACTATAAAATATTATTATGATTTCATGTTTTGGGGTTCCTACCATGTAGGTAGCTTGTTTTTTGAGTTTCCGTTATTTCGGCACTGGTTCTCGCCATGATCACGAAAAATCATCAATCATCAACTATGCAAATCACTGAACTGAATAATTTCATGATACAGAATAATAGTTCACGATACAACAGGATACGTAATAGTGTATCTACATTGACCCGTCCGGGAATCGAACCCCGGAGCATGCGACACCTTAAGAACCGGTGTACGCCACTTTGCCTCGGAAGTCATCACTATTTATAATGCAATCATTGTTTTCTTTTAAGGATTAAAAATTAAGTGATAGTATTTAACTTCCTAATATTAATAAACCGAAACATTAACACTATTAAGTTATGATAACTGCTTATTAAGCTTAACAAAGCCGTATTTGGTTCGTACCAATCTATTGATTATATTGATGTTGCTTTACGGCCGGTTCCAATAACCTATCTATCTTCAGTTTTGGCATATCGGAGATAGGAAACATTTTCTATCTCTGTTTTTGCCGTTCAGAGAAACAAAGACAGAAGTTTTTTTCTATCTCCGATATGCCAAAACTGAAGATAGATAGGTTATTGGAAATGGCCGTTATAGAGCCACTGGACTATTGGATCGAATACCAAAATGGCTAATGTTATGTATTGTTTTCCTCAGTTAATTAAACTTACTCTCAATCATAAATTTTAAACCATCAAAATGTCTTAGCACCTCATTAAAATGTTTTATATTGAGAAAGAGGTTTAATTTGAAGTACCTAACTCTTTCTTATTGCGTGTTTTTAGTTTTATATCTCAGTTTTCCGGTTAACCTGGAAGAATAGTAACGATCTCGTAAATTATAAAGCTTGACCTCTAAATGAAAGCAGTTTTAATTTTTTCTCTTTGTTCTTAGGTATCACGTGTGCCTCATTAAATTTAATTACCTTTCGTAATGATCAAATTTAATTGAGATGGAAAATCAAAAAGCGTCTTTTCATTCATATTTTTTATATAAAATCCTCAGCTCACATATTATTACGGTTGGTTCTGTTTGTGTCGTTTTGCTAGGAAACGACTAATATTACGGGTGTCTACTATTTTCATTCAAATTTCATTTTGTAAACTATATATATTTTTAGCTTTTGGTGACCTCTAGAATCGATCCGTGATATTCTAGAAAAGTGAGCGTCATTTTTTTAATTTACTTCACACTTTAATTTGAAAATATCATACCAAATAAAAAAAACAGACCACTAGGTTTATAGTTACGCGTGGTTTTTATTTTTTTCTATTGCTAAAACTGTCAGAATTGAGCTACTTTTAGCTTATTATTAAGAGCCTTATGTTCCGCCGCTATAAGTAATTTATTAAACGTTTCTTGTACAGCCTTGTAGGTGAACAGCGATAACTAGTAGCGGGAAACGTCATGTTATATTAATACCACATTAATTTGTTGGAGAAACCAGAAATTACGTACGCATTTTTTATCTTCATAAAGCAGAGTTTGTAAAGTTAGGGCTTAACTACTTGGCTATGAGATCTGATAACATCGTAACAATCAAAGCACTATGATCTTCTTTGTCTTGGCATCCTATTTTCAGCCGATGCAGAGGAGGACGCTCCCAATTCGACGCGCAATTTTATTATGTATGGCCGTGTACAGTCGCCGTCAGATATATTGAAGCAGACAAACTGACCAAATACTTCTGAATAGATGAAAATGTCAATAAGTTCCATACACTACAAGTTACCATTAATATCTGAACATTCATTACTTCATTAATGTCTGAGCAGATGCTAGTCAATAACTTCTATACACACAACTAACCAATAATATCTGAACACTCATAACGTCAAGTGTATTTAGTAAAATAGTATTCAAAATAGTATTTATAGTAAAGTTGAAAGCACTTCCTTCTGCAATTTTCATCAATTATTAAGACCATCTGCGTTGATAGGTACACTTGACGTTATGAGTGTTCAGATATTAATGGTTAGTTGTGTGTATAGAAGTTATTGACTAGCATTTGCTCTGACATTAATGAAGTAATGAATGTTCAGATATTAATGGTAAATTGTAGTCTATGGAACTTATTGACATTTTCAACTGTTCAGAAGTATTTGGTCACTTTGTCTGCTCCAATATATCTGACGGCGACTGTATAACTTTTTATCACGATAACCGAATCTTGTTAGATAGAGTATAACTACAAGTTCCATTAAAAGGAATCTATCACGAACGGTACTTAAATAGTGACGGTAGTAAAAAAAAACTCTTGTCAAACAAGAATTCACCAACAAATAAATAAATAAATAAGTAGAGTCTATTAACTAAGCTGCATAGACGAATTTACTCGCGTAGAGTTATATTTTCTCTAGTAACTATTCATATAAACTTAACGTTTTCACTCTCGTTTTGGATAAAATGTTTCCTAGTTAGTATTGTGTTAAGCGAGAAATACTTTTTAACTATGTGTCTTTTTTTTACAGGTAAGTGCTGAATCTTCAAACTGTATATTTCAAGTAAGTTTGTTGCAGAATTTTTACCAAACTGATCAGCAAAGACCTCTGATTTAAATGGACAAACATTTGCGAATATGATGTTATGAGAGTATGATGTTTTGCGAAAGTGTTTTTTTACGAATTAACTGGTCAACAGTGCCCAAAAAATATTTTTCTTTTGATCAAGTAACTTGTAAGTACTAAACATTGACTTGAATCGAATTTATCTCCTAAGTATAAATACCGTAACCAGTGAAATTTCACACACGAGTACCTATTTACTTAATAGCCATAGAGCACATATTAACTAACAAATTTTGGTCTGGTATACTAAATTACACAGTATCGGTATTGCCGAATCCCATTCATTAGGAAAAATCTACCGCCACTTAAAACAGCAAGCTTAGGTCACAAATATTTACTATCAACAATATCAAGGACCGTAACAGCATTTTTTTAATCTGGACCAGAGTCTTAGTAATGTTTTAGATATTTATATGCAAACCGGACAGTTATTGATAGACTAGTTCATAAAATATTACACGAACATTTAGGGGTCAGGAAGCTTTGTACCAGATGGATTCCCCATACTTTAACCGACTAGAAACACCTTCGCATGAACTGGTGTCGCCACATGTTAGATAAGTTCAACGGCGGTGACTCAAATGCAGTATTTGACATCGTCACAGGTGATGAAAGCTGCTGCGAACCCGAAACCAAAAGACAATCAGCTCAGTGGGTGTTTCCTTTGATCGGCCAACTAAGGTAAAGAAAGGAAGAAGTCAAGGAAAAAAGATGATTGCCTCATCCTTTGGTCGGAAAGGTAATTTCTATAGCAGGTGTCGAGATAATGAGTCATCCTCCATACAGTCCTGACCTGGCGCCCTGCTACTTTCATTTATTCCCAAGAATTAAAGATGAAATTCGAGGTATTCGCTTTACGAGCCCTGAAGATGCGGTGAAAGCGTACGAAAATGCCATAGAAGAGACCCCTAAGGAAGAATGGGCCCACTGCTTTTCTCAGTGGTTTCATCGAATGCGACTATGTGTAGAGAGGAACGGAGATTACTTCGAAAAACAATAAAAGTATTGGCAACTTTCTACATTATGCCGATTTTCATTTTCTAAGCATTTTCAGTGTTACCTAGGTATAATTTTATCCATTTCAAGCATTAATTTATTACCTGGACAATTTCTATGCATATGCAAGCGTCAATAATGTGATCGATAGTATTAAACCCGTTTTAAACCGATGTACCAACAACAGATGTGTCGTAGAAAATTTTACTGCTGTCATTCGCACGACACTAAATTATGAATTGACAGATTTTAGAAATTTTATATTTCACATTTTATAATTTGAACTTTTCATGCCCAATCATTGATACAGTAGATACAGTTGAGTGCAAAAAGTATTGCGTTTATAAATATTTTATTTAGACCGCAATACTTTTTAATTAAATTGATTTCAGATGTTTTTTTAAAGTTTTTAGTTAAATGTTTTCACTTATTTTTAAAAACCACATTTGACGTCTAAATTTCTGCAATCCTTGATTTTAAGAAATTAATTAACATGCAGAATTGAAGTAGTCGAGTGGGTTCAAAGTAAATACGGTTTTTTCATGTTTTCCTACTTCAGGCATATTTTATAAGTCTGTCGATAATTATCGATACAAAAATTTAAACTGATTTGTTTGGCAAGTAAATTTTTCAGATAAACCATTTCTTTATATTTTCGCGCGCTCTTTAGGATTAATAATTAGGTTTGGCGCATTGCCATGATTTTGTTTTTAAAATTTTAATTTAATGTTTTCACTTATTTCGAAAATCATTTTTAACGTCTAAATGTTCGCAATCCTTGATTTTAGGAAATACGAGTAAATTAACATGCAGAATTGAAGTACGGAAGTCGAGTGGGTTGAAAGTAAATACGGTTTTTTCAAATTTACTTAACACCCAAACAATATTAGCCGAGTCACACTGGCTAATCATAAATTTAAACTGACATTTTAAATTTCGGTAAATCGGTACTTGGTTAGTTAGGGTAGCTACACACCTAAGCGAGCCGGCATTAATCGGCACAGCCGGATGGTAAAATCGAATATAGGAGATGAATGTTCGAGAAAAAAAACCGCTCGGCTTTTACTAGGCGGGCAACAACAGCGGGCCGGCATTAATCGGCAAAGCCGGGCGGTAAAATGGACTATATGTAGATGAATATTCGGGAATCACAAACCGCTCAGCAAATTTAGTTCAGCTAAAAATGTGGGACGAATACGACGTGTTGTTAGTTTCTACAAGTTTTGTTGTTATTGCTGGATTGCAACGACCGAATAAAGACTGATTTGAGCCGAATGTATGTAGTAGTTGCTTCGGGTCAGCTTTTTCGTTCCACAACGAATGCCGAACCGAATGATATGTCAACCCGAATGAACTAACCGATCGGCACAAGCCGATTAAATGCATTAATTACTTCGGGTCGGCTTTGTTGTTCGATAAATACCGCAGAACCGAATATGCCCACGCTCATGTGTGTAGCTACCCTTATAGCGATTTATACGTTAGTTGGTTTGTACGTTATATGGCTTGGTTTCCTTTAGATTAATATGTTTATAGGTACTTACTGTATTGATTGTTTTAAAGTAAAATAATAGGGGTTAAAGTATGAAATTGCCGATTATTTTCCCACTTTTTATTTTGTTTATAGCTCTTAAGTACAGTCATATTATTGCGTAATTCTTTTTGTATTGTATCAAAAACTAAATAAAGTAACTTTTGAATAAAAAAAATGCTATACTAGTGCCTCTTACTTCAAAGGTAGTCGTTGAAAAGACCCCTTACAATGTGTCAGCTGTCCTTCTTGCTTCAATTAAGCATATTTGTGTATTATATACTTTGATTTTCAGAAATTTAAATACTATAATGCGTAGCTTTATAACCATCTAACTTTCACCTTTAATTGCATCAAAAACGGTTCAGGCGTTTTTAAAAAAAACTAAAAAAATGTTAGTATGGAAAAATGACTTTTCTCGATTTCCTCCATACAAAACGGCAATTTCATACTTTAACCCCTAATATTATTAACCTTTACGACATTTCGAATTTTCAACTCAACTGTACGGATCATGTTTGCGGGTAAAATTATACTATTTAACCTTTGAATAATTGATACAATAAATTGCATTTAATACCGTGTAGTGCTAAATATTTTGTTTAACAATGCAAGTATTTTTTTTGAATTTTGTCTTTGTGCTTATAATTTTAAATGCATCTTCTACAATCTCAGGTTCGTCTTATTGTAATTGCGTTAAAAATAATGGACACAGCCTAACATATTTTCTTTATACAGTCTGAATTTAAACATCTTTTTCAGAAATATATGCAAATGTATTTTTTTGAATTTTTTTTTCGATTATCGAATTCCATGAGTGCCCAGGTTTTTAAAGCTATCATCAAGATATAAATATATATGAACAACATCACATATTATATTGTTCTGTTCCCGAAGTAAGTACAATATAGTCCCAAACGGATATTCGATCGAAAATAACATTTACGTCTTGTTTCATACCTGCCGTATTGGAAATTTAACCTTACATAAATGATATTAGGTTAAAAGTTGAAAGACCACCGACATGCTCTAGTGGCGATCATTTGGCGAATACATTTACAGTGTGCATCTTGTTTTTAGACAAAACTAATTTGTCAAATCGTATAGGATTTTAAACTTTCTCGTTATATCAGTCAAAGTCGAGGACCGTTTCGTGTAATTTTTTTATTTTTTTTCATCGGACTATTGTGTACCTATCTTGTTCTTACCATGGTAGAGGATCCGCACTAGCTTTTCTATCCGTAGCTATCAGTATAATTTGTTAAACAAATTGATTCATGTAAATTGCACGAAACGTTACGATGATTAGTAAAAAAAACACAAGCTGTATCCGTATTACAGCTGTTTCGCTCTTCAGTCAGTACTTGAGTGTCAGTTTGGAGTTCATAAGTACCTACGCTAACATTTGCTACTAAACTGCAAAGTCACGTTAAGTGAGCAGTTTCATGAGTTCATATGTTTTATGATAGAATCCAAGCTAAGACTATACCTATAAGGTGAAATTTTAATCACCTTCAAAATTTTAATACAACAATCTACGAGAATAAAAACGAACGATGTATTTCACTCTTTTGGTATAGCTCAGTACAAAAATGTCAAGATAAAGCACCTAGAAAATGTCCGCCTAAACTCAAAAATTTTGGATACGGCCTCCCCGCAACACTTTTTACGCGTTGCGCATCTCATTCATTCATTACTATATTTTTCATAAGTTGTTGATATTCCCTTCATACCTTTACACTTAGGACCGTTAAACCTGTTAGGACCGTAAAAATTGAAAACTATGTTGCGAAAAATATTTTCAAGTATTAACTTAACCTACATTTTTTAGTTCATAAATGGGCAATAAATACGATACTTAACGCCTAATTTTGACGGTGATGAATAAGGCATCTGGTTCGGATGCGAAGGTAACTTTTCTTTATTTAAGCTATTAATTGACCACTTCCCAGAGATGAATCTCAAATCTCCAATACAGACATGTCCAGCCCATTTCTACACAGCAGCTAACCTGTCTAATTGGCAGTATTTTTTAATAACTTGAAACACAAACACATTAAGTAAAATATAAAATTGTATAAACTTAAGTCGATTCAATGTTTTCAACAAACAATCACCACAAAGCTCGCGGCTCGAAGGTTGGCTATAAAATAGCAAGATCCCGACGCCCGTGAAAATTCTGTACCGTAGGTCATACTTGCGAACCTTGTACCGAAACATTTAAACCGAGGTCAGTGATAACTCCGATTACGTAGACGAAAGGCGCCGAAATCGCGGCGTTACGGGGCTGCGTGCGCCGGCGCAGTCTCGTACCGCAACGCGCGCCGCTCGCGCGCACTTTCGCTCTCTACGCGCACTTCCTGGATCCGCTGTTTACGAATGCGCCTATTTATCAGCTACTTCCTACACAATACAAACAACACATGTTCTGTGAACATTGGACTTAGTTTTTTTTAATAAAAAAAATCTAGAACTTTGGGTGCAAATTGGGTTTTTGGAAAAAACGGAACTGATTGATGTTTTACTATAAACAAAACGATTGATTTCGCGCGTTTTTCTCGACTTATTTTAAAGTGACAAGAAAGATTGCATTGCAATATCAAAGTTGTTGACTGCAATAGAAGTTCGTGAACGTGGATCCCTATTTGAGTGAAATCCTGGCAGTGATCGGTGAACTGTATCGTGAAGTGACTATGTTGGTTATCCTGGCATTTATCGGAGTGCGATTCGCGCTCCATGTGTCGAGACAGAGTGGCCGGGCACTGGCAGATGAGTGCTATACAAGAAAGTAAATATTTTTTTAAATTTAATTTTCAGCGCTATCTGTGGTAGTATCTTTATATGAAAACACAAATTTTACATATTTTTCGTGCAATTGTTAAATCATGAATATTCAATTTTTAATTTTGCAAGTTATGTCTTGCATGCTAGATGGCAAGCTAATTAGGGCGTACCTAACTTTCCTACTTAATTAGAAAACCAGGTTAGATTTTTGGTTAGGTACGCTCGAAATGAAATTTTTGATTCGAAATGTGTAATCAAAATAAGGCGCAATTCTTTGAAGATTTTTATTAAGTGTACAAAGAATCAGGAAACTACTAGAAAAATACTTTTACAAGGAACCGGATTGTATTTTATTTACCTAATGACCATTTTGACAATACTACAAAACGTTTAATAAGCAATAAGTATACTTGCCCCATTCATTATGCACTTTCCCCTTTTTTTGGCGATTTACCGTGTCATCTTACTCAAAGCATTGATTTGGTTGACTGCGCCTTCCATAATCATTAGTCTGTCTAGACAAGTCTACAGCCACAAGAAAAAAGTATGTAATCAACAAAAAATATCCCCATAGAAAGTGGTAGCGCAGTAAATTTTCTAGATCAGTATTGCAATAGCAAATGCAAGGTATAGTATGTTTGATAAACACCGTTTAAGTTCATGCCATATTTAATTAAGGGCAGAGTTCACCAACAGACGTTTAAGTTTTAAACAGCGTTTAAAATATTATTTGACATATTTTATATGGGAATTGTGTCAAATAATCGTCAATCTATGTTTACCGGCTGTTTAAGAATTGGTGAACTCGGGTCTAAAACTGTTGAACTCATACTTAACCGGACGTCTGACTGTGCCATTCGACAATTTCCAACGAGTCTGTGTAATTATGCGCATATTATAAAGGATTAACAAGAATATCTATATAAAGGTACTAGCTGTTGCCCGCGACTTCGTCCGCGACAATTTCTGTTATTATGATCGCGACTATTTTTGCAACATTTTTCACTGATGCTTCGCTCCTATTGGTCGCAGCGTGATGTTACTCGTATATAGCCTAAAGCTTTCCTCGATAAATGAATTATCCAACACAAAAATAATTTTTCAATTCGAACCAGTACTTCCTGAGATTAGCGCGTTCAAACAAACAAACAAACAAACAACCTCTTCAGCTTTATAATATTAGTATAGATATATTTTCGTGGATAAGTTACGTTTTTATTTATTATTTAATTAGCCTTTTTCCTGGGAAGATTTAAAAAATATCCGCTAGGGGCAGCACCGGTGGGGTGGGGGGGGGGGTACATATAGTTTGAATTTGATAAAACGTCAAACGTATAGAATTATAATTGAATTTTGTAAAAGTGCAAGAACATCTTGTCCAGAATTTAAAACGATGGCTTGCATGTCGTAGCTTAGCCGTGTCAGGTAATAAAAATGTCCTAGTTGAAAGGTTAGTTGGTTTCAATTTTCTCGTAGGTATACCTATGTCATTGTGTTGTTAAAAATTGAATTATTTTAAATAAACCAAGTTGTTTTTTTTTATATTTGAGAATTGAAGAATACATTGCAAACTGTATTGAAAAAAACTATAAATGCTCAGTGTTAGTGTCCAGATTCTTCTTAAGAACTGCTCTCACATTGTTGCTTTATTTCATAAACTTGAGGATTACACTGTACGTTACGGTTAAGATGCACTTATGTGCACATCAAAATTAAAAGAATGGAATAAAGACAAAAATTTGGCAATAATCCAGACAATATTTTAAGTGTTAGCTATCCTACCAAACGCAAACGCGTAAAGAAATCAATCATAAGATTTGTTCCGAAAAAAAAAACAAGTATTTAAATGATAACCATGAAAACATATGTACCCCTACCGGTGCTGCTCCTAGCGGATCTTTTTTAAATCTTCCCAGGAAAAAGGCTAATTGAGTTTTTCTTGCTAAGCAGAGCATAGTAACTAGTAGACTTCGACTGAACGCATTCCTAAAAAACCTAGTATTAGCTTGAACGATGCAACTAATAGAGAGGATCTATTAGGTAATGAAGCATAAGGTATATACAGGGTGTTAGGTAAATGGTATAACAAGCCCAGATCAGCCTATGTTAACCTATGCATATAAATACTACGGTGAACTTAAAATTTTAGTTTGTACGAAAAAAAAAAAGATTATATCTAATTTCTGACTTTAATATAGTACTGACTTCAATGTAGTTACATTTGTAGGCCTCTGAACTGAGCATTTTTGTATGGAAATTATGCGATAGTACGATTTTTTTGACGCCGACTGTATTTAAATGATGTTAACATAGGCTGGTTTCTGGTGGACAAGCGGAAGCTTGTCATACCATTTACCTAACACCGTTTGTGGAGCCTGGAATCCAGATTTATGATGCGTTTCTGGAATTTAGTTATAAAGCCAATCTTATTAACTAAAGGATTGCACTCCTTTTATCAAAAAACAACCTACTTAAATAATAACCTGTAGAAGAAAAGCGCTGGTCATTCACAGCGTTTTTTATAACTATCCGTTAAAATGTGTACTCATCTTTTTATTAAAAGATTTAAAAAAAAAATAGATTTGATCAATTTTAATTAATTGTTATGTCACAAATGCATTTTTAACGCCCCGTTGGTCTAGCTAGTGGTTTTAATACCGGACCAAGATCTCGGGGTCCCAGGTTCGAATCCCGGGTCGGGCAACAAAAAAGTTTCGAATTTTCGAACGTTGCTCGGGTTTGTGATCACCAACCCGCATTTGGCAAGCGTGGTGATTATGCCAGTACACCCATCATTGCAGTGGTAACTTGAATTCAATGATGGAGGCCTTTTCCCTGCAGTGGGATGATTATAGGCTGTTACTAAATGCATTTTTTTTACAAGGTATCACAAAGAATAACAATGAAGTAAATCATCCGTGTTCGTTTTTATATTTAGAAAAAATATTTATAAGCTTTCTGAATTAACCATTTCTGAATAATGTTTATTAGATACAAGACCCTTTTTATATTAATGTGTCGATGGCAAATCTTTATAAAAACTTTGCGCGCGTTGTTTAGTTGATAGCAGTAGGCGAAGCTTTCAAACTAATAAACGTTAAATTTTCTTAGGTGTCGGTACTGAAGATGAACATAAGCATCTATTTTCGATTTAATGAACAACCAATTTACATGAATAAACGTCAATTGCCTATTTACAATAGTTGAAAATCATTATGTAAAATAACATTGTCTGTTAACATATATGACATTATACAGATTGTACAAGAGCATAAACAAATGTTTACAGGGTTATGATACAGCGAAAATTTTGGTCATACATTCATCATTACATCATTGTAACTTTAACCATTTGGATCAGCGGTAGTAAACGCTGCTTCTGAGCCATGGGTCGCGGGTTCGATCCCCGCACAGTACAAACATTTGTGTGCATGCACATGTCTATTTGTACTGGCCTGGGTGTTTTCTATATATTATAAGTATGTATTTACAAAAAAAAAGAAGTATATAAGTAAGTTTATCGGTTGTCCAGTACCCCATACGACAGGGTACTTAATAGTAGCTTAATTTGGGACTAGATGACTCTGTGTGGCCCAGTGAGGCATGTCCTAAATATTTATTTATTTTATTAACTCTTATCTAAATATTATCAAAAGTAGTGCCGATTAAAAAGACTAGGAATTTCCCCTCGACGGTCGGTTATATGGTTGGTTAGGTAATTGATTCGCATCGTCGACTGGCCCTACATCAATTTTAATTTGTGATTAATTTAAAGTAATTCCTTACTGATTTTTATTGACATGGTACAGGCCCATAGCCAACCATTTTCAGCCCCATGCTCTGGTACACCCTGTATTTTACAGAAAAACATAAGAGACACACGTGCTTCAAGTCAAGTGCCAATTAACTAAATTAATATTTATTGTTATTGTTAAGTACAATGTTTAATGTGACTTTGTCACTTACCATGGCCAACTAGAGAATATGAAGTTAAATGTGGACAATATAACATACATTGTATTATTCTCAAATAATAACATGCTGTTTTATGGAATTGGAAACAACGAAAGTACCGCAAAGACCACAGGCAAAATGTAAATCAGGTTTTCTACAGTGACCAATTCAGATATGGAACCCGAGACCTTGGAGCCAAAGCCATGCAAACCTGTGTCTATAACACTCAACCAATGTGATTGTCGTAGTCATCCAGTTATTGAATATTCAATTAGACTAAGTGCGTAATAACAAAAATGGACTTTTAGTCACTAGTGTTGTTTTTTCTGCCACTCGATTTCCATTTTCTTATCAAAAGTATTAAGATGTTCAGACGATGTCTAGTTATTTATTTTTTAATTTACAAACAAAGTTGTTTAACGAAGCGTGATATTTACAACAATGATTGCGTCCAGCCTCTTTCCTCATTGAAGATCGACATTCAAACATTAAAGGTCGTGACGCGTTGAACTCTTTTATACAGCACTAGCTGTTCCCTGCCACGCTTCGCTGTGGCACATTGTGATGGAATGGTGTTTGTTTTTCATGTTTTTTTTTCGCGGTCGCAGATAAATAGATAAAAACAATCCTTGATGCGGATTATATATCATGCTAAAATTTCAGCTCTATCGGTGCAGTACTTTTTGAATTTTTGAAGCTTACACAAACCAACATAACATTTTATATATAGATTACTACATTAACATTATATACGAGTATATAGATTACTCGTACATTGAGTTGTGATTAGTGATAGAAAAGACTCGAGCCTTTTAGCCTCTTTTTTTGACTCGCAGCCTTATTGACAGGGCTAGAAGGCTAAATAGGTTTTAAGCCCCCGAGCTTTATTTAAAAAACGGCTTTTTCCGGTGATAGAATATACTCCAGCCGCGTAGCCTCTTTTTTTAGACTGGCAGCCTTATTGACAGGGCCAGAAAGCTAAAAGGCTAAATAGGCTTTAAGCCCTCGAGGTTTATTTAAAAAAAGGCTTTTGGCTCCTGCCTTCTCCTTTTTTGGGTTGGTCATGCAAGAGATATAAAATAAACATACAGTCATCAATGTTGCCTTTCAACCCGGTTAACAAACTTTAGTGATTAATTTTTTAACCAGGAAGAAATTAGATAATTGGCCAACATTTCAAAATATGTCGAGATTTGTAAATATTTGTCAAAATAATAATCACAACTTGTGATCCAGTATCTATTCGGGTCTAAGAAGTTATTGAATAAAAAACAAACTACCAAGTTAACTATTAAGGTTAATAATCAGTAAATTATATTGATTTTCTCATCATCATTATCATCATCTAAGCCAAACGTCGCCGATTGCTGGGCATAGGCCTACCTTAGAAATCTTCACAAGCTAGGTCCCGCACCACTCTAGTCTTGCACTAGATCGTTAGTCCACCTGCTTTTTTCTAACTGTCCTAATTCTAAAACTATTGCTACGTAACTGGTAACATTCTTCATAAACCTTAAGGACTGGTATCTTTTTAGAATTACTTACTTACTCACGCAATAATTTATTGAAGTTTAATTTTATGGGAGCGTTCATTTTAGACATATTGATTTTCGTTTTATTAATATTATGCCAAATCAACATAATCATTTGAGCTGATAATGTATTGTAAAAAACTTATGTAGAATAAATTAAATAAATTGAAATAATGCATGACAATAACATTAACACGACTTGCAAGTTATTTATAGTGTCTTTAACCTTGAAAATAACCTTTGCATCTTGTTTAACAGTTTGACATGCCAAAAGTTCAAAAGATTGCTTCCACCTGGCTTCGAAATAACATATCTACATAAATGAGATAAATGTACATTATATTCGTTCTCAGAAATTAAGATAGTACAGAAAGGGAATTTTCTTTAAAAATACAGCCTATTTAAAAAAATGACTTTGTCGCCATGCTCATCGTACATACGGCATTTGTCGAAGTAATAGGAAATTGAAGTTGGCTTAAGGGTCATTATAATAATGATACAGTCTTTATCAGTCCATTGCTGGACAAGGGCCTCTCCAAAAGAAGAATTTGGCGCTGGCGAGGAAAGACGCCGCTGCCCGTCATCTTCTGGTATCACTCATGTCGTTGCCTCTTACGACACCCATAGGAAGAGAAGTGGGCTGTTATTTTAATGTGCGGGTACCACACGACACGGATTAACTCTATATATTTTTATCGACCTTCCAAAAATGACATTAGATTACTTTTCGTCAAGGAATACTAAAATAGCGATTTCCGCTTTGAAATCGATATTTGAAAACACCAAACCAGAAATCAACATTCGTTCGTAATTCCTAATTAATGAAGGTTGAATTCCATTCGCATATTTGAAGGATACCACTTAGTTCCGTTTAAACTGGTCATATATTACAATGTTTATTCAATAGTACAAATATATTAAAAAACTGTGAAATGTCAATGCTATGCTGATTCTTTTGAACTTAAACACAATATGTATGTTAGTGCAGAGAACAATATTTATACCAAACATGATTTGCCAATCAAATGTTATGGTTTACTCACCATAGTCATTTAGTGTGTATTTATACTGCTATTATTTTATGGAAGACTTAAAATACAGGATGAAATTTTAACCATCTTCCAAATTTTAATATATCAATCTACGAGACGAAAAACAAATGACGTGTTTTTTCTTTTGGTATAGCCATATATAGTACAAAAATGTCAAGATAAAGCACTGAAAAAATATCCGCCAAATCTAATTGATACGGCCTCCTAGCAACACTTTTATTACGCAATGCGCATCTCATTCATTCATTACGATACTAATCATAAGTTTTTGATTTTTCCTTTATACCTTAACAGGCCGTAAAAATTGAAAACTATATTGCGAAAAATATTTTCAGGTGAAAACTTGATGTAAATTTTTTATTATATAAATAGGCTCTAAATACGATACTGAAAGCTTATAAAAATATTGGAAAGTGGTTAAAATTTCATCCTGTATAAAGAAGTTATTTCATGGGACACAAATCTATGTAATAATATCTACTCTCACACAATTCAAAATACAATTTCTTGGGCAAAATTTTTACCGCCTATTTTCAATTTACACTAGGAATAGTTTTTGGATCAACTTTAAGCTTGTTAGACATAAAGGGATATATAGTTATGTTTGGACGGATTTTTTAGATTTTATGACCTCTTTATTGTACTGTACTTACTGCTGGAATTAGACCTAAAAGCTTTTCGTTAACAGTATTATTAAAAAACCTTTTTTTACGCTCTGAAAAATAAAATGAGTTTTTACTGCCTATAATAACAACCTTCAACAGTTTCTTGAAGGTCCGATATGAAAATAATAACTATTTAGTTAGAGGTTAAGTTAAAAACAGTTCTTTGGTAATTATCTTTAATTACAACTTCGGCAGAAAAAAATAATCACAAGCAAATGAGTCGACGTTTGACCGACATGTTGCGTCGGTATTTTACGCAATCTTCAAGATTGACGATAAAAAACGTCAGTGTACTGGATTGAAGAGTTACTTTCTGAGTTAGTGATGTGACGAGGGCACGGTCACGAATCGATTAATAAAATTACCTTAGACTGTTATTTCTCAGGCTGACCGTGTCTTAAGTATGTTAACTAAGGTACATAAGAACGTGGCCGGAATCTTGATAGCCAGCCACACTTGTTCTTGTCCTCGTGGCAATTTCTATCCTGCCTTGAAGTGAGAGCCGCTTTTCATTCCTATTTTTAACGTTTCTTACATTTTCCATGTTCTTGCTCTTATGAAATAGACACTACGACTTGTGATATTAAATAAACCAAATGCGCAGTAATCTGCGTATGTTTATAGTTAAATTTAAGCAAGTTTTACTGTGCTATAATATATCGAGGCAATATTATTTTTGTATAACCGTCGATTTGTTCACAACATTCCTTGTAGAAATATGAGTAACAATAAGTTACTAGAACTTTTTTATTTCAAAATAATGTTAGATCTTTGAACCTAACATTATTTTAAAACATAAATAATGGAACCAAGCAGTTTTTAACTGGTTCACATGATAATCGATACAAAAGCTAACGTGTTGGCACTTAACTACTATGTTCCGTCCGAACTCCGAACACAATACGATGTGATTGGAAGTTATGTCATAGCTGTCATGACGAGCGGATAGAGACAGTTCTTAATGTCTCAGCGTGTTATGTAACGTCTTTCGCTTCGACCCACTTTGCTTGAATTTATAATCTACGTATAGCGAACACTTGCACGTTAGTAGTAGCTTAGTTATGCAGTGCATATTTGTGTAGTAGACGCTGCTTCTCAGCCATATTAGGTCGCGGGTTCGATCCCCGCACAGTACAAACATTTGTGTGCATGAACATATTTTGTTTGTACTGGTCTGGGTGTTTTCTATGTATTAAATAATGTAATTAGAAAAAAAAGTAGATAAGTATACATACAAGTTCATCGGTTGTAGTTTACCTATAGTATAAGCTTAGTAGTAGCTTTGTTTGGGACTAGATGGCTCTGTGTGGCCCAGTTGGGCATGTCTGAAAATATTTATTTATTTAAAACTGATACTACTCAAACTGATTCATCATCAGCCTACATTAGTCCTCTGCTGGAGAAGCCTTAGTCTTCTACAAAAGGTGGCTTTTGCCATTATCGCCACGCTTGGCAAGCGGGTTGGCTAACACAGTTTCGCGGAGAGAAGATTCTGCCGCTCGCATTCTTCTGTCTGTACTCCTTGAGACTCATCTTAGGACACCCATAGGAAGAGATAGAGTGGTGTTAGTCTACTGTGCGGACACCAAACGGTCCTAATTATTTCATTAGAATTGACAAACATATGTCAATAAATTATCAGAGAAATGGATAAAAAATTTAGTGAAAAAGTAACAAGATAATTGATGTGATTTCATGCCGTCTAAGTGCTTGTTAGAAACATCGTTAATATCAATAGCGCATAATATGAATATGAGATTAGCTACATTTTGGAAATATCTTACTTAATACAACATTAAGGTGTGATCATATGTATTTGTCAATAGATTTAATTATTAAATGCGCTAGAAGGAATAAAATAAACTTTAAAAAATATTTTACTATCAATATAGAGTTATTACACAATTTAAATGAAAATGAAAGCTTGACGCGATTTCTTGCTGTCTGTCTTTTAGATGAGATGCAATCCATGTTTGATTTGATCAATAAAAATCTCATTATCTTCATCATTATCTCAGCCCTAAGGTTATTTACAATAATCGGTTCCAAAACAATCGCATCCAAAAGGCTCCCGTTGTCTTCGACATTCCGTCTGTCTACTCGGTGGGGGGCCTACCCACAGATCGTAGTATCCCAAAACCTTTCCGCCGCAACGGTCATCGGTGCTTTTTACTATGTGTCCCGTCCACTGCCGCTTCAGCCTCGGAATTCATCGAGCTGTGCCTATTATCTTAGCTCTCCTATGTACATTTCTGATTCTTTATCGCAGGGAAATATCCAGCATTTTTTTTCTACTGGCCGTTGTGCGACCTTGAGCCTTTTTATGAGACTCATGTTGAGCTACCACGTTTCAATGATGTTAGTAGCTTCAAACCATCGCGTGAGAACGTCAATCGAGCATTGACTAACTGGCAATAAATAGATATGAGGCACTCATATGTCACTAGAGATATATCGCGTTTTATTAATATCGGCAGTTTAGCTACCAAGATTAACATAATCAAAATTGAAAACATATCGTAAAACCCAGCTTCACATGTAAAACAGCTAGTGATAAGCTATATATAGATAAACTACTTTCTAAGTGTGATCTCAGAAAATTTATTGTAATTCTTAAATTGTATGCAACATATAAGACCCGGCAAGATACGTAATACAGTCGAAACCGGTTACAGCGACATCCAAGGAACCGCAAAATTACGACGCTTTATCCGATAGTCGTAAATGAAATATGCGAACAAAACCCACCCAAGAAAACAATCAAATCAAAGTTTTGCGTTGGCTTTCCGCGTAGGGCGTAGCTATTGCACTAAATAAGTCATGTCAACGAATCAAATGCCAAAGAGTCGCGAATCGGTGTGGGAGAAAATGCGAAACTTATAATAATCGAAATAGTCCTTCATAAATTAGAATAAGGTTGAAAATATTTATGTTTTCTGGAACTATTATTGCCGATAATATACTGAAAGTTTGGTCGTTTTACGCCAAATGTCGCTTTAACCGATGTCGTTGTATGCGGTATGTTAACTTCAGTGTTTATATAGGATTCGGCCAGGACCTTGTCATTTGGTCGTAATAAACGATCCGACGTTTTAAACGGTGTCGTTATATTCGGTTTTGACTGTAGTTACATTTCGGTTCGGTATTCGGTAATCAAAGCTTTTGTTTAATTATTAATATTATGAATAATATTATGTTTTCAATTATTTAATACTACATGTTACAAAAATAGTACAAAAACAACTTATAGGGACACGTATAAAAAAATATTTAATGATGCATGGTCTACTACTACTCATCCAAATACAACCAAGAAATAAATGTGGACATAAAAGGCGACTCTGAAGTTATACCTCAAAGTCTCGAATTTGAAGTCCAGCACGCAATAATGTCGCAGAAAAACGGGAAAGCTCCAGGAACTGACAGAATAACTAACGAGGTGATGAAAGCTAGATTGCCAGAAACAACAACAAGATTGACTAATCTATTCAACCTTATCCTCGACACTGAACAAATACCAATGCAGTGGACAACAAGCTCGATAATTCTTATCCACAAGAAAGGAGACAGAGCGGAGATAAATAACTATCACCCTATAAGTTTGATGTCAAATATATACAAGGTATTCTCAAAGATAATACTTAAACGGATATCAAAAACTCTGGACGAATCACAACCACGAGAACAGGCTGGCTTCAGATCGGGGTATTCCACAATTGACCATATACACGTAATAAAAAAGCTAATAGAAAAACATCAAGAATACAATGGCCCGTTGTACATGGCTTTTGTGGACTATAATAAAGCGTTTCACTCATTGGAACGCCACTACATATGGGAAGCTTTAAAGAATCAAGGAATTGAGAACAAATACATAAGGCTTATAAGAAATGTATATACAAACAGCACATGTCGAATAAGGCTTGAAACAGAGGGGGAGGCGTTCCCTATATGCAAAGGCGTGAGACAGGGTGATCCACTCTCACCAAAACTCTTTTCGTCAGTATTAGAAGAAGTCTTCAGGTAGTTAGAATGGGACGATTTTGGAATCAATATCAATGGAACGAACTTAAATCACCTCAGATTTGCTGACGACATTGTACTGATAAGTGATAACCCAGAAAATCTTCAAACCATGCTCCAAGATCTGGCACAAGAGAGCAAGAAAGTTGGCCTGACAATAAACAAATTAAAGACCAAGATAATAACAAATACGTCCCAAGTCATTATAAAAATAGATGAGGAAAATATAGATTACGTTAATTCTTATATTTACTTGGGTCAAATTATTTCATTTAATGATCAAATGGATTCAGAAATAGAAAGACGGATTGCCAACTCTTGGAGGAGATTTTGGACCTTAAAAGAAGTGTTGAAAATCAAAGGGCTATGGAACGAAGTATTCTGGGATATACAAAAAGAGACCACAAGAGGGCTGAAGACATAAGACAAATAACAAAGGTGGAAGATGTCACACAAAAAACAAAAACCCTGAAATGGAGGTGGGTGGGCCACATGATCAGGGAAAGTGGAAACAAGTGGACAAAAGAGATAACCCAATGGACTCCTAGATTTCACACAAAACGAAAAAGAGGAAGACAAAGAAAACGCTGGTCCGATGAAATCAGGAGAACTGCAGGTCCATTATGGCAAAGAATTGCCTTATGTAGAAAGAAGTGGAAGGAATAGGAGGAGACCTTTGTGTCACTAAGACACGCAGATAAATGAATACTAACTGTGTTTACTTATCGGCATTAAAGGTTTATTATTATTATTATTATATCATGGTCTACTACTAAATGTAGGTCTGACCTAATTCAAAAATGTAGTAGCTATGTCACGGTAAAATTATGAGATCTGTCAATTTACAAAACAACGCGTGAGATTATAAAGTAACGGGTGGGTTTAATTATGAACTGACAAAGTTTACAATTTTACCAATTATAAGGTGACAGACCTCTTTCATGTCGAGTTAAGAGTTAACAACAGCGTCTTTTCTCTACGACTGGCTAACTGCGAACACCAACCCGCCTGCTAAACATGGCGATTATAGCAACATCCTCCTTTTGGAGAGGCCCTTGTTCAGCTGTGGACTAATTTAGGCTGGATATGATATGGTAGTATAAAAATGTCACCGGAAAATAACAAGAACCGCAAATTTATAAATTTTCTTGGAAATTTATAAACTAACCTAACCTAACCTACCGGTTGTTTATAGTCTAACGCGTTGTTTTATAAATTTGCGGTTCTCATAATTATACGGTGACATACATGTAACGTAGTGTAGGACGCCCTCAGGCTAGGTGGAGCGATGATTTGCGCAAGATGGCTGGCAGGAGCTACATGCGAGAAGCCGAGGATCGACCTAACTGGAGAGGCCTATGTCTAGCAGTGGACTGCGATAGACTGTTGATGATGATGATGATGATGATAATATAATTTACTAACTAAAAACTTGATTCAGTCATGCACGATGATGAAAGATTGTCTTCCGGACAGGCCTAGCCTAGTGTAGAAATCTTTTGTAATTTTATTTTTATGTAGCGTCTCGGCACAACATTGGCATGTGTTTTGATTAATTATTTACTCATCAAATTATGTAAGTTAACTTAACTATGCTTATGTTGTTCAATAAACTTATTTTTAACTTATTTTATGCCACTAGCCAGTGAGTGATTTAGGGAGAATGGTTACTCTCAACTTTTCAAACCACATAACGCATTGCATCATCATATCGTTAAAACGAAAGTGTATCTTTTTGTACCTTTGTTATTTATTTAATCCAACAGTCCGGTGCCTCATCAAGATAAATATTGTTTGGTTTTCATAGTTATTGGGTCAAGTGTATGAGTGTCCGGAACGAAGCTCTGCTTGTGTGCGCAATCCACTCTTGCCAGATGATTATAAGTTACATAAGCATTAATTTCACCAGTTTTATGATAGCTCGTGACTTCGTTAAACGTGTTAATGTAAAATCTCTAACATTAGCACCTACATTTCTTTGAAAACTGCCATACTGCACTAAATAAGCACCCAACTGCGGCAAAGCCTACAAGAGGGTTTATGATTCTATGATTTTAGTGAATGAGGTATCAGTCGATTCCTTATTATAGTCCGGGTAACATAGGCTACTATTTGTTAAAAGTAAGCTACATGACGATTGCTACTACAATATAATAAGGTACTAAGAAAACAAAAGCTTGCAGTCATATCGAGTTGGGTATCAAATAAAAGAAGATACAATTCTAAGTACAAAAATGTTTAAACAATACAGCAAATAGACTTTATTTATTTAATAAGGTACACCAACAGCACATGTATAGATACAAAAAACAATAACATCTTACATTAACATTTTAACTGATTTTAACATTAAGTCTACTTTCTTATACACATGCCAATAATAGGCGTACACAACATTGACACAAAGTAAAAGTAACAACAACACGAACAAGTCCACATATATTCTAAGATGAGAACAATGTAAAAATATGCAATCAAAGGAAGAAACACAGTCTAAGACTCGCGGACAGAATCATCCACCCTGCGCTTGAACTTCGGCATTGAGTCATGAAAAATGTCTAAGCGTCGAGTCTGGGTCGCGATCGTGAATCCTGTTATATTGTGCAAAGCATCTAGCGAGGGGAGCATGGTGACCAAGGTTTGTTCTCATTTTGGGCAAAGTAAAGGGCTTCTTGATTGGATGACGGGGCAAGCGACTTTGAAATCATTGCATTTTTAGTTTATTATTGATAGGTTGTCAGGGGTTACAGTTTTTTTAACTTTCATTCTTCATATTCATACTTCATCCTATCCAACATTCAATATGTAAAAAAAACCTTTCTAATTTTACAACAGTAATTTTTTGTCTTAATTTTACACAGCGTTAGATAACACGGTTGTTAATAAGATAATCACAAAACCACGTTTTGCTTGAGATCTCAATTCGCCAATTTCGTCAAGTGTACGTAATTAATTTTTTGTGCGATTCCTATCATATACTTGACGGGTTATTTGTATCAACAATCTTATTCACCAGAAACACCCACCAAATGCACAATAGGTAGTAAGCTCGTTCCCCGCTGAGTGCGTAAGTGGTTTGCTTTAGATAATAGAGCTTCATGTGAACAGATTTAGTGAAATTTCTACTATTAATTCGTTGATATTTGTGATTTTGTATGAACAACAATGTACGATAATATACTTGCTAGAAAGTTGTACACTACCAGACTAAACTGTCCAACTTAAGGTAAACGTATTGTTACTCTAACTAGTGAGTGTCATATGATCGTTTCACAATTGTCTGTCTTTTAAGAGCGTGCTGTTAAAGTGATCGACGTTAGACGTGCACTAGTTGCGTGATTGTGAATCCAGCCTAAATCGAGTTTTACAGCTTTTCCTGCTGCTGTTGGTAGACGAACTCCGCCAATGAAGCTTAGCGTATTTATAGTATGCACATACTTCATTCAGCCCGCGTCAATGCACTGCATGATTAGCAGTTTAACGTACCATCCAGTCTCTTTTAATTTCAACTACTGAGACCGATCTACTTAAATTCTTTCAAAATATGTAATATAAAGCTTGATTATCCGCTTACTTTTTACCCAACTCAATATAAACATACCGCTAAAATTTTAGGAGATCGGATCTTAATTAAAACAAATAATATTATTTTTTTGTATTTATCTTAAAATAAATTTGTAACGATTAGTTATCCTCTTGGTATTTTCTTCTATGTCTAAGCCTGCTCGCTGCAGTTATATAGTCTTATAGTGGTTTTCGTGATTGATTAATGGCATCGACAAAAAATAATCCCAATGTGTAAGACCCGAATGAATTAATAGAATAGAAAAAAGTAAATTAGTGCACTCGAGCTTTTCGCTTTTTGCTTTAGAAGTCATCTTAAGTTTAGTGCAGATATCATGATGTAGTGGGTGCAAAGTCTAGATATTTTCGAGGACAGATACATTTAGATGTATTTACAGGGTGTTAGATTAATGGTAAGTATCACAAACTGAAACCAGCCCTTGTTAACATTATGCATATATAAATACTGTGGTGAAATCAGAAATTAAAAATCATACAAATCGGAATCAAAAAAACTTGATTTGTATGAAAATAAATTAAGTATTAGGATATCAGCTATGACCTGCAACCTCGGGTACACAGTAAATATTATGGTATCTCGTATTCGCATTTTCCTCGTGTTCAATAAATCAATACACCACACTATTATTAAAACACTCAGTCTGTACTAGGCTTTATTTACATTTTAGAAGTACTTACTTTATCATAATAAAAAAGGGATGACTTTGTTCGTTTTGTCATACTTACTTATGAGTGCTCGTCGATCTAAGTATAAAAGAATAAGAAGTCGCTCTGGTCTGTATTCAAAAATAATAATAGGTTTTTTCTATCGACTTCAAAGAATCCAAGAGGAGGCAGTTCGAGCTTGATGTTTCGTTTTATTCGTCGATTTGACTTTTGTCAGAGTTTAAAATTACAATACGTTTCTATAAAAAAAATAGACATGACACCGTACCTCTACAATCTTAAAATACAAGATATTTCCGTCTGTTCGACTAAATCGTTCTTCTCACGGCATTGGTAAACGTATTTTGTTGAAAAAAGAGCTTTTACTTCACTAGACAGAAAAAAATAATTTCAAGTCATAAACTGCAAAGCGAAATAATTCTAATAAAACTTAACGCAATAAGCTGACAGACGTCAGTAATATCCAAGAGTATGCTAATTTCCGTTATTTTAATTACTAATATCTTATTAGCTCTGCCTGCTCAAAATCCAACTATTTCATGATAACGCCGAAATTCTTTATGTACCAATTATCTTTTTTATGTGGTTGAGATGGTTTTGTCGCACTATTGCAACTACGTAACATTTCTTATATCTTGCCATAATAATCTTACTTTCTTACTTCTTAATAATACCTATTGTAGATGCAAAAAAAATAATGGATGTTTATTGGTCAATCACGCCAGAACAGCTGAAGATAAATAGATTTAGATAAAATTTGGCGTATATAGTCGTAAGCAACTTACTGACTCCTAGGGATCTCTATAAAAATTAAAAAGTTACATAAACCTTACCACAGCCATTCACTTTTGTCTGTGCAAATGAAAGTATCTGTTATTAAACTAAAAGCATCTGAACATGGCAAAAAAAAAACCTCTCAAAATTACACTGTCTGACTCTCTCTAAATTTTAGATTTGCCAATTCGCTGGCTTACTTACAGTCATTATACAGTTATGTACGAGTGCTATGTTCCTTGCTTGTGACTACATACAATATTTGATAGATATAAGTTTATAACACTTATTTAGTGTATTTGTCATCGCGTTCTTTATTTTTATTTGCCAGATATTATATTTTTTTTATTATTATAGGACAAAAACACTTTATAACACCCAGTTGCAAGTAGTGGTGGGATTGAAGTATTTTTCGATTAATAACATTTTTAAAGTAGATTAATTAAGTTTGAATCCTATGAACTTTTTTGCCAGGGCTACAGTGTTTTCTCTTCATTGCCTAAGTATACTGATAAATAAAAAAACACTTGTAATAATATTTTTAAAGTAACGTGTTTGTCAGTTTGGCAACAAATGATATAGGTATTTTATTTTGACGTTGAAATTGTACACTGTTTTTTTATCGCTTATATTGATAACCATAAATTAAAAATTCCTTCAAAAATGAAAAATATAAAGAAAAGTTTTACAAACATAGAACTGATAAATAATAAGAAAAAAATACTGTCAATTGTCAAGTACTGACCAATAATATGGGGGCTTATATCACGCTTTCCGGAGCTTCAGTTTTTTGTAAAACGGCTTTAAACTACTGCTGCTAATATCTTATTGTGTCCCTTATAGTTTTCAATTATAAATTTACTTATAACAACATAACAATTTGATTCGGACAATTTTATACAATTCTCTGAACCCAAAATAAGAAATTAATTAAAGCAATTGTTTTGCGAAAATAACGAAGGCTTGAGACAATGTATAAAAAATGTTTTCCTTGGAGGCGACACCTTGAAAACTGGCGTGTACTTACCACTCCACCTCGGAATTCTGAAATAGTAATAAAACATCAGAAATTAACAATACTAGACAGACAGAGTCGCAAAAGGGTCCTTTTTTACAATATTAATGATAAGAGTGATTTTTCCATTAGGTATGAACAATGAAAGATGAGTTTCTAACCTGATAAATATTCTTGATATGTCTGTCCACACCTAAATTAACAATACTATAAAAAACGAACGAAGTGGAAATAACTAAAATGTATGTTATATAAAATGTATGGTGTAACAAACGCCCCGTTGGTCTAGTGGTTTAAATACCAGGCCAAGATCTCGGGGTCCCAGGTTCGATCCCCGGGTCGGGCAACAAATAGTTTCGAATTTTCGAACGTTGCTCGGGTTTGTGATCTCCAAACCGCATTTGGCAAGCGCGGTGATTATGCCAGTTCCCATCATTGCAGTGGTAACTTAAATTCAATGATGGAGGCCTTTTCCCTGCAGTGGGATGATTATAGGCTGTTACTTTACTTACTTTATGTTTTGTTTAGTTAAATGCAAGGTCAAACTACCAATAAATCGTTGAAAAAATAGGGCTCACAAAAGAACATTACCGATGCAAGAAAAAAATCAATTTGTGCAAAATAAGCAAGCAATGGCAGTTGTCATGTTTTTTTGGTAAAAAGGTTTTTGATCCAACTGCACCTACTTAATCTTAGTACTTAATATAATTTTCGAAACTTAAGCTCACCACAAATGGCTTCGTTCAGTGATTTATTTAGTTATTCTAAAAGCTGGCTTTAATTTGATGTTCATGGTTTTTAATTTATAAACATTTACCATACCTTAGAATAAGATCTATTTAGAATAGAATAGAATAAAATAGAATATTTAATTTCATACACGGTGCATTTTAGACCACCTGTAAAACGAAGCCCACGTTATGTAACCATTATGTATAACATATTGGCAGTGTTATTTTTATTTTCTACCAATTTTTTTTTAAATAAAAATATTGATTATTGGTTCAGCTATTTATTTTGAAACACGCTGTGACTTTGACAGATGTAGCTGTGTAAGGTCCATTCAACCGAGACCCCGTCTCAGCGATATAATACGTCTGTGCTAGTCACAGAGTGTTAGATAATTAAAAATCAGAATTAAAATTTAAAATTTACAGAAAAAAAAAAATGAATAACACTGCCATGATGTTATACATAATGGTCCAATATTGTGGGCTTCGTTTTCCAATTGGTACAAAAAGCATGGTGTATATGTGGAATAGGTTTACATTTATTTGACCAAGTTCTTCTATCCATCAAGAAAAGTCTTACAGGTCACTGACATGACTCGTTTAAACGACAAGAACATATGTATTCCTAATTTGACCGGACCGGGAATCGAATACAGTACCATTGCTTAGCAGGCGGACCACCGCAGCACAATGTTTGACGCCAGTAAAAATATGTTTACTCTATATTGCAAACTAAACAAAATTAAATATCACAATAATATATTGGCTTTGAAACTCGGATAATATATCTTTCTATACCTTTAATAAAATGTAACAATGCTAAAATATTAAAGAAAATGTTCCCAACATGATAAAAAGCTACAACTTTTATTGAACATTTAATTTATAGAAACACTTTCGCCGGCGATTTAACGTGCTACGAATCCATAAAAATTAACTACCTCAAAAGAAATTTTAAATATTAGTTTCTTGAATTAACGCGATTACAATACATTGAGATAGAAGATATTATGAAGAATTTAACTTAGAAAATTTAAAGTATGTTATCGTATTTCCGTGTCGTAATATACTCCTGTGAGTATATGGCAATGTGTATGGTATGTATTACTAAACCTATTTTTATTGTAAAAAGTAAAGTAAAGTAACAGCCTATAATCATCCTACTGCAGGGAAAAGGCCTCCATCATTGAATTCAAGTTACCACAGCAATGATGGGTGTACTGGCATAATCACCACGCTTGCCAAATGCAGGTTGGTGATCACAAACCCGAGCAATGTTCGAAAATTCGAAACTTTTTTGTTGCCCGACCCGGGATTCGAACCTGGGACCCCGAGATCTTGGCCCGGTATTTAAACCACTAGACCAACGGGGCGTTATTTTTATTGAATACTCTTAAAATAAAGAAGTAGGTATATTTAGATGTGCACATTTATTTGTGATATTTGGTTAAGTATTAACACTACTAATACTAAATCTGAGTTGTCTATTTGTAATTTTAAAATAACAGCTTTTCACTAGGTGCATGCTGAGGTTAATGTTTGTTCCAAAGAACCTATGAAACGGATAGACCGATTATGACGGGACCTTCACTCTTCACTCGCAGATAGCTAATGTTGTTAGGAGTAACTTAGGCTACTATTATTTTAGAAATTGTATTAAATTTTAATTGAAAAGAACACGTTTATACATGCCAAGCGTGCTGTAGTCCAAACGAACGAAGTTGCGGGCACAGTTAGTCAAATTAAATACGAACATGTTAATTACAGACAAAATAACTTATTACGAAAATATTGTTGACAGTAAAATAACAATTAATCTAGCTAGTTGGTTGGCCAGCAATCTAGTTACCTAATATCTACCCAGACATAAAAATTTTGGCAGATACCTAAAGGCTACAGATACTTATGATTAATAAGTAACATAATTAGCAACAAGATAAATGTTAAGCTGTTTTTTTGCAAATCGTTTGCAAATTTTTTTCAAACGATCTGCCAATACCTCTTAACTACATACAAACGGTGCTGTCAAGTTAAAGATACTAATAATTATTCACAGCCATTTTTTTCGGCAGAGAATCAAAAACGAAAGTTATTTACATATCCATACTATTATTTTTTAATATTATAAATGGGAAAGTGTGTGTGTCTGTTTGTTTGTCCATCTTTCACGGCAAAACGGAGCGATGAATTAACGTGATTTTTTAAGTGGAGATGGTTGAAGGGATGGAGAGTACTTTTTGTCAATAACCCCCCACTTCCTCCCTAAAATAGGGGGTGAAAGTTTGTATGGAGCATTCCGCAATTTATTTCAAGGTAGAAAGCTAAAAATTACTATTTGTGACTTACAAAAAAATCGTGCATATTTTTTTTTCGAATGTCGTCCCTAACCCCTAAAAGAGGGGGTGAAATGTTATTGTTACCCCGAATTTTACGCGAGCGAAGCCGCAGGCAAAAGCTAGTTATACAGGGTCAAATTTTAACCACCTTCCAAATTTTAATATATTAATCTACGAGACAAAAAACAAATGACGTATTTTTTCTTTTGTTATAGCCCAGTACAAAAATGCCAAGATAAAGCATTTAGAAAATGTCCGCCAAAAATCTAAAATTTTTGAAACGACTTAAAGAAAGTGTTGCTAGGCGGTAGCAACACTTTTTTTACGCGTCGCGCATCTTATTCATTCATTACGATACTATTCATAGTTTGTTTTTGTCGGACCTATCACTGAAACCTTATATGGAAGGCTTTAATCAGTTAAACCGGGCAGATTGTCATATGTTTTTGATTTTTTCCTTTATACTTTAACGGGTCTAAGACAGTAAAAATTGAAAACTATATCGCGAAAAATATTTTCGGGTGACAACTTAATTTACATTTTTAACTTCATAAATAGGCTCTAAACACGATACCGAACGCCTATAAAAAATTTTGAAAGTGTTTAAAATTGCATCTTGTATAAAATTTCTTAATTTGAGGTTTAGACGCACTGGCACCCGATATATCTGTCAATGTCAAGGAGGTGCTTAAGGTCTCTGTGTCTTTGTCGCGTGAATTATAATGATAGCACAACCCCTTCTCTTCCAATGGGTGTCGAAAGAGGCGACTAAAGGAGTATTGGTCAGAAGAAGACGGGCAACAGTGTCTTCTCTATAGTACTAACAGCCTATAATCATCCCACTCCAGGGAAAAGGCCTCCATCATTGAATTCAAGTAACCACAGCAATGATGGGTACTGGCATAATCTCTTCTCTATACTATTAGCCAAAATGCAATCGCCAACCCAAGCATGGGCAGTATGGCAAATTCCTCTCTTTGTGCTGATGATGGTGATAATTCATTTTTGAATTTTTTTCGTAAATGCGTGAGAACCATCCTCGTACTTCAAGGAATATTTTAAAAAAAGAATTAGCGAAATCGGTTCAGTTGTTCTTGAGATTGGCGCTTAGCAACACATTCAGCTTCATTTTTATATTATAGATTGTTGTAATTGTTCATGTGTTTTTTTATTACTCATAAAATTTTATTACTCAATGTTATATCGTACTGTTATATAGAACATTGTAAGAAAAACTTATCTTTTTCGATGGAACGAATCTTCGGATTGTAGTTGTTTTAATTTAAGATACCTTGGCTGATAGATAAACTTCGCCTATTTGGATAAATATAATACATACAGTGATTAAATAACAATGCACTTCTGATTTCAGCCGGTATCATTCCTTGCATAACATTTTTAATACTTATACATAACATTGTATACATCTCCTTGTTATTAGTTTCATTATTATTTTGGACAAAACCAATTATTGTTATAGTTATTTGATCTTGGTTATTTGAATTAAAACTGATTCGATTTGTTTTAATCGCTTAACTTTGTTTGCAACTCGTGTGTGGTAGCCTATTCGGAACTTTTAGACAGACATTTAAATCGGTTAATTAAGTAATAATTACATTTAGACAATTTTATTACATAACACACAATAATATTCTTTTATTTTATATGTTATTATTAAGTCCATTAACATGGTTGTTTAATTAAATGCATCGTAAATATTTCATAGACTTATTTCTTGGCGCCTAGAAAATTATAAATAATGCAACTGATGTTTCTTTTATAGTTGCCACACTATCAGCGTATGTAAAGTGTCATTAAATAAAATACACTGTAACATTTAACATATTAAAAAATCACTTGGGCTAAGACGACACTATGGTTATTGCCTAAGTAAAGTGCCTGCTAGAATCTGCTAGACTTGTGAAATTTAGAAGAAATCGATACAGTTGGCTACAGAAAGAGGTCGAAGATACTCAATTTAGTTTGATAGATTTGTTAAAATCTATTATATACAGGATGAAATTTTAACCACTTTCCAAAATTTTTGTAGGCATTCAGTATCGTATCTAGAGCCCATTAGTGAAGTAAAAAATGTAAATCAAGTCTTCACCCGAAAATATTTTTCCGCATTATAGTTTTCATTTTTTACGGTCCTAGGCCTGTTAATGTATTTAAAGGGGAAATCAAAAACTTATGATTAGTATCGTAATGAATGAATGAGATGCGCATCGCGTAAAAAAAGTGTTACTAGGAGGCTGTATCAAAAATTTTAGATTTTTGGTGGACATTTTCTAAGTGCTTTATCTTGATATTTTTGTACTGGGCCATACCAAAAGAAAAAATACGTCATTTGTTTTTTGTCTCGTAGATTGTTATATTAAAATTTGGAAAGTGGTTAAAATTTTATCCTGTATCTTCTTTATATATATAATTCTTCTGTGAGTGTGTATGTCACTGAACTTCTCTCAAACGACTGGACCGATTTTGATGAAATTTTTTGTGTGTGTTCAAGGGGATCTGGGAATGGTTTAGATTCACAATTTTGTCGGGGATAATGTTAGGGGTAGTCCACCCCTAAATTTTTTTTTATTTTTTAGACAAAATTTTTAATTTCAATTTTTTTATGATACAACATACAAAAATACATACAATCCTAAATTTTTACCCTTTTATCACCAACCCCTATTTTTTAATAGCCATTTTAGTAATTTAATCATTTTATGGCAAAACAACGTTTGCCGGGTCAGCTAGTAATTTATAATATTGCTATATTTTAAAGTGCAAAATAGTTGCATTGAAATAGAGGTGTTAGGCTCGTTATTGTGACTCTATGCCGTGGTGTTTGTGATTTGCTTATACGCCATAGATTACCTTTACGGTACAACTCATCAAAAGCATAAAGCTCAAAATAAGCCTTCAGATAAGGGTCGCAGAAATTGGATTGGATTGCATCACCGCAGCTATGAATAGGGCACGTTAAAGATGCACGGATATTAATTAGATGGCTAATTTCTGCAAACAAGATTCGTGACTAGTCAGGAAACTATATTGTCCACTAAAATGTGTTGTACCTACACATGCGCATGCGCAATACATGCAAATAATCTTCAGAGTCATCTTGAACTAGAATAGAAATATAATATTTTGACGTTCAACTATGTTATTTTAGTTGTAATTTGTATTCTCTTATTTTATATTAGTAAATAAAATTAAGTAATATGAAATTGCTCACAAATCACAAGAAATTAATTCATAAGACGATTTCGGCCTCGAAGATACACCGACACAAATCACTAAAAAAATTGTATTAGTCTGGCCATAGCCTTTAGTTTAATTACATTTTGTAATAATTAGATGTTTTCGATTTGAATAATTCATTTCAGCCTTTTATTAGGCTATTAATTGACTTTTAGATAATGAATTGAGTAATGGTAAATTTATTTACATGAAGTGCTATAAAGGAAGATCGTGATAGCACATTAAATGAGACATTTAATTAATATTAATGTGATCAGAGTACATATATTTTGTGCCTGCGATAATAATACTGTGATTATTAATATAACTGTTTTCTGCTCTCACTTTAAGATGTAAACTTACCAAGCAAAAGAGAATGGAAGTGAACATTTTAGTTTACCAAAAATAAATTAGGTAATACTTTACCATCACATAAATATTCAAAAGCTTTGGTATAGAAACGAATGTAAATATTTATTTAAAAATACGGTATTTTATTAACTTTACAATTGCAATACGAAAATGATATAGCGCTTTTTAATCTTCTCGTGGCATTCTTTCTGAAAATGATAGAGCATCTCTTACTCTTCTCGTTACATTCTTTTTTTAAATGATAGAGTACTTCTTTCTCTTCTTGGACATTTTATTTTAAATGATAGAGTACTTCTAACTCTTCTCGTCACATTCTTTTTGAAAATGATAGAGTACTTCTTACTCTTCTCGTGACATTCTTTTTAAAAATGATAGAGTACTTCCTGCTTTTCTCGTAACATTCTTTTCAAAAATAATTGAGTACTTCTTACTCTTCTCGTGACATTCTTCTTGAAAATGATAGAGCACTTCTTACTCTTCTCGTGGCATTCTTTGTTTTTCTGTTTGTATGACTTTTTGTTAAGAGTAGTCTGGTGTCTGAGTTTTCCAAGCCGCCTTGACTGGCGTTTAACTTGGCTATTACTGGTCCCTTACGTGACTTGTTCTTAAAACTATCCTGCAACAGATTCCGAGACTAGCAGTTTGAAATGCGACCTTTCAAAGCACGAATTTTTCCAGACGCCATCCCTTACAGACAGTAGCCAATTGAGAAAATATCGTTTCTTTACTTGATCCATTTGGGAATCGAACCCGGAACCCTTGTGTAGTAAGCGAGCCACCGCACCACTATACACCAACCGGGTCTTCGTGACATTGAGCCTAACTATTGAGAATCCGAACAGAAACTATCAACTTTATTTACGCTTTGGTCGATCGATCCAAATCTTTCTTTTTGGAATGAAAGCGCTCGCGCTACTATTTGTACTAAATACTCGTACTTACTCCAAGCTATATCCCAAAACCCAGTTTACCTGATTTTTCATAGTACAGCAACCAATTTCTGAACGAAAACGCCGAGTTAAGATTTTCATGTTGAATACGCAAAGTAAACACTATTGAAGCAGTAATTTCTCTACACACACAGTATCGCAAATATTGACATGCATATGTTTGGGTTTATCTTTGATATAACATTATCTGATGATAGCAAATATTATTTCAATGACATTCACATGAGCTAATATCATATTCGCAAATTATTGGACTGACACTCGGTAGTGGGTTATGTAGTTTTTTGGAACGAAGTTCCTTATCGCGCGTTGCGAAAGTGGGTTAGACGGAAAAAATTGTAACGACACTTTTTGAACTACACTTTTTGCTATAATACTAGTTGTAAGCCGTGCGGCGTGCGCGTGAGGAAGAGGGAGAGGGATAGAATAAAATTGTATTACAATTCCTTCACTAAAAATGAACTTTGTTCCATCCGGGTGTCCCTTGACATCTCTCAAGTATTTTTTTTTTGTTAGCATATCATCACATCAATCATTTAACTACTCGTATCGCTCAGGAGAATTTATTCAATAAAAAAACTGAAAATAGGTTAAGGTAACATTACTTTCTTAGTATCTTTAAAAAAGATCAATCTATGGAATGGTGTAAAAACGAATAAAGGGGTGTGAATTTCTAATTTTTTTATTTGTTACTGAAAATAAATAAAGTTTTTCCCCCTTTCAAAAAAAAAATTTAGGGCCTAAGTTTAGCTTAGTATAAGAAGAATTAGGTGCGATACAATTGTTTTAAGATAATTGATGTCGTAATATGTAGTTGGGTAATAGTTTGAAATTTTAACAACGAAAAAAATAACCTACTTTTTATCAGGCTGCTCGATATTGATGAATTTTGTTTGATGTTGAAATCATAAGATTCATATTTGGTCCCATTAAAACTTTATGAATGAATCCCTCTCCGAAATATAGAAAAAAACTTGTTTATAGCCTACAAAAAAATATATTCAAAGTTTAACAATCAAGCTAGTTATCAATTTTAAGACGAGTCAACCAAACAAGAAAATACCGACAATAATCATGAAGAAAACTTAAAATTGGTGGCATATTTCACGCTTTTTGTCTGTAAAATGTTTGTGAAGAAAGTTTCATAATGCTCGCACGTCTTAGTTGTCATAGTGATCTTGGAGTACTCAATGAAACAAGCATTAGCCACGCAGTGGGTGGGATATCTCTTCGATGATTGTGCGTTGCACGGACATCAATCTTTATTATCATTCGTGTACACCCACTAAACTAAATGTTATATAGGTTTCTTTTTCATTTGATGCCTTGCGTTTTCTATCATGTTATATTTTTGAAACTAAATGATGTTAAGCAAGATTAATGGAGCAGCCTTTTAAGGGTATACCGTATGTAAATGTAAAATACTACACTGATGTTATTGCTTACTATAATTATAATAGGTGTATTGTGTTGCAAGCACATTAAAAGAATAGCAGATAAGAGGAGGTGACTAGAGGGTTTCTGACAAAAGACGGGCAGAGGCGTCTTCTATCAACTGGACAAACTGGAATCCTATCTTCTGCCTACTTTTTGGCCCCCCTAAGTTCCAGGCCAGTGTTGGACTAATATGGCTGCTGATGATGATAGGCAAATTGGTAGATAAGCTTAATAGATCTAAATGCATTGTGTATTGTATGTGATAAATTAGCACAGTATTGAAATAAAATAATTATCTACGGATTCAGGTCTCGTTAATGAAGATGTATTTTTTTTTATTCAGACGTTTTTTGAAGACACGAAGTGTTAAATAGTTTATAGTTTTAACCACCTCTTCTATTGAAATCAGGGTCTAATGTAATGGTTGTAATGCCTTTGCCAAACGCTAACAAGTTTATCTAATAATTTTTATACTTTTGTTATCAGTTAATTGTGTTTCTGCTAAAGCAAAACAATATACATTTGCATCTTAATTAACTTTTAACGAAGCAAAGCTCGCCAATTAAAGATGACATAGGAAACGGATGTCAATAATTGGGACCACGCGAAACAATATAATTGCCGCGCTGGTAGCTATTAAGTTTTGAAATTATATTCTTTCGCCTTATCTTAAGCTTCATTCGGATAATTATACAGACAAACTGCAAAATGTTTTTATTGAAGTCTGTTTAAAACAATATAAATGTAGATAGCTACAAGTGTTAATTGCTACCGATCGTTTATTTTTCGATTGTAAAAGTTTTAGTAGCGAAATTGTTATATCATTAGAAAGTACTTAACTTAACAAGAATGTGTATTAGTAAAGAAACTAATTAAAAATTAATAAAAACTATAATAATTCTGTTCATGGCAACCATTAATCTAAGAACCAATTTATATTGGAGAAATAACATATCGTCAGCCCATCAACTGTGTCGATACTGATTCGTGGCGAACGTTTGACTGATTAATAGATTTGTTAGCTGATTAATCGATTAGGATGCGTCCGGTTAATCAATTCTCTGTCTAAATTTGACAGTTGCGAGTTTTTTTTTTACAATTTTAGACCAAAGAAATGCCTGAAAGTACGGAAGTAGCATTCATTTCGAATCATAAAACGATTGCCTGCGTATGTTTGACATTGACAAAAAATTTTGTTTAGGCGGAATTCGTTTATAATGCGCTCCTTGACTCCACTTAAAAAAAAAAGTATGGCAACAATTAATCAACCACACTGCTCAACACTATCAAGATTAAAGTTCAACTTACAAATTCACATAACGCGACCTTTACACGGCATATTATCATTAGGTCTGTTACGAGTTGTATGATCTACCGAATAAAACACCTTCTTATCACAAATATGACTTATTAATTGCTGCTTTAAAACAATTATCAGCTCAAAACATTTCAGTAAACTGACATCTCAGACCAAACTGATGTCGGGACATGATTGGCGGTTGTGAACTCTCTCTAAAACTTTTTTTAATTTCACTTTGTTGTAGACTGAGAAAACCGGTCATGAGTGAGTTGGACTCTCGTGATCAGTGTTCTGTACTTCCTATGGTTTTTCCTATTATGATGGAAGTTTACATTGCCTTTAATAATGCTTTATTATAATTTTATTTGTAGAGTATTATCCCCTGTTTTGTTTTGTTTGATATTGTATTGTTATTTTTTGCATTCTTCTGAGAGGTGGAAAAAGAGCATAAATATAACAATATTTCTTAAAGTTTTCTTAAAAATTATCTAAAGTAATGTTAATGAAAAATCATGAAATACCTTTTCATGTTGATAAGGCAATTTTGTATTCTGTTTACAATATACAGATGATTACGTTGAGTTACAAAAAACAATGTAAATGCAACCTGAAAACAAAGTAGAGGCTTAAAACAGTAAGGAAACTTTATAATACATTCAGCATAAATATGTAGAAGGTATGCTGGGGGCTTTAAAAGAATCCAACCCGATTGGGCTGAATTCTAAAACAATAAAAATAGTTTTATATACTTACTGTTCTTTGAATAATAATGACATTTAGAAATTTAAAAAGCATTTCAGTGCAGACAAGTTAAAAATAGATTTTATTTTGTTTCAAATCTGCATGTCAATAGATATTCAAAATAGATATCTTAAATTTGTCTACAAGTATGAATATATTTATTTAAATTAAATTATTGTGTGCAAGTCTGAGGGAGTAATGGTTATGAATTTTATAAAAATCATGTGATGTGCCAAATAAGTATATTTAGAAATTGTATGACGATGATCTTTGTTTTTTGTTTGCCACCTACTCAAAATTGGTGGCGTATTTCAAGCTTTTGTGATTCAGTTACTTTTTTAGCAAGCCTTTGGTTTATTTTTTAGATAAGGTTGATTTTACAACTTCGACTTCTCTGAAAGCTTCAGTCAGATTATCGAAAACAATAAAATTATTTTTAGTAAATTTTTTTACCACATTTTTTAATTGTTGGCGAATAATAAATCAGATTGTTACTAACTGTTAAAAATTTTATAAATTTTAACCTATATACATATATTCTAACAAATGACCATCATCCATATAGTCGATTTATTCAGTTTTCAATTATTGTACGTAAATAAAAGAAATTCTTAATGACCGCGTATCTAATCGGTATAAGTATATGTATAATCGTATGTTCATTTTCTACTGATTTTATACGTATTGTTTCACAATAAAGCTCTTTATCATTATTCATGATGAGAACTTTTAAACGATGAAGACTAGTATAATGGAAACAGTTCGACACTTAATGCATGTTAAATATATGAATTATTGACAAAATCGTGCATAGAAATAAAGAGCAGACAAAAGCTATGGAGAGTGACCGTTCACAGTATTAGCTTCCGAAATTTTAATTGAAAATTAACTGTAAACTCTCTGACCATTTTAGCAATACCTATTATATTTATGTAAATTAGAGGATTTGGAACTGATTTCTAAATAAGTTTAAAAAAGTTAAGACGTGTTTAGGAGTCAATAAATTAGGTATCAGTTTTGATTTAGCAGTTGCTACTTGTAGGATTAAATATTACAAACAAGTGAAACAATAATATGTTTCATACAATGTTATAAAGTAAAGAGTACTCTAAACCGACGAGCATGCATGAAAAGATTGATGAATGTGGAAGAAGCGAAAGATGTATGCCAGGATCGTAGTAAGTGGAATGCCTTGGTCTCTGCCAAGTCTCTGCCTACCCCGTTGGGAAGGAGGCGTGATAATATGTATGTATGTATGTATGTATAAAGTAAAGTAACGGCCTATAGTTATCCCACTGCAGGGACGAGGCCTCTATAATCGAGTTAAAGTTACCATACCAATGATAGGTACAGGCATAATCACCATGCTTGCCAAATGCGGGTTGGTTATCCGAACCCGAGCAATGTTTGAAAATTTGAAAGTTGAAATGTTTGAAAGTTTGCCTGATTCTGAAACCACTAGACCAATAAGGCATTAATGACTCAATTTAGTTCATTTTAAACACATTTTAATCTAAATTTAGTATACTCATTTAGCGCAAATTTTAAGTATGTTAAGCGTATGACCCTACATACATTTTTATCTTTATGGCTTAACAGAGAAGTCTTCTTTGTTTTGTGGCTTATCTATACTTAATATATAAAGCTGAAGAGTTTGTTTGTTTGTTTGTTTGTTTGTTTGTTTGAACGCGCTAATCTCCGGAAGTACTGGTTCGATTTGAAAAATTATTTTTATGTTGGATAGTCCATTTATTGAGGAAGGCTTTAGGCTATATACGAGTAACATCACGCTGCGAACAATAGGAGCGAAGCATCAGTAAAAAATGTTGCAAAAATAATCGCGTTCATAATAACAGAAATTGACGCGGACGAAGTCGCGGGCAACAGCTAGTTAACGATATATGTGACTCTTCAAATCATTACAGGGATAAAATAATTAAGTTATGTTTAATAAACGATTTATATGTATATGGAAGGTACATTCATGAATACTTACACCACAAGAACACTTTTTACTCGTGTGCTTACAGTGTTTAGTTTTAATATATAAGAGCATGTAATTACTTAACTAAATTTTAATTTTATTAATTAACCCATTCAGTGCCTCCCTAGAAAGTGACGATATTACCCCCATGCTGCCATACTATGTTGGTACTCGGCCCGCCGTACATCTCAAAAAAGTATCCGTACCCGCCCATCGGCGTTTCCGGCATAAGACTTCAGTAGGCTTACTCTTGAAACCAATCTTGATCTCAATCCGATTCCAATCCGAACCAGTTTCAATCCCAATCTCCAAAGATATGGCACTCTTGAACACGATCGACTATGAAATCGGATTCGACATCACGATCGAGTACCGTCGATCAAATTGGGTGATACAGAAAAAAATGTAAACTACCAAGAATGTAATATCGTAACAAAACGTAAAATCTTGCCATATTTATTATTTTCATGTTCAATATATTGTTATTCACTGTAACATGTACTTTCCTCCCATTTTTGCTTAGTGCAACTATATTTTACAGCTGACTTTGTTAGTTAAAGTGGCTAATTGAGAATGTCTGTGTGAAAAAAAAACTTCACGCCGAAATCACACGTCAAAAATAACTTTGTGCTGGACGATTTATTTATTAACCAATGAACTTGTACTTGTAATTAAATAATGTTACCGATGTTTTTCAACACATTCTCCAATTATGAAAGTGTAAAAAACTTGAAAGCAATACTAATAAATTGTAAGGTGAAGAGGTTCGATACATAAGTAAGGTTCGACTCAGTGTGAATTTATTGTTTATAGTGGAGTGGGATAAAATTTCGCTGACGCTTAATGCGATAGGCGGTGCGCAGAAAGATTACGTCAAATAGATAGGTAAATGTATACTCCATAATTTCTCCTTAACACATCGACACTCATATCAAATGCGTTGTCTGCATAACTTACCATTCTTATCAAATTCCGCCCTTGTCTCACATCGAATCTATGTCCGATGTCTAAAATATCATTTATTAGACCTAAACGTGCCATTTTAAATAAATAAAACTAGATAAAATCGTCAAAATATCACTCTCAATCTCAAAAAAGTTAGTTTCTTGTAACTGTGTTTACTCGATCCTAAACACGAATCTAAACTCGATAGATCAATGTCAAAATTACGTCAAGAGTGCCGAAAAATCTTGAAGTCGATTTCATTTAGTTCCTTTAAATTTCACCCAATCCGGGTACGATTTGGCGCTAGTGTAGCATTCAAGAGTGCCAAACGACAAGATTTCAATTCCAATCTCCAATACTGCTTGAAATCGAGTTTCAAGAGTAAGCCTACAGATCGCAACATAAGTTTTTTTTATGCCCAGTTTACATGTACTGGGTCCTGTATAATACATGTACTCATAATTTCCTCTGATATTTGTTGCAATATTGTGACAGTTTTATTGGTTACTAACCAAAATAGTAATGAAATGTGTAGGTAGGTAGGTAAGTTAAAACATTAAGTGAATTGTTTTAAAACGTAACCAAACCGTTAACACCTGCGTATTAGACTTGCTAAAGCTCATATTTATGGCAAGATACCTAAAATTTAGTATCTATACTAATATTATAAAGCTGAAGAGTTTGTTTGTTTGTTTGTTTGAACGCGCTAATCTCAGGAAGTACTGGTCCGATTTGAAAAATTCTTTCTGTGTTGGATAGTCCATTTATCGAGGAAGGCTTTAGGCTATATAACATCACGCTGCGACCAATAGGAGCGAAGCATCAGTGAAAAATGTTGCAAAAATAATCGCGATCATAATAATATAAACTGACGCGTACGAAGTCGCGGGCAACAGCTAGTTAACCATAAATAGAAGGGCTTTTTGTAAAAGTCAGACGTAGTCAACCTTTTTTTAGGCTTTTACCACATGAGTAGATAATCCGAACAGAGTTTAAGTTTCATACAACCGCATGTGTGCGTGACCACTGAACGCTAGTCGCCAGTTGTCAATATCATTGTCACCCATACAACCAAATGTGTGCGTGACCACTGGCCGCAAGTCGCCAGTTGACAATATCACTGTTACAAGTTGACGTTCTTACGAAGCTTAAACTCTGTTCTGTCTATTTTCTCATGTAATGTACTGTTACTTTACTTTAATTAAAGTTGAGTCGGCGCCAAAACTCAATGATGTAAAAGTTTTGTTAAAGTAATAAGTATCAAATTTTACTAGTTTTTTCATCAGGCGTATACTCACTTGAATTCAATTCGTATTTAAGATCAATATTTCTTCCTAATCGATGACAGATGATAATTATATCGCTGTATAAATGAAACCGGTAGTTAATCAAAATAATTGATGTGTGGACCCCGGCAGGGTAATGATTAAGCAGTATGTTGGGTACAATTTCGCTACTACAAAATTCTTATCTGATGGTCATTGGCCTAAATTTTGACCCTTACTCGGTATTATTTTTGGACTGATTAGAAATCGATTTGCTTCTGAAGTTACCAACTGACACATCAGCCTGCAGCCTGCAAAGGAACGAATATATTTTTTTAAGATAATAAAGTGCGGTTTTATTTAAACTTAAAAATAAATTTCCACCCCAAAGAGCATTTAAAGGCTAGGTTATTATAGAACCTTTTTAATAATAAATTAGCATACTGATCACAATATGATAATTCATTAAATTAAGTGCCATTTGGTGCAACACAATACCTAGGTATAGTTTCAACGTCTATTTCCCACAATTTTAAAACATACAACTTATAAATTACGAGTATTTACTAAATCGTAACAATTTTTGATTTTGTAGGAAGTACTTACGTTCTAAAACTTTTCGTAGCTATGAAACGTTTCGTGTCTTTTGTCACTTGGTTGTCATAGGTTCAGAAAGGAGACGGACCATGGTGGGCCAAAATGTAACAAGATGAAATATTGTTCATTCAAACACTTCTTAAATAGTTAAAATAAATACAAAATATCAGCTTTATCCACAGTCTAGGAAAAAAGAAAACGACGATAGGAGTTACTGCTAACGAATAAAATGAATCGAACATCACAAATCGATCACGTTGTTTGATTCATTTGTTAATCGTTTCACTGTCAGGTCAATTAAAATATATAATATTAATAACGTCACATGCATAAAACACAGAAATCATCTTAAAATAAATGTTATCAACCTTGTTTTTTAATGAATAACTGTAATCGATTATTCATATACTTTCTTAAACACTTTGGTGCCAAAGCCGTAAAAAAATTGACATTGGCAGGAGAAAGAAAAAAAAAAGTTACTCAACTCGTTTGCTTTGTTTTCTTCGCTGCGTTTTGAGTGTGATCTTTTTCTGCTTTTGGATTTTTCTACGACCTTGGCATTTCACATTGACTACAGTATCTTCTTTTCCTTGATCAACCTTTGCTTTCACCACGAACACCGAAAATCCGCTAACAGACGACGACTTTGCACTTCTAATTTTGGACTTTACGTTTGGATGCTGCGCCCATATAATGTGCATCATATGGTATCTGGCATGGGCGCGGCATCAAGATAATATAGTACCACCTGCACAGTTTCTAGATGATGTGCTTATTATAATTGAAGAGGAATGAATATTTTATTTTGTATAATGTATTTTATTTCCTTAACCAAACCTACTACTACTACTAAATACTAAATACCTAAATACTTTTATCTAATGCAAAACAAACTCTCTAGTAACATAAATACACTTATCTGTATAAATTATATAAAGTGCTCCATTACTTAAAAAATAAATGATTTAATACGCTATTTTTTGTAAAAGTTAACTATTTCGGCATAAGCTATTCTTAACCTCACTTTTTCATAATATTTTATATCTCAGATCACGGACTGCCAATTTTTGCTAAATTCTCAGGAATCCTTTAATTTCATACTATCTTTCAAATAACACTACTTTCACTGTGTTACACCTTAGGCCCAAGGTTCTATGGAAGTCGGTCCGTTTCCTTTGTCTGTTTATACATTTCATAGCTTTTTGGTATGAGGTCCGGTCTTTTTGTATATAATTCGAAGTTCACCGTGTCATCTAGTCAATTATAATAATAATGCTACAATCACTAAATAACCATGTTATACCTTGACCCTTGTCGGTCTGTAGTTAAAATGTTTCGTGCATGGATCACGCTCTGTAAATTACTTACCCAACGCTCGATTTCTAACTTTCTCACGCATAAATAAAAAAAAACTCACAAAAATTATTCATTGTAATATCACACGTAACATTTAAACGATACACGAACACGAGTATCAGACAAATGTTAAATTATATTTACTGGAACGAATTGGATTTGACGAAATATTTCCGTCTTGAGGTGGTCAGTTGCTGTCACTATCCAGTTTTAAATTACAGTCATAACATGGAATCGTTTGAGAGAACATCATTCTAAACGCTATTTATAACTAAATGGTAGAGCGGCTTTGTTTCTATCTGTTTTAGCGTTTCAGAGTCAAATTGTAAACGAACCTTTAGTTTCGATTTGTTACCATACATTTAAGTGCTGGTGTATTAAAGCTAAGCTACGTTTGAAGTGATAGTTTGCATATCTGTAAGCTTAAGGACTAGGTACTCATTGACTCTGTGTTGTCCAACATGAATATGCCTAACATTTAAGCGTCTTTTTAAGTTTTTTTTAACAATTTAAGTACATCAATTTTATGGCAATCAAAACAATGTTATCAATATAAATAGGTTAATGCATACATTGGCATTCTTCCCAAAGTATGTAACTATTAAAGCACTTGTATTATAGACAACAGAAACAACGAATATAGGTACCACGAACACCCAGACCCTTTAGACAATATAGAATTTATTTTTTTTACTTCGAACCGTCCGGGAATCGAACGCCTCTAGGTTGACGATACCTTAAAAACCGGTGTGTACCCCACATCACCACAGAGGTTATTACGATACCAATTTACCTAATTGGGTTGGATAAATTGAAAGAAAAACTGAAATAATTTTCACTTATAAAATATGTCATGTTTTTTCTCACAAAACGGTTTTAAGATTACGCTTTCATTGTATTAAAATCTCGCAAAAACAACGATTGCACAATGTACGTAAGATAATATATAAGATGAGATATGATCGTTTGAAAAAGATTGATGTCTAAACACTGTTCCTTATTCACTACATAATTAGGGTTTAATTTTCTCACAATCAACATGACTTGCCTGACTTACTTACAGCTCTATGAATTTAGAAAAGTCATATTTTTTGTGGCTTAAATGGTACGGCAGTCTAGGCGCTCGTAAATTTTAATCACCATTTTGAAGCTATATTTGTACTTGGTATAAACTTGTTTTTTAATGATCCATTCTATTCGTGGATGTACAAGTATAACAATATTATGTAACCTTGTGCCATACGTGTTTGAGTAACCTAAGTTTGTAGTTCTTTCCAACGGATTTTTAAAAATATGTTTGTGTTGGGTTCCGATTAGGTTATAATAGTAGAGTTAATCTAGGCTACGAAACCCTGATTATAGATGTGACTATGCCAAGGGATTAGTATGAATATCTTAATAAATTGAACTTTTTCTTCTACCAAAACCATTAACACTTACCTCAACAATCTCATTACTAAATCATAAGCATGCTTTAGTTTATGACCATGTTGGTTGTCCTAATAAAATAGACAAAGCTTTCAATTATGTAAACTTAATAATATATTTTTCAAACACTACATTGCCCATCAAGTTTATATAATCAAATGTACGAGTAATAGTTGAGAAAGATAAAATGATGATTGTGATACCGAAATGATTGCCATGGCGCAGCTCTTCTGTGGAAACCTTAGTTAGACGATAGATGAGTGCGTCACTGGCACATCAAAAATCATGTAATATTCCTATGCTGCGAGTATGTGCTTATGTATGTGTTAAATGCCCTACGTAATTAACATATAAAGTTTTGCCAGCAATGAAAGCGTCTAAAATTATTGTTTTTATTATGTTGTGTTACTACTTTCTATCAATGTATGCGTAATATTTTTAACCTGCTAGAAAAAAATCTACTGTCTTTTTTTAAAGACTGATCAAACAAGAAGAAATAGGATATATCTTAGTTTTACGCTGTTCATGGAATTAATTTAGTAAGTGCGTTTTTTTTCAATTGTAAGAGCTTCGTTAAAGCTCTAACTCGTTATATGCAGCGCTAGTTAACGAACACATACTCACTAGTGTACCGTGTGGTGACTGCGGGCCTGAAACAGATCCCTCCCTACCCTTCCTCTTAATTGGATAAGTGTCGTAGAAAGTAAAAATATTTTTACCATTGATTAAAATGACTTTTGACGAGGCCTATGTTCATAAGGGAGCTAATTTGGGCTGACGTTGATGACCAGATAATACATCTTGTTGGAAATCTTTCCAATCCAACTTGTACCTGTGACCACTTATGAAAAAACACATTGATGTACAAGTTTGTTTTATGAATATTCATGATGTGATTGTGGTAAAGTGGCGGTGCTGTGTCATATACCTAATATGCTCAAACGATAACGCTAGAGATGCACTAGTGTGAAAGGTCTCTAAGGTTAGCGGTTTACGACAACGCGACGTCTTAACTTGTGGGTATGCCATTAAAAGAATAGTAATTCCATAATTACTCTAAATATTTACCAAGTAAGATGCTATCTTAATAATCATTATTAAGATAAAATCTTACTAGGTAAAGCTCACAAATCCTGGTTCATGAATTGCTCTAGTAGAAAATCTTTTTGATTAACACGCTGAGTTATATAAACCAAATGTGGCTAACCCAGTTTTTAAATTAGCTTTTTTATGCGAAAACATGTCTTTAGAAATTCCCTTCGGTTTAATCAGATTGTGAGGACGGTCACAACACAGTTTTATCTCGTTTTCACTTGCGAGATTTGCAAAGAATAAGCACGTTCCGTGGTCATCAGAAGTTTTCTGCAGGGAACTCGTTGACATTAATTTAAGACTTGATCATACCAAACGGAAGTCATGAACAGGACAGTTTGAATGCGGTCCCGCGCATAATGTAATACAAGAAACTGTATGCACTACTTTTAACGATAAAACATAAGAACTAGAAACTCAGTTCCATTGTGAAATTACATTTAAATCTGTCTAAATTTAAATATAGCATGACTTTTTCATCACCTTCTAATTTTTTTATATTCGTTCGGTATCGTATTTAGACCCCATTTATGTAGTAAAAAATGTATGTCAAGTTCACCCGACAATATTTGTCGCAAAATAGTTTTCAATTTTTACGGTCCTAAGCCTGTTAAGGTATGAAGGTAAAATAAAAAAACTTATGAATAGTATCGTAATAAATTAATGAGATGCGCACAAAAAGTGTTGCCAGGGGCCCGAGTCAAAAATCTAAGGCGGACATTTTCTATGTGCTTTATCTTGAAATTTCCAAAAGAAGAAATATGTCATTTGTTTTTTGTCTCGTAGATTGTTGTATTTAAATTTGGATTGTGATTTACATTTATTCCTGTATTAGCGTCATATTATATGTATTTTTATAAGAACTACATACTCGTTCAGTGTGCCGTCTCCCGCACTGCTATTGACCTGCTTTGCTTCTTTTCTGCGTTTCGTATGCTCAAACCTTTAGTTTTCCACAGAAATAACATATTTATTAAAATTTACAGACAGATGGGCTGGCGTTTAAGATGTTTGTATGTATGCATCAAACCTTTTGCTGCGTGACGTTAACATTTTTATACAACTTTACTAAACATTCTTAATTATTCTTACAACGGACCGCCAGGTGCTGTCGGAATCACAGACGGTGATTTATAAATATGATTTTTCGCATAAAATAGTTTGCAGAAATTCAAAACCATGTTTAGTATAATTAATAGAGACCCGACCGTAAAGGAATAAGCTACACACACACGCAAAGCTTACCTACTTTATATCCTACTAATACTCGTATTATAAACGCGAAAGTTTGTGAGCGTATGGATGTTCGTAACTCTGTCATGCTAAAACGGTTCAACGGATCTGAATGAAATTTAGCACGATGTTAGTTTGTTGGCTGGAATAACATATGGACTACTTACTTTTTTTTTCCGGGAAAAAGAACGGTTTCCTCGGGATAATTTTAATACATAAGTAGTTTTAATTTAACGGACCTGTAGGAAATTTGGCACGGTGTTAGTTTACTGGCTGGAATAACATATTATGATCTACTTTTTATCCTTGGAAAAGGGATAAATTGAATACATCGTTTTAAATTAAACATTCCACGCGTAAGAAGTCGCGGGCAATAACTATTATTTAGCTATTTATTCGTTTATTGGTATCTGTGTTCAGTAAATCACGTTTTATAAATAACGCGCCTAACGGGTTTTTCTGCTCAACATGCTAGGGTGACACTACCAATTCAAATCTGACCTTGGTTTTTGAATATATTTTGCACAATAAATGAGGAAATTTGACACTAAAAGCCTTAAATTATATGTGATATTAATATTAATTTTGAATTTGTCATTCATCATTCCTCTTCATTTATTCGGGACCATTATTTACCGAAGAGCGATACACAGTGTCATTCTTAATAGAAACTTTATACTTAAAAAAATAAAATCGGCCAAGTGCGAGTCGGACTCGCGCACGAAGGGTTCCGTACCTACCAAAAAGGCCAAAAAGCCGAGTTTGTTGTATGGGAGCCCCCTTAAGTATTTATTTTATTTTGGTTTTAGTATTTGTTGTTATTGCGGTAACAGAAATACATAATTTGTGAAAATTTCAACTGTCTAGCTATCGCGGCTCTTGAGATACAGCTTGATGACAGAGCGACGGACAGACGGACAGACGGACAGACAGCGAAGTCTTAGTAATAGGGTTCCGTTTTTACCCTTTGGGTACGGAACCCTAAAAATGTTGGAGATTCTTAATTTATTTGTAAACTTTGTTAAAAAATTTAACTGACAAAAAAACGTGAATTAGTTAGTCTACCCAATTTTGTGTAGGTGCAAAACAAGAAATCACATACCTACAATCGCCATATACTGACTCAAAAATGGTAGCCTATTTGTCGCTGGCTGACGGTTCAGTTTCTAAGGTTGACAGGTTTTCTACCCTTCGGACTGTTTCATTTATCTAAAAAATGTTACCATCTTTGAGCTAAAACTAGAAGCTCTTCCTTATTAACGCCACGTTGATCTACTAGACCACTAGGTCTAGTGGTTTATATACCGGTACCGGGTTCGATCCCCAAATCGGGCAACAAACAGTTTCGAATCTTCTAACATTGCTCGGGTATGAGGCAAACCGTGGTGATTAGGCCTGTACCCATCATTGCTGTGGTAACTTAAATTCTGTGATGGCGGCCTTTTTCTTGCCGTGGGTTGATTTTAGGCTGTTAATACAATACTTACTTCTTTATTTATCCATCGGTTGTAAAAGTAAAGTAACTTGTAGGCTAGTCACATCTGCCGTAGAACCGACAACCGTTGGAGCAGACGAATTCTGGGGTGGAGTCCGCGTTTAGGCTAGCGTAGTGTAGGACGCCCTGCGACTCGATGGACTGATGACCTTAGGAGAACTGTTGGCAGTGGCTAGATGGGGAAAGCCCAGTATAGACAATTGTGGCGTGACTTGAAGGAGGCCTACGCCCAGCAGTGGACGGACAATGGCTGTTGATTGTAAAATAAGTAAGAACAGACAAACATATTTATCAGTTCTGTGATTGTTGCAGGCAATATTCTTTTGACATTTAAAATCTGGATCCATTTGATTTATTTGATCAGACAACGAATACGGCATATGCTTTTCTTAAACCAGTATGCCTATCGTTTGCATTTGGATCGTGCTGGTATCTCACTTGCAAACGAGACACATTTTTCTAACGGGCCATGTTAACGCGTAAGTGCAAGTCACAAACATAGATTTTTAAAAGATCAACACAAGACTACTCGTTTATTGCGTGTGCTTCGTTTGTTTGTAGAGAGCTGACCGGCGACTCCATGGGCCCTACTTTTTTCGAATTTTCATAATGATAACTGCTCCTACCAAATGCCATAAGGTAGGAACGTGAAGTATAACCGTATCTTGAAATTGTTATCGTTTTGTCATCACTTTAGGACTACATCAGTCCAATATTGAGCCCTTTTCACTAGAAGGATTTTGTTTTGCTTTTAATTAAATACTGGTCTATTGTAAATTTTATCAAAGATGCATGAATGGTTTATTAGCACCGATTACGAAACCAGACGAAAACGCTATACCTACCTATGACCAGGTACAAATATTTAACTCAACCTTGATATTTTTTATGGTGTGGCATAAATTTTTTGAATACTTAATGTATTTAAATGAATTTTTGAATACTGAATTATCAGGCTTACGAATTAAATAAAAGTAATCAAAATTTGAAACAAGTTTTCACTGATAAAATTATCTCTAATGTCTAAATCTATCAATAATCTAAAGTATGTAAATGTTTAGAATTTTGTATTTTATGTTGCAATAGTGGCTTATTAGCTATCACTCTTGTCGCTATCCCTAAAAGATATATAATAACGGCTGGTCCCAATAACCTATCTATCTTCAGTTTTGGCATATCGGAGATAGAAAACAACTTCTGTCTTTGTTTCTCTGGACGGCAAAATCAGAGACAGAAGATATTTTCTATCTCCGGTATGCCAAAACTGAAGATAGATAGATTATTGGGACCGGCCGTTAGAAGTAGATGCCACCCTCATTCGTGACTACTTAGGTATAGCACTTATTATGCTTTAAAATTTTATTACAGGTTAGTCACGTTTTATCTCACTTTACATGGAGATTACTTACTGGATCTGTTTTTATTGTGCCTGTACGTACAATAGACCAAACCACTGCTGGCTAATGCAAACGATATTCAGTCCACTTTCTTTGTTAATGGTGTTTTTGTGTTTACACAGTGGTACAAGTGTGGACACCGCATTAGAAGCTGGTCAACATAATTAGCATGGTGGCTTTTTTTGTACGCCGTCTATGTGAAAAAGTTATATAATCTTGACAAAACACGCCCGACTACGGCATTTGATACGGCAACTGCAATCGATACGATACTCCAACTTGTTTCTTATTTGTTCATAGTCGGGTTACAGTTTTAAAAACTATTTATTTTGTTTTAAATTTCTTTTTCTGTCGTTTCATGCATATATTTGCAGTATTGTTTAAAACTTTTTACACTCAGAATTTTAACTTTTTTTCACACATTATGACTGCAAACTTTTATTTTTTTGCTTGATACATCGCTCACTTATATCGGCTGAGTTGTTTAGCTGCAAATGTGAACCCAAATATAAATACCTACATACATAGATACATAGACTGCCAAAATTTTACTGCTTCTGCTTTGCCGTCTGGCAAAATGGAACCGACGAAAAGTTTTTAATAAATCACCAATTTTGTGTCGGTGCAATGGGGACTACCGTTTCTTTGCTCACTGGCGCCACTGTAGACTGAGGTCCGGAGGTATAGCTGTCAAAGGCGATTGGCGCCGAAACAAAGAGTTACATCTTGAATCTAATTAAGATTTATTATTTATAAATAACTATCTCGATATCAACAAACTAACTTCTGAAATGGTTGCTCTTGAGGCCGCCAATTTTTGCGCTTTTTCTTAATTCCGCTTTTAAAGCGTTCACATTAATCGCCAAATAAACCATATTTTACGAAGGAGATCACTTTCTAACAGGTAAATTAAAGAAATTATAATTCATGCAACAAAGCCCGCTAAAACCAGTGAAAAGTGAATGATATTGGACCTCACGCGACACAAGCGCCTCTAGTGGCAAAGTCACTAGCGATAGCCCCCATTATCAAGCACTGATCTAAATTTGGGGCTGCACACTATTCGTCAGTTCAATTTTAGTGAAAAGTTTTATCTATTACTTCGTCTATACATGAAGATGTCAAATAATGTTGAGAAATATATTTAAAATATGCCATAATAAAATACAATCGTGGCAAATTTGGCAGGTTTGGCAAGCGTGGCAAATTTGGTCAAATCCGCTATCTAGAAAGGTCTGTCCAGATCAATCATTTTGCCCACATCAGAGGCCTTACTCTTCAACACAATGTCCGTATATTCGAATCCATCTGTCCCTATCACTCATACCGATGCCTTCAAGTATCTGAAAGAGACAGATATATCCGTAAATACGAGCTTCGTGTTGCAGAGTAAGGCATCAGCCTAGATACAGTACTTTTGCCATTGTTATTATCAGCTGATATAAATACACTTTTACAGTGGCTGATGATTTTATGTGGCATACTGTATTTCTTTATGGTCATTAGATTACAAAGTTCATCCTCGGTAGGCATTATCAAAAGACATTTATTAACTTTCGCGTCTAAAACCAGTATATTTGTATAGCTTAATTAATATTAATAATATATTAACGCGATTAAATTTGATCCTGATTATTTTAGAAACAAAACAGTATCCGGAATATCTCAAAAGGTTGAGTAACTCTAATGCTTGAGTTTTGTGAATGTGATTATAATGTATAATTAAGATAACATAAATATTTCATCATGTGATTTCCAATTCGTTTTAGTGAGATGTGTTTATTTTAAAATGTAGGCAGTTTACGGAATTAATGCTCGCTAATGTCCCAGCCGTTGTTATACAGGAGTGTAAGGCTGTACCAGCCTTTGTTTTAAAACATGCATTTATAAACAAAAAATAATAATAATTTTGAAATACATAATTCGTGCAAAATAATAGTCTGAGCAAGTAATCGAATTTCATATATATATTTTTTTAATTCTGTTAGTAGGATAGAGCGGTTTCGCATAATATAGTATAATATTTAACATCCTGTATATTTAATGTATGTGGCCTGCACATCAGACTATTTATTTGTTGCAAAACCACGCCTTTTCACCCGACTAAGGCAAAGCCACAGGAAGGTTATGATTTTAGCAGTCTATAATATGTATATCTATGTGGGTATATGCACATGGTGTTGCAGAGTAAAAAGGGATCCGTGTCCAGATACGAAATAGCATGTGTCATTTCTCAAAGTCTAATCTATCTTTCTAACATATTTCATCGAAATCAGTTCAGTGCCATAGAAAGCAACAGACAGACAAAAAGATAATGTTACTTTTGCACTTATAATATTAATAAGGATTATTCCATATAAGATTGATTTATTTTTTATTATTCTTTGTTCCCTGCAAAAAATGCATTTGTTAATATTCTTTGCATTGGTCAAAAATAATTATTAGTGTCATTATATTATTAAAAAAATGTTTTGTATTTGTAATATTTTGTAACGAATCAAAGAGTTGAAAGACGCTGTGTTATTACTTATTACGCACTATAAATAAATAAATAAATAATCATTTATTTCAACACAAAGGTCATATTACATGCATTACATTAATATCATCAAACGTATTAGTCATACATCAGTCATATCATTGAATGACATACAAAATAAGAATAACATTACACAATTAACAATGGATAAATGAATTTATAAGTTACCTTTCTTATTTAAACTTATTATTTGTTGATTAGTCATTACATGACCCATAGAACAATGATTCACGTAACGACTGTCAAACCTATGCGAAAACATATTTAGGATGATGTTATGAATTACTATATACTATTCAATTTAATTTAAATACCATTCGAACATCCATGTCACAATGGTAATTCACAGCGTTTCTCAATCTCAACTCTTTGATTCATATCTAACTGGTTATCGATTTGCATAACTGAATAATGTTTATTAAACAAATATCCTACCCGTCATGACATACGGAGCCGAAACGTGGACACTGACGGTACGGCTAGTCCACAAGTTCAAAGTCGCTCAGCGGGCTATGGAAAGAGCTATGCTCGGAGTTTCTCTTAGGGACAACATCAGCAATGAGGTGATCCGGCAGAGAACTAGAGTTACCGACATAGCCTACCGGATTAGCAAGCTGAAGTGGCAGTGGGCTGGCCATGTTAGCCGCAGAACCGACAACCGATGGGGTAAACGAGTTCTTGAGTGGAGACCGCGTCTCGGCAAACGTAATGTAGGACGCCCTTAGGCCAGGTGGAGTGATGATTTGCGCAAGGTGGCTGGCAGGAGCTGGATGCGAGAAGCCGAGGATCGACCTAAAAGGCGTGCATTTGGAGAGGCCTATGTCCAGCAGTGGACTGCAATAGGCTGATGATGATGATGATGATGAAACAAATATCCTCTTTAGAAATTTTCTTTTTATCATTACAAAGTCAGTCGGTAATGTCCTGGTAACTCACAATTAAAATTCTACGGTTTAAGGGGACTACGAGAGCTATGTGCTGCCCCCTATTAATTTAATTTTAATACTTCTAAACAAAATCAATTCTTAAAAAAATTAGAACAGTATCATTTGAACGAATTACCTCTTGTATTTATGGAACCACAGTAAACTCTTCATTTAGTTGTTGCTAAAGTCGAATTTGTCGCTAACGCCCAAAGCGGCCGCTTTTAGCCATAATGTATTACAATACGAAAGGATGCCAGAATGAAAAGCAGTTAACAAGATTCAATAGCTTTAGTAGTCCACTTAAGAAGAGAAACAAATGAAATAGCGGAAAATAACATTATAAGCTTTACGGTTGAATACTGAGATTGCGTACCAGCCAACCTTCCTTAGAACAACTTTCCCTTTGAGTCCCTTCATTCGGTTGTGATCTAATCTTTCTGCCCTTTCAAAGCATAATATATAGTAACATTTATAAACTAGGCTTTAACATTGTATACAGTATTAGATACATTGTAATCGGTACTAGATACCAAAACACAAAATATTATGTAATTCAATAAATACCAGAGGTAATTTGCTAAAATAATACTGTTCTAGTTTCTTGAGAATTGATGTTGTTAAGAAGTAATAAAAATAAATCAATTGGAGGCATCACATAGCTAGTAGTCCCCTTAAAGTGTTGATCAAATAATAGACACGTCATTTATTGACTTAACCTTCCGTGTTTTTTTTTTTACCCAAGCATTGAATCGAAGAGGACAAAATGATTGGCCCATTTTGCTAGTTGCCGTACAAACAATTACCGAATCATTTTGTTATACAACTTTTTTTTATAAATCGGTTTGGTTTCACCTCGAAAGTGATCTTAGTTAGTTTAAAATAAACCTCTAAATCTTGTCTATGTGCCTATATAATACTTAATGTGCCGTATCGTATCAGGATATTGCTAAGTGATTTGTTAAAATGTCTTTATAATTTTTTGTAACCTAATCGCATTATAAATTATTTCTATTTGTAGTGGTTTCATTTTAAATTCAGTTATTGAATTAATAAACGCTTTTAACCAATCAATTAATCATTGAAAATCTAGACAGCTCTTTCGCTAGAAGGAATGTGTTTTAAAATATCAGTATATAAAGAATGTGTTTTAAATTTGCTTGTGCCTTTTAATACTATGTGGGTGTTGTATCGAAATTCCAATTTAAAAATATTATGAATCGACGAAACAAAGATATTTTTCTCTATTCGTAGAATTTTCTTTTATTTAAATTATTACTACGCATAGCTTTTTACTTGGTGGTGTATTTTATCTATAGTAGAAGATAGCTCGAAGGTTTCATTCAACCCAAAAGAAACTTCTACTGATGAGAGCATAATTTAAAAAATACTAAAAGTGACACCGACAGACTTCTAATGTAAACATGTACTGGCACAAAAAACAATATTTTATAAAAAAAAAATGCAATAGCTTAAAGAAATATTGAACAGGAGATGCGATTTGTTTGTAAAAGGATCTCTTCTGCTGAATAAAATATCGCAACCGGTTATTGCACATGATAAATCTAAATTTCTTCGGAATGAAAGTTCAAAATGCTTATAACTTGAAAGCTCCTCACGTTCTTATCTCTGAATCGAATGCAGTATATTTCATCAGTCGCCCCATTTTGGCACTTTGTGCCTTTGCCAATGCTGTAAAAAAATGGACACCCAGCAGAGAGTATGCAACATTTTATTTACAACTGAAAGTTGTTGCTTAAGTCGGATCGTAGATAACATAGTACTGGCTGTAAGGCCTCTAAATCTTCGGCATAGGATTTTGAAAATTTTACATTATCCCATTATTCCGGGATTAAAAGTAGCTTACACGCTATTGTGGCCTTTAATCTATTTAATATATTACCGTTTTGGCGGTTCTGACGTGAAACGTGATGGACGTGTTTGAAAGAAAGAAAGAAAGAAAAAAGGTTTATTTGGTACACACATGAAACAATTATTACAAGTAATATCTACATAAAAGAGGGTGCAAGTACCAAAATGGTATCCGCTCAGTATACGGTCACGACGACTAGAGTCGTCATAACCACTGGCATTCTGCGGATGCCAATTAAGAAAAGAGGGGGACGCAGCCTTACATCGGAAAATATTGTTTATATAAAAAAATGCATATTTTTTTTGCAAATATTCTTTTTTGTACATACATACATACATACATACATACACTCACGCCTTTTTCCCGGAGAGGTAGGCAGAGACCACATCTTTCCACTTGCTACGATCCTTACAGACTACTTTCGCTTCATCCACATTCATTAATCTTTTCATACACGTTCGCCGGTTTAGGGTACTCTTGACCTGACCTTTCTTTAGAACTTCCCCGATTTGATCAAGATAAGTTCGTCGAGGCCTTCCCCTTCCAACATTTCCATTCATACTCGCCATAATTATATCTTTTTAGTCAACCTGCTTTCATTCATTCTCTCAACAACAACTTTTCTCAACTCTCAACAACTTTTTTGTATAAGTATAATAATTTAAGCATAATTTATTCTGTCGTAAAGTTAAATATGAAAAACGTTGCTCCGATCCCAAAGAAGTATTTATTTAAAACACTTACAATATGGAATCAAAAACAACAAAAAGTACCTGGTCTACCACAAATCCGAGATATTACAAGAAAGTGTATCATTACCTACATAGGTCAATGTAGAGCTTACGCAAGAAACGTGAGTTTGAAGGGCCTGTAGGTTTTGCTTTGCTTTTTATTACGATATTATGTAATACAAATATTACGTAATCATATCTGTAATATAGTGCTAAATTAAAATTATTGTAAGCTACTCAAGCGTTCACCGATATTACATGAACTCAGGAGAACGGAATACTTTTAAATGTCAACCGTCCTTTACACATAATTATATGTATAACTGACAATTATGAGTTCGGCACTTAAGTCTTATGCAAATGTTCTTTAAGAATCAAGAATCAAGAACCAAGAATTATTTATTTGCTTTTGAATATAGTACAACTAGATCTATAATGTATTACAAGTAGTTTCATATACTCAGCCATATATTAAATAGCATGCAAATATTTATGTCACAAAATATCGAGATACATAAACCACAAAAATATTAAATTATATAAGAAAAAATGACATAATTATTATTATTGTTATTCAAAGCATAGATTAATAAAAGTAGTAAAAGTCGCTATAAAAGTATAATAAAATATCGAATAGAATGAACAAACAAAATTGTAGATTACACTTTGGGTTGGTGCAAAACAAGTAATCACCGACGATTGTCAAGCACCGCTACAAAATAGTTAGTTTGTTACAGGCAATATATATATTTTTTTTTACTTTGGTGACAACTTTTTTTTATTCAATTTACTAAAAACGCTTCTTATGCACATGATACTGGTCATATACTATTTGTATTTAAATCCACTATCGATGTCACTATGTAAGCGAAGTGGCAAAAACAAGTCAAACTACCTACTTTTATATAATCCGAGGCCATAGTGAAGTATCGTTATATAATGTTACCAATTGTATACTATCGATCTACTGTGAGACGAGCGTTTTGTTTTATTAAATAGCTTATCTATTTTTATTAAATATTCATAAGCCAATAACAAGATACGTTAGTAAGCGGGCAGGTAGGTGTCATTCATTAAAACTTTAATAATTATCAGTTCAGTTATTTGAGTAGCAGAAATAATAGAAAAATATTTGCTAGGTATATATATATATAGAATATAAGTTTAACGACCCAAGCATTTATTCGTTAGTTTTAATGAATCCATGTTCTTTTTAAATCTTTGTAATCTACACTCTATAAGCTGACCTAATAGATATTAATGTCACTTAACCTTTGGTATGCCTATAATAAAGACGCAATAGAACTCAGTCTTAAGGCACAGATCCGTGAGATCCTTAAGAAGACAACTGTTTAATGGACAAAATATTCAATAATAAAGTAAGAAAACTTAGATACGTACTATTAAAAAAATCTTTTAACATTTGAAAGCTGTTAATTCTTTAAAGATCATCAAACTCGTTATGAAATTTGTGCTTTAAACTGATCTGTTTACAAACAAAACTTTAGGCATATGAGTTCATACGTCTGTAACGTCATATCTGTCAGCAATTAAGTTAAAAAATACTATTGACTCACAGCAGGCTGCAGGCAGACGTGACGTAGCAATCGCGGAAGCGGTGATGTAACACGCAACCGGTATTAGCTGCGCGGGCGCAAGCCCCCATTCAGTATGACGCGCTACGCATACAGGCTGATGCTTTTATTATGAAAATTGTTATATACGGCAGAATTGAGAAGGCCGTGTTCACGAAATACGAGAAGCATTGGCTGGGTGTAAATTGAACAGGTTGCGTATTAGGAGCGAAATAATACGCTCGAATATCGGTAAAATACTGCCATTTATTCCTAAGAGTATTACTTTATATATGATATGAATACATACGTATGGGTACATGTGAGATCAGCATACATACCTACTACAAAATAAACTATTGCAATTACTTAAATTTATAATGATAAGTTCCATTATCCGTATCATCAGCCCGCATCAGTTCACTGTTATACACAGGCTTGTCCAAAAACCTCTTATGTTCTGCTAACAGTAGTTTTTACCTTGAATGTTTGTTTCATTTATCATTGCTACAAGTATTTAATTTTTAATGTTTATGCAATAAATAATCAAAAGGTGAAGAATGCCACACTCACTTGGTAGATGGGTTGGCGTTTGCTTAATGATATAGAAAGGACGCTACTGCCCCTCTTTTACTGACAGTACTCCTTAAGTCGCTTATTACTGCTCTTCTACTTTAGGCTTACACAATCAGTTAAATTATGCATATTCTAAACATGCAAAACCTTTATGACGGAACAAAATTGCACGGAAAGTATACAAATATTACCTATAAGCGTAGCGAAGTAAATATTAAAAACAAAGCGAGTACTACCACCGTACTACCACAGGCAGCGCAGGCACTCTCATTGGACGAGTGCCAACAATGTACCGCTTGCACAGATGCACCACCGCCGCCGTGGACTTGTCGATACCGGAGTGGGCTCACTACCTCGCCGCCGCCCTGTTCCTCCTGTGGCTCGTCTTTGGGAGGCGGCGGAGCAGCGACGAGTCCGTATCTACGTAGATCATGTGTATGTAAATATTCATTTATATTAACATTGGTAAACCCCGAATCCTAAACTAAGAAATTACAAGATAGAACCTCGATTATCAGCTTTTGATAATAAAATCCCTACTCTTAATAGTGAATACATGTCCTAAATCTTTACGAGCAATTTTGGACTTTTTGTAGGATACAAAAACACGCAATAAGCACTTTAAAAGTACTTATACATAAAATAAACCAATATTAGAGTGTCTATAATTCTGAACTTTTATTAATCAAAATATCAAAGATATTGTCATTCTTTTTGTAAAACAAATAAAATAAACAAAGAAAACAAATGACTGTAATAGTTTATTATGTCCTTAAATAAACCTACTTGATAGACATGACTTTTAAAGCCCATTTTTAGTGTCTTGCTTCTCTCAGCTTGTTTAGACGCGACATTAAGATAATTATCAATGAAAGTAATACAGATGCGAGCATAACAGCTTACAGGTCCTTACTTGCTTAAGAATTCCTAAGCTCCCAACTTTGCTTATGATCAAAATTCCAAATTACATTAACATATCTTTAAAAGTAAAACTACAAAAGCGTTCCATCTCAACCTGGTCGGGTTATGTGCACGTCGTTACTAAAAACATCAGCCTGTATTTGAAACCGTTGGCTTTGCCCGGCCCCCGATGCGTGCGCGCAACTCAGCCAGTCGGCCGCCGGTCGTCGGCTCGTCTGCACGGTCTTGGATGAACGTGTTTTTATGCTAATTCATGAAATTTTTGTCACAATATTTTGCTTTTAAAGTAGGCCGCCAGTTTTTATTCGATGCTTGATAATTGTTAGTTCTCGTTTAGCATTCAAATAGGTTGCTTATAGCTTTTACGTTTTCGTCGGTTCAGTTATTTTAAAAATAGTTTTGAAGGTACCCCATAGGGTATGAGGTGGTAGGTAGGTATTTCTTTAAAAATCTACGCTGAAAACTGTACTCTATCAAGCTATAAAAAACTGGTAATCGAAAAATTCAAATATAGGTCGCATAAACGCATCAAATTGAGAATATTAAGAATAGAAATAATTTTAAATAAGTAGCACATGCTTGTAATATTAATTACCTAACACTCTCATTATTAGTACTTTTTTAAAACAAAGCCAAAAATTGATGGAATTCAATGTTTTGCTTAATAATTGACATTTTAGCAGAGTAATCACCGATGAACTTAATTATGTTTCTATAGAAACCTTAATTATGTTTCGGTGATTACTCTGCTGCTGAAAGATAGTGTTATGTAATTGATATTACAAGCATGTGCTACTGATTTAAAATTATAGTTTAAAAAACTAAAAAAACACGCTTTCAAAACAGATTGAACTAAAAAAATAAAAAAAACTGTAGTGATCAATTGAAAAATTCATATTATTGTACAAAAAGCGTGGGGGGCTTGATTTAGATTGTTGTAAATATTTTATCAATAATTTACTATATCTGTGGATATCATAACAAGCACCCCACGCTTTTTGTACAATAATATAATTTTTTTAATTGATCACTACAGTTTTATTTTTAATTTTTTAGTTCAATCTGTTTTAAATGCGTGGTTTTTTTAGTTTTTTATTGAATAATAATCTAACTTAGCACTCGCACTTAGCTATAAAAATCTAACCCTTATGGTAGAAAAATAGCCTATTTTCTATCTTACGGTTTGTTTTTAAAATGTTTATAAAAAGCCCTGAAATACGATAATAAATGACATTTATGAATGTATGAATAATAAGTCTCAAATTGGGAGTCGGTGCCGAACAAGAAATCATTGACAATCATGCACCGACTAAAGATTTGTCTCTTTTTGTTGAATGGAACTTGATGGAACTATCTCCTCAAACGTATCCTACTATGCTTTTCCGAGCACTTTCACATTACGATTCATTTGTGTAACGTAACAGCTCCAACTAGTACCGATAGATGTCGCTACTATACGTGTTAAAGTCACAGCAGTACTTACGTTAGACAAAGACGCAAAATTGTAAAAAACTTGATTATTCGGTCATATTTTGATCCATTCGCATTGTTTTTTTTACTGTATTTCCGCAATTTGTCTTTTCAGCAATAGCACAGAAACTTGCAAATAAATACGGATTTTTTAATATCACTTATTATCTTAAATAATTAAATACTCGCACTGAGTAGTATCTGCACATAATGCACATCAGTGACTGACAGTGCACATAAAATAATTATGTTAACTTCTCATAATTCTTGTTGTGTAGCTATGTAGGTAAATAAATAAATAAATAAATGTGGACAACATCACATACATTGTTCTGATCCCAATTTGAATAACTATTTAAAGTATTCGTATTTTGGAAACCAGAAACAACGAAGGTACCACACACACCCAGACCCGAGAAAATGTAGAAAAACACATTTTTTCTACATTGACCCGTCCGGGAATCGAACCCGGGATCTCGGAGCAGGCGACACCTTGAGAACCGGTGTGTACGCCACTCCGCCACGGAGGTCGTCATAACAGGTAGGTACCTATACAATTGTTTTTCTATTAATGTATGTAAGTCTAGATATCTTTTTCACAAAATGTACCTATACTAACCATAAAGGACGACCCGGTTGATAAAGTGCAATTAAATTACTCATGGGTTCGGTTCCCGGACGGTTCAATATAGAAATAATGTGTTTTTCTATGTCTTCTCGGGACCTAGGAGGCGGCACCATAAATACCGGTGTATACTCATACGGTATAAATCCATATAAAAAAGTAAAGATGTTTAAATAATATCATCTCTTTGTGTACTCATTGTATGTACAGACAATAACACGTCAATCTACCACAAAACATCAAATTTTCTCAATTGATTTTGATACCTACTTGTTGGATTTAAAGTTGAAAATCAAATCAATGACCTTTAACTTTTTGGGTAGGTTGACCTGCCGTTTTCTGTACCTAACTATCTAACCACTGAAACATAACTTTCGATGTCTTACGGTAAGTACAAGTTAACCATCACATCCTTTCCCGCTAACAAGGTACTCCGGAGACAAATTTATCAGATGTCCAGTATGGGCATGAAGGAACTGTCGAGACGGCGCTGCGATTCCCTGACTGACAGCTTTCCATTCGGGGTGGCGGAAAACATTTTATACTGTGATAGAGAGCACACTGCCGACTAAGTCTTATCTACGCCTTTGCGACTAATCGTCATGAACCTGACGTATTCTTGCTAAGCGACGTAAGAACAAAGGACGTTCTTAAGTAGAAAAAAATATATACATGTATACAGTATTTTTAATTAACATCATTGACATAAAAAGCAATCTAAATACATAAAAACATAATCCTTTAATAAAAAATTTTTCGACTGTCTTAGGTGGGACTCGAACCCACAACCTTCGCTTGTAATTTCTAGTAATTTGCTTGAAATCAGTTTCAAAAAATCCAAATACTGTTGTGATAGTATGTGATACTTCTCAGGCATAACATTATATCAGCCCCCAATTCCGCTAATTTACAAATTGCTCAATTGAATCATACTTAGTTGGATCTCAATCGTATATTTTGACTTATATATTGAGGTAGGTAGTAATATTGAAATATACGATTAAGATCCAATTACGATTCAATTTAGCCATTTGTAAATGAGCGGAATTGGGGGCCGGATTGACGTAAAAGTTTTAATAATTTTAAGCACATACTATAATGTGTAATTTATCTGAAAAAAAAGTTATTTTATTTTATTTTATTTATAGTAGGTAGTAGGTATCTACCTACTGGAGAAGATATGTTTTACAATAATAATTAATTTATATCGTTTTTAACAGTAGAGTTTAACAGTCCCCTTGATTACCTATATTTTATAGTATGTATGTGGATGAATCCAGTCATTCTAACGACAATTTAGTAAATATATCTTGTTGTTTGTGTTTTATTATTAATTAGGTTCAAATAAAACCTCAACAAAACACATTTTAGAATTTTACTGATACAATTTTAAATAAATATTTTTTACCTGACTACGGCAAAGCAAACAGGAAGAGTTATGATTTTTGCAGACTATGTAAACTTCTTAAACTATTTATCAAGCAATTATATTGCAAGTGTACATTTTCATTCAAGCGATTGTATCTTCAATTACAAATTACCCTTACAAACATTTAAATAGTTTACCTTTTTTAGTCGCAAGTATGAGTTTCAAAGAACATAACAACACTACGTCCACTCGGCCCTCCGAGAAAGTCCATGAATAATCGGGATGGTATTTCCTCCGAGTCTGTGACCACTCCTCCGACATTAACTCTACAAGCACTCTTAGAAAGTTATCGGGAGGACGATTACACGTTTAGTATAGTAATAAAGATTATCAGATATCGAAGCTACAAGAAATTAATATTTAGAAAAGTCGACTGGAAAACCTTGGAAAATTTAATTTGTTCGCGTGATTGAGTTAAAGTTGATCTTAAAATGCACATGGGAGGTCTGGTCGTTAGCAGTATCCGCTTTTGAAATGTGGTTGTGGTCGATTCTATTATTTTAATTACTGTAATATTATTGCAACAGGGCATGGTAATTTTTACAAGACAGATTAAATCTAATAAACAACAGTTTTAAAAGAGAAAACTTAGAGGAATATACAGGATGAAATTTAACCACTTTCCAAAATTTTTATAGGCGTTCAGTATCGTATTTAGAGCCCATTTATGAAGTATAAAATTTCATCCTGTATATTGTTCTGATCCCAAAGTAAGTAACTATTTTTTTTACTAAGTGTATACTACCTACTTTGGTACTTATCACATATGTACTTGTAAAATGTTAATAGTTTTAGGATTTTCAAAGTCAAAGTCGTTTTTTATAAGTTTCCGATAGTTCAGTAAGTCGAGATGATCAGTTTTCCGAAAAATATGGTTATCATTAAGATATAAAAGTATGATCGGTATGATAGTGTTGTTGAGTCAATCTATAGTTTTACCGCTTTTGTAATAATCAAGTAACTTCCTACTCGGTGACTTGATTTTTTGTATGGCAGCTATTTACAATTTGAAGGTTATTAATTCTTAGGAATGAGTCAAATGCCGTGCATCCTGCAAGGCTATTGTTTGGTTTTAATTGCACACCCGTGACTGACCAAGCTTTGTTTTAGCTAATTACTTAGGAAGCGATGGAGCTTGATTATTTTTTTGGAAACCAAGAATCACCTTGAGAAGATGACAACGATCCCTTTATGATTTTATCAGTTAAAGAGGCTTCTTTAAATAAATAATCAGTTATAAAACATTTTAAGTAAATCATAATAATAATAAAATCTTATTTGCAAATAATGCAACCAATGATATGGCCGAAGTACGCCATCAATTTTGAATCGGTGTTTAACGATTGCCAGTAATTCCATGTTTGTCACTGATTCATATTTGCTGTCTTAAACTCTTCGACAGTTAGGTTTTATTTTTGTGTTGAAACAAAATTACAATTGGCTAGCTATTTCTTGCGACTTCGCAGGCGTGGGATACGATTAATAAAAACATTTTCCGAGGAGCGTTAAAGCGAAACAATCAAACTAGATCCTTTTAAATTGTACTAATATGTTAAATTTACTTTATTCCTGACCGATTTATAATGTAGGAATTACTAAAATCACACACTTTGCGTCACAGAGTAAAAAAAGTCGCCGTCATAAGCAACGTCTATATGCAACTTATTTGGTAGAGCATGCTATAAGTTCAGATCTTACCAGTCGAGGTCAGTTACTTGTTTCAGAAATATCATTTGAAATTTATCTTGCTCTTTCAAAACCCTAGTCAAGTAGGTACGTTCTAAAGAAGCGAAGACAAAACATTTGCTGGTCAGTCCGTATGTAGAATGTGTATGGGCGTTATGGTCATTGTGATCCCTAATTTATTCAGGATGGTAATGAGCACTCGTAAACTGGTGTACAACACAATACTCGTGTCGACAAGTGGACACTCAATAGAAATGTTTGTTTAGTTGAATGACCTAAGGTAGGTCGAGTCTGTAACTTAGCGACATTGCAGAGTGAGCTGAAAACAAATGTGAAGCTATCATGTAAATGTTTGTTTTAGCATTTTGTACTCTTGTTCCTATGTGGAATAGATTTGGTTAAGGGAAACTGGCCTAGATGCGGTAGGTTGTAGGTTTTTTTTTAATATAAACAATGGGCTTGCTCTTGACTAGGTACATACTTAAAGAAGCCTAAGATGGAGCGAGTTTACCCAGAAACAGGCTATTCACTCTTGGTTTAAAAAAGGTTTATAAAGTGTGATAGGTGTGCAGTATCAGGGACTTCATGATAAGTTAGCATGTCTCACTATCTTTTTTTATAAAATTTTTAAAATAGAAGTAGCTCATGTTACTCCTTACAACATTAGCTATCGGCATCGCATGGAGAAATCTTGATTAAATCAGTCCAGCCGTCTAACAAACTGATTTTCTTTGTATATTCTTTTATATGCATTTAGTGTACAGCAGTACATTCGAAATTACTTACAAACATACATTTCAATTTTATTAATTATTTTGGTCAGGTATTTAGGTTGCGTTTGGTTGCGTTGTATGTTTGTATAATGTCATTTAAAATAGTATGTGTCAATTATTATATATAGTTTTTGCAGTGACATAAAAAAACAATAATTTATGTCAGTGAGCAATGACACAAATGTATTCAATTTGCTCGGAATGACCAAGAAAAATGACGGCTGTCGATGTACTATTTAGGGTTCCGTACCCAAAGGGTAAAAACGGGACCCTATTACAAAGACCACTGTCTGTCCGTCTGTCCGTTTGCCTGTTACCAGGCTGTATCTTAAGAGCCGCGATAGCTAGACAGTCGAAATTCTCGCAAATTATGTATTTCTGTTGCCGCAATAACAGCAAATACTAAAAACAAGATAAAATAAATATTTACATACAACAAACGCGATTTTTTGGCCCTTTTTTGCTCGGGCAAAAAAGGGCCTACCTGTTACCATTAGTGATATCGATAACAATAATGGTAACAGGTAGGCAATTGAAATATTCTCAAAACATTCATTTGTATTTTTATTTTAATAAATAATAAATGATAAAATAAAAATAATATCTATATTTAAGTGGGGCTCCGATACAAAAAACGCAATTTTCGCCTATTTTTGCTCTATCGAAATGGTAAGGTGGGCACTACATTAACTCAGTTTATGTAGGTACCTACTGTTGTACGGAACCCTTCGTGCGCCAGTCCAACTCGCACTTGGCATCCTTTCGTATATAAAATATACCTAAAGTTTCCTTTCGAAGTCGTCTTTATTTTGCTCTTTCACAGACAAATGCAAGTCTCGTAATATCCATTTCAGTTTTATGCCCGTTGCTCACTGTATAACATGGCACTCAGACTTCAATAGCGCATGCCTGCATAATACCTATTTGTTTAGGCGCGTGCGCAGCAGAACTGCTAGTGAGAGCTTCCTACTGAAAGAGTACCTATAGTTGTTTAGGACGAATTACTGTTAAAGTCGATATATGTTCCAACTCACTGGCGAAATTTAGGAAACTTTGTCTTCCTAAGATTGTGTAATGGTAATATTTATGAAAAATATTATTACTATTGAGTCAAAAACTTTCTTATAAGATGTAATGAATTAAAGTTATTAATATTAATATTTATTTCTTCAATACTATTGTAAGGTACTGTTGTTAATTTTTTGCATGCCGTTATTATCTATAGGTAAGATTTCGTTTAGATTAGCTTTTTACTGTCATGTGTTACTGTATCTTGTACTCATGTAAATCTTGTTGGTGATCTAATAAATAAAATAAAAATAAAATAAAAATACAAGTGATATGACTTAAATATACACAATTGAATGTCATGGTACATAAATGTGATTTTGTATAGGAGAATATAATTGTTGCACAATTTGTCTTCTTGAATTTACGCGACCAGTATGTACATTGAAATGAGAAATATGATACGGCTTTAACTCGAGCTTTTTCGGTTTTTACACTTTACAGTTTTCGAAATGCGATATTAACAAAATATAATGGATAAACCTAATACGTACTATAGCGAGTTAAAGCCGTAAATATTTTTCATTTAAACTAGCTGACCCGGCAAACGTTGTTTTGCCATAAAAATGATTAAATTACTAAAATGGCTAACAAAAAATAGGGGTTGGTGGTAAAAGGGTAAAAATTTAGAATTGTATATATTTTATAAAATTTTAATTTTTTACTACCCCTACCCTACTCCTACCCTACCCCTACCCTACCCCTACCCTACCCCTACCACACCCCTACCCTACTCCTACCCTACCCCTAACCTACCCTACCCTACCATACCCTACACATACCCTACCCCTACCCTACCCCCACCCCTACCCTAAACCCTTCCCTACCCCTACCCTACCCTTACAAAAAAGACGATAATTGATCAGTTATCGAGCGGGATGAAAAATGATTAAATTAATAAAATGGCTATTAAAAAATAGGGGTTGGTGATAAAATGGTAAAAATTTAGGATTGTATGTTGTATCATAAAAAAATAGAAATTAAAAATTTTTCTAAAAAAAAAAAAAATTTAGGGCTGGACTACACCTAACATTATCCCCGACAAAATTGTGAATCTAAACCATTCCCAGATCCCCTTGAACACACACACAAAATTTCATCAAAATCGGTCCAGTCGTTTGAGAGAAGTTCAGTGACATACACACTCACAGAAGAATTATATATATAAAGATTGTTGCACAAACTTTAGAAGTAAATGAATACTTTACATTATAGGTATTTATTTCAAGCACTTGTTTCATCAAATATAAAGTTATTACCAGAAACACCCAGAACAGAGGCAGTTTCAAAAAGTTTTTGTTTCTACATTGACCTTCGGGAATCGAACCCGTAACCTTTAAGCGCAACTTGCGAAATCTGTTGGACTGACACACACTCGATTAGTTAACTTTTTTTGAATATTGGTAACGAATGGTTAAAAAAACGTGTTTTTTTTTTAAGAAAACGTTAAGTGCGCTGAATCCGGTGAAGAAAGTAACAGTGAAACGAAATGAAACTCGAATCCGTGTTTGGATCCTACTACTTACGGAAGATGCATACTAAGTACTTATCCCAAAATGTGGACATTGAGCACTTTTTCCACATTCATTCAAATCTACCAATAGCTTTGCTGGTTAAACGGTCGTTTTCTACAAGACGAATCTGAGCCCATATGATAATATATTTAAATTAAATAAGGTTGGTAGTAGATAGATACATATATTCTTTGTTTGCATAGCAATGAGGCACACATCGGGAAAATAAAAGCACATGACAGGATGAAATTTTAACCACTTTCCAAAATTTTCATATGTGTTCAGTATCGTATTAAGAGCCTATTTATGAAGAAAAAAATGTAAATCAAGTTGTCACCAGAAAATATTTTTCACGATATAGTTTTCATTTTTTACGGTCTTAGACCTGTTAAGTTATAAAGGGAAAATCAAAAACTTATGAATAGTATTGTAATGAATGAATGAGATGCACATCGCGTAAAAAAAGTGTTAATAGGATGCCGTATCAAAAATTTTAGATTTTTGGCAGACTTTTTCTAAGTGCTTTATCTTGACATTTTTATACTGGACTATACCAAAAGAAAAAATACGTCATTTGATTTTTGCCTCGTAGATTGCTTTATGAAAATTTGGAAAGTGGTTAAAATTTCACCCTGTATGTTAGTAAGAAAATTAAGAATTAAATAATACCAGAATTATGAGTGTCGCAGCGATGCAAATATTAATACGAGTAGTAATAATAATAGAAGGCTAATAATCCCCCTGCAGGGCAAAGAACTCCATCTATGAATTCTAGTTACCACAGCAATGATGGTTACTGGCATCTCACCACGCTTGCCAAATGCGGGTTAAATATAATATGCAAATGTTTGTATGAATGTTTCTTAGTCAGTTACGCCAGAACGACTGAATGGATATAGATGAAATTTGGTACTGAGTTAGATCATAAGCTTAAATAGCACATAGGCTACCTCTTATCCCGCAAATACGGTTCACATGGGATAATTTCAAATTATCAAAATACAACGCGTACGAAGCTGCCGGTATCAGCTAGTAGCTATTATACGAATAAGCATGTATCGTTTTTCTAGTAGTAAAACTATATTAGATATAATAATAAGCTTTCTACTACAAATAAAACTTAATATTCAACAAGATGGTGTCTTCTTATTTCATTGGTTTTTTATTGCTCTTAAACATATTCAGTTGGAGACAGATAATAAAACTAAAGTAGCAGCCAATCAGGACAATAAAAGTGGACAGACATTTGAACGACCGTTAAACATGTTATTGATGTCCATTTTTATGAACCACGCAATTAAGTTCATGCTTAGATTGTGTAATGTTTGTCTTCTATGATCTATATAGGTATATATATAAATGAATCCCTAATTGGTCACGACATCACGCGTGAACGGCTGGACCGATTTCACTAATTCTGTTTTTGTTTTGTTTGTCATTGACAGGGAAAGGTTTTTATAAAAGCAAAAATAAGGAACTTGCGCGGAAAATTAGTAAATTTAAGAAAACTTAATAATCATACTAAATTATCGGTAACGTAACCTTATTGCTTTTGACAATTAAAACTTTTTTAAGGTATGGCGTTTGACATAACATGGACAGAATTTGTGCTGCAGATCATCAAATTGGGGGTAAAAAAAATCTGAATTTTGCACATAGCCAGTAATGTCTTTTACCTGTTCCCGTGTCGGAATACCAACAAAACTATTTATATACCCGCCAGAAAAAAGGAACAAAGAATGTTGTATATCATAAAGCATAATAATGATAAACAACATTTTATGGTATTTTTTTTTTCATTATACCATTTCGTAATCAATATTCATAGTTAAGGCATGACAACGTCAGTCGGGTCCGCTAGTAATAATATAATATAAATTTTTAAGACATGCCACACTGAGCCATACAGAGTCATCTAGTCCCAAAATTTGCTAGTACTAAGCTTATGCTATGGGTACTAGACAACCAATAAACTTAAGGTTTTATTAGGTACAGTATCTACCAGTCCTCTTTTAAGCACACTTGCCAAATAGACTTGAACCAGTTATACATTTCAAAAACGCGCTGAAATCTAGCTCTTATCGCCATTACTATACTCAGATTTAACATCAATGTTCCAGCACAAACTATATAGTTAGAAGTTTGATTACAGACTACCAAGGACTGGTAAGACTAGATCGTTGGCTGTCTAAAACAAATTGTGCCAGTAATTTTAGATACTCATTGATAAATCACTATTAAACGCTGCCTGACAGTATGCAGATTATGATTAATTGTGAAAATTTATTCTGATTTCTTGTAATACCTTTTTAATGAGCGCCTTAGGATTCATGTTGCAACTCCTACATAATTTAGTTGGGATTAGAACGTATTCTTAACAAACTGTTGCCTGTAACTTCGTACGCCTACAATTTTTAAAAACTGAAACATTTCAGAAATCAGAAATCAGTTTTATTTCTTCAATTTTTTTCGGGGAAAAAGTAACTTTTATGTGTTTTTTCAACCTTTAACCTAATTGCTTGGTAAATTCTATTTGGATCTGTTTAGCCGTTGTGACATTATTGAGTAAGAAACCTCCATCCATACTTTTGCATTCATAATATTAGTGAGATTATAAGATTTCTGACCTCTTTGGTTTCTATGAAACCTATTTTGACATCTAGCAAAAGGTTGTTGTCTAGACCAGCAGCCATTATGTATGGTTAACTACTTAGAATAATAACGCTTATTCTAAGGTTAACTATTACTCAGCATTTAAATACATTTTATGTATATTGAAAGTAACAGTTCATACTAATCCCCAGAAATCTATTAATATTTTAAATGTGAAAGTTGGGTTGGGTTTTAATAATCAATCATACTTTAGCGGTATTAAACCATTTGTCTCAGATAAACATTAGATAGAATTGAAATAAATTTTGAAACTTCAGGCCTGAGAGCATAATTATTCTTCTTGGTATAAGTAAGGTAAAGGCTTACAATCATCCCACTGCAGGGAATAGGTCTCCATCATTGAATTCATGTTACCATAGCAATGATGGGTAGGTACTGGTGGGTAAGGGTTGTTATAAAGTTTAAACTCTTAAAATTAAATGTACCTTGCCATTATTTCCTATACACAGCTTAGGTATTTTCTTATCAACTGTAAAAATGTGTCACTATTTTACCTTAATGTAGAAAACATTGAGTATATTTATGTAGATACTTAGATGGTCTACCTAATGAGAAGTTCATTCCCCAATGCCTATTTTTGTGTTTCACGTAACCCGACTATTCGACAGCGACTGAAATAGTCCAGGATATGCTGCTAGAGCCGGAACTGCGCACGCGCACGCGATGCGGCGCTTTCCCGAGGCGACGTACGCCAGACGGCTATATATCGTCACGCTATCAAACTGTCGTCGCACATTATGTACTTGTGTTATTTATGTGTCAAAGTTGGTTAATAGCTAAGTCTGATAACGTAGTGTTAAAATTAGAAACATTAAATTTACTTAATCTACTTGTTACTTGCGTTAATGGTTCTAATACTATTAAAAACTTTCTTATTGCATTTTAAAACTTAAAACTCATTAGGATTTACTGTTATCAATTTAATTATTTAAAGGTAAATAGTTTTTTCATCTTCCCGACGACGCGCGTTACGATCCGATTGGCACGAATTGAAAAATTGAGTTTATTCTAACTTATCTTAACAACATAAGTACCTACTTACTTAATATTTAATTAATTTTGTGATATCTTCATAATAATGCCAGCTGACCCAGCAAACGTTGTTTTGCCATGTTTATTAAAGATGAGTGGTGGAAGTGTTTTTTTTTACTTGATGAATATTATCATATTTTTACTACTTCTTATTATCTTATTTATTATATGCCAAGAGGCATGACCAAAACCTTCTGTTGACTTGGAGTTATGATGAGATTGAAGATGTTCTCAAAGTTTCAGTTTAGACATTTCCACCCACTCGCACCCTCATGCACACGCGCACACACATACATAAAACACTCATAATCGCAAATACACGCACACACGGCTTTGTTTAAGTATATTAAGATTATGAATCGTTTATTAAGAAATATCATAAATAACAATAGCGCGTAATCTGCATAAACGGGTATATTTCTTTTCTTTATTTGTAAATTGTTTTATTCATATCTGTTTCGACAAAGCGTGCGACATGGAGTCACTTACACACTCACTCCATCAACAGAGGTACAGTTACATGCATAATAATGATTTAACTGAACGTTTCACTCATTATGAAACGGTCATTTGCAAGACGTCCACGTATCTAGTTCCCATAAGATGCAACTGGCGAGTACTAGAGCAGACGCATCCGTCGTGTTCTGATTATGCACGCATGCAGATGCATTCAAAGAAAATGGTAAAAGGTATTTTCTTAGTGACTCGATAGACTGTACTTATTATGCAAGCTAAACTAAAGCGAAGCTAACTGCGCCTTAGTTTTTATTTTTTGAGAATCTTACCGATCTGGCAAAATGCGCGGTACAAGCCACTAATTTTCTGAAGGTTATTAGACGATCGTCTTCGTCAGTGACATCTTAATTACGTACGTCGTGTGTTTTTCCTATCTTATTTTATAAATTAATTATTAACGTCAGGGATGATTTAAAAGGCATTCTTTTAGTTTTATAACTAGAACGAAAAAACTCATTGACTCACTAACTAGTATTATATTATCTGTGACTCAGGCAACAACCCCGTTAAAAGTTTTACAATTGTAGTCTTCGAATCGAGATCTTATTTTAGTTGGTAACACTGTTGTTTTTTATTCATTTTCTGGCTGTTGCCCGCGATTTCGTTATAATATAAAAATATTTTAACGATGAACTGTTCCATTTTAGTTGCCCAGAATTCTTATAGTTTCTGTCTTAATAAGATATGTTAGACTGCTTCTATGATTGTGTCATTTGCTGTTCCCCACTTAACATTAATACCAACTGAAAATCGCTATTTTTGTCGATTTTAATTTAAATAGAAAGACAGCTTTCGTAGGCGAACGATATTATTATGTAAATTTAGAAATAAATGTTGCTATTTATAGAAAATGCAATATGGAATCTTGTTTATGATATAATCATAATGTCATTGGTCGTCTATTTTTAAGTATCTTGATTTATTGCAGTTTGATATCTGATGGAAGAATACAATTATTATATTCATTTATTAATATATCTTATCTATTTACGAGCTAAATATCAAGCCCCTGGTTTAAATACTTAAACATTTCTGAAATCTAGACTTAATGTTAATATGATTTAAATATAATTTTGCACCTATCAGTTGGTTCCTTAATGATGGTGATGGTAATGTAAGCAATTCCTTGCTAGTTTTACACATTAAGAGACAGTGTTCTAGAAACATTAGATGTGTTGATGTTTGAATTTGAGAATTTGTTATGCCTTAATAACTACCTTTTACTGTTATTAGTTAATCCATTTTGGTCAGAAAAATACTAAGAATTTAGTTCTAGCTTACCTTCGAATGTTTAAGAATATACGAACTAAGAACATTATGGATTTCTCACATTAATGCAGTCGTTCCAAACTCAGGTTTTCTACAGCCATAGACTATTCGCACATCTCTCCACTTCAATGCCTAGTTTTTCATAACAGACCACTGAATCACTTTCGTTCAGTGAAAACCGTGGGAGTCATTGTATATAACGATCATAGTAAAAAGTTTAATAGGCATAGATGCACAAATGTACTAATTAAACCATACGGTGGTAAAAGTCACTAAGTAAATTTTTGCTAACTTTAGCCAAATGACTATGTCGGCACAAATCTTATCCATTGGAATAAGACCTATATTTTTAAACTCATAGTAATAAATCGTTAACCTACTGATAAGTTCTGATATAGGTTGATGGGAGTATAATCAGTATAAAGGCGTTACGTCAGATTTCAAAGAAATGAACTTAGCGACTTTCCGAATCAGGCCATTCATGATTTGATTCGAACTATAATTTAGCCCCTGGCTCCGTTTAGAAAGTTGACTTATTGTATAGCTGGAGCATTCTGTTTTCCTCGGCACCTGAGATGATAAGTTATTAGTGTTTATAACAGGTTTGAGTGTTTTATTAAAGAACAGAGGTATTTGTGCCAATTTAATGGTTTTTCTAGGCAATACTTTACTTGCAATATAATAAGATTTATTATCACCGACTGTCTGTGGTTTTGAATCCTTCTATCTAAATTTGAATAAGTGAAATAATTTATATTATGACTCTAAATTATATTTTATTACCATGTCAAAGTAGTTTGTTTGTTTGCTTATTAGCTAGGTATTTCTAAAGAGCATGAAACAATTGTCGTGGTACTATAGAGTTCAGCGAATTTTGATGTTGAACCAAAGTGTCAAGTAAGTAAGAGTTATAAATATATATAATAAACTTTACTGCAAAAATTAGTTCAAACCAATTATCCTGGTATCATCGGTATAATAATAAGTTAAATTAACTATTTAACAAAAAATATGGCAGACTTCATTCCCCATCCTCAATCGCGTTATTTTGTAGAAGCAATAACGGTAATAGGTACTGCAACTAGGCATGCATTAAATAAAGTTATATTACAAGTCAATGTTCACCTTGGGGCCCATGAACTCCTGAGCTTTCTCCAAATAAAGTAAAGAAGTCAACACAAACTGCTATACCAACAAAGACACTTCACACAATGGTTCTTTCACTGAACCTTCGTTTTCAAAGAATGTGTCCTATTGAGAGCCGGGTAATGTTGACAGAGTAAAAGCCGAAGCGAGAGGCGGTGGCGCTAACTGCTTTAAATAAATATTTGAACTATTAACTATCTCGAACACGACAGTAACTTGAAGCGGTGCAAGTGATAAAATAATTATTAGAAAGCGTTGGTTTGATGTATATACGTAGGGATGAAAAGTAATTTACCTAAATAAAAAAAAATACACAGATAGATGATTTGCGATTTGTTTTTCTTCGTAATCTCCTGCAAATTTATTTTTGATATTAGCCAATCAACGGATTGTTCGATGACCCCATCAAACAATCCGTTCTGTAGGCTTAAGTCGCATATCCAGACACGTTTTTACCATTTCATCATAAAAGCTGTAAATAGAGTTGTAAATAACGACGTATATATTAAACGTCGTGACGTTAACGCTTATTTAAAATAACGTTGAAAATATTGCTTTAAATTAAATGCTTATGTCGAAACGACGTAGTCAGAATCAAGTTTAGGGGGCAGCGACTCTATTTTTTTAATGTCAACTCGTGCGGAACTAAGTAACATTTTATGGGTGGTGGGATCTACCTCCTAGTGGTCCACCCTGGGCAACGACATCTTTGGTTTTCTAACCAATGATGACGGCTAACTGATCCCTCTGCGGTGATAGGCTACGAAGAGGCTGCCTGGATGCTACCCTCCTGCCGAAGTCTAGCGCCAAACAGTTTTTCTATGTTCCGCTGGTGTGTGGAAGAACCAGTATCTCTGGGTAAGCTCGCTCCATCTTAGGCTTCTTCTTAAGAGGAAACACTAAGGGCGAGAGAATTGAAAAAAATGTATTTGTGAAATCTATTGCTGTCGCGCAGTCCCGAACGCCTCCCCCGCAGAGCGCGATAGAGACAACTGCATCTTGGACCGAAAATACCTATACTAAATGCACACAAAATCAACGTTTCGTAGTCCTCCGATTCCTTTTCCAAAACTAGACCGATTTCAATACTTTTTTCATAAAAAAATTAAAGAAAGGCTTTGGCCGTGTTCGTATATTTTGTTTCTTTTCTCTAAAATTTGGCCTAATTTGTTTTTTGGATGTTTGAACACAGCGGAAAATCTGGCGAATTTTTATATTTTTAAAGGCTCATATCTCTTTTATTAATTAATTTATAAAAAAAAAAACATAAAAACATGCCAATAGTGGCCATAGATTTTTGTAATAAAAATTATTGCTCTACTGGCATTATCCAGGGAGGAAACAGGGGACTACGTTTGTATGGAAAAACGGCCCTTGTGTTCTAAGTATGTAGTCAAGGGCAAGCCTATTATTTATAAATTAAAAAAAAAAGATTTTTTCTTATTATAGTAGATGACGCTTGTCACTTCATTTAACACTTTTTACATTTTCGTTGAAAAGCGTAAACGTTGAATGCTTGAAGTCACAAGCTCACAAGCGAGCTTAAATGATTTTTAAACCAGCATACTTTTTTACTCTCTTCTAGTGTAAACGGCCACCTCTAGCTGTAAATGGTTCGAAACATCTTGTAAGCGATATTTTTAGTGAAGTTCATTTCTAACTTAGACCACAACCAATGCGTCGTCTCGGCTCGCATCCTTACTCTGCTATGTCCGCATATTTAACTATGTCTATCTCTCTCACACATATCAATGTCTTAAATTATATGAAAGAGGCAGATAGATCCGTATATACGGGCTTTGCGTTGCTTAGTAGGGCTTCAGTACCGGAAGCGCGTAAGGGCTACGTTTGTATGTTTGAGTGTTTGCCCAGATCGCGCTCGTTGGTCGGCCATTGTTAGAACACCCTGGATATTATTGCCACCAGACAGAAGATGTGCATCATCCTTGTTATCTTGAGGATTGCTCTATGTAGATTAGCGGATAAATGTTTAAACACTGATATGACGTAAACATTACATCTTACAGTATTACAACAAAAACAAGGCTTAAGTATCAAAAGCATTATTTCTTTTTTTTTATTTCTTAAATTATCTCTCAGTTTACAATGTCATTTTTATTTTATTTTATTTATTTGGATATCCAAAACGATAACGCCCCGTTGGTCTAGTGGTTTAAATACCGGGCCAAGATCTCGGGGTCCCTGGTTCTCATCCCGGGTCGGGCAACAAAAAAGTTTCGAATTTTCGAACGTTGCTCGGGTTTGTGATCACTAACCCGCATTTGGCAAGCGTGGTGATTATGCCAGTACACCCATCATTGTTGTGGTAACTTGAATTCAATGATGGAGGCCTTTTCCCTGCAGTGGGATGATTATAGGCTGTTACTTTCCTACTTTCCTTGGATATCCAACAGCAAAGCCATAAATATACATTGGTGTCACACATGAAAAATAGTACAAAGCCAATAATAGGATATCACATGTTTTTTTTTTTTTTAAATAAAGACAAGTTAAGATGAAGTTGAAATGAATGTGCGTTGACAATAATATGTTGGCACTAAATACAATGAAATGTTTCGGTAAAAAAGCAATGCTAATATTAGCAATTACAAGCAAAACTAGCACAATATATAATATTAATATTCATATTTAAACATATATACACAAATACAAAATAACCTTAAGTTGATTACCTACATTCTTTAGGAAAATCAATATGCTTGGACATTTTAATGAGTTTTCTTATACAAGATTTTATTACACCTATGTTTATGTCATAAATAATATTCAATGTAATGATGTAACGGTGCTTACTTGAAGAAGACGCGACAAAACACCTCAAAGATTCTCATTATCGCTAACGATCTAATCTAATAGATGCACAGTGTTTTTATCGACAAACACAGTATACATTTGTACAGTAATATTGCTCTTTAATGTGTATATTATCTGATGTCATGTCTTGGCGACTTAAAAAGATTTTCGGTTTGAAATAACAAATTATTTCTAGTTATTATTTAAATAAGTTCGGATTGATACCTGCCATGTTCATATAAAATTTGTTAACTCTTGAGGGCAGAATTTTGATTCTAGTTTTTAAAAGACTATTTTTTGAGATACCTGTACACCAGACGATACTTTTTGTTGTTAAATCGCACTTTTTTAATAACATAAGATGGCCTATTGTTTAGCTTGATAAGCTGCTGTCTGTAAAGTACTAACCGCTGCAAACTAGACAGAAAGTTGAATTGTGAACACATAGTTATAAGATTAGCTAAGATTGTTACTGACTAATGATTATTACTTCCTCTTTTACAATTAATATTTTTTATTTTTAGAATATAACGGCCTACAGCAGGGCCATTATATTCTAAAAAATAAAAATCCACAGAATCGTAAAATAGGCCCTGTCTTTCACATCACGTCTGCACCAGTGGTTCTGATTATGTATTAGTATACTATGGTAATCATGGGAAGAACTATGTGGTTGGGAATGTTTAATTTCTCTACTCAGTATTTTTTAATGTTTTATCTAATTATATGAAATAAAAAAATTTACCCTCCGTCGTAATCTCTAAAACCATCCAACCGATGTACCAGTGGGTTCCTTAGAAAAGTGATGATGCCATGAGAGGTGTAGACGTGGATGGACCCGATTTTCCGTTTTATATATATTTGTTTAATATTTTAATTAAAAAAACTAGTTAAAAAGATAGTTAAAACTTAGAACTTTGTCTCCTACATGTCCCTACGTCGTACATAGGTACCTCTTCGCATATATTATTAGGTAAGATAGAAAAGTAGTACTTAGTAGTTTTAGTATTTGTCTCCGGAACCCAAAAAACTTCCATGTCTCCAAAACTTTCCGCTCCACGATTCTTTAGTTACATAAACGCCGTTTATGTCACAAGCGTAATAGCCCTCTACTGACACAGTAACGCGCCGGTTCTATGCCATACTTTTACTTTAATTACCAAGCAAACTGACGGCAGATTGTTACCGAGAAATGTTTTCATTTATGGACATGTATTCTGATATTGGATTGTTAGCTTTACATATTTAAAGTTTTTTTTCTTCTATATTTGTACAGCAAACTCATTAATTTCTGTGAAGTATTCCTTTCTGTGATGTTGCAAATAATACTAGTCATAAGTATAGGGTCGTTATCAAACCAAACACGACGATAGGTAAAATATACAACATTTTAAACGTTTAGTCTGCATTTGACAGATTACTTTTATCATAATCTGTCTTATGTAGAATCTGTCATAAGTAGAATCTGTCAAATGTCGAATTCGTCATATGTAGAATCTGTCATAAGTAGACTATGATGTCAAAAGTAGAATCTGTCAAATGTAGACTAATCGAATTTAAAGATTTGAACTTGCCTGTACGAAAATCTTAAAAATTTAACTGTCTTTGAAAAAATATTTGAACTATTTGAAAATTACCTGTTCAATGAATTATCATCATCCTAATCATTTCAGTCAAACGACGCCCACTGCTGGACATAGTTAACCTCCCTTCCTGTTTATGAATCACATTGTAATAGATGTTCCTATCCAAAGTCCGTGATACGATTACATATTTTTTTATTAGTAGAGTAATTATTATTTTAAGATGGATCTTTTTGGAGCCACTTATTTTAAGCCGGAGCATAAATTTGAATATAATATTATAGATAAATGGGACCAACTTTGAAAGTTTCTACACTATCAGTTTAAAAATACTATATTTCTTGTGATGTACCTAACTCGTATTACAGAAACATGAACTTGCACACAAATCAATTAGATCTCTATATTTAAAGACCGCTCTCTGATTCCAAAGCCTTTGTCGGTACGTATATTTTAGACAGTTAAAGCGGCATTTCTCTCATACATACGAAGAAGATGTCTTTAACATAACTTAGTTTTCTTCGAATCTCTATTAAGCCAACCTAGATTTCTTTTAAGTAAGGATCATTTACACGAATGAAAGTCGTCACACATTATAAAATAGTTACACAGTGTCGTCTGTCCATTATAGACATGGAAGAAAATTTAATCATTGCTTTTAGACGACCTCAGTGATGGAGATGCGTACACTGTTTTCAAGGTGTCGCCTGTTCCAAGACTCCGCGAACATCGTATCGCCTCCATTTTTTTTATTTTTTTTATTTTGACGTTCAAAATGTCATTGTCATCTAATATGACGTAGTCGAAAAAATTGAAGAACAATTAAATTTTCTTAATATTTGACTTTGCAACGTTTTTTTAATACTTTTTTTTTTAATTTATTTAAGGCAACAACAGTCATATAAAAACAACAGTAATGTGGTTAAGATAAGTATAACTAAAGACCTATAGCGCCTATAACTACACGTTTACAATATTCATTACTTTTTGAGCCCCTCTTAGGACTAGAAGACATTATGAACTAATTCACTAAGCTATTATAGCTAATTAACAAGTGGTGGGTGTGCAAGTAAGATAAAGGTTAAAATACATAACTATTACAGAATTTAATTTTACATTAAATTTATTACTTACTATACTACTATACTTATTATCCTATTCCAGACCAATACAAATCCAAAAACACCAAAATCATAAAAACCGGTCCAGCCGTTCTCGACTTATAAGAGGTGTAACTAACACGACTTTCTTTTACTGCCTATTCCCTTCAACCAATACAGGTCATGGCTGCGACATCAAACCCTAGTCAAACACAACGACCGCTGGGCCAATATCAGCAACTGCAGACAGTCCAGAGAGGCCGTACCGGCTCTTTCACCGCGTCTGACTCGCAACTTAATCACCCTAAACAGAAGTGACCTTCGAAGTGTAGTGGGATCACTGACTGGACATATCCCCTAAATAAATTCTGGAATGCACAGGGGTAGCCACCCACCGGGCATCTATCCTCGGCACACCGAGTTCCCTTTCAGAAGCATGTGAACGTCCTAAAAGACTTCTGTGCTTCTGTAAGGAGTTGGGGTGGTTGGACTAACCACCCTAATCCCCCCTACGCATAATGGGCCAAATGGAGCCTAAATGCGGAAAAGGGAGCCCGTTACCATACGACTTTCTTTTGGAACGAAGTTCTTTATCGCGCGTTGCAAAAATTTTGACTACACTTTTTGGTATAGTTGTAAGAGAGAGAGAGAGAGAGAGAGAGAGAGAGAGTACTTAAAAATAAATTTAAAATAAAATAAAATTCCTTCACTAAAAAGGAACTTCGTTCCATCCAGGTGTCCCTTGAAACTTCTCAAGTTTTATTAGTATTTAAAGATTTGAGCAACAGAAGTTGAAGTATTTTATTTTTGTTCGTCTTTCTTGCACTACCTTTAGTATTTGATTCTTAATTCCACGCGTTCAAAGTCGCAAGCAGAAGTTTAGTGTTAAATAAGTTTTCACTCGCCCACTTGAAGCAATTAGGGCAGCTGACATATTCATCGCACTGTCGTTCATGCAAATTGCGAACACGTGCGACTGATTCGATTCTGACCAATTAAACCCGACTCACCCTTGTAAGATGTCTTCATTACTAGAGTGACATAACCCATGTAGACAAGTGCCAGACTGAATATATAATATAATATTGTATGATGATGATTTATTGGAACGAAGTTCCTTATCGCGCGTTGCGAAAGGGCTAGACGAAAAAAATTGTAACGACACTTTTTGCTATATTTTTAGTTGTAAGCCGTGCGGCGCCGTGCTCGTGAAGAAGAGGAAGAGGAAGAGGTAGAGGTAGAGGTAGAGAAAGAGAGAGAGATTTAAAATAAATTTAAAATTAAATTAAATTTTATTACAATTTCTTCACTAAAAATGAACTTCGTTCCATCCGGGTGTCCCTTGACACCTCTCAAGTTCATTTAAACTTAATTTCAGTGTTAAAACACCATTCCAGTTTTTTTGTATGACATACCTTCCTGTTAATGGGCTCTGAGATGACTTATTGTTTTTAAGATTTCTATCTTGGGGCAGAAGTTGGCGCTAAAGACATAATGTGCCTTCTGGAGCACAACTACACCCACCCCCCTCTCTTCTTCCAGACCCAAAGCAACTAGTAAAAAAATTTTTTCCTAAATTGACCAGACTGGGAATTGACCCTAGGACCGCCACAACACCAACCGGACCGTCATGCTTTATTCCATTGGTCATGCCGAAATGTCACATAAAATAAAGTCTTCAGTCCGATCTCCCTTGTGGCAAAACAAGTGTGACCTTAATATATTGTGATTTTTCACTATCATCATCATACCCGCTAGCTTGCTATCAAGGCCACTGCTGGACAAAGGCCTCTCAAAAATAAAATCATCGTTTTCCTACCCATAAACTTTGTAAGCGGGTTGTCGTTTGGATTTTGGCCTATGGTAGAGACAATGAGGCTTTATGGCTCTACACCATAAGTCATCTTACGATCTATATCTTACGGTGCGTCTCATGTGATATACATTCATTTGATATAATCAAACTTTAATAACGATCACTTTACATAATGATCATTTGTTACAACAACACATGATATAATTTTGTTTGACATAACGATTATTTTACAAACATACAGTTTATTTAATACTATTTAATATAACATTCATAACATATAAAATAGTTATAAATAAAACTCATTTTATATATCGTTCATTTGATATAAATTTGTTTGTTATACGCATCATTTCGTTTATCTATAATTTGAGATAAAACGTTTTAAATATTGATTAAAAGAAATAACCGTACTGACATACATTGGTAAAATTAAGAATTTGGTGGAATCCCGACTCGCCGTGTTCTTTCCGCCGTAGTACTTGTCTGCCCTACACTAGAGTGCAATTTAAAATCCGGAGGCGCGGAGGGAGTGCAGTCCTCGCTCGCAGTAACGAAGCTCGGGCGCCCGGGTGAGCTGTAGCGGCTGAGGCTGGTCGCCAATAGCGACCAGCAAGCCGAAGCGGCGGAAGCTAGTGTGGGTGCTAGAGATTTGTTACGCAAGGGCGGAAGGACAGCACTTCCCGCAGCGCCGGAGAAGAGCAAATCAAATGCATGCATGCTTGCCTGCTTGCCTATAAGCTTACTTGTTGCTTGCCTGCATGCATGCATGCATGCTGCTTGCCTGCATACATGATTGTATGTTTGTTAGCCTGAATCCATGCATGCTACCCTACATGCATGCATATTTGCCTGCTTACGTGCATGCATACAACGTGAATTTACACTATTTGGTATCTTTAAATTCTGCATTCTGACGATTTTGTATCAAGTAAAACATTACTCGTATTTGTTTTAAATGTTATAAAAAAGAAGTGTTATCGTAAATGAACGTTATACCAAATGTTATTATACTAAATAAAATGTATTTGTTTTCAGCATTATATCATGTGAATGTTATAATAGACGGTTGTTATACTAAATGATGTGATCCCAGTTGTTACTTATACGTTTTAAAATTATGTAATTTAAAATAATATCTTTCCATCATTATATTGAAAAAGTGATATATTAAACAAAATTATATCATTTGATTGTATATGTTTTGATCATTATACGACATGTTGTTATAATATATATTACGCACCCATCTTACGACACCCAATAAGGCGAGGAGAATTGGTGCTAGTCAATATAAGCTGACAAAATGATAAATTGTGTAAGAAGAACCTTATATTATACATATTATGCATCGTTTTGGTGTTCAAAAAAAACATTGAGAAGGATTCATAATTTTTTGTATAGTTATATTTAAAACCGTATTAATTCCTAACTATTTATTACACGCATGTAATAATTAAACAATTATGTTTAAAGTACACCATACTTAATCATCCAATTGACGACCATTTGGATCAGCGGTAGTAAACGCTGCGGGTTCGATACCCGCACAGTACAAATATTTGTGTGCATTAACATGTCTGTTTGTGCTGGTCTAGGTGTTTTCTATGTATTATAAGTATGTATTTACAAAAAAAAGTATATAAGTAAGTTTATCGGTTGTCTAGTACCCCATACGACAGGGTACTTAATAGTAGCTTAATTTGGGACTAGATGGCTCTGCGTGGCCCAGTGAGGCATGTCTTAAATATTAAAAAAAATAACCTGAAGTTTCAAAACGAGCGTAACTTCTGGGCTCTAAGGTGTTTCTCCATTAACATCATGTTATCTTGATGTAATGCATACCGCATCATTAACTTTAACGCCTTACGTGCAGATGTAATATATCGTGAAACCTGATCCAAAAGTAAACCCTCGCAATTAATAATTTAAATACATTTGAACAACACGTTATATTTATTAATCTCAAATACAAAAATGAATCGCTGAATGTGTTGCTAAGCGCAAATCTCGAGAACAGCTGAACCGATTTCGCTAATTCTTCTTTTAGAATATTCAAATATTCCTTAAAGTACGAGATGGTTCTTACGCAAATTGCCTAAAAATGCTTAGAAAATTCAAAAAACAACACTTTCCTATACTCCCATACCAACATATTTTTTTTCAACCCCGCCATATTTGATGACAATGACATTTAAGACGTCAAAATCAAATATCTGAGGCGATACGAAGTTCGCGGGGTCCGCTAGTTCTCAAAATAAATACGTAAAATGGTTAGGCAAAGTATTCCTAAAAAATGTAAAAGCTCTGAAAGGAATTCAATAGAAAGAGCTCTTACGACTTCGAAATCACAATTCTCTATAGCTCTTAAGTTACTTAAGAATGTTTGAAAGTTTGACTCGTAACAGCCTTAAATAGGATGTCATGCTCCAAGGGCAATTGTCTTTATCGTCACCCCTGAACCAATCTGCTGACTAACCATTGGTCACGCCCTGATAATGTTAATTAGCAATTAGGTGAGATGTCAGCCTGTTATGTGTCATTTCGGATCCGTGACCAGTGGCGATGGCCGTGCTAATTTAATGAAGGAGGTAAGGATCTCTTCATTTTTAAATTTCGAATAATCCCACTGTAACCGTTCTTTTTCTCGGAATAAGAAGCCTAAATGTTATTCCAGACAATTAACTAACACCATGCCTAATTTCATTTAGATCCGTTGAAACGATTTAGCATGAAAGAGACACAAACATCCATACATCCTCAAAAACTGTCGCGTTTATAATCTTTACTAATATTATAAAGCTGAAGAGTTTGTTTGTTTGTTTGTTTGAACGCGCTAATCTCAGGAAGTACTGGTCCGTTTTTTTTTTTTTGTGTTGGATAGTCCATTTTATTGAGGAAGGCTTTAGGCTATATAACATCACGCTGCGACCAATAGGAGCGAAGCATCAGTGAAAAATGTAGCAAAAATAATCGCGATCATAATAACGGAAGTTGACGCGCACAAAGTCGCGGGGAACAGCTAGTATTAGTATAATATGATGTAAATAGTATATGGTGTTTCTATCCTCACTATAAAAGTACAACCTTTTTATTAGCCTGCTTACTCAAATATCAAATTTTACGAAAAGTTTGCTAACCTCAATAGATTGTCAAAAGAAAAAAATGTTCTCAATTAAAACCTGTTTGCGTTGAACATGATTTCATAGGTAACTATTAAAGAAAAATGGGTTAATATTACACCAAGAAATTGTCTAGGTATAGTATTTAGAACCTAGTTAATCTGTTTAAATTTTCTCTTTCCATAAATAATTATGTAAAACTAACACGGTAATGTGATGACAGCTTTAAGCTCAAGTTACATATACAAGTAACTTAAAAAGTTAACAAAAATAGCTTCTATGTCCCTTTTATTTTCCATGTGTTCAGTCTGTATAAAATTTTAACGTTCGTTTAAAAAAACGCATTAACCGCAATGTGTCGGTTTTGTAACAGGATAACCGTGTTTCAAATATAATTAGGTTGCTATGTAATAGGGATCTTTTTTTCTCAGTAACTTTCTGATTATTTTTGCAACCTCATTACGTCTAATGCTTTCTCAGATGTCTATTTGGGCTATGTCATGATAACGACCTAATTGCATCAACATTTTGAGGTTTATTGATGTAGGTATTTGATAAAATGTGTTTTTTTTATTCTCATGTCATAAACGGAATTTATTTTTCTATTAAGATCGTTCGATCGCGAAAAAACTAATTAATTATAAAATCAATCTGTAGTCGATTATTACAAACCAAAACCAATCAAAAATCTGCGTCCAGATTTAATCGGCTTACTCAATCAAAAGACCTAGACTTAATAACCTTTACATTAAACAACTGAGCAATTAATTATGTCAGTGATAGTAAACGTAACTGAACCTGCAACAGTGATTATCGATGCATTGTCACGCCCAACAGGCGCCGCTGTGACATTGGCTTTCTTATTGACGCTGATAGCGGCGCGAGCGCAGCCCCGCACACGCACGCCGCTCGCCGCGAAGCGCGCGCGCCTCCACGCTCCACCGCGAACGCCCGCGCCGGGCCCGCGACATGCCCGCAGTGAAAGTCTTCAACATATTCGGTGGGCAGAAGCCGACCGAGAAACACCCACCGCCCTCCAACCCCGCACACGCGCCTATGCAAAAATTCTACAGGACTTTTTCAGTCGGTACCGAAACACCAACTGAGCATAAGACAAAAGTGACCGCGATCGCCGCCTGCCTCGAAAAGAAAATAAGTGAACCTAACAACGTGCTTAAGTTAAACTGTGTATCTGTGAACGGCAAAACGGACGTTAACGCGCAACAACACGTGTACGAGAATGTAAACATTGCTAATGTGGATGTTCGACACGACAAACTACTCGACGAGACTAAAGGATACTCGTCTATTTACGAAAATATTATCATAGTGAAGCCTACTACTGCTAGTGAAGTGTCCGCTGAATCTAAACTTAACAAAGCGTTGCAGTCTTTTGATAAGATACTCTCGGAATTTTCATCCAGTACGTCGTTAACTCCAGATGTAGACGTTTCTAAAAACAGTTTTATCGTGCCAAAATTACAAAAGTCAAAAACTTGCAGCATTATTGAATCACGCTGCATTTTGAAAAAAGCTAATTCAGACCCTCAGAGTCATAGTAAGACGCGCAGCAAGGTGACACGCAATAATTCTATAGACAAAACAACCAGTTTGTGGAATCTCGACGATATGAAAGGAAAAGAATTGACCTCTCCGTTAATGCCTTTAGCACCTACAGCCGGCGAAAAGATGAATCCAGATAAGTATGCCACATACAAAATTTCATCAAAAAACCCGTCACGAGTTAACTGCATTAAGACCGAAGATTTGAAAAAACTGGATGTCAAAACAAGAATATTAAAGAAGACTTTATCTAATCCACCGTCGACGCCTGTTCCGGTTTTATCCAAATCGAAACCAGTGACGAAAAAACTCGAGAAAAAAGTGAGCGACCCAAAGAAAGCAAAACCTAAAACATGTACAGATAATGGATCATCAAATATAAAGACGACTTCAGAAAGTAAACAGGCCCCCAAATCGCAAATGCAGAAAGCAAAGAGCGTGTGGGAAATTGGGAATGAAGTGATAATGTCTTCTAGCTTGGAACGGACAAAGTCCACTACTTCTATCGCGGGCTCTCCCAGCAAGATCCCGGTGATTAGGAGTCATATGTCGCAGAATAAATTCAGCAGTACGAGAGCTTTATTTTCTCCCACTCCTGTTGATCTAAACTTTGTAGACCAGGCCAGAGAGTGTGCTCAGAAAAAGATACCAACAGTTCTGAAGAAAACTGCAGATAAATCAGAGCCAAACAAACAAATAAGACAAAAGTCTCAACTCAGTTTAAAGTCAGAAATACGACGCCAATTGGAAAAAGTAAAAAAAGATTCGAGCGAAAACAAAAAAAGCACCTCACCAAAACCGTCAATCAGAGATTATACGGAAGAGCTAAATGCTGTTCGCGCCAAAATCCAACAAAGAAAAATAAACAAAAGAGATATTGTCATAGTGGGATTGGAAACCAAAAGAAATGAACATGAACGGAACGATTTCGATACGACGCTAACACCTGTCAAATCAATCGTAAAAAAATTAGAGCTCAAGACCGCAAAAGAATCTAAAGCAGATAACGCACAATTCCTGAGTTGTAAGGTCATCCCAGCTGTACACAAGGAACTGTGCGTCGCTAACACTACTTTTCATAATCACTTGAGCACACTCGTCGGCCGTCAAATAAAATATGTTGAATCAAGGAACGATGCAAAAACGTGCTCCCACGACAAAAAACTTGAGTTACATAAACATTCTGATGAGAAGATATCAGATACGCACTCAGACTGCAGCGACGACTCCGGTCACGTTTCGAACGACGCGGCGAACGATAACGACTCAGCGTTTGACAACGTGCACGATTTGAGCCCCGTGCATAGCTCCATTGACGAAGTGGACTGCAAGATTTTCGACGAACCAAAAAAGTTAGGGATAGATTTATCCGAGAATGCGAAGACTGTGTGTCCCGTGCGGCCTGCGAGGCGCAACGGGCGAGCCAACGAGGTCGCTAGCGGTACCCGCGCCACCGACGCTCCGAAAGTGGACGAACAGGTACGCGACACTGTTAACATATCGATAACAACAAATTACAGGTACTGTTTACCTGCGCACTAGCTCTCCTGAATATACCGTGCCATAATTCAGATCGCTGCAGATATGCCATAGTAACTAATGCTAGCCGATCTGACTAGTCCAGCGAGATTTGCTCGAAAGCTGTCCGCGCACCTGATGTCAATATTAAAGACACGGGCGGTCATAGACCCCTTTCCTATTCATTCGTCGCTGTTTTGAATTTGTAAAACACACATGCGTATAGCAAAGTTGAACTAAAAGTATTCATATAAGACAATATGCGTGTATAAACTGCATATCAGCACACGCTAATTAGTAACCACGAGAAGACTCGGTCAGCATTGTTAACGAATTATGAATTTCAATTTTGTAAAAGGTCCTTTCACAAGCCTTATATCATCGGCACGCGCGGTTGGAGCCTTTTCTTTGTTTATGAATCAATAATAATAATAAAATTAACTGTCTATAAATAAAAAAATGCAATAAAACTGTATGCTTAGCCACTGCGGTTTCGCATTATAGATTTAAGATAATCATCGAATAAATAAGCATAACTTTACATAAGCTTTGCATTCCGCTTTTAATCTAAGGCAATGAAAGCCAAACATGCCGGGGTCAAATAGTTTTGTTTCGTGTCATAACTGTTATCTAATGTTTCCGACCGACGAACGATTGTCTCTTAAACTTAAAATTTGCATGAAATAACTATACGTTTTGAGCGGTCCATTCGAAATTATGTAATTGGCTTTTACATTCCTGAATTATTGATGTTCGGAATCCTACTGTGAACGTGTTAATATGTACTTCTTTATTACTTTAAATATATTGGTAATGATTACTTTAATCGTAATGGCTTTATAAAGTTCATTTATATCGGCGATTTTGCATCTCGCAACAGGTGTACCGCAGGGGTCAACTTTGGGCAAGATTTATTTACGCTCTTGCTTTCACCGAATACTTTTGAATGTCTGCCGTTTTACGTCATGTGTGGAGCAATCTTACGTGTATAGTAAATATTCGGTAATGCCTATTAATTCTCATTTATAAAAGTGGGACGCCCTGTAAGATGTACTACAGCCTGTTTTCAATAAAAACTAATCGAGCACAATTCAGGTACTTGTAAGAATTAAATCTATGCATATCTGAAACAAGATTAAACGTCGATCAACGCTCCTAATCGGCAGGAATTAATCTGTCCATATTCTAGACTACTTGCTAACCTACTTGTCAAACTCGTTTATGTGACCGAACAGGTCTTTGACATGACTTCACCATACAAAATCACAATCGCTTCCGGTCTATTTTTCTACATTATATGTTATGATACTTATGCAATCCTATGTTTGTTTATTGTAGGTCTTTATATCCGGATAAAGAATTCTAGTCACTCATTTTCCTAATATGCCTTTTGCCAAGTTTGATGGCATGTTTCTCTGAGCACATGAAAAAACTAACACTTTCAGTTTTAACTTTCACGTTGTATGTTTTGAGCAATTATTACGTAAAGATGTTTATTGATGTTACTCCTGCGAACGATATTTGCGTGGTCATGAATATTTAACTGTATAATCGACTATCTCTAATTGTTTTGACGTCGAAGTATCTCTTACAAACGCGCTGTATGGAATTCGGCCCTGCATTTTTTTTTAAATTATATTCTAGGTCTTCATTGCAATAACACTTTTATCCTTTCCTTTCCTTACACATTAATGATCATAATTACGAGTAGAATAAGGTCGCCGTGTCACACTTTGACCGCAAATTAAAATAACTATTATTATTTAAGACTACCAATGATAAATCTACTAAATTGCAAATCGTATGCAATTAAGATCGTCTTTCTCGCACGAGCATACTATATTTTCTTGTAAACATATTTGTTTGAAAAGCAGTTGTCTGATATGGCCACGACCGTTTTTCGCTCTCATTATTCTCGGCATTAGCTTATGTTTGCCCTAAAACAGTGGTTCGAATAGAGTAGGTCTAAAATCAAAATAACATATCGTGTGTTTTTTGTGATAAAAAAATAACAAATCTTGAGTGACCTCATTGATCGTTGTAATTCCTACATATGATACCTACAAACAACTCTTCCGTCAATTTAATTAAATGGACAACTGAGATGATGTATTCTCTGCTACAATTATTGAGCGTAATCATCATTCTCTCTACAGTATAATACCACCCGGCCGCGTTTTACAAATTGCAAGGCATGAAAGAGTTACACCGCATTCAGTTATTATAATTCATCGTCCGAACACTTTCTATTTCGCGGCATTTACACAATTTACGAGCATTTAAAAAATCAATTAGTGTCTTTTAAAATACGTTTTAATTATTTGATATCAGAGAACCGAATTTATGTGATGTAACTTATACAATTTTTTACAACTCTAACTGTTACCCTCGGTTATATTTTCATGGGAACCTTTTTTTATTGGTCATTGTCCGACTCTATTCTGCTGACCAATAGCAATTTTTACAATAAACTATGCAAATGCTAGCAGACATTTTCTTTTTTGATAGGAGTATACCTATGTGGTAAATGAAATTGTCTAATTTATTAAGTTATAACAAAAAAAATTAGGGATGAGAAACAGAAAATAGACCATCGTTTAAATTGATTCGGTACCATGTATGCGCCGGTACCATTATATACCATCCTTTATGATTATTCATATTCTTATAAAAAAGGTTTTATGGATAACACTTTACAACATACAAAATTATATAATATTTATCTACACGTGCAGATGTATCTAGATTCGTTTCGCGTTCAGCTGTCATCAAATTGAGTCTGTCCAGTCACGTCGGCAATTTCTAATAAAATTGCATTCGGGTATAAATTAGGCATTAGTGTCCACGTCTCGGACAGGTGTATGCTCATCACGTCCTAGCTTTCCCTTCGAAGCTACTCGCGGACATGGAACGAAGAAAACAGACTGCCCAATTGGTGAATAAATACTGGGGTTATACAACCCTAATATTAGTTCAACATTTTTAAGGAGGAACCGCACGTATATGATAAACTATAAAGGTATATGGACTTTAATGTAGTATAACCGTTCTTTGTCCGATTGAGTAGGTAAATTTAAAAAATTAACTCTTACAGAAAAGTTAGAAAACAAATTCACCCTATAAAGGCTTACGAAAGGGTAACTATAATAGGCTTCATTTGATATTTTAGCAACATAATTGCACTTATAATATCAGTATATAAACTTTTAAAATTTTGTCTCAGGCGGGACTCGAAGGATGATGCGGGTTCGAGTCCCGCCTGAGACAAAATTTTTCAAGTTTATATACTGATATTATAATAGGCTACTTAAATATTTTAAATATATTTTTTACTAAGTACATTTTGTGCCAACTAATATAATAAATATTTATAAAACAATCATAGAAACAATTTTGCATTGACCAATTGTTGTTACATATTTAATACTTTTCTTCTTTTTAATGTGTAGTTTTTTGTTTGCGATATTTTTATTTACTATGCGTTGATCTAACAATAAAATCATTGTTATGAGCATGTCACTTTTTGCCTGTCGGCAATTTTGTATCGCTATTGTTATAATAAGATAAACTAGCTTACATTTTGCCTCATGCAGGTTAAGCTATTTCCAAACATTGCCGTGGGAAGGCTTCCCTCATACAACCACCTACACATGCACACATGCATGATTACGATCATAGTTGTTTGAAAAAGAAACCGTATCAGTGTAGACTGAGGTATGTATATCGTTTAATTTGTATCCCATGTAGTACTGACCTATCATAAAACGTATCTGACCATTGTTTTTCGACTGGAAGAAACATATTCTGAAATGGCCAGTTATGTTTTAGCGCGAATTACAGATCAGCTTTGATTGTACCTATTTGTACGGCATGATTGGGCTTATTTCCCCGGGCTATCACGGGGAAAGCCTTTATTCTGACTAGAAACGGAAACAACAGTTGTTATGTTGTTATAACAACGGTATTGCTATTATTTGCGATGTGATCGACGATCTCGAGATGTAGAATAGATAAACGGCTTACTTGTTTACCCCACTGACATCCTAGTTGGTTGTTTACGATATGAACTAGCGACTGACTAGTCAGTCTGATTGTAATGTTTGCTGTACTGTTTCTAGTTTTCTTGGAATGACGAGCGTTTTGTTCGCGATTGCGTGTTTTGACATCAAAAGTAGAGCAGGGAAATTATTATAAAAGCAGTGTGTGTAATAGATTTTCTTTTAATATTTTTTTTGTGACTAACCTGTTACTGTTTGTATGTTATATTACGCTTTTAAGTTTGCTATGCCACTTGAAAGCGTTATTCAAATCAAATCTAATTAATTATTTCTGAAATACTTAAGTCCATATTACGTATTAACTTTTTATAAGCAGGAGGTATATATTTTTAACCTATAAGAGTATAGTATTATAGAAAATCAACGTACAATTTTAATAGTGATGCCAGCAAAATGGTTTAACTTATGTTGAAAATTTAAGAATAACAGTCAATTTTCAAAATAGTAAACTTGACGCTGACAAAATTGTTATTGTTATTTATTACTAATAGCAATGTGCAAGCTAGTTTGACTTTAATATTACATCATTGTTTCACTTATGCAGTCATCAATTCATCATAGAATCAAAATGATGTGTTACTTGGCGTCATAACGTCGCCTGTGCCATTACTATCCCATTGGGTCATTTAGAGCGTCAATGGCGCATTGCAATCTATACAAACTTTTAAAACAAACAAAACGTATTCTAATCTTACTAACGAATAAACATAAAAAATATTTAGATCCTTAAATATTTGATATAGATAATATTTTGCCGTGGTGTAGGTACTAGATCTTAAGCCATAGGCAAATAATGAATATGTCATCAGTTTTAACCATACCAAACCTTGTAAATAAAGTAAAAACAACTTTCAACCTGTGACCACGAACGCATCGTTTTAAATTTAAAACAACCTTAATCTGGTAAACAATGTAATACATATGTACTTTGATTGAACATAAATCTGATAAGTTTATAAGAACAACTTAGGATTCTCATCAACATAAATATACCTATCCTATCCTATGTATCCAAACGGAAAATAAAAACATGCGTGGTGTTGTATCATCATTAGCTCACACCAGTCCACTCCTGGACATAGGGCTTTACAAAAGGAGAATTTTGCCATAATCGCCACACATCGCCAACTCACTTACTTAGTTGGCGATCTAAGTTTAGCCATTGGTAGAGAGAAGACTGCTGCTCAACTTTACCTAACGCATCATTTTGAACGCCTCGTTAGTCTAGTGGTTTAACACCGGGCCAAGATCTCGGGGTCCCGGGTTCGATCCCCGGGTCGGGCAACCAAAAAGTTTCGAATTTTCGAACATTGCTCGGGTTTGTGATCACCCGCATTGGCAAACGTGGTGTTTATGCCAGTACCCATCATTGCTGTGGTAACTTGAATATGATGGAGGCCTTTTCCCTCCTTGGATGATTATAGGCTGTTACTTTACATCTTTACCTGACAATGCTCGTTCAGTTGCTTTAACTATACCCATAGCTAGGAAGAGGAGAGGTGGTGCTATTTGAGTCAGCACCACACAACACAATAATGGTATTATGTTATTTTAAGGAACCTAACGTCATCTAAGACAGTCGAAATCTTTTATCAAGGAATTGCATTTTCAATTTACACCAGCAATTGGTTAGAAACTGTTTCAAAACAAGAACCGCTTTAGTTTTTTATGATACCTATTCATTCTGTATAATCATAATCCTGTATGTATGCGATAACATTTGATTTATGATGTACAAACACTCATGTTAGTCACCTAATAAATACACCACTTTATTTGCATTGAACCTTTTTGAACTTGTCTATTTTTAGTTTTAATTGCTTTGCGATATCTTTCTAATCAGCAACGACTGTCTATTCTAAAATCTGTTGCGTCTTATATCATTTGAAATATGGTTCGAAATCGTCAAACGATGCTGTCAATCTGGTCATACAAATCACAATGGTAGCAATTAAAGCTCGCATTCGTATTGCTATACATTTTATTGTATTGTCCGTCTGTCCGGCGAAAGTCTATTATGTATACAATGCGGCTTCCTATCTGAAATAATGATTGACTAGTATAATTCTTTCTGCCATACATAATAACATGTATTATTAAGTGTATGTATGAAAGTCGTAATACTAACTGATGGATTGTTGTCACTTTTTGAATTCTCTATAGAATACGAGTATTTTGTAATTAAAATGATTTTGGAGAAACGCACTTTATGATGTTATAATAATAACCCTTGAAGACAAAAACTTGTTCATTAAAAATACTTCTTATATTCTTAGAAGATCGACATATAAATTCAACCCTATATTTCTACCCTTCGAGCTAGATTTTTATTTAAAAATTAAATTAGGACCAATTTTGAGCTATCCAATCATCCTATTCTACATAGTTTTCCCGCAAAATACCAGCGTCGTGGCAAACCTTAAGCGGACTTTCTTACTTTTGGGATATCGAACAAAGAAAAGTTAGCAAAATCGCTATATCTATCTAATTTTCTATCTTACTTTTCGTTTTCTTTTATATAAATGAAAAATAACGAGAAGGACAGCTTCTAGTAACTTTAAAAGATATTTTAGCAATTTAATTGCAATTATAATATTAGTATTTGAAAATTTATATCTCAGGCGGGACTCGAACCCGCATACCGCGCCCGGTATATGAGGAGATGCGGGTTCGAGTCCCGCCTGAGACAATTTTTCAAGTTTATCTACTGATATTAGCTTCTAGTAAGTAATATTTTCCAGTAACATAAAAAAATACGCGTCGAATTAAAAGTCTGTTCAAAAGATAACTCGATTATGTTACTTTTAAATTATGAATATGAACATTACATTGTAATAAGTCCAAGTCCACATATTACACATTGTCATTTTGTACATAAAACGTAGGTATAATAAATTAAAATGAACTAATTATATTGTATGCAAGACGGAACATAAAACGTGATATTTTTTACTTTAGTAAATAGCTATTTTAAGATAGCATGTCTTTACGAGTTGTAATAGATTAAATAAACATTCTTTAAATATACATTCTTTAAATATACAATTCTTTTGAAATTATTAATTTTAAACAATATAAAACTACATATAAATGTCAAAAAAGCCTAAATAAGCCACTGTTGTTGAGTGGACAATGATTAGATATTTTATTACTCAATTATGTCAGAACAGCATAATAGATTTATACAAAATTTGGCACTTAGATTACAGGCTGGAATTATAGTGCTTAGTCTACTATTTACTTTAAAATAGTTTCAAATTCAATATTCCAAGCGAACGAAGTCGTAGGCAACAGCAAGTCCATCTATATAAATAAAAATGAATCGTCAATGTGTTCCTAGCTAAGCGTGAAACTCGGTAACGGGTGGACTGATTCCGCATTTTTTTTTTCTTATTTTCCTTAAGGCACAAGGAAGGTTCTTGTAGAGTGAATTTCAAAACTGCGAGGAATATAGAAAAAAACAACGCTTTTCTTTTGCCACTTTCACACCAAATCTTAAATAACTTTCGATAAAACGAAGTCTGACAGGCAGCTACTCATTCATGAAACAAAAATATTTTCTATTTCTGTCGGCTAAAAATAAAACTTCGTACTTGTTTATTAGCCGACATACATGCACTTCTGCACATACGCTACCTTTCCATTCTCTTTCATGTAAAACATTAATTTAAGTAATGATACATTATTATTACTTAAAACTGGTCTTTAATAATATCCGTGTCATAAAAACTGTAATGTTGAACGCTGTCTGAATTACAAATTGCAGTCGCATGTGGTAGTAATTTGTGTTGCCATGTTATTTGCACAAAATCTCGCCAATTTTCATGTAAACTCTAAATAATGGCGAGCGCAAATTGACCGTATTTTGACGTGTAGGTGCGAAGAATAAGTGCTATTGTTGTAGGATCAGCATTAGAAGACGCCGAACACTTCCATGTCAAAGTTACAATTCGTCTGTTACCCTGAGAAATATAATTATAGTAAACAAACAAACTTGTTATTCCCACATGGTACTAAGTGTTTAGCGACTTGCAATGTTGAATCTACCGTTTGAGAGGTGTAGATATTTACTAAAAACATATAAATTATTTTTATATAATCTTTCCGGAGTAATCCTAATATCCTATCCTATAAGACTTTATAAGGATAAGTGAAGGGCAATCTCTTATTTGATAACCATACTTAACCTAATAGATGAAATACCGCACTGCCTAGAATCATTACAACGTTGTCAATTCACTTTAAAGGCGTCGTTAAATGACGTTATTTTAATATACCTAGGTAAATTCCATTTTGGTAACATTTAATAGTGTTATATAATATCGCAATACAATTACATCATTACCTAAACATATCGGTAACAATCTACGGGACAACGTTATATTTTATGCTATGTCGCCATTTTAAAATACAGTAATAAATATTAAATACAGTCTTACAAATATGCCGTAGCTTCTGAAAAACTAGACTAAAGGTTAGGTAATCTACAACGCAGGGCTTAGCGTAGAAAATTTTAATAAATTATTTGAGACAAGTTATGGTGACGTTTTTGAGATATTAAAAGGAAACGAAAGAGTTGAAGTGACGTCTATTCCTATTAAATTCTTTAAAAGAAATACAAATACCTATGACCGTGTTCAAAAACGTGAAAGTGTATGCGCTACTAACCATGGGTTCCATATGTTTGTTTGACAACCAGACTAAGACTCATTACAGTTGACACCTGCTCCGGTGATTACCGTCTTGAGTCGTTATTACTGCTGATCGTTGTAAATACATAAGGAGCTTTTTGTCTAATCTTAGCCTGTGAGTGCCCGCTCGTGGGAAGAGATTAAAGAAAACATAGCGTTTGTTAATAGGAAAAGTGCAAAAAAAAAATGAATAAACACAAAAAAACATAAAAATTGGTCAAGTCATTTCGAAAAAGTTCGGATTCTGTGACTTCTGTATATTAGACGAATAATGTTAATCAGAGCTTAGTCCTTCAATGTGAAATCATTTGATTATCGATTGGGGTAATTTGACATCTATGGGTAGTTTGATAAGCTGGCCACTTTCGCTGTTCAAACAAGATATTCACCACCCGAGTTACCCATTCGCAATCCTAAGGTCGAGTTGCCTTTCTACGCGTGATACGGTGAAAGATACTCCGTGAGAAAACTAGCAAATCGTTTTCGATCTGCATGCAAAATGGACAAGCGGTAAACCACGTACCATTATTTCTGCAGAGAATGCTGTTTTCATTATACGATAATATTAGACGTGGAGAAATTAACATGAACCCTTTGATATATATTTAGAAATACTTGTACTTAGTATTAAAGTAGTAAAGCGAAAGTTTGCATTTGAATATCACATGGACTACTTTTGTACTTGAGTTATATAAAAGGTTAAAGGATGGTTACATATTCTGGAATATAGATTTTTTACTATGGATTCTAAATTCAAAATTATATATTTTATCTTTAATACTTTGTGCCATTGCTATCCTGTCTGCCAAGTGTTGCGCTTATGGCTATACCTTCTTTTTGAGTAACCTGTGTCCAGCCGTGGACTTATTTAGGCTGATGATGATGATAAAAAAGCGTTACCTATAATATCACCTAAATTAATTTTATGCTGGCGTTGAACAACATATCATAGTTTTAAAGAGCACGGAATATTCAATTATCTAAAAGAGAGCTCTGTTTTGTATTAATTTTATTTCGCTAGTGGTGACCCTAGCGCGTAATGACAAAGCCGCAGGTGGCCGCGCCAGTAATGACCGGTCGACTTACGACTAGGGCGATGGGAACGACTGTGGTTAGAGAACATCTGGAAAGTCTCCGGAGCGAGCGTTGAATGCTTTTGACGTATCTAAGCTAGTTATCAGAGCGTCTATATCCGTTCAAAAGTTATAATGATATTCTTTCACACATTTTTCATAATCACAATTGTGAATTTGACACTAATGTTTAATTAAATAAATTAATAAATGTGGACAACATCACATACATTGTTCTGATCCCAATTTGAAACAACGAAGGTACCACAAACACCTCGACCCGAGAAAATGTAAAAAAACACATTTTTTCTACATTGACCCGTCCGGGAATCGAACCTGGGACCTCGGAGCAGGCGACACCTTGAAAGCCGGTGTCTACGCCACTCCGCTACGGAGGTCGTCATTGCGTCAACTAACCTGAGATCAGTCAAAATGCAATCCTGACTTTGAATGGCAATAGTGAACTATGTCTTCACAAATTACCATTCTCAAATGACATATTTTGTCTTTATTGATTTCAAAGCAATCAATTTCCTTTCATTTATGGTGGCAATTCTCCAAAATTTTAAGTATTTAATTAAACAAGTTGTGATTTCAAAGAAATTGTAGTTTTCAATTAACTACGAATGGTGCCATGTCAGTCCACGAAGGCATTAACTCTGTTTCACTAGTACAATTATATCTCGATAGATCTATGTGGGAGGATATCCTGGGAACATATCTGCATAGGTCCTGAAGGATATTTTGACAAATATTTCTATGAAACCCTAATTAAACAATGTCATTTAAATAATAAATAAATAAATAAATAAATATTTAAGACATGCCTCAATGGGCCACACAGAGCCATCTAGTCCCAAATTAAGCTACTATTAAGTACCCTGTCGTATAGGGTACTAGACAACCGATAAGCTTACTTATATACTTTTTTTTTGTAAATACATACTTATAATACATAGAAAACACCCAGACCAGTACAAACAGACATGTTCATGCACACAAATATTTGTACTGTGCGGGGATCGAACCCGCGACCCATGGCTCAGAAGCAGCGTTAACTACCGCTGATCCAAATGGTTGTCAAAATAAATAAATTTAATTAGCATGTATTATTTTGCAGGAATGCAATAGTTTTTATTCAATCTTTTCAATGTATAAGATTTGCGTAATTATTCAAGAAATCAATAGTACTCGTATACAACTACCTACTTTTTGTGGGTGTTTAAATTATCATAAAGTAACTTCACTAGTGTGACCGCTTATGAGAGAAAAGAGATTCTTCAGCTCGTCGTTTATTTATACAACACTGAAGTTGATTGATATATAAAACATGTGTTGAATAATGAATGCCATTGTTTTGCAATATGAATAAATGAAATGAAATTCGTGAATTGCTATTCATGTATGTTCAAGTAGAAAGTCAAGGCAGACCTTCATTGTGATGATGAAGCATGCTAGTACTACGAAAACCAAAATGAGAAGAGTATTTATGCTAACATTTTTTAACTATTCATCTTGTATAGTACTAAGTACATGTGAGGCACTATTGACCCAAGGTCTATCTTCTTGGCTATCTAAAAAGTTACTGCATACCTACGAGTACCTACATTTTAATAGTATTGCAAACCAAACCACATTCTTTTAGGCTATCGTGTATTTATTCTGAATGATTTGCATTGAAAACTTAGCTCTACCTCGGATTATGCCACGTATCATATTGAAATTTTCTTAATGTCCTTCGTGTATTTATTCCAAATGATCTGCATTGAAAACTCAGCTCTACATCTGATTATGCCACTTATCATATAGAATTTTTACTTCAAATACGTATTTAATGTCCAGATTTACTTTCAAATAAAAGTCGGCGTTAAGACATATAGCCAAACGGTCGTCCAAAAAAACTAAATGATTCATCAGACATAACATTATCATTTATTTCGATCAGAATTTCTCTGCTATGGGTGAATGTCATATTCTAAACACAAGCATTCAATTCTTGGTAACCCTTTTTCATGTAGGTAACCTTTCTATGTACACCTACACTTCTGATGAAATTGATTAAATTATCGTTGTCCAAACCCAAGCTATCAAATGAAAACTCATTTTATCAGACTGAAGATTGTTTTGTATGATTGTATTTAGCAAATCCAGAGGAATCGTTTCTAACGGTAAGCAAAAGCCGCAGAGCGTATCGTTTTTCTTGCACCCACCACGCGGGGGCTCTGCTCTTCCGCGTCTTTTTCTTGAACATTGCACCAGCTCCAATATCTTACGTATTCCGTTTGAAAGGTCAGTGACCGGTGTGACGTACCAATTGTATAAGTAAACAAACAATTTTGTTGTTTTTATAAGCTCATTTTTAAATGACGGTTAATAAAAATTTGATTAGTAGCTACCTGCTTCTTCGTTCAATGAAGATAAAAGAAGTATTTACTTTTATGACGGTTTATTGTGTTTGTGAATATCTTTCATTTATATTACAGTATCATAGTTTGCCGAAACAAACAAAAAAAAATTGTGGTCTAAATCTACTGAACTGATTTTGATAATTATTTCACAAATAAAAATTCATTCAAATTTTCAGTAGTAGTAGTAGCTTTTTTCCCAAATAAAGTAGTACAAGTCTCGTTTGATAGCTTTAAATTTCAAATTCTACGAAATCGCGGGCAACATTTAGTCAACAAATAACCCTTTAACCGTAACATTTTTGTAATAAGCCTTACTACACAGTAGAATATAAACTGACTGAAAAATAAGTTGAGTAAGGTTTAAACGTCATTTCATCACTTATCAATATATTTACATAAATTAATCATACCTACTCGATTATCTTAATAAAAACAGACACGCTGTGTTTCTATATTCATGCGCTGAAAACTTGTTTAAAAACATAATGTCCATATTTTAACTTTTCAAATAATTGTTGCCTACATTAAAATAGACATTATTCCATGTAATTTATGCGCAATTATTATAATTATTGTCTACTTGAACAAAATTAACGCTACTACACCAACTTGTTTCACAGGTGTTGACTGAAACTGTGACGTGTTTATCTGTGATGTTTATTATAATTTAACATGAATGGCATTAATAGTGTAAAGTATATATTTTTTCAAGTTATACGTCTTCAGTTATTCGCATACTGAGCCTATAATATAGAAACTTATCAAACAATACCTTTATGATGATGTTGTTATGATCAAATGACAACTGAACATCGACTTTCCAAAACAATAAAATCTTTTTTGTTTTGACTTACATCCAATGATAAAATGATAATATTTCAGTTTATAAAATACGAACTTAATATTTGATTTCCTCAGTAATCGGTGTGTCATGTTTTATAACTTTTATATTGTCATGCTTAATACAGACGGCGCGATCGCATACTTTTGCAGTATCCGATGTTGCTATTATTTCACGGAATCTGAGCTCGCATAGGGTTGACACACAACTAGTGTAATACGAGTACCTATAGTATAGTTTATTCAAGCAATTTGTTCTTATCATAAGTATGATGATTTTAAGCTATTGCATAGCTTCTATCGCGGGCCTTGAGCGTGGAGACCGAATCCAGAAATTCCGTAACGAAAATAACCTAACTTAACACTCGGGGCGAGGCACGATCGAACTATTTTGAATTTCCGAAATTTAAAAGAATTTAGAAGAAAATAAGGATTTTGACAGTATGGTGGCCTATGGTAACCATATCTGCCAAAATAACAGAAAAATTAAATTACAAAGGTCAAAATTAGAAAATACATAAAATTATAAAATTAAGCTATTGCATAGCTTCTATCGCGGGCCTTGAGCGTAGAGACCGAATCCAGAAATTCCGTAACGAAAATAACCTAACACCCCCCCACTCCGACCGGCACAGCGGTGATACTTTTTAGTTTTATAATTGCATAAGTTGATAAAAAATGCTATGCAATAGCTTTACCGCGGCAGTCTCCGAGTGCCACACGTCTTTTTTTTTGTTCGACGGGTATACCTTAAGGTTTTGTTTGAGTTTGAAATAAAAATAGTGTTCACAGATTTCTGAATACAAAACACTAAAAAAAACAACGTAAAGCTTATTTTGAGTCGGTGCCAATCAAATAGTTAGCAGCAATCATCATGCACTGACTTAACATTTTTGGCTTTTACTAGTACCCATCTTGTTCCCTTTGTTTTCATCATAGTTTAAAATTTTGATAATTACTTTATTACAAATAAGTATCTGAGTTATTAAATTAAATGTTGGTTATTCCAAATAAAAATAAATATCAGCCCTATTCACAATACCCATATCACGTACGCGTTTACATAGCGATACATGCGCGTGAGTGTATGCGACCGTCCCACTGTTCTATAATAAGATGTTGTCCGTTTATAATTAACCGTTCGTCTGTTGATACAGAAATGCTGACTAGACTTCTATACTGTTATTTCCTATGAGAGAGTGCTATGAATATTTGGTATTCATTTACCTGAGTATTTACATAGATTGGACATCATAAAAGTAAGTAGGTATATCATGTTAAAAAGATTTCAGGCAATTTTCAAGTTGAGGACAGTTTAATTCAAACTAAGTTTTATTTTATTTAAGAATAATAAATGGCTAGCAATCGCAATAATCAAAGTTTAATGTGGATAAAATGTCTACTATACTATAGCTTAAGTAAAAAAAATATTTAAAAACTTTGTGTCATAGTGTTTGTTGTCGAACTCCTCTGAAAATTATTTAATGTATTTTTTGTAGGGCTGACAATAGGCTGGTTTTTTTAGGGTTCCGTACCCAAAGGGTAAAAACGGGACCCTATTACTAAGACTTCACTGTCTGTCCGTCTGTCCGTCTGTCCGGCGCTCTGTCACCAGGCTGTATCTCAAAGGCCGCGATAGCTAGACAGTTGAAATTTTCACATATTGTGTATTTCTGTTGCCGCAATACCAACAAATACTAAAAACAAAATAAAATAATTACGAGTATTTAAAAGGGGCTCCCATACAACAAACCCCTTTTTTGGCCGTTTTGGTACGGAACCCTTCGCGCGCGAGTCCGACTCGCATTTGGCCGGTTTTATTTTAATGTATTGTTTCCCTAGAATAGTTTCAAATTAACAATTCTATGCTATACCTACGTCAATTTATAATGCATCAGATTTTTATTATAGATCGTTGTTTTTAATTATTATTATCAAACTAACATTAGTTCGAAGTGCACTTTTCTTAAATATTCATTTCAGATTTAAATTAACACTTCAAACCAAGATTGCTTTGAGAACGTATAAATAAATTACGAGTATGTAAAATAGGTATCTATATAAATGATGATAAATCAAAGAGTGCAAGAGAAAATGACTCCTGACCTCAATCGTGAAAGATAACCTTCGAATAAATCTTAATGCATTTTACATCCAATACTAATAGAATTTCAAGTTTTCTTTTGTTGTTTAAATACGCATTTGAAATCTTAGCGATATTCATTTTTTTTTATTCGTGTGCCGATGTTTATAGAGCATGAATTTGGTAAGGATTTTCCAAAGAGTATCTACTCAATAGATTTTAGTCGCTTCTAAAGGGCACGCCCAAAGAGGTTAATTTATTAGTGATTTTCATTGTTTTAGAGAAGAGGGCAGGTTTATTTTCAACAGATTACTGAAGTAATTTAAGAATACTCATTTTAAGATAATACCTTTATCATCATCAAATATCTCTGCAAAACTCGCACCACCCGCATCGAGCTGCTCCCCTCAACCTTCATCAGATCGTTGGTCCACCTGGTGGTCGGCTTACTCACAAATCGCCCTCCAGTACACTAACGCCATTTGTGTGATAAACTTTATCGCGCGTGTTCTGTTTCTATTGAAATTATACAAGCCTCAACAACAGTTACAGCGTAAGCAATATTCTTATCGCAATTATTTGCAGTAATAAATTGAAAAGACCAAACGACCATAAATCTCTTTACACAATATTGTTTACGCCTGCTATCGGTTTATACGTATAATTAGAGAAATTATTAGCGAACATGTATCTCATTACAATATTCATTGCATATTGCGACTTGTTATTGCTTGTTTACGCGTCTGTCCGTTGATGGGGCCAGATAGCAAATTTCACTTTTCGCCAGCAAAGTTACCCGAGAAAGCTTTGGATATTCCGTTTAATTCGTTGCTTAGGTACCTGAATCTGAGATATCAACGAGAATGAGTTACTAATTTCACTTGGAGATATTATTAACAATTTCTAACGCAGAGTTTAGTATAGTCAAAGAAAATAAAGACAAATTTCCTTTGGTATAGTATGGAATAATCCGCTGGTTAAAAATGTTTCTAAAATGTATCTACTAAACGAATCACAACTAAGTTAAATTCATAAGATTTCACACAAAAATATTTATTCGTTACGTCACATGAACATACAAATCGAATAAACTTGTAGGCGTTTATAAGTTCGGTCCAGATGTCGATCGTTTTCAAAATAAAACCATTAAGGGGATAGTCACATCAAATGAAAATAATGTCCAATTACGAAGAAATGTACCGGAACTATGACTAATTTGTAGGATTGTAAATCTTCCCATCTCAAGACGGAGGGGGACAAAAACTGGAGAAGTTAAAAAGTTATTGAAGTAAAATGTTCCGCCTTCCCTTAGGTTTTTATATGGCATTCCAGTTTTTGAAAATAAACTTAAAAGAAACTGTGGTTGACATACAGTCTGGAATGTAAGGAGAATCGTGATTATGAGTGTAAAAAATAAAACTACTTTTTGGTGTGTTTAGAGGTTTAAAGACATCATAGTTTTGAGAAGGTATAAGTAGACAACACCACATAGTGTACTTTGTTTTGATCACTTAGTGAGTAGCAGAAAGCAAATGTTTTTATGGAAATCAGAAATAACGAAGGCAGGCACCACATGCACTCGCCCACGGGAAAATATAGAGAAGAGGTCAATGTCAAAACAAACCCGGAACCTCAGAGCGACCCTGGAGTCCAAACCGCGGAGGTATTCAATTTAAAACACACCGGTAAACATAATGTTACGGTTTAAGAACTTTATTTCTCAAGAAGAAACACATATTCCACTTAGTAATAATTACCTTTTACGAGTTAGAGTAGAAATTTGTACCATGTAAGTAAGTACTTGTTTTTTATAAGTTTCTTATACAAACTCTTTTTCCGTGATCATGGCGCTTGCATCAGTGCCTAAATATCTGAAACATAGTTGAAATCTCAAAACAACTAACTCATATGATAGTGATCTTAAGCTTAAATCTTATTAAACTATGTTAGTAAAATAAATATATAAATCTGTCGTATCTATTGGCTTACATTGCTTTAGCGGATAGGAAATAGCGGACGCTCCCCATTGCAACTCAATAAATAACTCCAGCTTCTTGTGTCGGTGGCCTTTTTACCTTTAAAGTATTTAACCACTTGAACGGATTTATTGCTGCGGGATTTTTTCAATGGCCGTTCCAGTATCTTCCCTTAAGGAGACGACATACTTGCGTGGTTCAGACGTTTTTCTTATGGACGCGTAATCAAGCTAGCCTGCCGGTTTAAAAACTATATATAACGCTTCCTTCAGGACTCTAATTGTTGTGTTGATTATTGTATATTTATTTTATGTATTGTCAACATGTTTAAATAAATAACAAATAGATAGGCCTGTATAGAAATATAACTACACGTGATTATAATTTACTTGGCTCGATCCTCACACTAAGCAGACGACTTTAATTTGGCCTTGAAGATGAGACGCTGCTGCTCATTTTTTTTTCAAACAGTTTGACCGATTTAAATCGATCCGACCGATCAAAAAAATCGAAAGGAAGAAAAATAGGGTGACAGCCTCCGAAAATTGAAGTAATATAAGTTTTTTTTTACCAAAATTGAACTGATTGCAATGAAAACGCGCGATATAAGCCACCAATTTTTAGTCAGTGCCAAACAAGATATTTTTGAAAATTATTGATTGATCTATTTCAGTTTTAGTGACAAAAGTTTTTTAATAATAAGAGTACCGATATCAAAGATCGAATCTCTTAACCACTAGTATGTTCTCTACCTTAGTAGTTCAAGCAACTCAATCTAACAAATTGAGTGTATTCCTGGTCAAGTGGGCCACGTCTGTATATGGCGCAATGAACGACCAACAATAATGTCACTGCCGCTATTACTGGGATTACGGTCAGTGTGCAACGATGTTTGTCGACTGCCATTGGTAGTTTGGGCCTGTTATACTCGTACCTAAGCGAAAGTGATGGGCCAATGTTAGGGCCTTAAACAATTTCAGGACACCGAAAGTGATGGAAGAAGTTAGTCTAAATCTTAGTACTCCTAATTATGTTCGCACATATTAGTAGTAGTATCTCCCAAAGTGTAGGTCTTCAGATGGACATGGAAACGGCAAAAACATATTGTTCCGGCTCCAGTTTGTATTGGGAATGTGAAGTTGTACTTGTAGACCATTACGTATACCTGGTTTAGACAGTCCAGCTACTTAATTTACCTAGTTAAATTTTTAAAAACAGATCTCTCTCGTCGCTTTCATCTCGGATAGGGTAGCGTTCGGGTAGTTGCGAAACATCTTTGCTTCCAAATTACTCCAGTGTATTAAGAAGAAAGTTTTTTTTGTCAAAGTTGAACTTAATAAACTAACCGGAAATATTTATTTCAATCTCTTCATCGTATAATATGATTTTCGTTCCAATGCTAATATGTATATGCAAATTGATGCTATAAAATTAATTAAAAGTATTTAGGTAACGGTACTCAAACGATTATATTAATTAACAGTTAACACTTAGTTAAAATCAACTTATATGGGAACTTTGACAGTAATGATAAGTGAATGTCGATAAAAATGATAATATTGACAGTTGATGAGACTTTAAGCTATTTGTCAAGTTAAGCCCAACCGAATAATGGACTATAACATTGTGTTTTATTGATGTAACATAAAGATAACAGGTCATTAAACCAATAAAACATTACTTCGTAACACATACCTTATCGGTGATGCCGAAGTATTGGGAACGTAACAAAAGAAAGTTAGGTTATGTAATAACTCGCTTACCGAAGAGTAGATAGATAATTTTATAGCTGCTCTCATGACAGCAAAAGATATTGACGTGATCATTATTATAGTAACGTCTATTGATCTTTCGAAAGTGAATTGTTGCTAGCTCGTAAAAAAGTTTGGCATACCTTAGTAGGTAGATATGACTGGTCATTTACAAGTTCACTATCATCGTCACCAGACTACTTTTTTTAATATAAATAATGAGCTTGCTCTTGACTACATACTTAACTATACGGTTAAGAAGAAGCCTAAGATGGAGCGAGCTTACCCAGAGGTACTGGTTCTCCCACACACTAGCGGAACACAGAAAAACTGTTTGGCGCTGGACTCCGGCAGGAGGGTGGTAGCATCCAGGCGACCTCTTACGAAGCCTACCACCGCAGAGGGATCTGTTAGCCGTCATCATTGGTTAGAAAACCAAAGATGCCGTTGCCCAGGGTGGACCACTAACCACCCCAAAAGTCTATATCAGTCCACTGCTGAACTTAAACAGGACACTTCTTCAAAAGAAGATTTTGCCAAAATCGCCACACTCAGCAGGTAGATTGCGATGGCGATTGTAGTTTGGCCAGTGATGAAAAATAGATGCTAGTGCCCGTATTATTTCGACAGTAGTTTAGGAGTCTTAGTTAGGAACAACTTACCAAGATTGACAGTTTTACTGAAATATTCTCAGTGTCCTATGTTATTGTATTATAGCTGGATGTAGTATGGTAATGATGTCGATGTATAAATATGACATTTTCACAAACAAGGGAATTAATTCTGTTTGATATTCTGTACCGCATGACCATTGTGCTAAATATAATTGTTTTATGCCAATGCGACGAATGAATAGCAAAATATGAAAAAAATAATTATTCCGATACGTTTAAGCGATAACAATGATTAATTAGGTACTTGACTGAAAACCAAAATTTTGTGGCTGCTTTTAGTAATCAACTCCAAATTTTACCACATGTCGACATATTGAACCGTCAATAGACATCCACAGTGCATTTTCGGAAGCCTTCATCACGTCAATTGAACTAAAATCACACAAAACGTCTCACGTTCCATTTCAATTTGTTCCAGATTATGTTCCGCGGCGGCGTCGTGGGCGGGCTGGACGCGCGACGGGACGCGGCGCTCGCCCGCGTGCTCGTTCGCCTGCAGGCGCGCGCTCGAGGGCTGCTCGCTCGCCGGCGAGCGCAACGGTTGCGGACCCAGCACACGGCCGCCCGCTGCGTGCAACGGAACGTGCGAGCGTTCCTCGCCGTCCGCGATTGGCCGTGGTGGAGGCTGCTGGTACGGGTCACGCCGCTGCTGGCTGTGCATAGAACGGAACACAGGCTGAAGCAAGCTCAGGTATGTAGGTATTGAGTCACACGGCTCAACACAGCCGAAAGACAGATTTGCTCAATTAAAAGTAATCCTTTAAGCATGCAATTAAATTTCAGGGGTTATTTGACTTTCGGTTGATGAGCTTCCCACTGTACTTAAATAATATTATGAAAAAATAAATACAGATATCATAAAGTTCTGATCACACTAGCTGTTGTAAAACACTATTTCTGAACCCGTTAAAGGGTTCAGAAAAAACACCCTGATCCGAGACTGTGGCCCGGAACAGAATAGGTTTCAATTTTTTTTTTATGAATTTACGCAATAAAAGTTATATTTACGAATTTTACTCACGTTTATTAGGATTTAACCTATATTTTGGTTTATCCCGAAGTTTCGAACACTTTAAAGCCTTCTTGGTTACGGGTAGACAGTAAGTTTCTATAGTTATACGCCACTCGCCACAGGACATTAACCGAGCAAAAATTAATCATAAAATAAATGTAAGATTTCTCTAAGTATTTATGTTTCCGAACGGACTAATATTAAAAAAGTACTGCAAAAGTTATATTAGCCTTTATAAACATAAAAAAATCTAATATGCTTATTAATCTGATACAAAATAATTTAGATACTACATAGATATGGCCTAAATGCTACTGTTCATTCCCTTAGATACTAATCAACCATTGGTCTCAATCAACCAATTTTTGTTTTAGTTTAGTGGACAGTGCAAGAAAGAAGTATGTAGGTACTTAACGAACAATCACACGAAATAAATCATCTATTTTGTTGATTGACATTTTTACCAAAAAAAAAAAGACAAACATAGTAATAATTACAATGTAAACACGAAATCGCCCTAAATAAAAACTGTTACAATTTCATATTTATCAACCGTTTACAAACTTAACATTTTAACGATAACCTCAATCGTGTCAATCAAAGCGCCGTATAACCAAACAGATCCCACATTTCGTAACCCGACCCGAAATTGCCCAAAGTCGGTCACAGGTTATCCTATGTCTGAGCACAATACGAGTCGTTTACATTTATAGCTTCCTGCTAGAGATGGGACGACTCGATGACGAACATCGATGACATCGGCTGGCTTTAATGTTGGTTTTTATTGATACAGTAGCCTGACAGGTTTCGTTGTGTCAAAAGTTAATGACGGTCACTGTCCAATAGAATGTTTGACAGCTGGGGACAGATGTCGGTATTGGCTCTGTGATTGATTTAGTAGAGAAAGAAAAGTGTTGTTATTCTACTGTCCTCGCCTTTTTGCGTTTTATCTCTCCGTGAGAACCTGCCTTATGACGCGCTGAAAACAATATATTTATGTTGTTTGACGTAAGCCTAAGGCAGGATAATTAGGCAGGTTCGAAAATAATACAAAAAATTTTGGAATGCGTGAAAGAGTGGTATAGTTTTTTTTAATATTTTTAATTTTTTAATTTGATTTAATCATCAATCTCAAATTATCTTAATCTAAATGATTACCAATATTTTTTTTAATTAATAGGTAACGAAAAAAAATCAATCCCTCGATCGTGAGTTATTCCAGACACAATTGAAATCAATTGTTATCGCGGCACGCGCGTGCCTCCTGGGGGTATAGGGATTAATATCTTTCGTTTATTACGTCGTTATTTTTATCTTAAAAATCTGAATCACAGACATCCCTACCTTCTCTCCAGTATAACGGGCCGATGACCTCACGATTCAGTGATACGGCAAGAATGCAAGGAACCTAGGGGTTCCTGATTATTTTTTAATGATGCACCTCTATAATGATAATGATGTACTCTTTAATGATATAACTTGCTTCCTAGGTGAGAATTCCTTTTGATAAGCTGATTTGGCTCATGCTTTTAGATTAATTCATGTGATTCATGTTAGTTTCACACATTGTCATGAGAACATAAGCTTTTGTACGCTACTTGGAATACAATGATACAAGTTCATACTGCATTTGTAATGTGACTACAAAACTGTTATAGAATGAAAATGTTATACCAGGAATAAAAACCCTGACTGCTTCAGGTGGGACTGAAACTTTTCTGCTTACTTTAACTGTGATTAGATCACAACACTTTAACGATTTGAAGTGTGAGATGTGCGGATAGTGCATCAAAAATTATATGATTACTGTTCATGTTGTCAAACTCTCGTTCCCATTGTATAATTAACTGCTAGTAGCTCTTCGCCTGCGACTCTGCCCACGTGAACTCCACCATATTGCGCGGTCGGAAACCTTTGCCTAGCGGTGGCATATAGGAAGATAGATTAGGTAGGCTTACATTCGTGTCTTTGAAACTCAAGCCGTACACATGCCGACAGCAGCGCCACCTACCAGGTCCCGCAGTAAAAAGTAGCCTATGTTTAACAGGGATAATATCGGCTTCTAAAGGTATAAAATACTAGCTGTTGCCCGCGACTTCGTCCGCGTCAATTTCTGTTATTATGATCGCGATTATTTTTGCAACATTTTTCACTGATGCTTTGCTCCTATTGGTCGTAGCGTGATGTTATATAGCCTAAAGCCTTCCTCGATAAATGAACTATCCAACACAAAAAGATTTTTTTAATTCAAACTAGAACTTCCTGAGATTAGCGCGTTCAAACAAACTAACTCTTCAGCTTTATAATATTAGTATAGATTTTTTCAAATCGGTCCAGTACGGAGCCTATTTAATACAAACAAACAATCAAATCTTTCCTTTTTTACAATATTAGTGTAGATTATACTTTCTATATTTTCTTTAACATGCTGCACTTTAGTTCCTATCTCTCTTTTGTGATATTAGCCTCAATTGTAAATCTTTTTGTTAAAACGTTTATTTTAAATTCTCCCCGCGACAAATATATTAGTCCGTGAATACATTGGTTAATTATAGCGCTCTACCAAGAACATTGCAATGTGATACCGCTTTGCACTGTTTAGTAACACTGTAGCACTGGTTCAGGTCTTCGGATCCGGTGCTAGTAAGTAACAGCTTGTAATCATCCCACTACAGAGCATAGGCCTCCATCATTGAATTCAAGTTACCAAAGCAGTGATGGGTGCTTCGATGCTATCTAGTTTTAATTTAGAGCTCGTATCTTGTAATTAATCTTTTGGGCTTCTTCTTGTTATTATCTCGTTTGAACATTCTTGAAGGGTAGTCTTGCGTCAGAGTTTACCAAGTTGCCTCTCACAGGCCTCAGAGGTGACATGTCTTGCATATTGCGAAAGAAGCCTGGACCAACGGCTTAACGTACCATCCGAAGCACCGACTTTTACCAACCCCTTCCAGACGGTTATTTAGAAAATGTATTTTTCTAAATGGATGCGACCGGGATTCGAAGACCCAAACCCTATGCATAGTAGGCGGACCACAGCACCATTACAGCAACCTGGCCGTCTCTGAGCTATACGTAACCATAAATATCTAGTTAATAAAAAATCTTGTTTAGGACTAATATTAACATTAAATAATTCTAATTTTAAATTTAAATGTTTATTGTCATGATTTCATAGCTAAAATGATAAATAATTACGCAATGACCTAATTACAAGCACTAATTATTTCGACATTATTGCTATTGTTGTGCATGATCAATACTCAATACCAACACAACGACGTGCCATGATATGGTACCCATTAAACAGTGGCTTGTGATACACCTTAACGACTCTCAAACGTGAGGACTAGGTAATTAGTTTCCTACTATCATTACCTTATGCGACTTAATTGACCACTTTGTCTTTGAGTTTTATTGTCAGACACAAGTACATCTTGTAAAGAAAGCACTGCACTTGTAAAGTTGTAGCTAAATTCTAAGCTGTGAAGATTATGTGTAATAAATCAATTACAGAAAGTACAGTCAAAGCCACGGAATGTAATCCTTACCCGTATGATTTCTAGGATAAAAGGTATCCTATGTGAAGGACATGGCATACTTTTTACATATAAAAAGAGATATCCAATGAAGACAATCATAATTATCTAAATCTTTAAGATAATAGGAAGCATTCTCTGGAAACAGAGTTACAAACTGTAACTCTTTACCAAATAGATGTATAAAAGGTTTTTTTTCAATATAGCAGAAACTGCTGGGCAAAAACATCCGTCAAATTCTTTCACTGATCTATCTTGTGTTAATTGCTCACAATCCAGAGGCCTTACTACGCAAACGCAACGTGATACCAGTAAATATGGATCTCTCAGTCTCTGTCACACACTTATGACATTATCGTAAGTAACAGATACAGATGAAGTCGAATTTATGGAACTTATGCTGCGGAGTAACTCCTCTGGTTATACCTACCTACCTGGTTCATTTACGGAGAATGCAGTTACCAGCAAATAAAGTGTTGCATTTAAAACGCGTACTTACGTTGTTTCCTACTTTTAAATCAACTACAAGTTTTCTAAAGGTGCCTTCAACATACTAAGAATAGTAACTTACGTTACTACTGGGTAACGTGGAAGTGTAACTTTTATATTCGCAGAGGCATTAGCGGACACACAACCTGTTATACATCGTAATAACATCGCATAGATAAGTGTGAGATGTAATCAAGCTTGAATAACCACACGAACGCAAACCTGAAGTGGGATTTACACGAGAAAGGATTAGTCGTTGTGTTTGTAGGTCGTTAATACACTTGTGAATGTGAAATTCAGAAATACATATAATTAAGTAATTGTTGTGGTACAGTGTAAATTCACTTGATCTATTTTACAATCGACAAAAACAAATAAGCGACGCGTATCTATTTTTTAATATTGCGTAGTGAACACATAACTTTTTACGGGTTTGACTGAATTTTTTTATAGGGTATAGCATAAAAATTTAAAAAATATATTCCTTTTTGAGAAGCTCGTGTCCAGCAGTTGGCAGCAATAGAGCTAGGAAATTAATAGTGGGCAATTTTAATGTCATTCAAAACTTTTGAGCATGTCCTTCTTTGTTTTGACGAGCCTCATTCATACTGTTTTATAATTTATCGTCCAGCAGTGGACTAATAGGCTAATGATGATTATAAAAACTGTAATCGTGTCATGTAATCCCATCTTACTTTAATGACCACCCAGTCCCAGCTATTTCTCATACCACTTACTTCTTACGTCCCGGCTTTATTGGCTGTTAACTCGCATCGACGCCGGCGACGTTGAATACGAGGCACTAAAAACTTTCTTAGGGAAGAAAATTGCAATTTCCATACATAAAATTATGAAACTTCATTGCCTCCAGCGTATGCAAAGATAAAATGCTGGTTTATCCGTTTCTTTTTATTAGAAATTGGTGAGCTTCTTATAATATCGTGATGTTAAATTGGATAATCTCTAAACTAGACTTTTGCGAAGGCCTATCATTTTTGCAATCCACATTATACCTATATTAAAAATAATATTCCATATAAAATGTATATTTTTTACGAGTAATTTACCTCATTATTTTTTTGCTTAAGGCGGTGTAGTTCTAAGAGGCAGCGTTTTTGAGTTTTTAAAACCCATTTTAAAACTAGAAAACAGCGTTTTACAGTCTGATAAAATATATGTAATGGTTGAGAATCTATTCTAGTCATAGTCGCTAATGGTAACACTATTTGATTAACTCGGCTCGGTAGAAAAAATCACAAACCTACCTCTCTTCGAAATGTTTTTTTCAATTTCGCACTTGACCGATTTTTATTTTTATTTATGTCTTCAGCCTATTTTAATGTCAATAATGAACATTTTAATTTCTGCATTTGCGAAATGTTTTCGCTGAAACTATTTTACATCAATCATTCTCGAGTCAATGTTTATATACAGCTAATATGAAAACACTGCGGTCGCGTGCCACACCATCCATCGTTGCTAATTAGGCAATTAATAAAGATAAATTCATAATTGTTATGTACGACATTACTTGAACAGGGAAAAGAGCCAGTTCAGTGCGATGTTGTGACGGTTGACAGACAATTATATTTAATGCACTTACTGTTTAGAAAAAAAGTAATAATAATTGTAAAATGTAAATGTTTTATAGATATTGTAGAGCAAAAGACAAGTTCGTACATAGGGACTCATCATTGAAAATAAATAAAAACAAACTAATAAACAACATTGATTTCATAATTAGTCAGTAAAGAAATACAAATACTAAACTAGGGAACAATCTCTTTTAGGAACGACCTGTTCCTAAAAGAGTATTGTTCCCTGGTACGTTATTTTTTCTTAAGTCGATTTATTTCAACAATAGAAGGAACTTTTATTTTATTGTGAACCAATGAAGTAAAAAATATTTTTTATACTGGCGTTTTTTTTCTTTTTTTTTTAAATAGATTTGGGATGACGTACTATAGGAGCACTAGAGTAGCTGTGTCATAGATAGTACCTCAATAATACTCTTTTAGAAGCACTTAGCGAACTAAGCATCAATAAGGTTGAACCCACAGACTTTAACCATTTATTAATTATTTGTAACAATTCAACATGTCGCCTTTTTGCAATGACAACATGATAGTTCAGTACTCAGATCATATATATGATCTGAGGTTCAGTAAATGCGATATGCTTTATTTTGTAACCTTCACTGCTAAATTTAAATTTCGCTTATCCATAAACAAATTAACTGTTCTGCATTAACTGTGGTGAATACAACTTGAAATAAATTTACGATAAAAGAGAAAATGTCGCTACCGCACACCGCAGAAAACATGTAAAATTAAACTTATGCTTCAGTTTATCAGTATATTTTAACAAGTTTTATTCTGTAAGTACTTTTAAATACGGTGGGCTGATGAGCTGAAGCGCCTCCCATTGTACTAATAACACCAAAGTTTTGATAGCTTTTTGGACCCCCCTGCTTAAATATGGTGAGTTTTTGTACTAGATTTTTTTCCCGCAGCCCGTTTTTTGTTTAATGTATTTCATGTTTTAAATAATAGGGGTTAAAGTATGAAATTGCCGATTATTTTCCCACTTTTTACTTTGTTTATAGCTCTTAAGTATAGTCATATTATTGCGTAATTCTTTTTGTATTGTATCAAAAACTAAATAAAGTAACTTTTGACTAAAAACAATGCAATACTAGTGTCTATTACTTCAAAGGAAGTCGTTGAAAAGACCCCTTACAATGTGTCAGCTGACTTTCTTGCTTCAATTAAGTATATTTGTATTATATACTTTGATTTTCAGAAATTTAAATACTATAATGCGTAGCTTTATAACCATCTAACTTTTACCTTTAATTGCATCGAAAACGGTTCAGGCGTTTTTAAAAAAACTAAAAAATTGTTAGTATAGAAAAATGACTTTTCTCAATTTCGTCCATACAAAACGGCAATTTCATACTTTAACCCCTAATACTTAGTATCCTATTCTAGACAAAGACATTCAAAATCAGAAAATCATAACAATTGGTCTAGTAGTTCTTGAGTTATATATATTTGGTGTAATAAGATATACATAACATATAATACCACCAAAATTATGTGTGACAAAACAAATTATTTATTTCAGACTTTTCATCGATATGTTTCAAAATTTCACGCTGTATACCAGCAGTTGTATTTTAAATTTAAGAATCTCCTTTATTTTTTGTCTTCTAATATCGTGAGACCCAACTTAACCGCTACTTTTCATTGTAATACTGCTACGTCAGAATATCCGTAAATATTTCAAATCTACTCATAAATTAGCCACAGATGTTGTTAAGTTACGGTTTATTTGTAATAATGAACTTGAACCATTTCCTCCTCTCAAAGTTACGACTCATAACGCGATGGGAGGAGGGTCTGTCATGTCACTCTCACGCCTCTCGCATATGTTTAATGAGATCAATTGAAAAAACGAAATCCCACCCGCGTTGTAACTATAAATATTTTGCTTTGAATGCAAGAAAATGTCCCAGTCATTTACGTTTATATTTTACTTATTATATGTGTTATTGCGAACGAAACTTGACATATCAAACTAACCTACAGTCTAGTATAATATTATCTGTGCTACAGTGCACACTTTTTTCCATCTGCTTTTTTTTCTTCGTCTCGATGGCTTCTAAACCGCACTTTATCGTAAAGTGCCGCTAAACGGTGCGATTACTACGTGATAGCGGCGCGTGCGCCGATGGGTCTGCGTCGTCTTTACAGGTGACAGTGCCAGTTTTGATAGGCATGAAAAGTTGCCCGCTAGGTACTTAAAAATTTCTATATACAGGGTGAAATTTTAACCACTTTCCAAATTTTAATATAGCAATCTACGAGGCAAAAAACAAATGACGTATTTTTTCTTTTGGTATAGTCCATTACAAAAATGACAAGATAAAGCACTCAGAAAATGTCCGCCAAAAATCTAAAATGTTTGATACGGCATCCTAGTAACATTTTTTTTACGCGATGTGCATCTCATTCATTTATTACAATACTATTCATGAGTTTTTGAATTTCCCTTTATACCTTAACAGGTCTAGGACCTTAAAAATTGAAAACTATATCACGAAAAATATTTTCGGGTGACAACTTGATTTTCATTTTTTACTTCATAAATAGGCTCTAAATACGATAACGAACGAATGAACGCATATAAAAATTTTGGAAAGTGGTTAAAATTTCACCCTGTATTGCTATCATACTTTGAATCTCATTCATTTATCATTCGAGTAAACCAATAAATATTTTACATGGATGCCACAAAACTATTAATTAGATAAATTGTATAAGTTAATGTTAGCTAAAGATTTAGAAACCTTTAACTAACATTAACTGCATGAGTCTTGGCAAAGGAACAGGTGTCGATTTCTTTTTATGTCTATATAATAATTTATGAATACCGTCGCTTTGTCTCAGTCGTTGAATAGCTAGCTATCAAAAGCGATTTTCCACTGATTAAGTAGTCTTTAATATAACTACACACCCATTTCTATCTGCGTAGGTGCGCGTTCATGCTTTTTGCAATTACTGAGATAGTACCTACTGATAGCGAAAGGCAGTGCAATTGAGAGAAACGCATTACGAAGTTATTGCTTCGCCTCGTTTCCGGTCAGTTCGCGCCCATTTTCAAGGGCTGCCAATGGTCGGTTTTTGTGGCTTAATATTTACAGTTTCAAATGAGAATAAATCTTCCCTATCTTATTCAGACAAAAGGATTTACTGGAATCACCAGATCGGACCGGATGGAGTAAAAATGCGGATTCATAGCTCATGGAAATCGTGTTTGTTTGAATTGATTTTTTTAAAGCTGAATCCAGCAAACTAGCATGTTACAAAGAGTGCCGTTATTTGCTGACCAAAGCTATATGTTACATAAAAAAACCTACCCCATGTGCTGGAAGACAGCTACTGTTAGAAGAAACCTTGCAGCAGCGTCTTCTCTCTGGTTAAACTGGGCCCTTACTCTTGAATTTGATTTAAGTTCGATCTCGATTCGACCTAGTCAAAATCTGAACAAACTCAATCGAATCGAAATCAAAATCAAGTCGAGATCGATCTAAAATGGCGATCCGTTAAACATTTTCGGTTGATAACGTAATCACCATCTACTCAAAGGTTTAGGTTCACTTTTCAGAGTACCAAATCACTGATTCTCGACGTCGATTCGATTTGGATCGTAACTCGAACTTGTCAAGAGTAAGCCTGCTGGTCACCAATACCTCTGCCAATCGTGACGATTACAGCATAATCTACCTTTCGAATTATATTCTGCTTTAGACAGATGTAGGCTTCTTATTTTAAATCTTTTTCTTCTTCGTTTATCAAGATATAATCTATTTACAACTAAGAGCTCTAAATCAAAATTAGGATCATTTTCTCCGTTAAATAGAATGTTTCGTCAGTACAATTCATTGTCTGAATCCACCGATCGTACTGTCGATATCTATTTTAACTCTATTAATATATTCAGGTCTAAATGTATTGTCAAACTTACTTAGCATAAATAGGTTTACGGAAGTTTTTGCTTTTTTGTCTCTTTTAAATTTTAATTTCGTTTAGTTTTAAAGTAATCATTTGATTTTGTCACTTTTGTTATTATATAATTTTTGATTAATTTTTTCTTAGTATTGCTGTTATAATATCTTAAGAGCAAGCCGTTGCTACCTATAATTAAGTTAACATTGAGCATGCAGTCAAATTGGCAACATATTTATCTTATACTTTTGTTGATGTAACCTTGTTGGTGGTCTGAATAAATAAAATAAATAAAAAATAAAATAAAATAAAAAATAAATATTGAATTACGTTCCTTTAATAATAAAGTCAAAAAGTATTTATTTATAAGTACCAATGACAGTTTCAATAATACAATAACATTTTACACGCATAATCTTAAGTTAATTACAATATCGTTTAAAGGTATTACAGCTTGCAAAAAATATATATCGCTGCCTGGTATTGTAGGTAATATTTATGTATCAATGTTGAGGTTGTAAAATCCGGCCTTTCGGGTCACATAGTACAACAAGCGGATGATGTTCTCATAGCACTGACAACGCTAACGGATCGCACGGTTCTCACGAACTACCTAGGCGTTGTTTTTGCTCTCCAGAATAGGGATGTTTCGATTACAGGAAAAACTGTAGCTTTATGGCGTAGACCTCGATGTTCGGAGGTCGCGGGAATTAATCTATTCTTATTGCGCACAGGGGCTGTCTGTGTGTCTGTTTTTAGGTACTTCAAACTCGGATGTCCCAAACCCCAAATGAAATGAAAGAAAGCTGGATTGAGGTTGCAAATATGTATGTGGTTTTAACATCCTATAGGTACTGCTTTTTACATCTGCATCTAATCTTTTTTATTATATTCTTTATTTTAAGGTCGCAATACCCCGTTGGTGTAGTCTTTTAAATACCGGGCCAAGATCTCGGAGTCCCGGGTTCGATCCCCGGGTCGGGCAACAAAATGTTTCGAACTTTTGAATATTGCTCACGTTTGTGATCACCAACCCGCATTTGGCAAGCGTGGATTATGCCTGTACCCATCATTGCTATGGTAACTTGAATTCAATGATGGAGGCCCTTGCCCTGCAGTGGGATGAGGACGTTACTTTTAAAGTCGCAAGACTGCTTACTAGTGGGTTCTATCTTAACCTACTAATATTAGAAGTGCGAGATTTTGGATAGATTTCTGGTACTCATTCACGCTAGAACCGGATCTAAAAAAAAATGGCAATATAGACTAGCACATGAACAAAATACCACATAGCCTACTCTTTATCCCGGAAAAAAGTACGGTCTCCGTGGGACAGTATAACCACGTGTACAAAAAAGACGCGGGCAACAACTAGTTGTTGATAAATCTTTCTACTGTACTAGAACGTAGGCGGAAAGTGTCATAAATCATGAGATACAAATTGAGGAAACCGTACAATTGGGTAAGTATAAAAGCAATACATATTTATCAAAAAATTCAGTTCATAAAACACATAGAAATTTTTAATATACTTTCCAAAACGATTACTCTCCAAAACGTTTTCCAATATTTCGTCGTATACACCTCTCTCACTCCCCTAGGGAAATCAAGGTAAAGAAGAGAGACATAAAATTTTTGTCTAAAACCCCTTGACTATAGACCGACATACTTTTGTCATGGAAATGTGTTTCTAAATAGAGCGAGAATAGTGATTCAATCGGAAAGTTTTTGTTAGGAAATAGTTGATACGTGATGTATTTCACAAAGTATTTTTAATACACATGTTTAGTTTTTCGGGTTTACTTGTAGACTAGAAATTAGTTACGCCTGTTCGTTGATATGTCACAGCCAATATAGATAAGTATAAATAGTATCAAGTAGTTTGACCTTAAAGAGTCAAAAAATATAATCAACTTTTTTTAACGTTCAATTCACCAAAAATGTTAGTAACGGCTTATCCTACTCAGGGCAAAGGCTTCAATCTATCATTGAATTCAAGTTACCACAACAATGATAGGCATAATCACCACGCTTTCCAAATGCGGGTTGTTGATCTGAACATGGTCCCGGGGTTCAAACCCAGGAACCCAAGATCTTGGCCTGGTATTTAAACTACTTATAGAGCAACGGGGCGTAAATTTCACATACTACCTGTTCATCATGTCCAGGTGCTCTCCGCATGTTCCAGTAATACAATATGAAGTTCCTAACCGCATAAGACGTCACATCGATAGATGTTATCAGTTTGTGTAACTTGCTTCAGCTAAGATTTTATTTCACCATTCGATACTTCGCCTACGTATGTTCCTCTCCATTTGAAATCAAGAAGCCAATTTGTAATTTGCTAGCACATCTTTTAATATTTCACAAAGAGCATTCTGAGAGCCAGTTCTCCCTGATTTTCGGATATTAAAATAATTTTATATTATTAGGTTTATTGTCAGTTAACATTGTTCAATAATTACAGTAATGCAAGATACAAAAAAGACGTTCCCACGGCTTATTTAGATGTATCTGAAGTTAATTAAGCTATTTAAATCGTTACTATTTGAGACAACTTCAGGTAGGTAAACGCATATTCTGGTAATAGTTTTTTCTAATTATAGACAGTTTTAAAAAGTTATGTTTATTGGTACAGGTAATTAAGAATACTTCATTTTTTGTTAGTATCGAAACATTTCAGAATATAAAAATAATAATAACTAAAACTTTATTAACTTGTTTAATGTCCATTAGCCTAAAAACAAGTTCAGAAAAAGCTAAAAAAAACGCTTAGTATAAAATGAAATCTTTTAAAAAATATACCTTGCATATTTTATTACTACGCAAAATGAATCATCCTGATGTCATGGTTGACTCAAAGTTCAAATTACTAAGTTGGGTGTAAAATACACGAAAAATCAGCATAATAACGAGGTATCTGTATATAAAATGTAAAGTCATTGTGAGTTACAAAAGCGTGTTAACTTCTTGTAATATTACGATGTTCAAGAGGAATGCAAGGTTCCTTGTTCCTTGATATGGCGGATTTTTCTAATGCGTTCAACTCTGTCTACAAAAATGCCATTCTAATAATTTTGTCGTCTGAGGCACTAGATAAGTTCAATTCTTACCTTCACGAGCGTTAACAATTTATTTGCGTTGTCTGGCAGTTCTTTGAGTACAGTAATCTGATCCTTGGTGTTCCCCAGGGAAGCATCTTTGCATCGCTCCATTTCTCTGTGTTCATTTTGGTCCTTTTCCTTAATGTCACAATCTCAACTGTTGTTACTGTTTTCATGCAAGTAATTTTGCAAGAGATTAAGATTTTTCTATTTGTTCCTTTCCGATATCTAATGTATATAGATTCATAATTGAAAGATTTATACAATCTATCAAAACGTTAGCACTGGAAACTTAACGTTCCCGCATTTTGGTAAAATACCACTCCTTGATAAGTGTCAAACTAGTAGAACTGCCTAAGTACCGGATAAATTTGTGGTCAGGTCTAGACCACAAGCATGTGATACACCCTTTTCACAGAGTACCTACCTATAGTCACATTTGATACGCTCTGTACCCAGGCGTAAACCTCTAGTTGTAATAGTATTCGAAACAGATTTCTAGTAATATTTTCTCGCTTTTGTTAGTATATTATTTTGTGAAAAAGGTTTATTTAATAATCAAAAAATTCCTTATGACCAAGTGGTTAAAAACTAATTTTATAATTCCTCATTATAAATAGCATCGCTTCCTAGGCGACAATGCTTAACTACGGCAAATATTTGCCAATACAGTCCGATGCCAAAACATGTATCAAAAGCGCCAAGACTCGCATAGCGCCAATATTTAAATAAATGAGTGACATTGTGTCAACTCTGTCATAAATACCAGTCCGGTTTTCAATACTAACATTATAAATGCGAAAATAACTGTCTATCTATTACGTTTACGCTTTAACCGCTAATAAATTTTGCTTCTTTTTATCGTATGAATGATGGTCAAGATTTCCTATCCTAATAGATGGATAAGATCCTTCATGGATAGCCTAGTAAACAAGTCACGTAAGACGCCTGTAATAGGCGTTTTTGATAGATTTGAAACCAGATCATCTCTGACGACTAATCATACGATGAGGAGAACAAGACTACTAAGCCAGAGCGGGCAATTTTACTTCATTTGTCACCTTATATTTTGTACAATTAAGTCTATATCTGTTAAACCATAAGAAAGCACAATAAAAATACATTTTTAAAGTAACTAAACTAAAAAAATGTTTCGTAAATCGCAACCTTGAAGTTGAAATTACTTTTGTTTATGTGTTAAAAGTAGGTATAATATGTTTAATTTATTTAAAACGTTTCACATGTTGTTAACGTTAATACACATGCATGTAATTTGTCACGTGTATTCCAAATTAAATTGGTTTGGTAAAAGGAGTTTCATTTACGTTATCAGTTGTACGCATATGCTATTTAGACTTACCTACAGAATATCAATGCTAAAAGCATCTCCTAGTACTATAAAATATGTGATTATACACTTACACACATACCTATAGAGATTTTTCTACCAGATCTTCACAACAATCGGACATGCTCTACCCCCATCTGTTGACTTCCCAAGACATTGTCAGTAAAATTTTCAGTGAAATATATTTCTGAGTATGAAATTCAAAAAAATATCTTAATAAACAAGGGTAAAAACTTTCAAGGATAACGCAATACGTTGACTCAAAATTTGTTAAATACTTGCTCATATTTTCCGTCGAATCGACTGTAGGATGTTTATATAGTTTTGTTAGCATATAAACCTGCTTTTTCTAATATGCAAATAAATATACTTTAAATCTGATTAGCTCGAAAACAAAAAAACGGTCAAGTGCGAGTCGGCCTCGCGCACGAAGGGTTCCATACCATTGACTAGGTAAACAACAGGAGGTACATCAATTTAGTTAATAGAGTAACCTGTTAACATTCATTGTAATTGGGCAAAAATAGAATTAATTAACTAAAGCTTTAATTAATTGCTTGTAACATGTTAGTTATTTAGTAAAAATTGCTACATCAGTATGTAGAAAAAAATATCAGGCGAGTTGCCAAGCTCAAGACATTTGTCGCCTCGTAGTTTTTATAATCAATTGTATTGTTATGTATGTGTAGCGAATCAATTCATATATTTTTCTATTATTAATTACTTATTAATGATATGAATGATACTCTATTAGATAGAGTATCTGTCCACTGTTAAGAAGTCTTACTACCAGACATGAATAAATTCTTAGATTATGATTATGCCTTATAAATTATTAAAGAATGGACCGTTATCAGGCCGGACTCGTGAAGACCCACTACCAACCTTTATTTTCTTTCGATATTGTTCATGCAAAAATTGTAAAACCGTGATTAAAAAATAAGGGAATAAGGGTAGGATGGTAAAGAATACTTTTAGTTTTTTAGGGTTCCGTACCCAAAGGGTAAAAACGGGACCCTATTACTAAGACTTCGCTTTCTGTCCGTTTGTCCGTCTGTCCGTCGCTCTGTCACCAGGCTGTATCTCAAGAGCCGCGATAGCTAGACAGTTAAAATTTTTACAGATTGTGTATTTCTGTTGCCGCAATAACAACAAATAGTAAAAACAAAATAAAATAAATATTTAAGGGGGGCTCCCATACAACAAACCCGTTTATTTGGCCTTTTTGGTACGGAACCCTTTGTGCGCGAGTCCGACTCGCACTTGGCCGGTTTTATTATTAATATAATTTGCAGTTAGAAATAAGTTCTTGTGAGAATAAGAATTGAAAGCTTTGCTGGAGTAGCCTCAATGACGCGGACGGTCTAATTTATCCAATCAGTTTTCGTCTTTACAATACAAAAATATCAATATTCATTCAGAAGTTATGTTTTGTAATGGGCTAGTTCTGTTGACTATAGGTGTCAGTTTAATGTCACTGACATTACGCACTTAATTGCAGGTAAATGTATAAAATACTTTTCAGTTCATAAAATGTTAGATAAATATTTACACACTGCAGTGTATAATTGCACTTTTCATTTTTCTAGTTGAGTAAAACCATATTATAATAATCCTTCAGTAGCCGTTGCTAATAACTGATCTATAGATCATTACCCGTTTAATCAACTGAATAATTAATTAATAACGTCTCCTCGGTGTATAATTTGATGATACAGTGTAATCTCTCCGCGTTACCCGACTGCGAGTAGAGCTATGCGTTTTTGCACGCATCAGCAAAGATAGTAGTATCAGTGAGATTTGTAGGGCTGTCTGTGTGTACATTATTAAAATCAAATAGAAGAAAAGTATCTATCTATGGTTTTTATAATGTTTTTTTTTTTTTGTTTTAAGTATATTTATTATGTACAGACCACAACAACACGTCAACCTACTACAAAACGTCAAATTTTCTCAATTGATATTAATCTCTACTTGTTGGACTTAAAGTTGAAAATCAATTCAATGACCTTTAACTTTTTGGGTAGGTTGACCTGCCGTTGTCTGTACGTCCTCGTGCCACTTGTCATCCAAAATGTCATTGTAACCAAAAATGGTGCGGTGGCATGAAATGAAAAAAGGGGTGTTTTAATAGAACATAAAAAGCAATCTAACCATTACAGTTTAAAAGTCGTGCAACTAAATCGACTTTGATTTATGTGTATAGATTAGGTCGTAGGTATACATATTGTAATATCATCAAAGTTACTACAATTGTTGTCTGTTGCATCAAACAATCATAATACAATTTGTACAGCCGATTCGGTCAACACTTTATGAGAAAGAATTTATTCGTACCTAGTCAAAAGTACTCGAGAAAACCATGTAGTTATTTGTTGCTCTATTATCAAAGATAAGTACAAATTTAATCTGACATTTGTTCAGACAGCCCTAACCAACTGGTCCGTATCTTCCGCATTGTCCAGTCGGCGGTATGACACGTCCGCTAACGAGTACGCCAGCGCGAGCGCAGAAGAAACGCACTACGCCAATCAACAACTACTATTACGGAATTTATACGCGGAGAGATTGCTAACGTAGTGCATTCACTGTCATGATGATGCTTAGATGTTGAATTTGAACTAGCACATACTTTTTTATTTGTCATTTGAACAAATAATTGTTAGTTATATTCAAAATTTAAGTTACAATTCCTTGATTATTCAGAACGGATGGCTGTGGGTTCGATTCCCACTTAAGGTCGACGTTTTTATAAACCATAGGTGGGAATCGAATTCCGTTCCAGGCAACTACTACAAGTATATCTATGGAGCTACTAAGATATTTGCTGTGTTCACGAATTAAATTCAAGTTTTCACGGAGTTTTATGGTTTAGGGTAGGTAGGTATGTACTTGTAACATCCGATAGAAATATTTTTCAAATATCGTACAATCTGTTAAAATTAATTTATGTTTAAAAGCAGTCGCCCGTTAAGGGAAAGATTCCCTTCGGGGCCAGTCGATTATTTTAAGAAGATCGTCGTTCATGCGAGGTTTTCGATATTTGAAATCTGAGTTTGATCATCTCTTCGCGCTAAGGTACGAGTATAACGTTGTTCGTATATATAACAAGCTCGGACGCGGTCCGTCGCTCATCTCGATCGCATATTCGTTGCTTTCTTGAAGATTGCAGTTTTTGTCATTATTGCAGCTATTCTGTAATCAATTGCGCGTTAACTCTTATTTCACTTGTTAGATATTTAGGGCTGACACTGATATCTAATCGGTTATACTATAATCTACCATTCTCGCCAAATTAGTTTTGCTCGGCTTAGCATCAAATTAGGAAATGCTGATAGAGTTTTGTCTAAAACAAACATTAAGTCATAATCAGTGGCACAGTTGTTCAGATGGTCCTAAAGGAAAACAAAGACACATGTCCTAATTAACTTAAGAGATGGTTTGTGCCATATCCTAAAATCATATCAGTTTAGTATGGGTGATGTAAGGAAAGCATTTAACCTTACAGACTGTTGTAGGTGATAATATCCACCCTAAGCCAAACGATGCTTTCTATTATGAGTCATCTTATGAAATGCAATATTTAGCAGATGTATGGATGCTCCAATAATACATTTATAAGTACTTAATTACTGAATACCGACTAACTAACTATTGGCCACCTATATGAAAATTTTTAAATTGTTACAGTGACCAATAACGCTGTATAGTGTTCGAAACGAGAATTAAATCCGTAAATACATATATAACATCATTTCTATTGTATATGTATGTATGTATTATATATAGTGTTCGCGTAAATAAGACAAAATAAGATAGTAATCATATAAGGCCAAATACGATAATGTATAGTAAACATTAAAGAAACTTTATGAAATATCAATAAGCAACTAAAATAAAATATAATTTCGATTTCTAGCAACCCTAGCTTTTAGTTTGTGATTTAACTCGTTTCGATGGTAGTAAACGGTTGTTTACAGAGGCATTTGTGCGTTTTATTTACATACCACAAAAGGAAAGAATGTGAGTGAAATCTTACGCTAGTTCTACTGTGGGTCATGTGGTATTTACATAGAACCATAAGAAAGATTGTCTTAAATCATACTAACTCTTACTGTAGGTGCGTACTTATTGTTGATTGTGGGCCCTTGACTCTTGTGTCATAATATTGCTAGGTCCTTTTAAGAACCTATGTAATTTAACCATAGTCTTTTTAGTAGGTATATACTTATCACTTACATTTGAATATTGTTTTCTGTATTACAAGTACATATAGGTATTTTAAAAACGAAAACAAGTTCATGGAAGAAGCGTAGCTCTTTAAACACATAAGTTAATTTAAATCATGTTTATAAAAGTTAAAGCCCTTATCGATATGTTAGTTTCGTAGATACCGTTATTTTGTGTAAATAAAAACCGCTCAAGTGCAAGTCGGACTCGCGCACGAAGGGTTCCGTACCAAAAAGGCATAAAAAACGGGTTTGTTGTATAGGAGCCCCCTTAAATATTTATTTTATATTGTTTTTAGTATTTGTTGTAATGTTGACAACAGAAATACACAATTTGTGAAAATTTCAACTGTCTAGCTATCGCGGCTCTTGAGATACAGCCTGGTGACAGAGCGACGGACAGACGGACAGACGGACAAACAGCGAAGTCTTAGTAATAGGGTCCCGTTTTTACCCTTTGGGTACGGAACCCTAAAAAGACCAGTTTAGAAAACGTGATATTGTTTTGTTGTTGTTGTTGACTGTCAAATGTTTTTTGTCTGTCACATTTACGTTACTATACCTACCTATATCACTTGTCACATATTTTATTAAATACTAGCTGTTCCCCGCGACTTCGTCCGCGTCCATTTCTGTTATTGTGAACTCTATTATTTTTGCAACATTTTCACTGAAGCTTCGGTCCTATTGGTCACAGCGTGATGTTATATATATAGCCTTCCTCGATAAATGGACTATCCAACACAGAAATAATTTTTCAAATCGAACCAGTACTTCCGGAGATAAGCGCTTTCAAACAAACAAACAAACAAACTCTTCAGCTTTATAATAAGTATAGATTTCCCGTGACAGAATTTCTCACTTTTTGCAGTCTAATACCTGGAAAAGCAAGTTTATCTTTATTTCTGGTATTAAAATTGTGTACATCGTTACTTAAGAAATTAATATTTTATAGGTAGTTAAATGGTCTTGACCATAAAATAATTTATTTGGATAAGGATTAATATAAACACATAAATAGCATGGTTTGAATTTGGTTAGCATTTTCATTAATGTTTAAAATGAAAAAAGTTGTTGTAGTGACATAACTACAATAGTTGGACATATGCTACCGTGGAGTTTTTTGTAGACATTATGATGTTCTTCAATATTGTTGTACATTATTTTGTTCTATCGCTAATATTTTCGGCAGCGCATTCGACGAAAGACATTTTAAGACTCATTTTTCTGCACCTTCGGTTACATTGTTCAAATTTTACCAAGGATCCCTAATTTTTTTCAAAATGAAATGTAGCCTATGTCAAATTGAAAGAATATAGCATTCTATTGGTGAAAGAATTTTTTAAATCGGCCCAGTACTTTTTGAGCCTATTCATTACAAACATACAAACATACAAAACTAGGTACAAATCTTTCCTCTTTATAATATTAGTGTAGATTTAGTATTAACTATACTTATTTAACAAATGTTAATTTTTTTATTACAGGACGAACTGGAGACATTACGTGCCAAATTGGATAAAGTCGAAAACGAGCGAACACATTACAAGAATGAAACAGAAAAATACGAATCTAAGGTTAGTTTTTGTTTGTAATAGAATTTTGAATTTAAGTTGTATTACAAGCCGCAAGTTGGAAGACAAATGTATATTGCTTATAATGTAATGTGTCGAATTTAGCAAACCTTTAGAATCTTCTGTTCTTTCAAATGTTAGTCATTTAAAATCAAGATGTTGCTACTACTTACTAGGTCTTGCCCGCGATTTCGTTTTCGTGGAATTTTGAATTTGAAACCATCCCACGGGAAAAAAGTAGCCAGTAATCTATCTCCGTGCTAAATTTAATCCAGATCTGTTTAGCCGTTTTATCGTATTTGAGTAAACATCCATCCAAACTTTGGCATTTTTAATATTAAGTAGTAAGATTAGTTTCATAAACATGTGAGAAAAAAATCAGGCAAGTATGAACTTGTAATATCCAAAAAATCGATAATATATGCAAAAGAAAGTCTAAGCTAATTTTCGATCGCTCTTAATGTTCATGCATAGGACAGTTACCATGCATGGTGTTACATTTATACTTTAAGAATCAAAAGAAATATGTTTGGATCTAATAAAAAGTCAAGAAGCCAATTCACATATCTAATTATAGGCCATATTTTCTGCACTAATTAAGCTATACTATGCGTTACATTTTCCACACCATAAAGTGATTTGCCTACTTATACAGAATATTAATTTAATTACGCGTGTATGCTCATTATCATCTTTACTGATATTATCTTTCTAAAATCTTTCATGCTCGCTTTAGTGAGCACTAAACCACCGCATCTCAAACTTTATTCAATAAATTCTTCTCACTCGCATCGTACCTTATCTAACATTGCTAATAAAAGATTAACGTTTAATAAATGGTAAATTGAAAAAGTACAGTGCAAGTCCGCAATCCGCACCTAAAACTAGCCAGTCAGTTTCAAACATTTTCTCACGAAACAGGTCGGGCTAATTTCGTCACTGTAATCCCATCGGTTCGGTGCAGTGGGCTGGTTTTTGTCCGAACAGGTTGTTTACTGAGACAATAAAAAGCCCTTTAATTATGAACTGGCTCAGCATCCGGTGGACACAGTATAGGTTAGTTCAGAATTACCCTGAAAAGATTCTGTTGAGTCATATGAAAAAATCCTTGTTAGTCCTAGTAGTTCTAGTGGTTCGATACCCGGATCGGACAACAAGAGTTTCATGGGTTTGTGATCACCAATCCGCAATTGTAAAGTTTGGTAATAATGCGTGTACCCAACATGTGGTAACTTGAATTCAATGGGCGGCATTTGCACTTCAGTTGGATTAAATGTAGGCAGTTACTTAGTTTTACTTTTTTATGACAAACCACGAACAGCAAGCATTTCTTAGTCTTAGTTAAATCAGTCATCAACCCTACGTATTTCAGATTATATTCACTATAGTCAAATCCTTGCGTATTGTTGATGTCTACATACTTTTCCTTCATGTCGCATTAGTATTTATCCTTGAGGATAATCTGGTGATAGAGTTTACCAAGCCACCTTAGGCCTCTGTCGTAGCTTGTTTTAACGACAACAATAAATATTGACGACAACAATTAACAATAAACCCGAGAATCTTATTTAACGTGTTATTAAATTCGAAGCGAGCCTTCTGGTCCTACGTATGATGTGATGCCTACTGTAGACACAAAAATGAAGTTTATTATTCATAGTTGACTTTTAGAGTATTCATGGGAAGTGTTGTTGCTTTCCAAGTTTTCCCATGGGACAGGCAATGACAAGTTTAGATGATCTAGCTAGAGATACCTAATTGCACTTCAAACTTTTTTAGAATACTAAATCGTTTTATAGTGTATCGATTTATGGATAAAATTTTACACTAACTACATTCTTTTTTGTCACCTATCTAATTATTTTGATTCTTCAAAGTCTTTAATCACAATAATATTTCCTGATTGCAAAAATATATTTATTTGTATTTTGGTTAATCAGAATCTGCAGATAAAAGTCGAGACCCTTCCGATCAAAATGTGTTAATTTAATTAATTTTGGCATTCGTTTTACTTAAGCTGTTTATTTTTGAAGTCTCTAGTTGGCTAAAATAAAAACATACATTTGAAATGAATCAAAATCGTGAGTGACGCGATGTTTGTGTTAAAAAAGTAATAAAAAAAAACTAATCGCAAAACTTTAATGTTTAATCTCCACAAATCGATAATCGCATCGATTGAAACAATAGAAACAATGGCAAAGGCAATTATGATTCGCGGATCATTCGCGAGGAACGGCCCGCCTACTGCCTAGAACTCGTCTAGGTCTCCTTGAGCTGAAGGATTCTGGCCGTCCATGTCACAGTGCCTTTGCGCCTTTTGATTGTAACACTGTGTTTTCTGAAGAAAAAAAAAGGTTTTTATATTGACTTTGTGAATAACCGCCTGAAGTGACAATGTGTTTAAAGACAATATTAAACTTTATATTACTTTCGTACTGAGGAATTTACTTGCCAGTGACATGCACTTTCAAAATGTTTATCATCATTCAGTTGTTTTTCATTTAGGATAACAATGCACGTAAGTAACTAAATTATGTTAATACCATCTCAATTACTGTTTCCCATTTTATAAAACTCAAACTTAACGATAATCGTCGTTGCCATCGTTCGAATCGTTGCCATGTCATTAGAAAAAAAACAAGGAATTTTTAATTAGGATATCAAGTTCAATAATTTCATAAGGCAATTTATGAAATTAAAGTTCACACTAATAGCTACTTGTAGCCTCAGCATATAACCTTAAATAGTTTAAAACTAAAGTTTATTAGAAGTGTCAGTTAAACTCTAATAAACTTCAGTTCTAAAAATCTGTGTACAAAGACATAACCTTCTTATCACAAACACCGTCACGGTGTTCTCCTGAAACTAAAATAATCTAGGTACATACTTGTACATAGTTTTATTTCTGCGCATGCCTGACCTAGAGTGCTAGAACACCGTAAATAATTTCATCGCACAGGTCCTTGACCGTCAGATAGAGATGGGAACATTTGCAATATTCCTGGCATTGTATCGATGTCCCAAGAGGTTAAGTATTTTAATATATATTTAAGAAATTTTTGTTCTATCATTCAATAATGGTTCCTACAGTTTTGATATAGCATAATAATAAAGCAGCATACATAATACTGAAGCGCATCCAATTACAAATCAATCAAGCAGAGCTGCTTATGCTGCCGGAATGGTCTTAGGCGTTATTGTTTTTTTTGGTATGATCTAAAATTTTATTTATTTTAGTGATTACGTTACACTTATTTTAGCGTTATTAAAAAATAACAAACCGTATACTATGTTACCAGCGACTGTGGCTTAGAGTCCTACAACTACAATATTTGTGAGATTAAGACATGCCAAGATTTTAGTAATGGCTGTTTGCATATGTGGTAAAAAAAACTCAGCGCTAGAAAAATTGTGTAATTGTTGATAGAAAAACATGCCAAATTGATAAACTGACTAGTGCCATAATAACACTACAATGTAAACAATTAAGTCGTAAGAATGTTTATTTAGATTACTGATGCCAAATGGCTACCACTAAGCGTCAAAAGTGCGCAAGTCTGTTACATAAAAAGCTTGCTAAATGTTAATGTTATAAAATCGATGACTCACGCTACTTTTCGCAGTGAACTTTCGTTTAGAAGAATATAAAATATTTTTGTCGTTATTTATATCGAATAGAAATATCGATGTTGAATAAGCGACACTAGTCGTACAAAAATGCGAGGAAATGTTACGATTTGTTACATAATAAAGCTCACTCGGACGCTCTGACCACAAAATAAAGAAATGCAGTGAGTTCATTCACCATTGGTTGTTTATTTTTGGTACAAGCGTCGCTAAAATATTACAGCCATTCTCTTTAGTTGATTTGAAGTAAAATTAAGGTCTCTATTGATATTAGAAGAAACTGGTCTCTACGATGTTTCTTAGTTCTGCCTTTTTTTACTTGTTAGAAGACATATTTTATGCGTTAAACGCGCTTTATTTGCCACGCAAGTATAATGTGTTCTTGAAGTCACAAAATAGTTGTAAGTAAATTAAATATAATAAAATAGTCCACTTTAGACCTTTCTGCTTGACTATTTTGCATGCTTAGTGTGCATAGGAAGTGAGCCTACTGTTTTTAACTCTACTTTCGACACAAAGACCGATTTCAACACATTTTTGTGACAAGTGACTCACGCGCAGTCTCCAAAAACTTTCGTTTATTTTAATGAGCTTCTGAACTGTTATTATTTATTTTGATACAAATAGCCTAATTCATCTGTAGGTATTTGGCAGAGGAATTGTTTTTGAATCTAACTTTATTTTTCAAATTTAATTTTATCTAATCTTTTTACAATTTTTTGAATGAATTATGATTTCTATTTTTGACGTCTTTTTTGTTGTTTGCATTCAAAAATAAAGTTTATGTGTAGTTATGTAAGCTTATTGCCTAATAATGTTTTGTATATTAATTTACTTAGCAATAGAGTAGCCTTTACTAAAAACGAAAAATTTGACCAAGAATTTGAGTTCACAAACGCTAATTCATCCAATTAGCGTTTTTTAACTTCTTCATTTTCTTCCGTAAAATGTCTCAACAGTTTAAAGTTTGACGTTGACACATACACGACAATGCCCTGATTTCAATATCTAGGTCATTATTTTAATATAACTTTGAGACGTGGAATACACTAGAGGACATTAAAAGGAGCGTTTGTTTATCGTATTTGTACCATTTAAAATATACCACTCCGATAAATAAATGATAGATACTCGTACCCCAATAGTAAAGATATTTAAGTTAAAATGTGCTAAGACGAACAAAATATAATAGGGACGTTTTGTTCGCCATCGCATGAGATGGGATGTTATTAGATAGGTCTTTTAACGTGAATACCATTTTATGATTTAGGAATTTTTTCGTGAAGAACTTAATTGTGTAAAGTGCTATTTTTATTTAAAAGTTCAACCCCAAAACTCAAAGTTTTTGTTTTGTTGTTTGGTTTTTTAGACTAACCTGTTGAGTGACATTATCCGTCCTCTGATGTATTTAAAGCATAATCGCCTGTGCATTAGCGCTGCAATTTCATTACATAATAATTTTCCTTTGAACACATATTTTATTAGCCAGAGTCGGCGTATGACCCATTTACCATGATTTAAACGTCCAGAAATACCTAATCCTTGTTTTTTTAAATTGCTGCAGTTAAAAGTAATGAAAGCAAATCAACCAAAATCCGTACAGTTAACATGTCATTCATTTCCGTCATTCCTGTTTGCCAGCTGTTGACGATGTTGTTTATGAGGAATTAATATTTTATTGTACATTCTGTAAAACAAATCCAGATATTAATGTGGCAGGAGATTTGTAAAGTACTTTACCTCAAACGGAAGGAAACATCCCGCTGTGGGATCATGAGGCTGGATTAGGTAAGATACAAAATCAGTGGTAGAAAAAAGTTGAGCACCCACTGGATGTTGGGATGGTCTATCAATTTACGGAGAAATAGCATTAACTTTAGCTTTATTCTTTCTTGCATTTAAGGTTAGATTTCCAATATAGGTTATTATATACCAATTTTATACCAATAGGTATAAAACATGACACTTATATTATTCAGTATTTCCGTTTTCACACATGTATCAATTTTTATAATGTTCTTCAGAGGCTGTGGTCAGTACATACATACTTGATATATTTGCGTAGATTACTTTCAGCCTGCCCCAGTAGTTTTAGCAAATGATACGCAGCACCGTCAAGTTGTATCTAGCATGAGCTAGTAACAAATTCAATTAAAGATAGAAGAAAGTCAAAGAAAAACTTATACATTGGTTTTAACTATATATTCGCTTAACATTAGTCTTGGCTATAATCCCGATTAGCAGTTAATGTGTAATTCAAATCGTGACAGCGAGAGCGTGCGACTCACACATTCGATTGTTGTCTAAGATTCTTCACCTCACTTGTGCAATTCTTACGTCTCCTAACACATCAGGAGTACAATGGTCTTATAGCCTAAACGGTGTTGCACGCGATTGTATGCGCTTAACAACTTAGTTCATTCTCACATAGTGAAATTCAATGTTCTAAAACGAAAGTGATTTCGTTACAGGAAATGCTATCACTACAAACTTGCGTTATCAATTCAATAACAGTAGTAGCAACTGTTTTGTTGTGTTAATAATAATAATGTAAGTACTTACCAATGCCTTGCTTTTTGTAGACTACTAGGTGTAAAACGTCTCTTAATGGTGTCATTAAGATATTGTTAAAAGGATTGCCTTTAGGCACACAGCAATGCCCTTGCTTCTTAGGATCAGATGTATGAGAAAATACATGCCTTGTATTAAAATAATGACTGCTTTAAGTAGGATATGAACCCACAACCTTCCGTTTTCCGAGCGACCGCTCTTACTAATTGAGAGACAACTCAGCTATAAAGCAGTGTTCCTAACAAATGGGAAAATCTTGATGCACTATGATGAACGAAAAATAAAAGCAAAATAACAAGATTCGTACATTCTTCCACTTGTTGATGTAACGTGTTCGAGTAAAACAAAATTCGCAATCGTAATCCCACTACGTAAGTTATTGTGACTTGTGTTTTTTGCTCATATTTTTTCCGTGGTCATAAAAATTTCGCCGCAACATCTTCACATTTTGTCGTATTACGAAACGTTGTCATTGTATTTATCGTAAAGCTTTCTAGAGAGCTTATTCGAGATACGTGTATGACTTTGTACTTTTGCAAATTAACACAATGAATGGATTTTGTAAAGTTACGCAAAGGACAAACCCGTTTCCCATACAATCTCGGGCCTGACGTTACAAGGCTGGAAATTGGCCATAAATTAAAGCATACTGAAAAGAATCTTATGCCCTATTTTCACAACTTTCTGCAATGGGAAAGTAACTTAAATCAAGCAATGAACTTATTTTATTTTATAACCTATATCATGTATTATTTTACTAAAAAATACCATTTCGGTACTTTAACTGGATAAGATATAGATTCCTTTTCTATCTATAGAAAATCAGATAGTAAACAGAGCACTTCAGCAGAGTAGTGAGAAAAATACAAAACACATTAACTTGCGCACGAGTACGAAACATGTTAAAATGTACTCTATGTCGAAATGTGTGAGTGAATTTGAATGATTACTTATTGAACTGCAAAACTTGTGGAAGAAATGTGAATTGCATTCTCTAAGTTTTTTATTTTTATATCAGGCTTTTAAAACTAACTATTTAGCTTTTTCCTTAGAAAATACAATTGTAAAAAAGTATGACTATGAATCGATTTATTCCAAATCGATTTAAAACGTTAAAAGCGCCGCTGTATGTAGTGACAGAGCGTTTACGGAGATAGTCGCGTTTTGATTAAATGTCTGTATAACGGTTTACGGAGACTGTTTAAGTAATAGAAAAACAATAAGTATTTTATCCATTTTCTCCACTTGTCCATTGCCAATTTAATTATTTCTTAGAGAAATAGGCAAGTAAAATAAAAGGGATTTTTTGGCTTAATTTCCATTGTTGTAAGGTCGGGCCCAAAAATGGGGTTCTCCTTTCATGTCCATCGCTCTGAAGATGACACGTTAACGCTTTGTACATTTGAGATGCATGATTGTCAGTGAATTACCTTCAATGATTTGACAATGCACATTGCAAATTACCTATCTCTTGCTCATTATACTTTTATTCGATCAATTCACGGTCTGATGAATCACAGTAGCATCTATGTGTGTAACCTTGTTATATCAAGCAAAAGTACAGTAATCCAAAAACGTCCCTCTGTCTGTCTGCACAGATAGACATAGGGACATTACACAATTTGAGCCTTAGGTACTTAACGATAGATGGGAGGCCCATTGCCTCAGATGCTATAAGACAGACGATTAACCTTACTAACTTAACGTCATTTATAATTATAGCCCTTACTTGGCTCACCATCTAAGCAAGCCATATAAGCTGTGACTAACTGCTAATGTGCTTTTCAAAGCTAATGATAATTGTCATGTGTAGAGGTAATATGTAAACCTTTACCTGAATCGAAAATTGAACGAACTTGGACGTTTTGCGACTTGGACATTTTGAGACTTTGACATCTTGCTACCACTTGACATTCTGCAAATTGGACATTCTGAGACTAAAGGATATATTTCAACTCTTAAGATGCAAAAATATTGATAGGCAAATAGATTGAGAAAAACAAAAGCCTGTCAATTATCTTGGCTACTTCAGAAAGCTTCCGAGCTGAAAACTTTTAAAGCTTTGGCAATCGGTACTGTAACCGGTTGCATCAAACGGCGCATTGGCAGACTAGACTGTCGGTTATTTATTCATTGGACGCCTGTACGGTCGATCTGCGCGGGCGCCGAATGGGCACACTAACTAGGATTAGCCCTCTTGAATTATAATAAACATACATAAACAAGTTTTTTTATGTATAAACTTTTATGGCTTTGGACTCTAGCCATTTGGGCATTATTCTAGAGTATCCGATAGTAAATATTTACAGATATAAAGGAATGACATTTATCAGTATTTTATTTAAATACAACTTATTAAATTCAACTGGCATTTGTCATAATGTAGTTAATATAATTTCAATGAACCAAACAAAATATATTATACCTACTGAAATAATTTTACCAGAATTTCTAAAATGTAATGGCAATTAGATGTGTAGGTTTACTAGCCAGTATCCAAAATAAAACTGTACCTGAAAACCATTAATTTACAACGAAAAGTGAAGCATTTCAAACAGGGTCATACGTCAAAACATCTGGGAGCAGAGTCTGTCGAGTCTAGAATTACTATAAACTATAAAAAAGAATCTAGGCCATTACATACATTGTTTGTTTGACATCTGAATTTATAGGTTACCTAGTAAACTTTATTAGAAATTTGAAAAATTAACAAGTTTTTTTTAATTCATGGCTTATTCTGAAATACTAGTAAAATCATACCAGATCGGCATGCTGGTTCTGAATGAAATTTGGCAGGCATATTTAATATTAATGGCTGTAAAAGCTTATACTAGGCTACTTTTTATAAAAAAACTTACCATGATATTTTAATGCTGCTATTTTGTAACATCTTTGTAATATGTATTTATGCAAATAAAAATATATGGTTGATTTGATTGATTGATTGATTGCTAAATCCATACGCACGAAGTCGTGGGTAATAAAAGCATGTATTTGATGAATAAAATTAAATATCAAATTAAATCATTGCTAATGTTATTATAAGTAGGAACAATTGGTATAGTATTAATTAATATCAGTCAGTTAAAAGTTCTGTGAAGAAATATTACTGTAATAAAATAAATAATACTTATGTGTTTTTGCCAGATATTTTGGATGTCCTTCGCGTTCACGTTACGACATTCGTGATATTATTTACAATTATTTATAAACATTCATGCGTCTTTGGCGAGAATAAACGTAACTGCGTCTTAAAGTCTAACTGCTTTGCGCGCAAACTGTTTAGTATTGAGACATTGGCATCGATTAACTATTCTGTGGGTCTAGCACAAAAAACTATCGAATTCGAATCGTTTGCGTGTTCGTATCGCCATCGAAATATTTAGTATGAAAACTTAAACAGCGCTCGCGCGGTCAAAACGAGAACTACAAAACAAAGCACGAACTTTGTGTCGTTTGCTTTCGATACGCAAACGATTCGAAGTCGATAGTTTTTTGTGCTAGAGGTACAGATGACCAATGGCGTTCGATAATAAGTACCTAACTATATTTTATACCAAAACCTTCGTTATTTTCGGCGAAATACAACTCAAAAGAAAAATCGTATGTCTCTATCTATTATTAAGAAAGATAGAAAAAAAGTAAGATGAATATAGCATTTAAATATTAATAGAATACAAGTTTATCCTTTAAAAATGTATCAATAATTTCAAAGATTTACATGACTCATTCATAGTTCAAAACAATACCAGTATAGTAACATTTATACTTGTTCTGAATATAAATAATAAACATCAAGTGCAATTGAAATTTGCGTTCATCGTGTTTACTGTTACATGAACCACTGTTTTACTATAGCATAAATCGCTAAACAAACAGTCCAGCGGCCTTGAAGGTTTCCGCTCCGCTACTCTTGCGCAGTGCTGTTCCATGTCATTTTTATCTATGACCCCATTGCCCCATCGAAGACATCGAACGAATGAGCTTATGATGGATATGTTAAATATCTCCTTAAACAACAATGAATTAATGAAAAAACGTGCTATCTTTTGCTGACTAAGCGAAAACTTAAGAGTAGTCTAAAATATAAATCGATCTTTGACCTACCAGTAGATCTAGAAGAGACTATATTATTATGTTTTGATTCCACAGCGGAAAAAACAATTGCCCAAAGATTTTTGAAGGTCCAATACATGTCACTCACGCGTGCACTTCGACATCTAAGTAAACCAAAATAGTCGAGCGGCTGCGTCGGCCCGGCGACCGAGATAGCGGCAGTTACTCCGCGGAGCGCTCTCGCGCCGGTTCTATTTCGAAACCATGTTCCGACGCATCCCGAATAGCCCGCGACAATAATACTGCATCGCGCGTGAAATGGCACTGGACTTTCACCGCGGGAGACATTTCCGCCAGAACAGGAAACGCAAGCGAACACCAGCTTAGACGACATGCCGACCGCACCAAACGGCATCAGCCCTGATGCCGTCAACGGCGTTAACCTCATGACAAACCAACTCAAGCTTCATATCCCAGAACACAACAGCACTAATGGTTCTGTACCCTCAACCAATGGGTCGACACCGTCATCTAACGGAAATGGGATGCATCCATCAACAAATGGAGTGCTCTCTCCGACAAACGGAGCGCTGTCGCCAAATTCCAATGGACCTCTATCGCCGCCCATTTTGGATGCGACCCCAAAGAAACCGCCTAAGGCACCACCAAGCAGACCAATACTGCCAATGAAAAAATCTAAAACACTGCCGATCAATTTTGACGAGAAAATACCACCGAAGACTTCGAACACTCTCTCAAATGGGAAAAAACTTTTCGTCGCTAAGACTTTAAAAGAAGTGCATACGATTCACCAAAGTCCTCTAGAAAGATCTTTATTGACTCGATCACCGAGTCCTTCCTATAGAAGGAGTATCTCTTCAGCTTCTGTAGAAACTGGGTCAATAGCAGAATTGGCCAGGCGACATGTACCAAGTAGCAGCATGCTCATTTCACGATCTCCAAGCCCTTTGTCATACAGCAGTGTCAAAAGTTCTGCTAGTCAATATTCAACGTGCAGTAGCAATGGCACTTTTGTACCATTATCGCGTTCCTCCAGTATGAATTCAACTCTATACAATAGAACACCGACGCCTCGCAGGATGTTCCCTCAAACTTGCGATTACTCTGATAGTATGGATCTCAAAGAACTAAGATCCAAGGAACAGGCGCCAGTGGTCTTTGATGCTAACCTAAGCTTTGTTCTTGGCTGTAAAAGACAACCGGTCAGGCAGAGGTTTAAACCGGTCGCAGCACACTTAGAGCAAGGAACATCATCCAATTATTTAAGCACGAAGATAGATAACTTCTTAAAAAGGACAGACCATGTTATGGACGAGTGGCGTAGCCTTGGTCACAAAGATGAACCAGACTTAGAAATGTACTACGATGGAAAGAAAAGGAAGATTGGCAGATCCAAGTCAGCGACTAATATCATGATTAAAGGGTTCACGTTATTTAGTAGAAGTGGAAGCAGAGCGAGCAGCGTATGCCGATCCATTAGAGGGATTTCGGAAGACCGCACAACGGTTTCTGAAATGGACGAGGTTCGTGAATCATTGCACAATACGTTTTATTTCCAGGCAACCTAAATCGTTACGCGATCTTGAAGACGCGGCTAATGCGTGCTAATAAATAATAGCCAACTGTTTGGGATAGTTTTACGCTTTAGCAGTGGCGCTTGCGATATCCATCTCGCCCGCGTACTTGAGTCTCATGCCAAGAGTTTTTTCATTGTTGACTTCTTACTAGTTTACAAATTATGCGTTAGATTCTTAGCCGTCTATTATCAGTACATCTCATGTCATTGTCACTCATTTTCAGGATGAAGTTTTTATTTTTTTTGAAGTGAAAACTTCTTTAGCGGCGCTGAGCACTTTTTGTTGGATGGGTAAAAACTTCCAAACTCGCGTCAGGGTCACGTGATGCTGATCGAAAAAGCGTAAGATCGAGGGGAAGGGAGAGGAACTAGTATCTCCCACTCTTTCTACCGTGCCTGAGTGTGCTGCTCCGCTTAGGCGGCACAGGGCGCTTGCGCGAATGTCCGTCTGTGTTTATGGTAACAGCTGATGGCTTGACTGTTGTGTAGTAACCACATTGTTGTGTACTCGTATATGTGAATTTAGTATTTTTGTACTTATAATTAAACACAACGTTAATACGAAAGTTTTCACTTCTGCCGGCACTCCCGGAGTGCTACCGGTGTTTTTATTACTTTTAACTGTGGAGTTTCTGTGTCTGTTTGGCAAGCGTTAAGGTTTCTCCCGTTGCTTATCCGTCTGTTCGTTCTTGTGCACCGGACGGGCCACCTACTCGTACGTCAATGCGTTCCAATTTTAACCTGTTATGTTTGAAATACTGCGCGCTCGTTAATGTTCTTCCATGGCGTTGTTGATAAATAACGCTTCAATTACCAATAATTACTGTCATGCCAAAACAACTGGATGGCTACTTTGTAAACGTGCAAGTGATTTTAAAGCAATAAACCCATCACATTGTTTACTGTTATGGTCTTGTAATAACCGGGATTGGTGACTGAGAGATGGATATTGAATAAAAATTACAAGTTTATTTATGCTGTCGTGCATCTAGTGATGCCGAACTATCGATAGTTTCGCTATCGGTAGTTGACCTCGAAAATCAGGTAGAATATCGATAGGACTATCGATACCTTTCGATAGTATCGATAGTATCGATAGCCCAAATTAGGGTAATACTATTGATGACTTGCAATAGTATCGATAGTATCAATACTATTGCTGTTCATGGCGATTAAACTATCGATAGTATTGATAGTAGTAGTATTACCTAGAGTTTTTGGTTAAACTAAATTATAAAGCATTACCGCTAGAAAAGTAATGAAGTTTTAGTAATTAACGTCTGCGACTACCGTTAAAAAACAAAAAACAAAAGTAAAAAAAATCCTACTCCACTGTTGCCAACTATCAAAAAGTATTCAAGATGTAATTATTTTACACGGTAAATTACGTACTCCGACTTAAAACCCAAATTTTTTCCTGTTACTTGGCATTCCATAGTGACCATTATACCAATAATTTATAAACAATAGTATCTAAAATAAAACGACTATCGATAGTTTAAAACTATCGATACTATCAATATTATCAATACTATCGATATTATCGATACTATCGATAGTTTTTTATTTACGAGGAACAATACTATCGATAGTATCGATAGTAATGCCTTCATGCAATAGTATTGCCTGGATCTAAGCTATTGATACTATCGATAGTATCGACAGGCTATCGAAACTATTGATATGACGTCAACTATCGATAGACTATCGATAGACTATCGATCGGCATCACTACGTGAATCATTTTGAATCAAATTTGACGTATAAGTTTGTTTACTAGGTCAGGCACGCAAAAAATACAAATCCGCTTTTTTCCATCGTTTTTGTTGATGACACGATATTAAAAGAAACTGTTGATAAGAATAATTTTGTTGCATATCTTACCCGTTATACTTATAGTAATCACTAGCCCTTTTTATGTTGAAAACATCTTTCTGAAATTTATAAATGAAAAAATAGCCGCTCTAATTTGAAACATAATGACTATGACTTAAATACAGACACGTGTAGGTTACTTAACTTTATCTGATGATATTGCTCTCTTTTTAGGGTTTCATACCTCAATAGGAAAAAACGTTACCCTTTATGAGTTGACATTTTTGTCCGACCGTCTGTCTGTCAAGAGCGTAAAAATAATCAGGTCGTGGAGTTAACGTAAATAAAAGATACTGCCGTTTATGCTAGCAAAAAACTAATACATATCGACACTTTCTAAGGAATCAAAATTGGGGTATTGTCGGTTCACCTAGAACAATGCCCTATAGTATACCCTGAAAAATAAACATTTATATTTAAATCATAAAAAAAAACCCAAGAAAATGTTGATCTAAAATAATTTTCCTTTTTCATAGCTCTCTGAGGTGGGAGGCGAGCTGGCCGAGGAACGCGCGGCGGCTGCGCTCGCGACGGAGCGCGCGGACGCCGAGGCGGCGGAACGGCTACGCGTCGAGAGAGACAACAGGGACCTGATCACCAACAACCAAAGGCTGCAGCAGGTACAGTGAATTTTTTTTCTTCCCCGCTCTCCGAGGTGGGAGGCGAGATGGCCAAGAACGGAGCGCCAGACGCTGAGGCGGCAGAACGGCTGCGCGTCGAAAGTGACAACAGGGACCAGATCACCAACAACCAGAGGCTGCAGCAGGTACAGTGGATTTTCTTTCTTCCAAGCTCTTCGAGGTGGGATGTGAGCTGGCTGAAGAACGCGCGATGACTGCGCGTCGATAGAGACAACATGTACCTGATCACAAACAACCAAAGGCTGCAGCAGATACAAATGAGGAATTACAACTAATTATTAATGTACGGCTTTGTTATAGTTTAAAAATAAATGTCGAAAAACCTAATGCCGTACTAAAGTGGTGGTGTCGGAAGCCAGTGCAAATTTTTGATTCGCCATAAATTGCTGAAGCAATGTAAGTCATTTATTATTGTACGGCATTTGTGTAATTCCTTTTGTACACATATACAGATACTTTACCTGTAAACGCCGTACATATTTCCAGTTCAGGGGTCGAAAGCCAAAGGTCGCAATCCATGTTCTGTGGTCGCTACCCTTTTAAAATTAGCATATAAGTAGGTTAAAATTTGCATATACCTAGGCCTGAATTAGGTGGCTTTGAGAACTAATAAATAAATAAATATTTTTCAGACATGCCACACTGGACCACACAGAGCCATTTAGTCCCAAACTAAGCTACTACTAAGAAGCTTGTCATATGACTACTAGACCACCGATACACTTACTTATATATATTTTTTGTAAATATATACTTATAATACACAAAAAACACCCAGACCAGTAGAAACAGACATGTTCATGCACACGTATATTTGTACTATGCGGGGATCAAACCCGCGACCCATGACTCAGAAGCAGTGTTTACTACCACGGATCGAAATGGTCGTCAAAGTGGATAGCACACTATCGTCTAAGGATTATTACAATAAAGAAGTTGAGTTGTTTAAGTAGTTCTAATAAACAACTGGTTGTGGTTATTTCAGGCATCCGAGCGATTAGAACTCGAGCTGCTTCATTGGCGCTCGGCAGAGAGCGGAGGCGCCGAGCCGTCTGACTCAGAAGGCTCCGAGGCCGACGCTAGCGCCAGCGGAGAGAAGTACAAACGAAGGTAACTACAACATCTTACTTCCTACTATGTTTAATATTAAAAACGTGAAAGTTTGTGAGTATAGATGTATGGATGTCTGGATGTTTGTTGGTATATCACGCAAAAAGGGTTCAACGGATTTTAATGAAATTGGAACGGTTTTAGTTTATTGGCTGAAATAACATATAGGTTACTTTTTATCCCGGCAAAAGGGACAGTTCCCGTGGAATAATTTAAATACATATTTTTAAATTCAATATTTCACGCGTTCGAAGTCGCGGGTAAGCTAGTTCATTATAAATTGCCCACCTTTATCTCATGACAATAATATTAGGCTTACCTTAACCTGATCGTAACAGAGTAATCATTCCGATGCAACCTCAAGACCTCCATCATTGAATTCAATTCATCACAGCAATGATCGATACAGACATAATCACCACGCTTGCCAAATTTGGGTTGGTGATACCGAACCCGAGCAATGTTTGAATATTCGAAAGTGTTATTGCCTGACTCAGGCACCGAAAACAAAACCCTGAGAACTTGACCCGGTAGGTGAGCGGGGTCTAGTTGTAACAATGTGTCGTTTCTTGGCTATGAAAGCTTACTTGTTTCGTATTTATGAATTCTAGCAGTACTATTCCAATTAACAACTATTCAACTATCGATCCCAAATAAACTTTTGATCAAACCTGTAACGATTTTTGGTAAAAACGGCTTTGAAAAAAAACTGACGAGTGTTACAACTTACCCCGTGATTGGGGCTAGTTGTAACAGACTTAGGGCAAATTGTAACATTAGGAATTGAAAACCAGTTTTATATTTTATAAAGATTTATTTAGCATAAGAAACTTTACAAACGCTAAAATAGGCTTAAACACTTTAAGTCAAATTTTTAATCTAAAAGAAAATATTCAAAAATAAACAAATATGTAACATGTTCTTTATTTACTTAAACTATTAAGGCATTTTAGGCTTACAGCCATTTAGAATTTTGACTGCTTCCATAATCAGACTTTTGATTCATTTAACATTATAAACTTTAGGTACGTTATAACAAAATTATCAAATATTTTCAAAAACATGGTCTTTCTTAAACTATAAAGGAACTTTAGGCTATTTCTTAAATAATCAGTCTTTTGATTGACGTAGGTATTCAAAACATGAAAAGAAGGAATTTAAATACGCCCCGCGTAAATCATAGAACTTATAAGTAACAAGTTACAACTTGCCCCGTAAAAGTGTTACAACATACCCCACTGCGAGGTACTTTGAAATAACCTCTATTAAAAAAAAAGTCTCCTACTCGCTATGTAATAACATTAAATGTAGTTAAACTAAACAAATGCTTAGTGTTTTTGTATAAATCAACAACTGCGAAACAACTTGAAATCTACGATAATCAATTTTATATAAACAAAAAAAAGTCCATTACCTGGCTTAATCAGAGCGCCTGCACAACACCGCTTCCTGCGCCGTCCGGCGGGGTACTGATCGCGCTTATACGATAGAAGGGATATTACGTAGTAGGTTAGGTTGAAAATCAAATGAATATTCTTCTATTATGTAGGTAAAAAAATCTTGTTGCTACTTGCCCCTGTTACAACTAGCCCCCCGCTCCCCTACTTAAACCACTAGACCAAAGAGGCTTACTTATAGTTTGTGATATTTTAGCAATTTAATTGCAATTATAATATCAGTGTACATATAAAGTGCGGGTTCGATTCCCACCTGAGACATATTTTTTTCAAGTTTATACAGAATGAAATTTTAACCACTTTCCAAAATTTTTGTAGGCGTTCAGTATCGTATGTAGAGCCCATTTATGAAGTTAAAAATGTAAATCAAGTTTTCACCTGAAAATATTTTTCGCAATATAGTTTTAAATTTTTTACAGTTTTAGGCCTGTTTAGGTATAAATAGAAAATCAAAAACTTATGATTAGTATCATAATGAATAAATGTGATGTGCATTGCGTAAAAAAAGTTTTGCTAGGCGGACGTATCAAAAATTTTAGATTGTTGGCGGACATTTTCCAAGTGCTTTATCTTGACATTTTTGTACTGGGCTATACCATAACAAAAAATACTTCATTTGTTTTTTATCTCGTAGATTAATATATTAAAAATTTGGAAGGTGGTTAAAATTTCACCCTGTATACTGTACCTTACTTACTGATATCTGTATTTTTTTTCTTACAGATACGAGAGCGCTCACAGGGAGCTACAACTGTTGCGTGCGCAGCTTCGTCGGCAGCACGAGGACGACCTTGAACAGCTTGTCTCCGTCAAGAAGCAGCTTGAAAAGAAGGTGAGTTGTCATCTCCCGTTTTGGTTACATATATCTTATCGATTATGCCACATCATTGAAACTATAAGACATGTGTTCATAGTCAAGACTCTGTTTCTCGCTCTCTCGCTTTTTCTATCTTTCTCTCTCTCTCTCTCAAATTCAAATAATTTATTGCATTCCATAATGTTATAAAGGTGTTACAAGTATTAAATATAGTTTCATTATAGACCCTGTTCGGGCACAGCAATATAAATGTTAGTAGACAGAGAGGATGGCGCCATAAAACTTATTATGACACTTATACATTTAAAATTAAAAATTAAAAATGTCATATATTTAGAGCCAATTTTATGCTAACTTATAATATTGATAATAGGTAAGTACATTATTTAGTTAGTAGGTAACTGTTTTATGAAATATCTCTCTCTCTCGAATTAATCTTTTTCTTGTGAGTTTTTTGTTCCCTAAGTATGATTTAATATGTCATTGTTTCGGCGTTTTATAAGCACGAAAACACAGAAAAACTGATTTATAAATACAAAAAACTTATACGTAGAAAAATCCAAACAAACAGGTAATCTTATTTTGATAGTCTATTTACGTATCATGAAATCATTTTGATACCGCTACGCCATCAAAACAAACGACATTCAAATGCTGGTCTTTGCTATGCGTACCTATTATTTGGTAATAGCTGAATTTGTTTAGTAAATTCGATTCTACAAATAACTAGGAAACTTATATTTATGTTTCTCAGCAAATTTACAGTAAATATTTATTGTTTATCTCATATAGCGATCCTATACGACGTTCAAACCGGAATCTTGGCAAGATATCTCAGCTTACAATCCTATTATAAATTATGAATCTCTCGAAAAACAAGTGTACCGGATATTTGCGGCTATACAATTATAGCCAAAAAGCATAAAATATAGTTTCCAGATTATAACCTCTGAATGGAGTGTCATAATAACTTATAATTGTGCCCTTGTATACTACAAAGGTATACTAAATCTATGCTTGTGCAAAGTTCAATTAAAGTTTTTATCAGGTTTGCATTCGAATTTTATTGTAAAATAGGCGTTCTATAAATTTCTGCGGAGCTTGACAAGTCTGTAACAGTCAAAATCACCGAAAATAAATCACGTATGCGTGCGGTCATTTACTTATAAATACACACTATATGATAAAATCTTTACACTAATTTCGATTAGGGACAAGTTTAGCTTTCAATACAGATCCCCAAGGAAACAATTATCACAAAAAATACCAACAAAAAACGTGAAATTTTGCGTTGACTGAAAGTTGGTGACTTATTTCAAGCTTTTTGACAGTTCAAATTATGGGGTAAAAAGTTATTTATTTTATTGTTGAAGCTGTCAACAACATTTGATCTTACTTATGGAAATAACTTTGAGCTAAGTATCGAACAAAAAAGTTATTCATCGAAATCGGTCAACATGGTAGAATTTTATGCGTTTCCAAAATCAGACTGCTTTTTTTTCGGTTGAGAAGGGTTCGTAAAAACACAATTGTCTATTCATATCTAGGTTACGATATACAAAAACTGTGTTATCATCCGTTTGTGTTTGAACCTATCTCAGATCATCCTTGACGCAGCTCAGATGCTGATAGCACGACCAAATCTGATATCATCTTAGATATCACTATTTTATAAAGCTTATCGGTTGAATTCGAACGTTACTAGCGGAACAATGTTGTTTTTTAATTTAATTTTAAACTGGCAAGTCTTTACGATCTATTTCAGTGGCGTGTTTAGTATTTAATAGTTCTTATCGGTGGTAATCGGACGTTACTAACGGAATGATTTGATTTTTTTAATCGTAAAATACTGCACTGGTTTGGCTCTTTTAATATATTTTTTTGTGATAAGTGAATACCTTTCATGGTTGAATATGGATATGGAAAAGGAAGCAGAAGAGGTTTGTGTTGACTTTCATTTATGTAGACCACAATGTATAGTGGCTTTGTACAGACGATACGATACTGGGGCATCTTAACATAGTTCATAGGTATAGGTGCGAATTTGCAACAAAAATGCCTGTTGTGCACGCCACTTTACTTTTCTTTAGTGATTTAACTTAATAGTTAGTTCAGATGCATAACTATAGTCGGTGACTTCTTGCTAGGCTCCGATTCAAAATGAAAGAAAAAAAGTTTTTATGCCACCTACTACTATTTTTCTACCTTTCTGGTTTGATTTTATAAGAGACCAACTTTGAAGGTCGAAGGGTAGGTAAGAACAAAAAAACTCGAAATCGATTTTGTGTTCGGGCGTTTATAATAATAAATAATCGGTTATTGCTTGTTTGACACCGACTTAAAATAACATAGTTACATATTTCATTATTTTCGTAGATCCAATTAGATTAGCGGTTACTGCACTTTGACACGAGACAATTGTAAACTATAAATTAATTAAATTTATAGCGAACTCTCTCCGACGCTTGGCGCGCGGCCAGATGTACCTACCGATCACTTGCGCAGTGACACAACTGTGTTATGACATTAGCGTTTGTTTTGTTTTAACTCGGGATTAGCTAGTTTTTGACCGGATGGCATTAAAGTAATTAGTTATGTCACTTAGACCGATTTAGCATTTCTAGAATTCTAAGATTCTGAAACAACAGAATTAACATTATTCTTGATACTAGCCCTAAATAATGGAAGTTACTCCCGTCTGTTTATCTGTTTCTGATAACTCATAATACTTTGGAACTAAGTGTTATATGGTACTATGAGACCTTACAATAAAAGAGAATAGTGCCTTAAAAATGGTATCTTAAAATTTATCAATTAAACGTTTTCTACTCATTTAGCTAGTTGCTATTATTTTAAATCTAAATATTACCTGTGCGTGACCCGTCAAGACGCTAGCTCGTTTACATGTTATATTATCTTCAAGGAGATATCATAATATTATGTTATGTTATTTACCGGTTTATTGTTTGTAGGTGCAAGATGCATACGAGGAGGTTGAGGAACAGAGGGCCGTGGCCGCTCAATGGAAACGCAAGCTGCAGAAGCTCACCAATGACATGGCTGACCTGAGATCATTGCTCGATGAACAGGTAATTTGGACTTTATTTACTTTGTTATAAAAGCTAGCCTTGAATGTCAGCGATGAGAATTTCTTTAGCTGAACTTTAAACCAAATAATACAATACTTAGTAACTTTAAGACTAAATATGCAAATTTATGAAAATGATTATAAATATAAATACTATGAACCAAGGAATTATTTATAAAACATTGAAAGGTCACTTAAGACGCTGACTGCAGCCGATGACCTTGAGCAACAAACACGCCCACAAATTTATTCATCTTTGAATTTCTTTGGAACGCGCCGCAGCTATCACTGTCAATTCCCGTAGGAGTGACAGAGAAAAAGCGCATGGAATAGAAGGGCCTAAGTGCCAAACAACAAAATTCGTTGTGCAATTTAAAATTGCTATTTTATTAAAAATCTAAATCAGCCATTTGCTTAAGCAACATGTAATATACAATATAGCAAAATTTTATTATCATTGTTATACGGACTGCTGAGAAAAATGGTAATTTATGTATTTTCAGAGGCTACTTTAGGATTTTTTTCTATCGAGAAAAGTTTTTAGAATCGTGTTTTGGAAACAGCCACCTGGTCGAAATTATGATCAATTACAACTACATAGAATTTGGCAACAATACGAGCCATAGGCTTAAAGCAAAACAATCTTCATTGGGCTTAAATTGACTCATGTCAGCGTCTTAACTGTCATCTATAGCCCAATTAGATAGTGGGGAGTGTAGCGTTAAATTCAGGCAATTAGCCATTTTACAGTGCATCTGATAAAAGAGTGGGTTTTGATAGTCCATAAAAGGATTTAGGGATTCCAAAGAAACCGATCTCCTTGATCTTTTGACCTTTGTTGAATTGAAAATACAATTCCTTGACTAAAAAATTACCCTTCAACCTACAACCTTCCACGAATTTATTTAAGGCTTTACGATGTTTGCCAACGGAAATTCATCTAGGTATGTTTCTTTTTGTCTAAAGTTGCCATAAAAGTAACTAGATTCCTACTACTTGCCCCGTAAACTACACGTTATATCGCGCGGGTCGAAACCTGGAATAGTGGAATATAAAAGAGCTTTTGTCCTTGTTCAAAGTCTAATCTATTTTGTACAAAATTTCATTAAAATTGTTTCAGTAATTTAGGCGTGAAAGCTTAACAGACAGTTACTTTCGCATTAATAAATTAGTAAGGATAAAATATAATCATCCAATTATTTGTGTCAGACATGCCGTAACAACTTACTGGAGAAGCGTCAGCGCAAGTTCGACGCTGAGCTACACGGAGCTCAGGAGGAGCTCAAACGCGAACGCGTGGCGAAGGAACGGCTGTCCCGCGAAAGGGATCAAGCACACGCTGACAAGTACGCGTTGGAGCAGAGCCTCTCCGTAAGTATTTATCCTTGACAATCATTGACGTAATATAGAAAACTAGTTTCACAATCAGGGCCAAAAAAGTTTCCCAACTAAATGTGCAATAGTTTGACATAAGGATGCACTTTTAGAACAATCAATCGAATAGGTACAACATGACATAAAAAAGTAACAAGCCTATAATCATCCTACTGCAGGGAAAAGGCCTCCATCATTGAATCCAAGCTACCACTGCAATGATGGGTGTACTGCCATAATCACCACGCTTGCCTAATGCGGGTTGGTGATCACAAACACGAGCAACGTTCGAAAATTCGAAACTCTTTGTTGCCCGACCCGGGATTCGAACCTGGGACCCCGAGATCTTGGCCCGGTATTTAAACCACTAGACCAAGGCGTTCAACATGACATAAATATCCATACTATTGCATGTGAATATAATTCGGCCGGGTTACAAAGTTGACACTGATATAAACTCCACATTAATTTATTAATCGAGAACCAATGATATTTAAAAAGTAATAGATATGTTACATGCGCTCTCAATATGCGTCCCTAAAACGTCACAATTGACGTCTTTTAAAATCCTTCATACAATTTGGATGCCAAGGCGAAAGAGAAAGTAATTGTTTTTTTCACGAGTATGACAAGGACATAATAAGAATTACGCATGTGTGCAGTTGTTCGCAAGCGGCACAGATATTTCGATAGTTTTGTAAGGGCATAACCTATCTATACTTTTTAAATATCATTGTCGAGAACAGTGTTTGTTTTTGTATCGGACTGTGTATCTTTTTATGTATTTTATTTATTTGTCCTCTTTTATGAACAGAAATCAATTCTCTGTTCACATCTGAGGACCAATAAATTCTTACTTAAGCTCGTTGAGGCTAAAGCGTAGACTATCGTATAAGTATCGCAAGTATTTTAGTCTCTATTCATATGTGAGAAAAAATAATTGAAGCTAAGCGCGAGCGTAAAAATTAGCTAACGTATGTATGGCCTGTCTGTAAGTATTGTGGTCTCTGTTCTCTGTTCTCATGAGGAAAACTGGATTTTAATTCGCAATAGAACGCTTGTTACGTTGGGCAAAATAGGCGCGACGTCGACAATCAGGCGCTGGGCTCTGTGTTAGTATTATGGTCTCTGTTCTATCGTGCAGCCAGTAAATACTTGTTTAAGAAAAAGATCAGACTCACGTCAACAATAAATTATGATCTGTCAGAATTGTTAATTCCCCCTTACTTCTAGTTTACCCATAAAAGTAGAATATGAAATCTATGACTTTACCCATGTCGAAGATCAATGTTTTATATTTTTCGCTAGCTTGACGCTCCATGTGTCTTACCTTACGAGTGCTATGTAGTAAAGCAGAGGCCGTACTTCACTTATATTTGATAGCTGTCTCTCTTACTCACGCCAACGTCCTAAATTATATGACAGAGACAGATGGATCCGTTCATAAGTGCATCTCGTTCCGTAGTCGGCCCTCAGGCTTAGATTAAAATAAAAAATTCTTTGCCAATCTTCTTTTTGGTTTTTATCTTAGCTCTCAGGAATCTTTTTTTCATAGCAAAGTTGGAACATGCCGCATCTACCCATTTTAATTATGTCAATAGCCACAATACATCTATCCTTCTATCACAGGAAGCTCGTCTCGAACTCGAGCTCAAGGAAGAGCGGCTGGCGGCGGCCTCCCGCGAGCTAGAAGAGCGTGGAGGGGGCGGGGACGAGGTGGCCTCTCTGAGACGCGCACGCACAGACCTCGAGAGGCGCGTGAGGGACCAGGAGGAGGAGCTGGATGACCTCGCTGGACAGATACAGGTTGGTGGATAGTTTTGAAATACTTTACCTCTTTGAAAATATCATTTCTCTTTAACATTAATTCGGTCAAATGACTGATAGAGGTTTAGAAGAGAGGAATAGATTTACTCTTATGGTTAGAATTGCCCTTTTTAGTTTTCTTAAAAAAAATGTTTTATTTTAATAGGTTTCTTTAAAATATTTGGCACTTATAAGATTGCTAATTGAAGTCGTTTTATGTGTTAATAAATGGTGTGGAGAAGATGTTACTTCTTCTGGTAGTAATCCTTTAATCGACTTTCACGACACATATAAAGAGAAGAGTTATTGCTAAACTATTTTCGTTTTGGCATAAGGCGGCAGTAATTAGTAAAAATATATAAATAATTATTATGGACAACGCAACATAAATTTAATCCTAAGGCAAGCAAACACGTAAAGCATTTGTTTTGTGAAAATCAAAAAAAGCTAAAGTACCACAAACAGCCGAGAAAATATTTAATCATTTTTAACCTTCCGGAAGCCGGAAGATACCATAGTCTCTCTCTTGTCAGGGTCTCTAAAAGAAAGCTCTTTAGCAAGTATCTTCAAAGGTGCAGTGTGATAATGCCCCTATGTTCTTTAGTAAGAATTTTCAAAGGTGTAGTTGGATAGTAGTATTATCTTGATCCGTTCCACAGTTGCTGGAAAGCTCAAAGCTTCGGCTGGAGATGCTTCTGGAGCAGCAGCGCAAGGAAGCTCGCCTCGAGGCCGCGGCTCGCGACGACGAGATGGAGGAGACGCGCGCCAACGCAGCCAAGAAGCTCAAGAGTAAGTCGAGCTTCTATTTATTTACTTGTTATTGTATGTACGTGGGGAACTTCATATATCCCATCCCACGGGATAGTTAATTTTTTTTTTTTTTTAGTATTTTCGTTTATTAAAGAAACTGATCATTTTAGTAACATTAGATTAACACGCGCATATTATGAGCATACTTCGCTGATTAAACTAGATCGTACTGTTCTGTTTATATAAGAATACCTCATTGGAACATAATATAATTCAATTAAAATCTTAATGTCCATATCACAACCGCAACCTAATTTCATTTCATTTAATTTATTAATAATTTTATTTAAAATTGTAATAATGTGTATCTTCATTAAGTTGTAAGTACTATGAGGGCCAAAATGTACACTTAATATGCAAATACATAAATGAATTGTATATTATAAAATATATTATTAACCTCATTTAGGTTGCATTACTCTGTTGTAATATTCTAATTACTATTAAAATGTTACAGTGCTAGAAAGCCAATTGGAGAACGAGCATTCGGAGCGAAGTCTTTTACTTCGCGAACGCCATGAGCTAGAGCGACGTCTCGCGTCGTTGGAAGAGGCCGCCCGCGCTGAAAACCAAGAACAAGCACAACTGGTGCAGAGGCTCAAGAGGTCAGTAGACTATAGCTTTTGCTTTGCTTTAAAGCATGTTCTGTTTTTAAAAAATTATATTAAAAGTAAGAAAAATTTATTTAAATCAAAGCAAAAAGTTAAAAAACAAAAAAAAAACAAAATGGTTCACGCTCAGCAGTTGCCTTTACAGCTAGATGCCTATCATGACGCCGCTTTTATTTGCTACCATAATGAGGAATGTCAAACCTGATGTCAAATTTTGACACAAAATTTACGACAATATATCAACAATAGACTAATATTCAGAATTTCCAACTAATATTCTTTGATGTTTTAAGGAATTTTATTTTCAATTGTCATCAGCATTTTATTTTAAACAGTGTTAGAACATTTACAATGCTGCAAATAAAATATTTGCTTCAAAACATTTTTATAACATTAATATATGAAGCTTTTTCATCTTAACCGATTGTAAAATATGTTGTAAAATATTAGTAAAATCTCCAACATCCGAGAGATACATAACCAAAAACATTGATGAAACACCGCTGGCTCACAGCGTAAAAAGCCTTGAATATATTCGTCGCCACAAACAAAATCTTTCTTGGTAGCTCATTTGGGTAAGCTGCCGCCCGGTCAGTGGTTAGTTGCGTGTTCATGTCCCACCAAAGACAGCCAAAAAAATTTAATCAAGGAACTAAACGTTTTGAACGTGAAAATGTCTGAATATATCCAATACAGAGTTGACCTGACGTTAAATGTGTATTTGAAAATTTTACAGGGATTTAAAACGATACCGCGCACTTCTACGTGACGCACAGACCATGCTGGAACAGAAAGAGAAAGAAGGAGGCGCCAAGACACAGATTAGACAATTGAAAAACCAAGTATGTTTACGTTTACTTTATCATAAATCACCGTTATTTAGTAATATTATAAATAATATTTTCAAAGACGACACGAAAGATATATTTACGGATTTAACTCGCGTCTATGAGGGTTGCGAAACATCGGGATAAACCAAAATATATATAATGTAAAACCCTGATAAACGTGTATAGTATCTTTCATTACAATGTATAGTGTTCGTATAAATTTAAGACAATGTTTCCAAAGTTATTTTAATGATGGTAAATAGATATTTATAAATTTATTATAAATAGTGTTGTTTACCTACTAAGGACACATCAACTTTTTTAAAACCAGAACTGATTGATTTAAAAAATGTCTAGATCATTTTGCCATAATGCCTTGCTTAGCAATCACACTTAGGCAACGTAACCAGATGCCTCCTTTAGTCGTCTCTTGCGAGAAAGATATGGTTTTATTAACTGTCTGTCGGCACCACACGCAATCCACAACGAATGCTGTAAATCGAAACGTCACGATGAACCAAAATACATATACACGGTGCATTTTTAACCACCTGTAAAACGAAGCCCACACTAAGTAACCATTATGTGTAACATCTTGGCAGCGTTATTTTATTGTTTTTACCAAAAATTTTTTTTATAAAAATATTTAATAGTGGTTAAGCTATTTATTTTGAAACACGCTGTGACGCGCACAGATGTAGCTGTGTAAGGTACATTCAACCGAGACCCCGCTGCAGCAAAAAAAATCGTCTGTGCGCGTCAAAGCGTGTTACAAAAATAAAAGTCTGATCAAAATTTAAAAAATATTAAAAACTTTTTTTAAACCTAAAATAAATAACACTGCCATGATGTTATACATAATGGTTCAATAACGTGGGCTTCGTTTTAAAGGTGGTTTAAAAAGCACAGTGTATAAAATAGCTCTTCGCCCGCGGCTCTGCCCGCGTAAACTTTACGTCATATCGCGCGGTCGGAAACCTGTGCCTAGCGGTGGCATATAGAAAGATAGATTAGGTAGGCTTAATACATTCGTGTCTATGAAACCATGGAAATACACATACAAAATTTCAACCCAATCGGTCAAGCTGTTTAGTAGTTGATACTGACAGCAGCGCCACCCACCAGGTCCCGCGGTAAAAAGTAGCCAATGTTCATTAGGGATAATGTCGGCTTCTAACGGTAAAATATTTTTTCAAATCGGTCCAGTAGTTTCGGACAAATAAACAAACAACAAACAAACAATCAAATCTTTCCTATTTTTAATATTACTAGCTGACCCCGCGAAGTTCGTATCGCTATAGAATAAAAAATAATAATTTTGATGTCTTAAATGTAATTGTCATCAATTATGACGTTTACATTACCAAATTATAAACAAATAATTTGCAATAAAAAATATTGCGACTATAAATAGAGTTGTATACTATCCTATCTCTCAAGTTGGATCTAACTGCACACAATGTGCAAAAATTTATTAAAATGAGTTCGGTAGTTTACGATTCCATCGCGGACAAACAACGTGATACGAAATTTTTATATATTAAGATTATTATTTTAGAGTTGATATACACGAGTTTAATTCTGTAAACTACTCCTTATTTCAGGTGGAAGATCTAGAACTGGCAGTGCGTGCGGCGACTAAAGCGAAGCAGACGGCCGAAGCGGAGGCTTCAGAAGCGAATGCGGCGTTGGAAGAGGCCACTAGAGCCAAGAACGACGCGGCTGAACGAGCTCTCGCCGCCACTAGGGACGCGGCCGCTGCCAGGGCGCAGCTAGACGACGCCGAGGAAGAAGCGGCTGAGGTCTGTTTGTTTTTCTTGAAATGAAAGATATTTTCTTCTAGAGAGACTTCAAAAAAAGGAGGTGGTTATCAATTCGATGAAATCTTTTATGTTTTTTATTATAATATTTAAATACTTCTATTTGGTGACTTTCATGATGAAGTGTTATAAGGTGTCGTCTATTTCAAAATCCTTACAATTCTCCGACGGTTATTTTTTCGGGTCTCAAGTAAAATGCCTAGGCTCCACCGCGAAATGAATGAGGTTATTAATGAGCCCGAATATTTTCGTATTTGAAGCTCAAACGCGAAAGACGCAAGCAAAGCTGTTTTTCGCAGTCAAGCCGGCTTAACTGTTGCCTGCTATTTAAAAAGTGATATATTTTCATCCAGGCTGAGCATGCCCTGACGTGCGTTTCATTTGTTAATTCAAATTCTCTATTACATCCCACAGTTGCTCAAGAAATACCGGTCAAGCGCGAACGCCCTGTGCGCCGCTCAGGCGGAAGCGCGGGAAGCGAGCGCTCGAGCGGAAGCGGCGGCGGAAGAGTCGCGGCAGGCGAAGGAACGCCTCGCAGAACTAGCGGCGCGTCTGACCGCCGCGGAGGCCGGACACACACTAGGCCAGCACGAGGCCGAGCGACGCTTGGAGATGAGAAACAAGGTGAGAAATAGATAGAGAGGGATAGACTATATAGTGTTATAACTACTCGCCGGGCAAGCATGAGGCCGAGCGACGCCTGGAGATGAGGAACAAGGTGAGGGATAGATAGAGAGGGATAGATTATACTAGTGTTATAATGACTCGCCGGGCCAGCACGAGGCCGAGCGACGCCTCGCGTTGCGGAACAAGGTGAGAGGGAGATTGATAGATGTTCAATAATCTTGTCATTCTATTGCAAGTCATGTAGGGGATATCCACAGAAAAAGACAGATTCCGTAGACATCAATATTTTTGTTTCATTTCCTACGCAAGGGAGAATCGTTTATTGAAAGTATGCCAACTTCGGCTTGCGGCCATTATTTAAATTGGCAACCATTTATTATTTTTAACACGATATCCAAACTACAATTTAGTATAAAATTTAATAAAAATAACAGATGACTGTTAATACGAGTAAAAGAACAGATGACTTAATAATCCGACCTCCTCCGTGGCGGAGTGACGTACACACCGGTTTTCAAGGTGTCGCCTGCTCCAAGGTCCCGGGTTCGATTCCCGGACGGGTCAATGTAGGAAAGTTGTATTTTTGTACATTTTCTCGGGTCTGGGTGTTTTTTATTTCCAAAATACGAGTGCTTTAAATAGTAATTCAAATTGGGATCAGGACAAATGTATGTGACGTTGTCCACATTTTTTTCTAAGCTACCTGTTTACACCTAGCAACTCTAACGATGCGGCTAACTGAGAGAGCAACTATTATTATTGCTATTCTTGCGATCATTTTCTATCAAATAACGTAAAATTTATTCAGAGAAGGCCGTCTCGCCGAATATAATCATCCCACTGCTGGGCAAAAGGTATCTATTATTGAATTTAAGTCACCACGCTTACCAAATGCGTGTCAGTTGCGAAACTTTTATTGCTCGACCCGACCTCGCTCAAACTCGGGACGTGGAGAAATATTTAACAATCGGTTAAGATGAAATAGCTTGCTATGTTTTTGAAACTATTTTCAAGCATTTAATTTACTAATAGCGTAAATAGAAAATACAGAATGACTTATTCATCACCTTTCAAATTTTTTATAGGCGCTAGGTATCGTATTCAGAGCCCATTTACGAAGTAAATGTAGGTTCGAGAAAATAATTTTTGCAACATAGTTTTCAGTTTTTACGGTCCTAAGCCTGTGAAGATATACAGGGAAAACCAATAAATTATTAATAGTATGGTAATGAATGAATGAGATGCGCATCGCGTAAAAAAAGTGTTGCAAGAAGGCCTTAATCAAAAATTTTAGGTTTTTGGCGGACATTTTCTAGGTGCTTTATCTTGACATTTTTGTACTGGGCTATACCAAAAGAAATAAAACCGGCCAAGTGCGAGTCGGACTCGCGTACGAAGGGTTCCGTACCAAAAAGGCCAAAAAAGCTGGTTTGTTGTATGGGAGGGCTCCCATACAACAAACCAGCTTTTTTTTATTTTATATTATTTTAGTATTTGTTGTTATTGCGGCTACAGAAATACATAATTTGTGAAATTTTCAACTGTCTACCTATCGCCGCTCTTGAGATACAGCCTGGTGACAGAGCGACGGACAGACGGACAGACAGCGAAGTCTTAGTAATAGGGTCCCGTTTTTACCCTTTGGGTACGGAACCCTAAAAATACTTTCTTTGCCCTTTGTCTCGTGGATCGTTGTATCAAAATTTGGAAGGTGGTTAAAATTTCTGGAACAAACATTTTTGTACGTAAGTACTTTTTTTCAGTTTCATCACAACCGTCCTCGTTCTAATCGCAAACATCTCACACAGGAGCTGGAGTCCAGCCTGGAGCTGGAGGCGACGGCGCGCGGGCGGCTGGAGGGGCAGCTGGCGCGGCTGCGCGACGCGCACGAGGCGCTGGCGGCGGACGCGGCCGCGGCGCGCGCGCGCGAGCTGCACGCCGCCGACGAGCTCAGGAAGCTCACCAGGCAGCTCAGGTAAACGTCTCCTGTACGAGTAAATTCAACAATAAAACTATGCAACGGCGACGGTATGTTACTTCAAAATAAAAAATACATCATAATAATCCAGTAACAAAAATTAGACTTAACTTTATTAGACGTCTTTACAAGGTTACGTTATTTTTCTCAATCGCTTGTGATGACGTAAAATGGACAAATCGAAATCGATAGACTTTAATGATAATTCAAAGTCGAAGTAATGTAACATAAATGTTACATATAATTATATTATACATTATATGATAAGAACATTAAATTGCAATTGTTATTGGTTTACAAAAAAAGTTCAAAGTTATTAGATTCTCTGTGATTAAAAAATTCTAATTGATCTTCATGATTTCTCCAATGATTCTGATAATGATCACGATACTGCCTTACTGTTAAATCTTAATATATCTGATTTTTGTTTTATTTTATTCGCCACAACGGTTTTTTTTTTCGTTTTATCTCTCGTGTCAGTCCCAGCACTAGTCTCCTCAGTTGACAGGTGTCATTCTAATCAAGCTATATTTTAACGAAATATAGGCTATATTTTGCATACCACTGTCGGACACAGGTTTCCGCCCGCGCGATATAACGTATAATTCAAGCGGGAAAAGCTCCAGGCTTAAAGCTAGTATACTTGTAATAAAAGCAAAAGTAACTCTCTATGTGCCTTACGCTTTCACGCCTTAACTATTGACGCGAATTTGGTGCAATAATAAATTAGACCTTGAGAGGGAACATAGGCTATTTTAAATTCCACTTTCGGGCGCAGGTTTCCGTCCTCGCGATATAACGTGAAATTCACGCGGGGTAAAAGCTAGTTCCAAAGAAATAAACACAATATCTTACTAGGTTTTATTAATCTTCTTTGATTTTCTACTTAGTCAGTCAAGACATAAAAATCTTATGCAACGATATAGGATCGGTATTCTTTAAAACCGATTTATCGTCAACATTTATTTTATTATAATTAAAAAAAGAAAAATAAGTTCTTAGTTTTCATATAACTGCATTCCATTGCAAGGCAAAGGCCATCATTTTCCTCAAGTTACTACAGCAATGATAAGTTAGGCATAATCACTACGCTAACCACGCTTGCCAAATACGGCATGGTGAGCAGAAACCCAAGCAATGATCGGAAATTCGAATTTCTTGTTGCTTGATGCCCCGTTGGGGCGTTGATATAACCATAATATTAATCTATTTACTATAGTATTACCTTATCTGTGATAGAACTAACTCATGCCTTAACACGCCATTTACATTTCTACAGAGAGCTAAAAGAAGAGAACTCAGTCTTGAACGGCAAGCTAAGCGAATCGGCTCGAGCCCGTGCAGCGGCTGAAAGCGCTTTAGGCGCGGCGGCGGCCGACGCGGCGGCCGCGAGGGACGAGGCGCGTCTAGCGGCGCGCCGCGCTGCAGCGCTGCAGGAGGCCATCGCCGGCGACCTGTCTAGTCCGGGAGACTCTAGAGATACAGACAGGTAAGACTCTGAAAACCTAGGCAACTTGCAGGACACCAACAGGCGAGCTATCACCGGGGACCCAGACGCACAGAGTAATTAATAGTCAAAACTACTTAATAAATCAAAAGGAAGTCCACCTGGGAAGCCCAGGGGATTCTAATCCAGATATTTTTAGATTAGGAAACTAAAAAAATAAATCTGTCAGGTATCTCTGCCTTCAGCCCGGGGGACTCGAGAGACACTGACAGGAAGGCCCTGACAACCTGGGGTTCAACCCGCGGTACACCGAGAGATAAGTAGACTTGTAGGAACCCGACAGGTGAGCGCTTCCAATCTAGGACACTTTAGATTAGCAAACTCCAGACAAGTAATAGAGTTTTGCTTCTACTATTACAATAACTAAATTGCCCAGGCAACTCTAGCATCTAGCGGCAGACACATACGCTACTGAATAAATCAAGAGACAGCCTGACTTGGGAAGCCCAGAAGGCTCTAATTTAATAAAATATGGAACATAGACACGTAGCTTGTTTACCAAAGGATATTTAACTTATTTGTAGTGCCTTTTCATATTGTATTATCATATTTTGTTTATTATCTTTCAGTGACAACGACAGTTACAGCTCAGACGAGTCAATCGGCACGTTCCTGGCGAACCACAAGCTCAGTCCTTCGGTGCCGTCTCGCAACAGTCTGCACCTCGACTCGCAGAAGTGAGTTCTAGAACAATCAACAAATTCATGTACTCATTACTTTAAGACACACTGTATACTGTTTTCCAAGCCGTCTGTTGCGGGCCTCTGACGTTACTTATTTTTACAACTTCCATCTTGCAACATAAGCCAGGACTAACGGCACTGGAAATCGGACCCTTGCGTATGAGTCAGACCACTGCACCATTACATCTATTGGGTCGTAAATTATACTAAGTATTTTGGATCCCTTGCAAATTAGTCAGACCACCGCACACCAATCCTAAGTATCTGGGACTTAAGACGCTGACATGAGCCAAATTTAGCTCAATGAAGATTGTTTTGCTTTAAGCCTATGGCTCGTATTGTTGCCAAATTCTATGTAGTTGTAATTGATCATATTTTTGACTAGGTGGTTGTTTCCAAAACACGATTCTAAAAACTTTTCTCGATAGAAAATAATCTCAAAGTAGCCTCTGAAAATACATAAATTACCATTTTTCTCAGCAGTCCGTATAACAATGATAATAAAATTTTGCTATATTGTATATTACATGTTGCTTAAGCAAATGGCTGATTTAGATTTTTAATAAAATGACAATTTTAAATTGCACAACGAATTTTGTTGTTTGGCACTTAGGCCCTTCTATTCCATGCGCTTTTTCTCTGTCACTCCTACGGGAATCGACAGTTATATGTCGCGCGTTGCAAAGAAATTCAAAGGCGAATAAATTTGTGGGCGTATTTATTGCTCAAGGTCATCGGCTGCAGTTTCGCATCTTAATTTGAAATCCTTTATTTCAGATCCCAGACACCCGAAGGTCGTCAGAGCCGCGCGAGCGTGAGCTCCGGCTCGAAGCCGCTCAGTCCTACGAAGGAATCGTTCGCATAACAGCCGCCCGCCGCCGGCCCCGTCGCCGCCGCCGGCCTGCTGCCGCTGCTGTGCGCCGCGCTGTGCTCGCGGCCCACGCCCCAAGCCCTGGACTAAACTTTAAAAAAACAAAAAGTCACCTCCCTAGTGACAGTGACAGGGATCATGGCGCGAAAACCAAAACGACGCGAAGGAAGTGAACCGTACAGCCTGTGAACTTATAGTGCCGCAGTGATATCGCGAAATGCCGATGCTTCTTCGTGATTGACTTACCTATTTCAAAGCGATACATACATTTTAATATAACCAATAACCATGTATACCGATGGCTCCTAAATTTAGACTGCTCAATATACACGTTTTTGTAATAGAGGCTACGCAAAATTTTACAAGTTTTTATAAAAGCTTTTACCGATATTTTATACGAATCGCTTAGAGTTTTGAGATTTCAATGACGTGGCGCTAGTGTCGGCCGATATGTTAATGTGAAAAACGTATGCATTCCAAAATATACTTCATGATCATGAACTTTTGGGTCTGCACGTGTGGAATCGTCGCCGACGCGAGGCTTAGATTCGTCTATAGAAACACGTTCACTAGCACCATTCATACTAGGCTTGACTTAATTTATTTAGGGTAGAAATGTTAGAGAATTCTGTATGCACTTAGATGTCTCGCTGCGTTCAGTCAGTATTTAGACGGCCTAGTGGCGGGTTAACTTACAAAATAATGTTAGGCCCTTTGTTATTTAGTTAGCTAACATTTGTAAATAACTAGATGGCGTATACATTTTATTATTTAATTGTAATATTTGTGTGATCAGACTGTTATTCTATGATTTATTTGTTACAAATGAGTTGTTGCTTTATAGTAGACATTCAATACATATCTGTTAGGTAATGAACTTTTTTAATTATTGTCAAATATAACTTTAACCGGTTTGTTTTACCGTAACTCTGAAGTAATTAGCGAATCTGTATTCTCTATGAAATATATTCCTTGTAATTGTAACTATGTAACTTGATTATTCTTAAAATCATTCTATTTATTCCTATATATAATTATCTGTGTCTGTAACCGCGTATAAAATTGACTATCTTATTATGTGTATTGTACGATAATGTGATGAAACTTTACTGAATTCACTACTGGTTGTAAAATGAAATATTTAATAAAGTAACAGAAAGATATAGCTTTTTACTTACACCCTTACTAATATTATTTTTAATGGAAATTTAATGAAACTTTCCATCAATGTAGTTTCGACATCAGGCTATTAACCCGAAATTCCGTGTAGTTCCCGCGGATACACGGCATAAGTTTTATATTTTATGACGTCACGTAAACGTGACACAGATGGCGCTGTCGTAGGGTAACAAGGTTTTTTTCTTTAAAATAATGAGGGTAGGACTTACCAGATTTTTGAACTAGTTTGTATAAAAACTCAATTCTGCTCTGAAAATTATTATATCACTGAATTTTAACGATTACATGGGGTATTTTCGAGAACACCTAGATGTCAGGAATCCAGAAAAAAATTTATAGTGTCACCTCTTGGGCCTCCCTGTATGTTCCTGTCCAACCACTTAACTTACAACTATCAGAAATCCTATGCACATTGCAAGTCGGGAAGCCGCTGGATGCGGACAGCACGCACAGGACCCTTTGAGTATGAAATCAACCGGAGTGGACATGAGTACTAATATCCATACAAATTATTCTGCCACTTTCGGCGAGGGGGGCAAGGAACGCATACTAACAGCGATTACAAACAAATGTATTTTCGATCATGTCGTTACACACGCATACGAAGAAATTGTCAAACACAAACACACACTACACGCTCACATGTGTAAACACACGCATGAACAGCTATCAGTATACAGGATGACGTCATTTTAGTGTAAGGAATGCTAGAGTAAGACACTATCGATATGTCACTATCGATGAGTTCAGCCAATAATGAATACGCTACTTGAAGGTAGTGTTGTTGTATCTGTTGACAGTACGATATACGAACATACCTGCTGATACCAAGCTTTCGAAGTGTCTGGAATATGACCGATGCATGGCTCCATACCCACTTGGTGCAAGGCGATCACTGCAATCTTATTTTCTTTAACACCCCATTGTAATTCGATAATGAGCACGATAAAATATGTGAAAAGACGCAAAATCGCAAGAATTTTTTCCAAATTTAAAATCATAAATAAGTAGTAAAAAAGTAGTAGTAAGTAGTTAGTTTTGTGTAACAGTATTTATGGCCAGACTAGTTATTTACAACTTAACAAAATCTGCCTTATAACATATTGTATGTAATAACCGGCCAAGTGCGAGTCGGACTCGCGCACGAAGGGTTCCGTACCAAAAAGGCCAAAAAAACTGGTTTGTTGTATGGGAGCCCCCCTTTAATATTTATTTTATATTATTTTTAGTATTTGTTGTTATTGCGGCTACAGAAATACATAATTTGTGAAAATTTCAACTGTCTACCTATCGCGGCTCTTGAGATACAGCCTGGTGACAGAGCGACGGACAGACGGACAGACAGCGAAGTCTTAGTAATAGGGTCCCGTTTTTACCCTTTGGGTACGGAACCCTAAAAGTATTTAAAAAAAAATTAATTAACCCCCGACACAAAAATTTCGGGTTTAAGACATTTTATTTTCTCAAAAAGAATTTACAATTCACTTACATGAGAAATTAATACTAATTACTAAGTTTATAAGACTACACAGAACAGAACGATACATTTAAAAACAACAAACTAACATGTAGGTAGTTTTATATCGGCTCGACCGCTTAACAAAGATGCCGTTTTAATATCAGTATATAAACTTGAAAAATTATGTCTCAGGCGGGACTCGAACCCGCATCTCCTCGCATGCCGGGCGGGCGCTGTACCATTAAGCCACCGAGACCCTGCGACTCAGCGCGAATTTTTCAAGCATATTCTTTTCGCTGTAAGCCAGCGTCGTCTCATCAAATGTTAGGAGTTTGCACCCTTAACACCCGAAAGAAACATCTTTGCAGACGTTTGATAGTCAGTTAAGATGAAACAGCTATTTATATACTTAATTGATATTTTTAGCAATTATTAATGCCATCTAATCCAGAGCTAGTATTTAAGTTTACACCGTCACTTATATTGCTGATTTCAATTGCAGTTGCGGGTGACCATTGGGAAATATTGATAGGTCTGGATTTACTAGTAGTCGCAGTGCTAACGCACGGTTGCACTTCTGGTATTTGACTTGCTAAGATCGAGCCGACACTAGAGAAAAAGTTGTTGAAACAGTTACAGATATCCCTACTGTCAGTTACAATGGTTCCCTGCTCAGTAATTAATTTACTAGGAATAGAAGTTTTGCTTATTTTATTGTTTGATAAATTGTTGATGAGTTTCCACATTTTTGCAGATTTTTGTTTACACTCACTAAACGCCTTGTATTAGTAGATTGTTTTCGCTTTCTGGATAATGATAATAAATGATAAAGTTCCCTTTAAAAAGTAAAAAATAATAAATGAAACTCAATCTTAAAGTACCTAATTAGTAATTACGTATTAATAATTTAAAAAAAAATGTCGCTTAAATCATCGTCATTTATTGATAATGTCGATATCGACATTTGTTTTAGGCTGTTACAGCCCTAATTTTCCTGCAGTGTGGTCAGTTCTTAAATTCAAAAATGCATCATTTCGTGATAAGTTTACTATAACGTATTTATAAGTATTAGAGAATAACGATTTAAAATATAAATTAGATGGAATTTGCAGATTGATTTTTATGATTTGAATTGAATAATTAATATAAGATTACTGATTGCCATGTTTTATTTCATCGAAACTTAATTATGCAGTTATATATTTTCAATAATATATAGTAATAAACAAAACTCACATTTAATTAGACGTTTAAATCAAGTCAAGTCAAATTTTATAAACTACATCTTTCAAAATTACCCTAAATTAGATACGATTACTATTTAGTGGGAACACTTATTGATTGGGAATTTTTCATGTTATTTTGCTAATTTATTGTATTATTTGTTAGTATTAAGTAAAAAAAAAAACTTAGAAATGGAAACTAAGGTTATCCTATTGTAAATAAGAGGATTCCGACCTCTTTTTACACGCAAAAACGCTGCAATTCGGAATTTTAGCTCAGGCTCAGGGGCCTTACCATTAGCTCTTAAAGCAGGACTGCTATAGGACTGCATTGCTCTTTTGTACTATGACATCGTTTTTAGCAGGCCTGTGGCAAGCCAATTTAAGTCGACGTTTCAAAACCGTTCATCATTTTTTTACTATGAACTTTCATACCATGACACTCAATTTGACAGCAGGTAAACGTCCTTTTGAGCGAAGCTAATGTCATCCTAGCCATCTTGAAAAAGTTACTAGGAGACTAACTTTTATGCGTTTCTCAGACTTTTTTCAGCAGTTTTGTGAAAATTTACATGTTTCATTATAGATTAAGGAACCTAATTACAGTGTAAAGAAACCTGAAGGTCTTTGAATTAGTATTTTGTATAAAATGTTTATTTCATCATTTACCAAAATGAAAATACAATTTCGACAAAATTGTTAGCATGGTTTTGTGATGTAATAGGTTTAAACAATAGAATATATTGAAAAAACTGTACTTTTAAATTTTATAACTCTTCTGTCTTACTAATATTTATGTGTAATACTTTTTTCAGATATGTAACAAATACATGGAAATTATAAGTGTAAATGATGGCTATGATTCATTTAATTTACAATAAAATATGGTCTAATCATCCTTTGTAGTCTCACTTGAATGAACTGAGCACTATAGCATCTGTATGGCTTTTAGGTAAACATACAATACACATTTTAGTTTAACTTTAAAGATATGTCCTTTCCGTTCAATTGAGTAAAAAGGAAAAGATAAAGAAACATATTTTACAGGTTATAGCACATAATACCCTTGTATTATGAATATGTTGCTGATTTTGTTTGTTTAAATATTGCCTGGGTGTAAAAGACAACAAAGTTTTAGTTCTTATATAACACATTTGCAGCAGTCTTACAAAGATGATAAAATTAATGAATATTTCCTTTTATTGTAGGTGATTCTAGATATCCACTGCTCAATTTTATGATGACAACAATTGTTAAAGCAGAACTAGATTTTTCTGAAGCCTATTATACCTATACAGAGACATGTAAAAACTCTTAACAACAGAGAGAGATCAATAGGTGTTCTACAGACTTTTTTAATGTTACATTACCAACCTCAGGTAGCTGGCCTTATTGCAAAAGTATGTGTAATCCTACATTACATTTTGCAATGCAGCTAATCAATTATCTCACAGATCAAGCAAATTTATCTCACAGATGAAGAGGTTCACCAATAAGCTTATGTATTGAGGTATTTTTTAACCTCTTTTATACCAGTAATTCCAGACACAAATCAATCGTCTTATGGCTCGATTCCACTACTTCGGTAGCCGACCAGTTAATACATATACTAAGTTATGGTTGTTTTGTTAGATTTTAAATTTAGGGTTAAAACTGAAGTACTTTTATATTAAGTATGTCTTTTTTATTTTAATATGTGTTTGAAATAATTTTTTTTGTAATTATATTTACATATAAGTAATGAAATCATGTGTTTGTTTTTTTACTGCAAAAATTCTGCAAAACATGTCTACTTAACCAAATGCTCGACTGGTAGAGAATACCTAATATGTAATATAATTTTCTGTTTCCTCTTCCTCTCCTTGAATCATTAATTATTTTATGTTTTAGTTTTTGCATTTAGTCTACCCAGTCAGTACTAAAATAGAATAGATTATTAAAATACCTATGTAAAAAGTAGTAGTAGTCTTTTACTACACAGTGTTACTGAATCAGAAACTGCATTCAAACCCTAATTTTATGACTACATCGCCTGCAGAATTTAAATTTCTGCCACCCTTGCCATTCGCTTGGAGTGGTCTCCAGCTGTTAAAGATTTGCTAACTGTTATTCCCAAAGGTTATACAGTTAGGTGTGCGAAACTAGACTTTTTTTTTGTTGGTTTTCACTGAAAGTCAATGGATGATCACTTTTTTATATTAACATTTTAATAAAATTGCTTACAATTCCACTTTACTTTATTCAATAATTAAACATAAGTATGACATTGTGAAAATATGGTTTAACTCAATGTTTAACTGAAAATATAAAATAGTCTTAGAACGTACGTACTACTCCGGGAAAATGGAATATTTCTTCAATTTTTGAATGTTACCGCCAAAAATGCAGGCAGAACCGTTCCAATCATGATCACGTTAAAATGATTATCCACATTTTCAAAAACCCAACACTGTACATTAATTACTATCGCCAAGAAGGTAATTTTACTAGAATTGAGTATTTTAAATAATCTCTTGCAAAATAGCAACATTTAGATTGACTGTTTCTCTTTAAAATCCAATAAGTAGAAAGTTTTTCAAAAACCGGTAATTTGGAATAAATCATGTATTTGTGTATTTGAACGTTTTCAACTAATAAATTATAGTTTAAAAAACTAAAAAACCACGCTTTTAAAACAGATTGAACTAAAAAATTAAAAATAAAACTGTAGTAATCAATTGAAAAATTCATATTATTGTACAAAAAGCGTGGGGGGCTTGATTTAGATTGTTGTAAATATTTTATCAATAATTTACTATATCTGTGGATATCATAACAAGCACCCCACGCTTTTTGTACAATAATATGAATTTTTCAATTGATTACTACAGTTTTATTTTTAATTTTTTTTATGTTCTGTCATGATGTTATAATAAAGTGGGCTTCGTTTTTCGGTGGTTCAAAAAGCACGGTGTATGAAGTTATTGACTTTTAATGATAACTTTATAAAATTATCTTGATTAATATGTTCAGCAATGTGAAAAAAAGATTCTGACATGCCAGATACCAATATTTTTTAATGTTCAAATGTGTATCAGTTGTATGACGTTGGTACAAAGTTACGTCGTCACTTTCAGTGAGAACTGTCATTCTAATCAAGCTATATTTTAAGCCTTTAAGCTTTTATAATTAAAAGGAAAATTCCAAAAGGTAGTAAAATGTAGGTTTTAGTCTAAAAACAAGCTTTTAAAAAAAAGGTTATCAATAATAACACCAGTCACCAATAATTACTTATAAACCGGTGCCAACAGGAAATCAGCGACAGTCAGTAAAAGCATTTTTCTCAATTTTACGTAAGGTAGTTATGAAAATTATAAAAAAAATTGGTTGTTTTTAAAGTAGGTTTACGATCGAGATGTTTACGTGATAACGAGAAAATCTCCATTCGTTTGTATGCCGCTAGAGTGAGAGAGACGGAAGATCGGTCCACTCACTCGAACGCTATGCCAGCCTCCGCTCGTGAGGATTCCGCGTGACAAGTTTCACGGAATGACTGGCAGAGCTCGAGATGAGACGGGAGATCGGTCCGTCTCTCTCTCGTTATACCTGCGATCGCGCTCGTGAGGTTTTGGTGTGACACAAGTTTCTGAACATGTCACCCGACTAAAACGATTTTAAAGACGTTATCACGTCAAAAACATTTAGGGCACTTTCACAATATAGTAAAAAAACCTAAACGGGGCGTCAGTCACCTCATTGGTTCAGTGGTATCCCTCGATCGTGAGTTATTCCAGACGCAATTGAAATCAATTGTTATCGCGGCACCCGAGTGCCTCCTGGGTGACGGGGCGTCAGTCACCTCATTGGTTCAGTGGTATCCCTCGATCGTGAGTTATTCCAGACACAATTGAAATCAATTGTTATCGCGGCACCCGAGTGCCTCCTGGGTGTTGAGGGATTAAGTACTCGGCCAAGATTTACCGATCTCTTGGGTACGATTCTCGGGTCGAAGCAGTGAATTCGCCATAGGACAAAAAAAGAAAAATTTATTCTAACGTTAGCTCAAATATTAACGACGTCTTCATTTGTTTAAGAGGTGTCGTCAAACGCCCGGTCTAGTGGTTTTTAAATACCGGGCCAAGATCTCGGGGTCCCGGGTACGAGCTCCGAGTGGGGCAACAGAAAGTTTCGAATTTTCGAACATTGCTCGGGTTCTAGATCACCAACCCGCATCTGGCAAGAGTGGTACCCATCATTGCTATGGTAACTTGAATGCAATGATGGAGGCCTTTGCCCTGCGGTGGTATGATTACAGGCCGTTACTTGCATAACTACATTACGAGTACAAATTGGCATCCTTTTTCATGTATGTCAAGATGTAATTAATTTTGCTATACATTTATTACCTACTAGCTTTTCGCCCGCGGCTGTGCCCGCGTGAACTACCTTTACTTTATATTGCACGTGCAAATATATGTGACCAACAGTGGGATACCGAATAGCCTATGTAATGTTATTTCTAATACCTCCAAGAATATGAGTACAAAGTTTCATGATGATCGGTTAAGTAGTTTTCGCGTGGAAACGTAACAAACAAACTTACATTCTTATCTATACACTAGTATTATATTATCTGTGTCTATACTAATATTATAAAGCTGAAGAGTTTGTTTGTTTGTTTGTTTGAACGCGCTAATCTCCGGAAGTACTGGTTCGATTTGAAAAATTATTTTTGTGTTAGATAGTTAATTTATTGATGAGTTCTTTAGGCTATATAACATAACGCTGCGACCAATAGGAGCGAAGCATCAGTAAAAAATGTTGCAGAAATAATCGCGTTCATAATAACAGAAATTGACGCGGACGAAGTCGCGGGCAACAGCTAGTTTATAATATTAGTACGATGTCTGTAGAATCTTAAATATGATGTCACGTTACTCAAATTACTTTTTTTATTTTAATTTGAAGGCAGTTAAAAATATGATTCAACAAATAGAAATGAATCCGGACTAGGTATAATAGGTCATTTGGTGAATGGTACATCCATATACCTACTCATATAAATAGATACGCACAATCGCATAAAATATATATATAATCTTAGATGATCATAGATAGGTAGGTTTATGTAGCAGTTTTACGGTCATAGATATTAATTATCAATCTAACTATACACACTTAATACCTACCTGGTCCACGCTGGGCAACGGCATCTTTGGTTTTGTAACCAATGATGACGGCTAACAGATCCCTCTGCGGTGGTAGGCTTCGTAAGAGGCCGCCTGGATGCTACTACCTTCCTGCCGGAGTCTAGCGCCAAACAGTTTTTCTGTGTTCCGCTGGTGTGTGGGAGAACCAGTCCCTCTGGGTAATCTCGCACCATCTTAGGCTTCTTCTTAACCGTAGGTATGTAGTCAAGGGCAAGCAACATTTAATTTTTATCAAAAATAATTTTTAGTTACAAAATAAATAAAACAGATTGAACTAAAAAATTAAAAATAAAACTGTAGTAATCAATTGAAAAATTCATATTATTGTACAAAAAGCGTGGGGTGCTTGTTATGATATCCACAGATATAGTAAATTATTGATAAAATATTTACAACAATCTAAATCAAGCCCCCACGCTTTTTGTACAATAATATGAATTTTTCAATTGATTACTACAGTTTTATTTTTAATTTTTTAGTTCAATCTGTTTTAAAAGCGTGGTTTTTTAGTTTTTTAAACTATAATTTATTTTTTACTTTTTAGTTTAGTTTATAAGATTTGATTCCTTCTTTACCGACTGTAAGTCCAAACCTATGCAGGAAACATAATTGATACAGATCGCGCGCTAGCTCTATCTCTTTTACTCCCTCTTACAGAGGAAAACTGGGAAAACTGTTATTAAATTATTGCATTGTCATCGGCCCTTGATACGTGTGCAAAGTTTCAAATTAATCAAACTTCTGGAAATCGGTCAAATTTATGCTCAAAGATTCCATTACATAGATACAACCCAAGCTAATAAAAGCGTGGTAAAAAGAGACAGATTTATCTGAACCAGTATAGCTCTATCTCGTTCATGCAATCTGCAGACAATCAGACCATAGACAAGCTTAGCAGTTCACCTTTTGGTTTAGCGATGCTAAAGTCGTTCAGCTATTCAGCGGTTATGGTATGATTTTTAGCAGGGCAAAAGCAGCCCTACTGTTGAACTGCCTGGAAATTGAGTGGCTTGCTTTAAGCTGATGGTAAGCCCCCAGGCCCGTTGTGCGCTATTGACATTTGCGTAGTGTTGCCAGTCGGGTCTTATCAGAAGTTACCTGAAGTTTAAAAACAGTAACCGTTTTGTGTAAAATATAACCTTTAAATATTTTTTTTACTTGCATGGTATTAAAAGAATGATGACACATGCATGCGCGAACGAGATAATGGCGTCGTAATTACCGCCTTTGACGTAAATGAATATTAAGCATAAATATCAAGTCGCGCGAGCCGCGCGATGCAACGCGGTAACCCCCGCCCCCGCGCCCGCGGCCGTCTAGTTTACGGCCTAAGGGACAAGCGTGCCGTTGCGTTTATTGATTGTTTTCTGCCTCGATCGATATGCAAACAACAACAAAAATATAGATTTGGTACACAATTAATACAATAAAATAGATATTAATAACCTAAGATAGTAACGAAATAAGTACATACGAATCGTATGACTGATAGATTTGACCACAGTGTACTTGACGACAGACAACTGTCAGGTATTTTTTAAATTGCTGCTATCTCTAATAATGTTGCTATAAATGAGCCTAAAACATATATTTTTTTTACTATCGTAAGAGTTAGTTATTTCGAGATTTCTACCATGTACCTTGTTTTTTTATGAGTTTCCGATGTTTCGGCACTGTTGCAAGCGCCATGATTGCATACATGGTAGAAAAATTTCTTGCGATTTTGCGCCATTTCACTTATTTTATCGTGTTCATTATCAAATTACAATATGGAATGGGATGTTAAAGAAAATAGGATTGCAGTGATCGCCTTGCACAAAGTAGGTATGGAGCCTTCGGTCATATTCCAGACACTTCTAAAGCTTGGTATTAGCCATAAACGTGTATCCTATATCTATGGTATTAGCCGTATATTCGTATAACGTACTATTTTTTTATTTTTATTTATTTATTTGGATATCCAACAGCAAAGCCATAAATATACATTGGTGTGACACATGAAAAATAGTACAAAGCCAATAATTGGATATCACAACATGTTTTTTTTTTAAAATAAAGACTTATGTAACGATGAAATTGAAATGAATGTGCGTTGACAATAATATGTTTGCACTAAATACAATGAAGTGTTTCGGTAAAAAAGCAATGCAAATATTAGCAATATTAGCAATTAGAAGCAAAACTAGCACAATGTATAATATTAATATACATTTATATATATATATATATACACAAATACAATACATCAATACATACACATAATACATATAATATAATATACATTCACATGTATACAATACCCATACAACACATATATGCAAATAAATTAAAGTTGATGTACCTATATAATAAGAAAGGACGAATTTAAACAACAGCAATTAATTAAGTAATACTATTTATGGACCAGATCAGCAGTCAATGGTTGTTGATTTCATCCAAAATTTTGCGTTTAAAGGCTGTCTTGGATAAGGCAAATAGGTCGACATCGCTAAACGAGGAGTTGTACATTTTAGTAGTACGTGAGAAATAAACATTTTTTCTATATTTGGTGCGGCTGAAGGGAATGTGAAACAGTTTTGTTGCGCAAGATCGTGGGGGCCGGTTAGGTACGTGATAATCGATGAGTGAGGAAACATCCAAGCAATCCAAGTTAGAGTTCACAACGTCGTGCAAAAAAGCCAAGTCAAGCATAGTTCTCCTGTTCTCCAAGCTAACGAGACCATGAAACTTACAGGCATCTTCATAAGATGGAAAATACTTTTTTACTTTAAAATTTATGTGTTTGACAAACATTTTTTGAATACGCTCTATTTTATTTTTATATATTGAATAATGTGGATTCCAGATTATACTGGCAAATTACAGAAGACTTCTGACGTAAGCATAGTAGGTCAACTTAAGACATGCTGTATCCGTAAAAGATTTGCGACCCTCATCACAAAGCTCAGATTTTTGTATGCTTTATCTATTATGGTTTCAATGTGCTCAGTGGACTGGAGTTTGCTGTCGAGCTCTACACCGAGATCACGAACGATATTTGTTTTATTAATAGGTTTGCCATCTATGTTATAATTAAAAGATATCGGTTTAGTTTTACGAGTGAAAGTTATATGCATGCACTTATCAGTATTAACATTAATAGAATTGCGTTTGTAGAATACCAATAGATGGTCAATATCTCCTTGCATATTTGAGCAATCCTCTTCTGATTTAATTTCAAGGTAAATTTTTTTGTCGTCAGCGTAAAAAAGGTGTTTTGAATGTGTAAAGCAAAAGCCGATGTCATACAGGCGTTATATAACAAAGATCCTAGAAGGGAGCCTTGTGGAACACCAGATGGAATCATTACATAATCTGATTTATGACCACCAACTATAACAGCCTGGCGTCTGTTCGTCACGTACGAAGTGATCCATCGAAATAGGTCCCCGCAAATTCCGAGCGTTTGCAGTTGGCGTGATCTACCCGGTCGAAAGCTTTTTCGAAGTCCGTATAGATCACGTCAACCTGAGAACCATTATCCATGCATTTTAAACGTAGTTTATGAACTCGTTTAAATTTGTATTAACAGAACGACGCTTACAGAACCCATGTTGCCTATCACCTATGTTACTTAATATTGTAGGATATAATGTCGTAGATAATTTTTTCAAATAATTTTGCTATAGATTTAAAATTGAAATTGGTCTGTAGTTAGAAATAACTGTTTTGGGGCCTTTTTTATGGATAGGCACAATATGAGCCTCCTTCCATTTATTGGGAAAAACACCGTCTCTCACGGATCGACTAAATAATATCGAGAGCGGCTTCGAGATCGTATCTGCACAGTTAACCAAAAATGCCGGTGGTAAGGTATCGCTACCCGCTCCTTTATTAATTTTAAGTTGTTCAATGTATTTTTTTACTTTTTCTCTACCAAAACAGGCAGTATGGACGTAACCAGTGTCGCCTCTAAGAGGTGATATATAGTCATTTACGTTAACCGCTGAAGAAGAGTTATATACACTAAAAAAGTATCTATTAAAACCGTCGCGAAAATCTTTAGCGGTTTCGAGTTTTTGCGTATTATGAGACATCACATTAGTTATTACTATTTTGGTCGTTAATAGGCGTATGCACCCAGCACACCTCATTGTTAGTGATTTAAAAAGATGTAATATTTATAAAGAAAAAAATTCACCCAATATCCGAACAAAGGCTGCGGCCTGCCGTTAGTTAGCACGCACTCTGCGCTTAGTCACAGGTAATTTCGCGCGCCCGCGCACAAGCTTGCTTGGCTCAGCGGCAACGCGGTCGGACTATCCAACGCGCCACGCAGCGGGCACCGGTTCGATCCTCAGCGAGGCGAAAAATAAATATTCAACTCGCACGCGAAATGCCGGGGCTCCCAAGGCACTCTAGGGCTCCGAGACGGCAAGCTGGGCGAAGTCCGGCACGAAAAAACAGTCCGAGACAGCTGCCAACACACGTCCGATCGCTACGATGTCTCAACGCCGAAAAAAAAGAGAGAAAAAAAAGAAAAAAGTACTATCAACACCACTGACCTCTATAAAAACTGGACCAATGATACCCTTTAAAATGACAGCTCTCTGCTGTGCCAATTTGAAGCGCCCCCAATGCGTGGGAAAGGAACTAAATCTGACGTTAACTGCAATATGGCCGGTGTTTGATTTTGATTGTCTCCGTGTTTATATGTGATTTTTAAGGTTTAACGCAATTAAGCTTGTTTGTGTCGTATTAATATAGTTGATACATTAATAAGTGGTATTAGTTTATAGGTAAACCATGAAAGAGTGCGTGTTGTGCAAAACTCGTTACCAGAAGGGAAGTGGGGTTACATTTCACAAGTAAGTGAATTTATAGCTAATATTCAACAAATTAAACTTCTATTGATATTACAGGCACCTATAAATCTCTCACTAATATTATACGTGATTACAACACATTTTGTCTTTCTATTACTGGTACAATAAAATTCAATAGTGCTGTAAAGTTCCGTGTCGATAAAACTTATCGATATTTTTCCTATCAAATATCTATTTGCTTTTAACCTCTCACACCAGTTAGTGAATTAATACTATACGGAGCCACCGCTTCGTAGTTGAGGGGTTAAGAACGGAAATCAATGAAGACAAATTGTTAAATAATGATTACTAATTTACAGGTTTCCAACTGATAATAGAAGACTGGAATGATGGCTGGAAAATATTAACAAGCCTAGTTGGCGTCCGAAAAAATATGATTACATCTGTTCAAAACACTTCTCTGATGACTGTTTTATTAAACATAGTTCATGCACTGCTTTGAAAAAGTGCTGTATACCAACAATTTTGTGTAGCAGTGCCGGTAAGTATAAAAAAAAACTTAAAATTGCTAGAATTTCAAGATATTTTTTTTTTCTGACTGAAATTTAGTGGATTTTGATTTGGAATGATATACAGCCTACCAGTTATTTGGAAAGCTGTTCCCATACGCAATGGAATAAAATATACATAACTTTTATTTGTCCCTTTTGATTGGTTGTGATTACGAAAAAAGGCTGCTTTATTTCAAAATAAAAATATTATCATGTGCTTTTGCAGAAAATGTATCTTCAATGCATGGAAATATGAGTTCACCTATCCCTTCTACATCGGGAAAAATAATGGTTACACCTCCACCCTCTGTACCTGAAACAATAGCTGATGGAGTAAATACAACACTTATTATGGATCCGAACAGCACCAACTTGAGTGGTAAGTGCTTGATAAAGTAAAGTAAAATAAACATTTAATTCTCAAAAAGTGGTGGTTTAATAGATCTTAATTTATTACATGTTCAGCACTTCCAGCATCTTATTTAATATATCATTTAAATATTAAAATACAAAATTTGACAAACAAAATCATAAAATTATTTAATCAAAAATAACATTTTATGAATTAAATACATAAAGTTGCCTAATTAAATCATTACATTTTTGAATTAAATTATAAAAACAAAATCGTAACATTATTCCAGCTCCTTAATTATGACCGCATGTCACCTTTCATGTCATTTTACAGAAAAGCTGCTATGGCTTAGGTACTAGCCCACTAGTACTTCAAGCGCGCTATACTGTTGTATGTCCTGTATTTTTACTTTTGTTTTGTACATATTATATTTAGTTGTTGATTATATTAACTTTTTTTCTTTTAGGTCGAAGCACAAGTTGCGACGCGCTACTGAGTATTGCTTTAAAGGCGGCTAGGTTTGAAAATTATTGTTCAACACAAGAAGAGATAGTTGCCCCAACACCGTCCGTATCAGGAACAAGGATGGTTAATGATCAGTTGGTTGCAGCAAAGAACTCTTTTAGATTGTATTTAATATGAAGTGAATAAAAAAAAGTTGTGTTAACATGTTTGTTTATTTCCTCTAAATACCTCACCTCCTTTATTCCTTTCTAAACAAAACTTCATTATTTCTATTTAAAAACGTTCCCTATTTATAATGTTGGATCTAGCTAGCTAGCCCCGCACCACCCCCTTACTCCGGCTTATCCTCGCTTAGTCGTAGTATTAACTAACTATTTGACTAATTTGGACATTAGCTATCATTTAATCAACCCATGCAATTAATGATCTATTCCTTTAAGTACACACATTTTTATCGATGTATTTTCTCACTGTCCCATCGCTATTCTTAGTTCCCTTCCTGCTGCCGTCAGCGCCAAAATGGCGAAAATCAAATCGCCTCACTATGACCCGGCCTGTAGTTAGTCCAGCGTACTTGTATTATAGTGGTCAGTGATCAACACATACAACAACACTACCTTCAAGTAGCCTATTAAATTATTGGCTGAACTCATCGATAGTGACATATCGATAGTGTCTTACTCTAGCATTCCTTACACGAAAATTACGTCATCTTGTATACTGATAGGCTGTTCATCATGCGTGTGTTTGAACTTGTGTACGTGTAGTGTGTGTTTTTGCGTTTGACAATTTCTTCGTATGTGCGCGTAACGACATGATCGAAAATGTATTTGTTTGTAATCGCTGTTAGCGTGCGTTCCTCGCCCCCCGCACCGAAAGTGGCAGAATTATTTGTATGGGTATGAGTACTCATGTCCGATCCGGTTGTTTTGATAATCAAAGTACCAAATGTAGCTTATTGTATTTATTTTTGTGAGTTTTGATAGTGTATTTCAAGAAAATATAAAACTGTTTGTTTGGCGATAGAGTTGCCCTTCAAAGCATTTTTTATATCGATTTTTTCAAGTTTGATTTGTATTGTAATAATTTTAAACTGTTTTTTTTTTGGTTTAGGTTGCCTAAAAATTAAAGAATAGAAAAAGTGGGGCTGGATACAAAAGGAATGGAAAACATAAAAACTCACACAAAATCCATGTTTATTTGCTCTCTCCATTTTTAAGAATCGTGTTTTAATCGCTCCTACTCTTAATATCACGACAATATGAGATGATACCGTAGGTGTCATCACTAGTACCATACCAACATTTTGATTATTAACTTTCCAGTTAATAAATGTGACCCAAAGTTCTATCAAAGCCCATATTAAGTAGGTACTTCTAATTCAAATCCCCTTTAAAATATATATTTCAAGAAATATTTTCTTGCAAAATAAACCTATTTACGTAACTATTTAGTCAAACTTTAATTTCTAAAGACTATTAGTTTTGTCCTTAGAGTATTGTCTGACAAATTTTAATAATGTTCCAATTCGTAGTTATCCTTCATGTATGTTTCAGTTTTCAGCCACCTGCCCAATCTAGTTCCGAGATTTATATAAATAAATAATAAATAATAATATTTATGTTAAATAAAAAACAAGAATATCTTTTGCCAATCCTTGTTGTATGAAAACATTATGTTTTTTTGCAATATTGAGCTTTTTGTTTTATTTATCACCTTTTAGTTTCATAATTTTAAGGTAATCTATAAAACGATACTAAAATTACCAAAATTACTATTTTAGTGGGACCCAAGATTGTCAGTCAGTTAAGATGAAACAGCTATTTATATACTTTGTCTCAGGCGGGACTCGAACCCGCATCTCCTCGCGGGTTCGAGTCCCGCCTGAGACAAAATTTTTCAAGTTTATATACTGATATTATAAGTGCAATTAAGTTGCTAAAATATCAAATAAAGTATATAAATAGCTGTTTCATCTTAACTGACTGTCAAACATCTGCAAAGATGTTTCTTTCGGGTGTTAAGGGTGCAAACTCCTAACATTTGATGAAACAACGCTGGCTCACAGCGAAAGAATATGCTTGAAAAATTCGCGCTGTGTCGCAGTGTCTCGGTGGCCTAATGGTATGGCGCCCGCCCGGCATGCGAGGAGATGCGGGTTCGAGTCCCGCCTGAGACAAAATTTTTCAAGTTTATATACTGATATTATAAGTGCAATTAAGTTGCTAAAATATCAAATAAAGTACACATCATATTATTATCATTAAAATAAACCTTTATAAATAATATTTAGGACCTCTAGATCCCTAGTAGTACTTTGAAACGATGTACAAAAAATTTAATGCCTGCCATATTAAGAGGCGAATTTTTCAGGTTAGCCTATTGTATAAATTAATCTAATAACAATTTCATCTATAAATATATCGATGCACAATAGGACAGCACTACGGAAACACGCCATTTTTGTTTCTCGATAAGTTTAGTTATACACGTTTTTTTCGTTGGTATGCCATCTCCATAGGTTTCAGTACTCAAAGGTGAGTTCTTTTCTTGTTTTTTTTAGTACTCGTTTTGCGGCCTTAGATCTCAAGCTCCTTAACAAAAAGATTGTGTTACGTTTATTGAAAATGCCGTGCATGGAGTTCACCAAAAGGTAGATGTAAGTAAGTGAGGTATATAGTAAGTGAAATCAAAGGAAAATGAAACACATTAATCTAACATAAACTTTTATGGTACTTACTGTATATAACAATGGTATTTACTTTATGATATCTTCTATGTAGAATGTGTGTAATGTGTAGGTATTGATTGATAGCCCCTTAACAAGCTCAGATGAATTAATTATGGATTCGATATAATGAGTGTCATTTTGTGGGGAACAAGAATACGCCACAAAACCCTTTTCCTTAAACTGGCGTAAGAGCTGGGACCCAGAGTTGTAAAAACTATTCTAAAAGATTAAAAAACTAAAAAACCACGCTTTTAAAACAGATTGAACTAAAAAAT